>CM061542.1:99422253-100622253 GCA_030864215.1 Capsicum pubescens
AGTAGGTGGTGAAATAGGAGGTTAGGTGTCTTTTGAAACTGACAAAGCATCCTATGCTGATGATGATAAAATCTCTAGTGGGACCTGAGTTGCACCCTTCTCACACTAGGGTGCAACTGGGATCGAAGCCGGTTTACTAGCTGAAAAGGATGCATCCTTCCATCCCTCCTTAGACTGGAAACCGAGGGCATCATCCTTCTATTCAGAAAAAAAAATTGTCCCATACTAAACCTCATCTCCAGACCCGTACTATGAATCTACCTTATTCTCTGCATCATCTTCTTCCTCCTTATATTGGGAAGAGTGCAGTGGTGTCTGACTCAGATTCTTCATCCAAGATCATATCCTAAATATTGGGGTGATTGTTGTTGGGCCCCTACCTATGGTGCATGTGTGGGATGAACACCCAGTGTAGTTGCAACTGCTGCAACCTATCTCTGAGATCTTCACCTAGTCTATTATAGGACCAATGGTTTATCTAGGCTCATTAGGTACTCCTCCGTTGAGCCACTCCTCTCAAGAGACTCGTCTCAGATCCATGACTAAATTCCCTTATTTTGCTCTACTTTTGATGCCATCATACCTAAAAAGAAGTTATTAGTGCTTGAAATAGAAGAAGAACAAAAATGATTTTTTAAGAAATCAGAATACCTAGGGCAGGGTACCTATGACCCATCTACAAATCGTAAGTACGACTTAGGGGGTCGTAGGTGCCCTCATAATTGTCATACAAAGCCTTGAAGTATCAGATCTTCAGATCTAGCATCTAAGAGGCCACTTACGGCCCATGAGTACTACTTACGGGGTGCATAAGTGCCCTCCTGAGGGCACTTCAAATTTTTTATCCCTCACAGTGTATATTATAATTTTTAAGCCTAATTTCGTATGCTAAAACATAGACCAATTCTAGTTCACAGTTATTTCACAAGTATTTTTGGGCTTTCCCTGCACCATTAAACTTCTACTTTCATAGATGATGTGATCACAGGTATTCTCAAACATAAATTTTACACAAGTTTATGTTTTACCAATTTAGGCTTCATAAATTTGAGAAATGATCATGAAGTATTAAATTTAGGCTATAACAAGCATTATTTTTGAACTTCAAACATCAAGAATATGTTTTACTAGATTTGGAGCAAAAATTGTTACCTGTATTTGAAGAGACTTGGAAGTAGAAGAAGAACAATGTGAACTTTTAGCCTTGTGTTGTATGAATATACGTGCAATATGAACTTTTAGTACTGTGATTTTGAGGGACTTAGCCTTTTATAGATTAAGAGGTAGGTGGAGAGTTTGAATTTAAGTGGGAAGTTAGAAAATCTTGTGATGTGTGGTAAATGGGTTGGTTTTGGGGGGAGGGGGATTTTAAACATAGGGGTATGCTAGATTGGATCAGATCCACTTGGGTTCAGCCGAGATTTTAAAAGATTTGACCCCCCCAATTTTGGTTAACTTACGCGGAAACTTACAGCAGTGTAAGTGGTACTTACGACGGCCGTAATTGCCTATATAAGTGATACATGTTGGTGATTTTCCTCTCTGATTTCTATGATCCCACTTATGGGGTTGTGGGTTGTACTTAAGACCCCATAAGTGGGTTCAAAAGTACAACTTCAGAGACCCCAAATTCCTTAGATTTTCACACTAACACCTACGACACCACTTATCTATAGTGGGTGGGACTTATGACCCTCGTAAGTGGGTTCATAAGTCCACTTACCTGGAATTGACTGAATTTTGCCATTTTTACTAGTATCTAGGTGTTTTCTCATGCTTTAAACCTGCAAAAACAAAAACAAAGTGAATACTAAAAGATTATCTTGCCTCTCAACTAGTGCTTGATTTAACATCACAACACGGCGTGGCTATGTTGGATACTCAGACTTCACCAACATACCCATGGGTTTCCCTCCCATAAGCACCTAATTTAACATCACGGAATGACTCGGTTACCTTGGCTACTCAAACTTTTCCAAGGCACATCAACACAAAATATCACTTCATCAGTGATTCCCATATAGTTCTTAACACCTACACATTCACCTTGATTAGGGTTTCGTTGTCTCATTTCAACTCAATAGCACTATGAGGGAAAACTCTAACCACAGTAAATGGTTCATACCACCTAGACTTCAAATTTCCAAGAAATAAGTAAAGTCTTGAATTGTACAACAGGACCACATCACCAGGCTCAACACCATTTTCTCGATCTTTGTTTCATGATACAGATCCATCTTCTACTTGTATAAAGTTAAACTCTCATAATCTAGGATCCAAAATTCATCCAACTCATTCACCTTACTCATCCTCAAATTTACTGCATTACTCCACTCAAAATTAAGCCTTTTAATGTCCAGAGTGCCTTGTGCTTAAGTACAACCAGAAAGTGTCAAGCCTTGACGTACACAATATGATATGGAGAGGCACCTATGGGGGTTTTAATAGTTTTCCGATAATCCCAAAGTGTATCGTCTAGCTTCCTAGACCAATTAGTTCTATTATCATTCACATTCTTTTCCAATATGGACTTGATCTCACGATTGGAGACCTTAACATGCCCATTTATCTACGAATGGTACGGTGTTGCCACCTTATGCTTCATACTATATTTTTTAGCAGGTCCTTAAAAATATGATTATAAATGTGGGACCCACCATTACTAATGATAGCACATGGAGTGCCAAATCGAGAAAAATTATTTTTCATTGTAGTGATACTTTGACCCTCATTATTAGGAAGCTCAACTACCTCTACCCATTTTGAAACAAAGTTGATTTCCACTAGTATATACTTTATCCCATAAGAACTCAGAAATGGACCCATGGTGCTCATTTCATACACAACAAACAACTCTAAGTCCAAGATAGATGTGATGAAAAGTTCATGTTTCCACAAAATATCACCTCATCACTAACACTAATCATAGGCCTGATCATAATTATTAGAATCTTTGTAATAGTTGATTAATAGTACCCATACTACAGAATTTTGTGGGTTGTACTGGTACCACCATGATGACCCCCAATTGGTGATAAATGACAAGCCTTAAGTATGTTCATCTTCTCAACTTCAGGAATAAACCTCCAAATAACTCCATTCACAGACACTGAAATAGATAAATCTCATTCTAAAAGAAACTTGCATACCCCATGCATGAATTATTAGCGTTGTTAAAATGGTAGGTCTTCTGGGATAAGGTCACTTGCCAAATAGTTGGAAAAATCAGCAAACAAAGGGATTAATTCTTGAGATACTACCAAGACCGGCATATCTAGGAAAGTATCATCAATTTTAAGATCATCTCCTAATGTCAACATTACCTACTCTTCAGGGCGAGATAGGTGGTCTACAACCTGGTTCAGTGACTTTCCGATATTTTGCCTCAAAGAAATATTCTTGCTACAAGATTACTCAATAAATCAGTCATAATTTAGCATCTTTATTTGACATAGATACCTCAAAGTTGCATGATCATTATTAACAATGACTTTAGTCCCTATCAAATTGGACCAAAATTTCTCAAAATCAAAAACCACAGTGAGAAACTCCTACTCAGTAACTATATAAATTCTCTACATAGGGTTTAATTCTTTGCTAGCATAGTATATTAGGTGAAGGATCTTCTCATGTCGTTGTCCTAGGATAGCTCCCTAAGCCACACTACTAGCATCGCACACCACCTCAAAAGTCGAGAACCAATTGGAGATACAATGATATAAGTTAAGATCAACTGCTCCTTAAGTTAATCAAAGGCCTTAAGACACACATCATCAAATATGAAATTAACCTCCTTCTCTAAAATCTTGCATAATGGATTATCAATTTTAGAGAAGTCCTTGATGAATGTCCTATAGAACTCAGCATGACCCAAGAAACTTCTGATACCTTTAACTAAAATCGATGGTGGTAATTTTTCAATCACCTCTATCTTCGCCTTATCAACCTCAATACCCTTCTTTAAAATCTTATGTCTAAGAATAATCCCTTCCTTTACCATAAAGTGGCACTTTTCCCAATTCAAAACTAGGTTACACTCTTCATGTCTCTGAAGTGCATTGACCAAATGGGCCAGATAGTCCTCAGATGAGTCCCCATCTACCTAACATTCATCCATAAAGAGCTTTATAGTGTCCTTCACCATATCAGAAAATATCGACATCATACAATGCTGAAAGGTGGAAAACGTATTGCAAAGTATTAACATCATCCTCTTAAACAAAAAATTATCATATGGGCATGTAAAAGTACTCTTCTCTTAGTTTTGGGGGGCAATAGAAATCTGATTATACCCTAAATAATGAAACAGCCTAGTTTCTAGACCTTAGAAATTTTCTTGGAATTCTAGTCTCTGGACCCAATACGACTCATGGTTATGAGTGGTAGGTTGGGGTACCGATGGTATGGTCCACTCATCTTCTGACTAGTATTGGTTGGTAGGATGGATTTTGGTCACTGAAATGGATATGACTTAGTGGTACGAGTCATATAGTCGGATATAGATCATTTGGTTTCTTTAATTAATCTTATACTTGGTAACTTAAGTTGGATCTAAGTACAAGTTTATCACTATGATCTTTAATCTAGAGTACGAGTCATACCCAAGACTCGTATGGTTGACAGTGTTCAAACCTTCTTTGATTCTATCTTTTTAGGGATACGGGTAAAGGGTATGGATCATATGCTATCAATATGACTTGGGTAGAATGAGTTATTCACTTGACAGTGATGGATAAAAGGGTTGAGGTTTAGGATATGAGTGGTGGGTACCACTCGTATTGAAGGGTACGACTCTTGAGGGTAAGTCGTACCCCTATGGTAGAATTTTGTACAACTTAAATGGGGATATTTTGGATATTTATCCACTTATCCTAATAAGGTCCCATGACTTCTAACTCTATTGGGAGGCTATTTACCCTATTAGTATATTCATTAACACTTAGAAACTCTTTGTAAATACTCTATAATTCTCTCAGGCTTTTGGGCAAGAAAACTAAGCTTTCAACTGGAGGACTAAGTAGGGGATCTTGTTGGTGGTTTTTCTCCCTCTACTTTGTCAACTAAGGCATTTTCTCTTTCCTCATTATTAGTTCCAATCAAAGGCATGGTTTTATACAATGTTTTTATGAATTGAATGTTGTAGTTTTTGCTATAAATGCTTTGTTATGGTTTTCCTATGTTTTAATTATGCTTTTATATGCATTAGTCGTGGTTTTCGATAATTAGTTTTATGGTAATGGTTCTTTGGTAATGGTTCTTTGGTAATGGACTTTGGTTTTGGAAATACTATGCCCCCTATGTGTTTGATAAAATGCCTATAACAATGTTTACACTATAGTATTGGTTTTTCAATGGAAATTATGCATGATATGAACATGGTAATGGAATCCTAAATGGTATGAATGATTTAAATGATTTTAAATAGATTGGAAATGCATTGGTAGTCATAGTTTTGGTTAATTGATAATTGTGAAGGGTACATGGAATCCCTTAAACCTATATATGGTTGGCTATGGACAAAACTTGCAAGTATAGTTGGTATGACGATACCACTACTAATAGCCTTGATTAATAAATGGTAAATGGATTGGTTGGTTTCTTAGTAATGTTTTTAATTGGGTAATAATGGTGGGGTGTGTAGCAAAGTCATGGAAGATAGAGGTCGCGGGAGCACCAAAATTGGAAACTCATATTTAGGGATGTGAGGTTTGGTCTTGGTGATCGTGTTCATAATGTTACACTATATTTTGGGGGATGTACTAGTCATCCCAGGTTTTTATTCCCATGTCGAGCGCCTTCACGCACCGTGGCCTTTTCAAAAGGGGGAGCTGAACCCATATAGCCCGTGGGTGGTTTAGGACAGCAATGCTACACAGCCCAGGTAAAGTTTTTAATGGCATGCTAAACCCGATCCCCTTTATCAACATGGTTATATATATATGTATGGTTTTATGCATATGGATGGTTTTACTTGGTTTTATAAATGGCATTATTTTATACTTATCCTGAGTTCATGCTAGCAATCACTCGCTAACCCATCTCTGGGAGAACATATACCCATTCTATGCAGGAACTGGACAACCTACTCCTCCTACATAGGGATTGACTCGAGGACAATTGTTGGATTAAAGTGGTGAGCTTCCATAATTTTGAAAGGCTCCATTTCATATTATGGATATTCTTAGACATTTTTATTTATTTTTGGATATTAGGTTTAGCTATGGTTGGGGGCATGTCCCAATAGGATATTCTGACTCTTTTGGTTAGAGGCTTTGTGGTACTATAATGGGTTGGAATGGGAGAGATCGGTATTGGTATCATCCTTAATATTAGCATTAAAATTAGGGCTGACATCATTGGACATAATTTCTCATTGGTCTATCATATTTTATTTTGGGATTAATCATATTATCTTTTGGAACTTATTTGGTTTAGGCCTAGTTTATGACCCTTGGTTAGATATTGGCTTGGCTTGGTGGTTTGGTTGGTGTAGTATGGTAGACGATATGACTTGGTAGGGTTAGTGTAGGAATAGACCTATCCCAAAGTCAGTCTTTATCCAATTATGCTATCTTGATATTTATTCAATTCTTGTCTGACTAAATGTATGCTAATGATGGTTGGGTTGGGTAACAGGGGGTGGTTCTCATTCCTGGTTCAACTTGGGATTCCCATTATAACAAGGCCCCCAGTCGGGTCGGGTCAAGTTGGTATCAGTTCTTTAGGTTCATGGTCAATTAGGAGTCCACAAATCTATGTTGAGTAGGGTCTCTTTTAGGGGTTTGTAGCATGCTACACTTATAAAAGAGAGGTTCTAAGGTATTTAGGAATGTTTTATTTTCTTGGTATTCTATTCTCATGCTTGGAGTCTAAGTCCCGAAATTCTTCTCAAATTCTTCATTGTTCACTTTTTAGATCATGCCTCGACGATCTGGAACACAAGAAAACTCTCCATTCCCATCTAGGAACAATATTAATGGTGTAAATCCTACGTTTGGAGTTTTTCTTTGATCTCAGAATCCTAAACCCGATAGTTCTGGAGTTTCTCTAGTTGCTACTGGTCCTCCTCAGGGTAAGGTGACTAATGCAGAGTTTTTCCAGTATTCGTACTATTTCTAAGTTGGTTGATTCTCAGGCTGAGCGGGATGTGTTAGGTGGGTTATCTACTAAGGCCACAAGGGTTAGTCATTTTATAAAATTGAATCTTTCTACTTTTACTAGTGTGAATATGGGAGAGGATCCTTAGGGTTTATGGATGAAATAGAGAAGATATTCAGGGTGATGCAGGTCACTAATATGGAATGTGTAAATTTTGTAGCTTATCATATCATGGATGTTATGTAACAATGGTATGATAAGTGGGATAAGGATAGAGGTGATGTGGAGGAGTCATCCTTATTGGATACTTTTTCTGGAGCTTTTCTGGATCATTTCTTTGATCAAGAGATGGTGGAAGCAAAGATGGAGGAGTTTGTGAATCTTAAGCAAGGTAAAATACCTGTCAAGTAATATTCCTCGATGTTTCATTAGATGTCAAGTTATGCTTCTGATTTGGTGACTGGCATGAGAGAGAGAATGAAAAAGTTCTTTTCTGGGTTGAATTGGGATTTGATCTTGGAAATCAAGACTACCCTGCTGATTAAAAATATGGATATTTTTAGTTTGACTATTCATATACAGCAGGTAGAGGATGAAAAGAGGAAATAGGTAGAGTTCGAAGATCGGCAGGGTAAGAGGAGCAGGTTTTCTAATCGGGAAAGAGCTCAGTCATAGGGTAGTCGGGGTGCTGGCAAATGGTAGAAAAAAGTGGGGGAGTTTTGGATCCTTCTCTACTACTAGCGTTCTTTTCCCAAAGTAGTCGGATGACAGGCGTCAGTAGGGTGGTGATAATTTTCTGGAACAGAATGCCCAATCTCAGGCAAGTGGGGGTCAGTCGATTTCTTTATATCCTTTTTATGAATTTTATGGTTATCCTCATCGAGGTTATTTCAGCGAAGGAAGGGAGAAATATTTCAAGTGTGTCCAGGCAGTCCATCGGCTCAGGGATTATCTATTTAATAAAGTTTCTATGGGAGCAAATAAGGTACCGCTGGCTTCATCTTCTGCTCCTACACCTGGTGGTGCCATGTCTACTTCTATTACTTCTCGTAGTTCTAGTGTTGGCCATAATAGGTTGTATGCTTTGGCTCCATGATAGGAACCCGAGGCATCGCTTGATATCGTTACTGGTATATTATAACTCTTTTCTCATAACGTGTATTATCTTCTTAATCCGAGGTCCACTCTTTCCTATGTGATCCTATTTCTGGCTGTATGTATTGGTTTTGATCCTTAGGTTGTTTCAGATTCTTTTTCTATTTCTACCTTGGTAGGTGACCCGGTTATTGTTGAGAAAGTCTATAAGGGTGTGTGGTATCTTTTGGTGGTAGGAAAACTTTGGTAGATTTATTTAATCTTGATAGGGTGGATTTTGATATTATTCTAGGGATGGATTGGTTACACTCTTGTTATGCATCCTTGGATTGTTGGACCAGTAAGGTTATCTTTAGGTTCCCTGGTGAATTGGTTATAGAGTTGGAGGGTGGTTCCCTAGCTCCTAGGGGGAGATTTATTTCTTATCTTAGAGGTTCTAGGTTAATCTCTAAAAGTTATCTTTATCACTTAGTATGGGTTAAAGATTCTAACTCGAAGGCTCCATCTTTTTATTTGGTTCTGGTAGTAAATGAGTTTCCTGAGGTCTTTCTGTATGATCTTCCTGGTGTTCCTCCGGATAGGGAAATAGAGTTTGGTAGTGACTTGGCTCTGTATAGTCGTCCATTATTTGTTCCTCCTTATAGAATGGCTCAGGATGAATTGAGGAAACTCAAGGAGTAATTTAAGGATCTTCTGGACAATGGGTTTATTTGTCCTAGTATATCCCCATTGGGTGCACCCACGTTGTTCATGCACAAGAAGGATGGTTCCCTTTGAATGTGCATTGAAAACTGATAGTTGAATAAGGTAATGGTCAAGAATAAGTATCCTCTTCCAAGGTAGATGATTTTTTTGATCAGTTGTAAGGTGCCGAGTTCTGCCAAGGTAGACTATTGCCTTAGCGGTATTTAAGGACTTGATGAATAGGCTTTTCAGGTAGTTCTTGAATCTTTTTGTCATTGTGTTTATTGATGAGATTCTGGTTTATTCCAAAGGTGAGGTGGATTATGCTATTCACCTCCGTGTGGTATTGCAAACCTTGAAGGAACAACAGTTATGCCAAGTTCTCCAAGTGTGAGTTTTGGTCAAATGCTATGACTTTTCTTAGTCATATTATTTCTAGAGAGGGGATCATGGTGGATCTGTAAAAGGTTGTTGTGGTTAAAAGGTGACCTAGACCTATAATTCCAACCAACATCCAGAGATTTTTGGGCTTGGCTGGGTATTATAGGTAGTTTGTGAAGGCTTTTAGACAATAGCTGCTCCTTTGACAAAGTTGACTCAAAAAAAGGCGAAGTTTTCTTGGTCGGATACTTGTGAGGGGAGTTTTGAGAAGTTGAAAGATAAGCTAACTTCGGTTCCAATTCTGACTTTTTTGGAAGGAAATCATGGGTTTGTGGTCTATTGTGATGTATCTTGGGTAGGTCTTGGTTGTATTTTGATGTAGCATAGGAAGGTGATTTCCTATACTTCTAGGTTGTTGAAGGTACATGAGAGGAACTATCCTACTCATAATTTGGAGTTGTTGGCGGTTGTGTTTTCTTTAAAAATATGGAAATATTATTTGTATAGTGTACACTTGGACATCTTTTCTGATCATAAGAGTCTACAGTATGTGTTCCTCAGAAGGATCTCAATCTCAGGCAGAGGAGATGGTTGGAGCTTTGCAAGGACTATTATATGAGTCTTCACTATCACCCAGGTAAGGCTAATGTGGTTGTTGATGCTCTTAGTAGGTTGTCCATGGAGAGTTTTTCTCATGTGGAGAAAGAAAAGTGGGAATTGATGAAGGATATTCACCGTTTGGACAATCTTGGAGTTTGCCTCTTGGACTCCCAAGATGGAGGGATAATGGTACAAGAAGTGGTAAGATCATATCTTGGAGTAGAGATCAAGAAGAATCAAGTGTTGGATCCTATCTTGATGAAAATCAAGGGTGATATTGGATGGAAAAAGGTGGTGGTGTTTGAGATCAGTGGCGGTGGTACTTTATGGTACCAGGGAAGGTTGTTTATTCCTGATGTTGATGGTTTGGGACAAAGGATTTTGGGTAAGGCATATGAGTTGCGCTATGTTGTTCATCCTAGTTCTACAAAGATGTATCATGATCTCAAGGAGATGTATTGGTGGAACAGTATGAAAAGGGATGTGGTTGATTTTGTGGCTAAGTGCTTGGTATGTAAACAAGTTAAAGTTTAACACATGAGACCTAGTGGGTTGTATCATGAGATTGTTTTGACTGAATGGAAATGGGAGGTAATCAATATGGATTTCGTTACCGGTCTTTCTAGGTCTCGGAATCAATGTTATTTGATTTGGGTCATCATGGATAGGATGGCAAAGTATGCTCACTTCTTTCTAATGAGGACTACCTTCTTGGCGCATGATTATGTGAAGTTATATCTTCAGGAGATCGTGAAGCTGCATGGAGTACCTATTTTGATTATCTCTGATCGTGGTATGTTATTTAAGTCTCATTTCTGATGATCTTTTCAGAAGGGATTGAGTACTAAGATGACTCTGAATACTGTTTTTATTCACAGGTGGATGGACAAGTAGAGAGAACTATTCAGATGTTGGAGGATATGCTTCGGTCTTGTGTGATTGATTATGGTGGTAATTGGGTTGAGTGTCTACCTTTGGTAGAGTTTGTTTACAATAATAGCATCATTCTAGTATTAGTATGGATCCTTTTAAGGCATTGTATGGTAGGATGTGTTAATCTCCTATTGTTTGGTTTGAGCTTGGGGAGGTGGATATGTTAGGTCTCGACTTGGTTTGCCAGGCTGTGAAAAAGGTGAAGGTGATTCAAGATAGGCTTAAAGCAGTCCAAAGTCGCCAAAAGTCCAATGCGGATATTAGGCATAGAGATTTAGAGTTTGAGGTTGGGGATAAGGTGTTCCTCGAGGTATCTCCCATGAAGGAAGTAGGGCACTTTGGTAAGAAGGGGAAGCTCAGTCCACCATTATTATGCCTTCTTTTGTTTATTTATTTAGAATATCACTTTCTTTCCCCTATCAGCATGCCATTCAAATCTGCAAATCAACTCATCACGGTTGCACTACACCTGTATCTGGTACCTGGTCCCTACTACATGAACTCAGTATTCCTCTTTGGCATCATTGAAAAGTGAGTACACTAAACCAAGGGTAAAATAAGCATAAATAAGTAAACTCATGGCCACTAGGACAACACTAACATGAAGAATAACTTTGTAATTTAAAGGGAACAAATATAACACACAAAGCAAAAATTCATTCATAAGTAGAGGATAAGTATCATTGTAGTGCATAATTTAAATGTTCTAGGGAAAAAGCCATAGGAATCAAGAAGGATTAACAGGTTAAGGATTGGGAAAAAGATTTTGAATGATTAGGGTCAGGATATTTTTGCGATGCTTTATCTCTACATTCAGGCTAACGACCTCATCAATTAAGATTAACACCCTCTTCTTCAATTCAGCATTCTCAGTTCTAAGCATTTCAGAGTCACATGGGCTTTTTATAAAGAGATGCTGAATTGTCCCCTGAAGCTTTCTAATTCTTCATCCTTGGCAGCTAGAATGAAATTTAGTTGCTTTATTTCCTTGTTGTACTCCTTTTGAGAAATGCTACTTGATTTAACAAATTTTGTTTTGACTAATGTCTTCATGCCAAGCATTTGTAACAGTCCCTTAGGTTCCATTTTCACAGACAATACCAAATTGGTCAAATACCTTATTTAACCAATATCCTTAAGACATTCCGTATTTTTTTTCCCAAGAACCACTTTGTGAATGGGATCCATCAATAAAGCAGGTAGATTAATGAATTCAAATCTACTAAGGAATTTCATTACATACAAATCAGTGGTTGAGGCAATGCTTTTCTATTGTGATCTAGGAAGAATCACTTTGTTCACAAAGTCAAATACCAATTGAAACTCACTCTTTAGTGATTTCCTATTCATTGCAGCCACATATTTCCCTTTAACCTTGGATGCATTTGCTAACAATTCTACTAAAGGCAGCTTGGAGATAGTTCTAACCCTATATATAAGAGCTTCCAAAATTCTTCCCATTGTTTCCTCATTCAGCTTTATTTTCTTTTCTTGGACCTGTGCAGTCAGATTCATCCCAATTTCTGAGAATTCAAAAGTGAAATAGAATTCCTTGACTATATCATCAAAAATAGTAGGAATAGGTCCTTCCATGAGATGCATCCACTCTTGATGTTTTACCAGCTCAACTAATCCCACCATACCAGGTTCTGTTAGCATATTTGAATCAAAAATCCTTTTAGTTAACACCTTTTGGTTTTTCAAGAACCTGTTTCTAACTTTTATGGATACCACAATACAGTTTTCCCCATTCTTTCTTCTAGTATAAGTGATCACAAATTCTTTTTCAACTGCTTTTCTCTTCTGGGGACCATGTCCCTCAAGTTTTAGCTGTTTCTAAGTAAAACTTCTAGACCATTTTCTATATATTCTTGGTGTTTTACTACCATTGTTATTCTTATGATCAACTATGCTCATTCATGTGCTATTAGACAATAATATAAGGTTTTCAGCAACCTAAGTTTCATCCATCACAACTTTATCAGAATAGTTTTGAGGATTTAGGGATGATTCTTCATCAACGGGTTGAGTGATGAAGGAGTTAGGATTTGGAAGATTAGGAACAGAAGGATGTTTTTCATGAAGGTTTGGGAAGGTATTTTTACTATACTAACCTCAGAATCCTTTAAAGGACTTGAAAATGGAATAGTTGCAGCCATTAGGAAGGTCTTTTTCTTAGAAGGTCTATTTGGGATTTGGATTTTCCTTATTGATGAGAAGGAATAGGCACATCAAGATTTAAGGAATATTGAGCACCTAGAAGGGTTTTATGGGGGGAAAAGATATAATCATTATCAGATTTTAGGTGACTCACCCTTCTTTTTAGAATAGGATAATTTTTTTCTAACACAAGGATAAGGAGGACGCTACTTTTTCTTGATAGAACAGACAAAATTTGCGCATACAGGATACTAACTAAGAGATAGGACTAGGTCCCTCTCAAGTTTGTGTGAATCTTAAACTTTGTGTTTGTCACATCTGTCCACCTCCAAAGTTGTTCCCATGGGTGTATACCTGCAATAGTATAGTACTAATTAGACCAATAAGTACTTAATTTACCAAGGAGGCCTGCCTCCTGAACATAGCCAATTTTGTGAGGAAACAATAATTCACTTGATAGTAGGTAAAGTTAATCTGATCAATCCCAACATCATCTTGTTAGATTCATTACACCGCATCATATCACAATTTGTTCTGGAAATAGGTCTACGGACCACGTCCTAGACTTGGCATTCTTCAAATGTCTAGATTTCCTTCTTCATTGCTTTGAACTTTCCATATTTTTTCACATATTTGTTAGCTCATCTTTGGGATAGGAATGTAATTCACATAAGACACCTTCACCTTGGCATATCAAGAAGATTATTCTAGTTGCAAATCCCTTCTCCTTCAAGCACTTATAATCATTTGTTAAACTTGGGAACCCATTTGAGTTTGAGTTCCCAGTAGAAGTATAATGGTGTGATCAAATCCTTCTTTTTCCATCTAGGTAATGTGAGCTTATTCATATTTTTCCAAGATCTTAAACCTTTGGGATAGGTGCTCCCCTGATGTACATGTCTAACATTTGTCAATCTTGCTCTGAGCAAGCTTTGACATTATTCATTCATATGTCCATCTCTACCACAATGAGTACATAGAGGCGTGTGGACTTTGTTCTTAGCATTTTGAGCATTCTTTCCATGAGACCCAGGTGATTGGGTTTTCAACAGATACCTAAGCCCTTTACCATTATTAATTCCTTGATTAGTCAAGCTATGAAGGATCTAAGAAGATGCAGTCCATTGTAGGGATTTTTTAAGTTCTTCCTCAGACGGAACAGGTCCTTTTCTAACTCCTCATTCTTCTAAATTCAAGTTAAGAGAAGCCTTTGAGAATCCTCCAATTTTTCTTTAAGCTCAGCCTGAAACTTTGAGGCTTCTTTCTTTCAGAACACTCAGAAGTATCTACTTTCTCTAGTTGAATTACCAAACATAGTTTTTCAAGTTTCAGCTTAGCAACCTGTTGCTCAGTTTCTGATATCTGGAGAGTCAAAGTTATCAAGTCAAGCTCTTGATCTTCTATTTTTTCTTCTAGAGAATTATTGTTTACTTTGTCACAAGCATCATCTCTTTTCTCCAGTTGACTCACTAAATTCATATTTTTGGATTTTAACTTAGTAACCTACTCTTCAATATTAGATATTTGCAGATTTAGAGCAATTAACTCAAGCTATTGACTTTTCACCTTTTCTTCTAGAGTAAATTTTTTCTCAATCATTTTACACATAGTGTTAATCAACATATTTGCAAGCTTTTTTATCTTTCAAGCAGAATAGTTGTCCAAGTTTTCTATAAGCTTAGAAAGTGTTACCTTATTTTCTTCTTGATATTCAATGGTTTCCATCAAAGCAAACAAGGAATCAAATGCCACATTCTCATCCTCCACAGTAAACATGGAAACATCTGCAGACTTCTCAGCTTCATCAGATTCACTGGAGGAGTCACTCTAACTAGCTAAAACTTATTTTATTAAAAAAATCAGTTGCAGTCTGTCTTCTTGATTTTTAGGCACCTGGTCCCTGTTTCTTCCTTTGTCACCTCTAGTGTTGTGATAATCTTGATAGTTCCTTTTGTGGATTGGACAATCCTTAAAAAAATGTTCAGGACTTCCACATTTATGACAAACTCCCATAGTGCCTCCCTTTTTGCTTCTACTCCCACTTCTTTGAAATTGGCCATTTTGTCTCATATCTCTAACTATTCATTTTGCAAAATAGGCAACATCAGTGTCTTCTTCATTAGATTCTGATTTAAATGCTTTTAGTGCTAGATATTTTTCCCTTTTTACATCCATTTTCCTATACCCTTGCTGCTTTTTAAGTTTATGAGTCTTCAGATTCCCAATGAGTTCATCCATAGTGAGAGTTTTCAAGTTCTTAGCCTCAGTGATAGCATCCACTTTGCTTTCCTAAAATTTAGAAAGAACCCCATGGATTTTTCTCACCTATTTGTATAAAGGAATTACTTCTCCTAAGCAGTGCAACTCATTAGTGATAGAAGTAAACTTGTTGTGCATCTCCTGAATAGTTTCTCCTTCTTTCATTATGAAGGCTTTATATTGAGTGGTCAATATATCAACTTAAGAATCCTTCACATCAATGGTTCCTTCATGAGCTCTCTTTAAGAGTGCCCGGTTTCCTTAGCTATTTTAGAAGTCGAAATCCAGTAGTATTCATCTGGTCCTATGCCACAGACAAGCAATTTCTTAGCCTTGTAATTTTTTTCAACTTTCTTTCTATCTTTATCCTTGAACTCCCTCCTGCTTTTGACAATGATTCTTACCATTTCTCCTTCTTTAACTTTTCTAACTAGAACATAAGGGCCATCAAGAATTATGTCCATCAGTTCACTATCCTCAGCCATGAAGAAGACAAACATCCTTGTTTTCCACCACCCATAGTACTTTCTATTAAATCTAGGTGGTCTGGTGGTAGATTGCCCTTCTTATTAATTAGGTGGAGCAGTCATGCTAACCAAGACACTCTAGGTGTGACCTTCTAGAACTACCTTTCTGTAATACTATTTATTGGAACCCTTGGGGGTTGTACCACACAGTAAGGGACCAGGTCCCTCAAAGTCAATCACAAGCAATCAAATAATAAAGTACAAAAAAACTAAGATTAGTGCAGGAAAGAAATAACACACAAGATTTAACGTGGAAACCTCCTTGCTCAAGGGAGGAAAAACCACAACTTGCGCTCACCAGCACCAGTAAAATCCACTATAATCAACCTCTTGATTAAAGACTTGATTTTAGCCTAACTCTAAGCTCATTTCTCTTGTAATAACTCTACTACAAGCTCATCTTGGAAACTATGCCAAGGACCCTCACACTGATGACCTCTAATCAGTATTAAATTTAGGCAACTCTACCTAAGCACTCTCGAGCATAAACATAACAAGACATTACACTTATAGCTTGAGTAATTCTTATAAAATTCAGCACTCAAGAATGCTCACTCACTCTTTAAGCATACTACGAAGATGAGAACTTGAGCAATCTTGAAATAGAGTTTTTGTTGCCTCTCTTCACTCTTTAGATTTGTGTAAAAACTAATTATTGAAGAAGAATCTTTTTCCTTATACAGAGGAGTAAAGATTAGGGTTAAAATATGATTGGATAAGGTATCGTATTCAGTATAAGCAGCACCTACAAGATTATTACACAAGAGTACAAAACTGTGCAAACACACGTGCCATATGTACTGTACCATGAACATCCAGGGACCTAGCCCCTTACAATTAGTTGTTTATCATCAAAACTACATATAGTAACTCTTTTCCTATGATGTGTATTGTCTTCTATATCCGGTGTCTGGTCTTTCTTATGTGACCCCATAGGTAGTTATTTATTTTAGTTTTGGTCCTAATTGTATTCCTAAATTGTTCTCTGTATCTACCCTGGTGGGTGACTTTATGGGGGATAAAAGGGTTTATAGGGGTTGTGTGGTGTCTGTTTATGGTAGAGAGACCTTGGTGGATTTAATAGAATTGGATATGTTAGATTTTGATTTTATCCTAGGGGTGGATTGGTTGCATTCCTGTTATGACTCTCTTGATTGTCGGCCCATAAGGTCATTTTTAAATTCCCGAATGAGCCAATTATAAAATGGTAAGGGAGTTACCTAGTGCCTAAGGAAAGGTTTATATCTTATCTTAGATCCCAAAAATTGATTTTCAAAGGGTGTTTATACCATTTAGTGCATGTTAAAGATTTTGGATCCAAGGGTCTTTCATTACATTCAGTTCTCATGATTTGTGAATTTATCGAAGTGTTTCCTAATGGCCTTCCTGGTGTCCCTCCTAATAAGGAAATAGATTTTAGGATTGATGTTTTTTTGGATACCACCCTATCTTTATGTCTCCTTATAGAATGGCTTTGGCTGAGTTGAAGGAACTTAAGAAGCAGTTGATAAACCTTCTTAATAAGGGTTTTATTCATCCTAGTATGTCTCCATGGGGTGATCCTGTGCTGTTCGTGCGTATGAAGGATAGGCCCTTTCAAATGTGTATAGATTACGTTAGTTGAATAAGGTAATGGTAAAGAATAAGTACCCCTTCTAAGGATTGATGATTTGTTTTACCAACTTCAGGGATCTAAGTACTTTTCTAAGATTAATCTTCAACCGGATTATCATCAGCTGAAGGTTAGGGAGGTGGATATCCCTAAGACTATTTTTCAAATCCGGTATGGTCATTTTGAGTTTTTAGTAATGTGCTTTGGTTTGACTAATGCACTGGCAACATTAATGGATCTTATGAACCGCGTATTCCATTAATTTTTGGACTTATTCATCATCATGTTTATTGATGATATTTTGGGTATTCCAAGAGTGAGGGGGATCATGCCAACCATGTCTGAATAGTGTTACAGACCCTTAAGGATCAGCGGTTGTATGCTAAATTCTACAAGTGAGAATTTTGGTTGAATGTAGTAAGTTATTTGGGTCATGTGATTTCTACTGAAGGGAGCATGATAGATCCATAGAAAGTTGAGGCAGTTAAGAAGTGGCCTTGACCCATGACTCCAATCGATATTCGAAGCTTCTTGGGTTTAGCCGAGTACTATAGGAGGTTCGTAGAAAGTTTTTCTTTGATTGCTTCTTTATTAACTAAGTTGACCCAAAGGGTGGTGAAGTTCCTATGGTCTGATGCTTGTGAGGGTAGCTTTGATAAGTTGAAGGACAAGTTGAATTCGACTTTAATTTTGACTCTACATGAGGGTAGAAAGGGTTTTGTTGTTTATTATGATGCATCCCGTGTAGGGATGGGTTGTGTGTTGATGACGCCTGGTAAAGTTGTGGCCTATGCTTCTAGACAGTTGAAATTTTATGAAAAGAGTTACTCTATACGTGACTTAGAACTATTGGTTGTTGTCTTTGCTTTGAAGATTTTGTGCCTTTATTTGTAAGGGGTTCATATTGACATCTATTAAGACCATAAGAGTTTGCAAAATATGTTTACCTAGAAGAAGTTGTATCTCAATCATAGAAGATGGATTGAGTTGCTCCAAGACTATGATATGAGTCTTCACTATCATCCAGGTAAAGCAAACTTGGTTGCAAATGCTCTTAGCAGGTTATCTATGAGGAACTTATCTCATATGGAGGAGGAGAAGTGAGAATTGGTGAAGGATATTCACTGGTTGGCTAATCTTGGAGTTTATCTCTTGGACTCTGAGGATGGTGGTGTAAAGGTGCAAGAGGTGGTAAAGTCATCTCTTTGGGCTGAGATGAAAGAGAAGCAAGTTTTGGATCCTATCTTAATACAGATTAAGGGTGGCGTATGCCAGCAGAAAGTGATTTATTTCAAGATTGGTGGTGATGGTATCTTGAGGTACTAAGGTAAGTTATGTGTTCCCGACATTGATGGTCTATGAGAGAGGATCTTAGCTGAGGCTCACAAGTTGAGGTACAATGTTAATCTCGATTCAACGAGGATGTACCATGATTTGAAAGAGATCTATTAGTGGAATAACATGAAGTGGGATATGGCAAATTTTGTCTCCAAATATGTGGTTTGTTAACAAGTGAAGGTGGAGCACTTGATACCGGGTGGGTTGTCTCAAGAGATTGAATTGCCCAAATGGAAGTGGGAAGTGACTAATATGGATTTTGTTACTGATCTTCCGCGATCCCACCATCAATTTTATTCAATTTGGGTCATCGTGGATAGGATGAATAGGTCCACCCATTTCCTACCTATGAGAACTAATTGCTCTGCTGAGGTTTATGCAAAGTTGTTCATTCAGGAAATTATCAAGTTGCATGGTGTGCCTGTTTCTATTATATTTTATCATGGCACTCAGCTCTTCTCACACTTTTGGTGTTACTTTCATAGGGGTCTGGGAACTAAGGTGAGCCTTAGCACCATTTTGCATTCTCAGACAAATAGGCAAGCAAAGAGGACCATTCATACATTGGAGGATATACTCAAATCCTGCGTGATCAATTTTGGTGGTAGTTGGATTGATCATTTGCTTCTCATTGAGTTTGTATATAATAATAGCTACCACTCTGGCATTAGGATGGCTTCATTTGAGGCTTTGTATGGTAGGAGATATCGTTCTCCTATTGGGTGGTTTGAGGTTTGTGAGGTTAGATTATTTGGTCCTAATTTGGTTCATCAAGCTAAGGAGAAGATGAAGGTGATTTGGGATAGTCTTAAGACCGCCCAAAGTCACCAAAAGTCCTATGTGGACGTGAGGCGAAGGGAGTTGGAATTTAAAGTAGGTTATTGGGTGTTCTTGAAGGTGTCTCCCATGAAAGTAGTGATGCGGTTTGGAAAAAAAGGGAAGCTCAGTCCTTGTTATGTGGGTTCTTATTTGATTTTAAAGAAAGTGATCAATGTGGCTTATAAATTAGAATTTCCTTCGAGTTTAGGTTCCATTCATCTGATCTTTCATGTTTTAATGTTGAGAAAGTGCGTGGCTGATTCTTCCATAATGGTTCCATTGGAAAGTGTATGTGTTTTGGATTCCTTGTCTTCTGATAAAGTCCCGGTGGAGATCTTGGATCGACAAGTACGCCAGTTGTGAAGAACAATATGGCTTCAGTAAAGGTTCAATGGAAGAACCAAAAGGTTGAAGAGGCTACTTGAGAAGCTGAAGAGTACATGAAGTCCAAGTATTCATTCTTGTTCCCCCTTCCGAATAATCGTGCTTAAGGTATATGTTATTCTTAACATCTTTATTTTCTGACTTTGTTAAATGAAATTGTAATTTTCTTTATATCTTTGTTTTTTGTCTTTATTAAAGATAAGATTGGGTGTGTTTTTGTGTTAAATCATGCTAAGGGATACATTATCGCATCATTCGGGGATGGATGATCCTAAGGGTGGAGAATGTAGCACCCAGGGATTTTGGTCCTTCAAAATTTATTGATCTTTGAGCTTAGTATCCTCACTACAACTCACCCTGCAAGTTGTATGGTGTCATTATGGGTCTTAGGGACCCAAAGTAGCCTGGCTAGTATGCTGGCCTGGGATTCTTTCTTGACTAAGACTTGGACCCTATGAGTCATAGGGTTTCATAACAAATCGTAGGGTGTGAATCGTAGGAAAACCAGTGTACTATCCTAAGTTCCTGTTGTGATGACAACTAGTATGTTATGAGTCATAAGGATTGGATACGAGTCATATGGTGTGACTCGTAACCAGACTAGAATAGGGTAACCCTAGACACTGTCCAGACTATGACTACACTAAATGAGTAGTAGGGTGACCCTACAAGTCGTGAGGTCACCCATAGCAACTGGGTGCCATCTTTCAGTCTTTTAATTAAGGGCATCCCGGTAATTTCCCTCCTACCCCATTAAGCACCCACGACTTTAAACCCTCTTTGGGACTTTATTAGCATACTATTCACAAAAAAAATCTCTAAATCCTCTCAAGAAATATAGTTAGGGTTTCCAAGAAGATGATCAATTAGAGCTCCTAAGGTCAAATTCTCTCCATACTTATTGATATTTCAGGCATATTACTCTTCCCCAACTATTACTTTGTAAAATCATGAGTTTTAAATAGTTATCAATGTAGTTTTGATGGTGGTTTTGGAACATGGGTTGAGCGTTTTGAATGATTGTTGTTTATGTGATATTTCATATTTAAATATGCATTTTTTTATGTTTAAATGGTGGTTTTCAAACCAATTTTATGCATGGGTATGGTGAATAATGATCTAAGGTGAATTTATGCACCTCAGTGTTGATATCCGAGATTATTTACCCTTGTTTTGAGGAAATTTTGTGTGCTTAATGTGTTAACAATGATATATTTGAGCATCTAAGTGTTTAAGTATTTGATTACAATGTTTAATCTGTAGTTCAAACAAGTTTGTACTTAATTTGGTCACTTAGAGTTTAAACGAGAAAACTAGTGTTACTAGCTTGAGCTAGGTATTGTTCTAGTTGATCTCGAAGAATTCTAATATGTTTAATGAGTTCTTAAGGATATTATTTTGTAATTATGTGTAGAACAACTTATTTATAGTGTTCAATTTTCAATTTAATCAAGCTTAGAGTCAAACAATAGTTAAAGTTTAATAGCGTAAAACTAGTTCTTAGCATAGCTTTCTAGTTCGTCGTCTTGAATGTTGTGTTGTTTTAAGATCTAATCCGTGGTGTTTGATTCTATAGGATTCTTGTTTAGTTGATTATGATGATATATGTATGATGAAAAATCTGTAAATCAAGTGTAAATAACACCACAAGGCTTGGGATGGAAGGACAAATGCTTAAGACAAGTTTAGAGGTCAAAAAGGTGAATTCCAGTGAGGGTATAAGAATAGCCCCGTGGAGTGACCCCTACTCCCATGGACTGAACCATGCTATTAACACTCTATTCCTAGAGAGTGAGTCTTGTGGTTCACACCCTATTCCTAGGGAGTGAGGCTTGCGTCGCACACCTTGTTCCCAACACGGCCAACATTGTCTTCCTATAAATAGGGCACTTGAACTCGGTATTAAACACCTTGGACGGCTTTGAAACTTGGAGAGGGGCTGGAAAACACTTCAATTAGGATTTTTATTTTTTTACTTTAATTTTATCTTGTATTTATCCATGGTGATTACGGTTATGTCCATGAGTGGCTAAAAGCCCTTTCTGGGGTTAAGGCCAAGAACATGATTACTATTGCTTTAAATTGAGTTGATTTTGATTTATTATCATATTTGGTTGTTTATTTATCCTTTTTATAACTATTTTAAGGATTATCTACCCTTATAATACATCCATTATCATCTTTGTGAGCTCGAGAAGGGGAATAAGGGGATAGAATGTTGGGTAAATAGAGTAAGGTTCTTATTCTTTTATAAAATAAAGGATTTGAATTAGAATCTAGTATAGAGATATACCTAGAAGCCTTATTTGGTTCAATACAGGATGAAATATAAATGTTTTTGGCTTAGCTCTCACATCCACACTCAACAATGTTGTTATAGGGCAAAGTTAGATAGGTGATTAGAGGCCCGAGAGACCATGATCATAATATTAACCTTGTGAATCAACAATCAAGATAAGTAATCTAACCAGTGAAGTTCAATTGCTTAGTATGATTGTTCGCAGTGCTTTAACCCTGGGTTTTTCTTTATTTATTGTCCAAGCTCTTACTTTTTTGTATTGTTTACTTTACGTTAGTTTACAACTTTGAAACTCTTTCAGTTACTTTTACACCAATATAATCTCTATAGTTAAACTAAAATTGGATAGTTACTTAACACTAGTCCCTATGGTATCAATACTTGGCTTCTAAAAGGCCACTTTACTACTTGGTGAGACCACGTACACTTGCGTGTGTGCTTGGGCGCAATAATTTTTTGGTGTTGTTGTTGGGGACTTGTAAATTGGAAACTATTTTAGTTTTAGTTTTACTTTTTCGATTTCTTTGGTGCTTTACACTTGGTCTTGGTATTGAATTTGCAGGAAATAGGTTTATAGACTAGTAAAATGGTAAGGAATAGGGAATTCATCAAAACAATCTCCAAACCCGAGAAATGCTTTCACTAATTAAGGAGAGAAGTAGTCCTTCTCCATCGTATTCCACAAATTCAAGAGGAGCAAGAAAATCCTGCTCTCATGGCTGAAGATCTACCAGCCCGCAGGACAGTTCGTGAAGTGGCAACCCCACTTTCGATGAATTTGACCTCCCCTATTAAAAATACTAGATGTCAGAGGTAACTTTCAGCTGAAATAGAACATGGTTCAGCTTTTGATCAGCAGTGGAGAGTTTATGGGGCTTTCACAAGAAGATCCACAAGTCCACCTGCGGAACTTCTTAGAGATAAGTGACACATTCATCCCTACGGATGTGTCAACTGACTATGATAGACTGACACTTTTCCCTTTTCACTATTGGGGGAAGAAAAAAAGTGGTTGAATGTTGAGATGGAAAGTTCAATCACAACCTGAAATGACTTATCGCGAAGATTCCTCATCCGATTCTTTCCATCTAGTAAGACTGTGAGACTGTGCAGTGAGATTGTGAGCTTCAAACAAAATCTAGATGAGAACTTACATAATGCATTGGAGAGGTTCAAAGCTATTTTTCAAGACTGACCACATGATCAGCAGCCCAATGAGGTACTAGATCATGCTTTTGTTGGGGCACTTAATCACAACACAAAAATTTTGTTAGATTCAGTTGCAGGTGGTTAAGCATTGGAATTGATGTATGATAACTTATACACCTTGTTGAACCGGATTGCACAAGGGAATCCAGAGTGGCATGGGGACTCGAGAATTTCTCCAAAGAAGGTTGCAGTTTTGTTGGAGGTGGACCAATTTACTACTATATCAACGTAGATTGTTGCACTACAGAATCAGTTAACTACTCAACTAACAATATGAAATTAGGGGTTACACAACCTACAGGAACAGCTAATGCAATTCATCAAACAATTATTTGGTGTCAGATATTTGGGAATAGTGGTCATTCTGCAGCCATGTGTGGTGTAAATCCTTAGTCAGTGATGTTTTGTGGTAAAGAACTCAATGAAGAACCTCTAAAGAAAAATAAGTAGGTAGATTAGAAGTTGGTTCCTCAGCAAGTAGATGACAAAGTTACTAAAAATTTGAGGAAGTCTAAGTACTCAAAAACCAAAGTTGTTGAATAGGTAAAGGAAATACCACCACAACCTTTCCCACAGAGGCTTAGAAAAGCAAAGGAGGATGCATGCTTCAAGAAATTCTTTGACACATTCAGAGAACTTCATATTAATCTTCCTCTTTTAAATATTTTGTAGGGAATGTCCAAGTATGCTAAGTACTTAAAGGGTGTGGTCATTAACAAAGTTAAGCTGCATGATGTAGAGATAGTAGCACTCATTGAGGAGTATAGTTCGATTATGATGCAGAAGATGCCCAAAAAGGTCAAAGATCCTAGGAGTTTTATGCTCCCTATTCAAATTAGCAAAAGTTAGGTGGTCTACGCACTTAGTGATTTAGGGAAAAGCATCAATTTGATACCCCGCTTTTTTTTAACATTTAGGGCTTGGGGGAGCCGAGATCGAGCTCTGTGATACTCCAATTAGAAGAACAAACCCTAGCATGTCCTGAAGGAATCATAGAGGATGTTCTCAACAAGGTTGGTAAGTTTATTATTCCTGTTGGTTTTTGTATTTTAGATTTTTGGCAGATTAAAGAGTGTATGTCATCTTGGGATATCCATTCTTAGAAACAGAAGGAGAATTAATAGATGTGAGAGAGGGAAAGCACACAATGAGGTTGGATGATCAAGAGGCAGTTTTCAAAGTGTACAACCACTCAACACGCTATCCCACTACAAAGATTTGTGAATTATTATAGTGATTGAAGGGGATAAGTGTGGGATGGTGGAGTTTAGTACACCAAAGATCTCTTTGGATTTCCTGATTGAGAGTCCCAAGACACAACCACCCCAGGTAGAGATGACGCAAGTTTATGAGCCTGGAAAGGCCATTTTTAAGAGAGTTATTGACATTGAGAGTTCACACTCAAGAGGTAAGAAAAAAATAAGAAGATGATGAAGAAAAATGGATTAGTCATAGATTGGGTCGTGCCACAACACTAAATCAGGCCCTTCTTAGGACGAAACCCAAGTTAAGATAAGTTTAATTTTCAATATTTTTAATTTACTAGTTTTTTGTTTTTGTCGAGTCACAGGTTGAGGGAAAGTCTGAGCACCAGAAAACCTGAGCTAAGGAGCATGGCGAAGACTAAGTGTGGGGTCCCCAGACCTCCTTGATCAAAATAGATGCTACTATCTAGACCTAGAGTCATTATAGAGTATTTCTATCTCTAATTTTAAATACACTTTTGGGGCAAAGTATATTTGTAAGTGTAGGGTAGGGGAACTTCCCATTTTTAGGGAGTAATTTTAAAAGTTTTTGTATGGGATATTCTTGTTGGAACTATATTTGATTACATGATGCAAGTGTTTTGGTTGTAAAAGATTATTGATTGTGTGAATTACTACTTTTGAGACTCTTAGGCTGATGATTATAACTCTTGTACTTTTTGGCTTAATTTTGAATTGATGTGATTGTTGGTTAAGATTCTATAATGATCCTACTTGAATTGAGCATGTGCCATGTGCACGTGAGGTTTTGTGTATTCCTTGTTGTATGTGATATCTAGAACTTGCCTGGTGTGTGTGCAAAGCGAAATAAAGAGTGGGTTTAGGAGATGATATAGGCATTTCTTTGATAGGCATGTTTCATACCTTCTCTTAACCTACCCTTGTTCATAATCCTAGTTAACCCTATTGAGACTTTAGGTTAGTCTTTGGTAGCCTCGTTTGTAGCCCGTATCCCCTTCTTTGGTGAGTCAATTCTTGAGGCTAGGATGTTTTAAGTAGTATTCTTGAACTTTTAATTGTTTATGTAACATGCTTAGTGTAGGAACTTGCGTTCTATGTAGTTATTGTAGTACTAGATTGAGTGTCTTTCTTGTAGTAGAAGTGTGGAGTCACCTCATATTATGATTCTTAGAGTAAAGAGTTTTTCATGGACGAAAAAGGCTTTAAGTGTGGGGTGGTGATCTGAGGTGGATTTATTCACATCAGTGTTGTTATCCGAGCTTACTTAGCCTTATTTTGAGGACAATTAGTTCGCTTAATGTGTTAAAAATGATATATTTGAGAATCTAATTGTTTAGTTATTTGATTACAATGTTTAAGGTGTCGTTCAAACAAGTTTGTATTTAATTTGGTCACTTAGAGTTCAAATGAGAAAACTAGTGTTACTAGCTTGAGCTAGGTGTTGTTCTAGTTGATCTCAAAGAATTATAATGTGTTTAATGAATTCCTAAGGATATTTTGTGTAATTATGTGTGGAATAACTTGTTTATAGTGTTCAAGGTTCAATTGAATCAAGCTTAGATTCAAACAATAGTTAAAGATTAATAGCACAAAACTAGTTCTTAGCTTAATTTTCTAGTTCGTCGTCTTGAATGTTGTGTTGTTTTGAGCTCTAATGCATGGTTTTTGATTCTATATTATTTTTTTTAATTGATTATGATGATATATGTATGATGAAAAACCTGTAAATAAAGTTGAAATAACACCACAAGGCTTGGGATGAAGGACAAATGCTTAAGACAAGTTTAGACATCAAAAAGGTGAATTCCAGTAAGGGTATAGGAATAGCCCCGCGGTGCGACCCCTACTCCCATGGACTTAATCATTAGGTGCACACTATGTTACCAGGTAGTGAGTCTCGTGGTTCACACCTTATTCCTAGGGAGTGAGGCTCGCAGTGCACACCTTGTTCCCAACACGGCCAAAATTGTCTTCCTATAAATAGGACACTTGAACTTAATGTTAAACACCTATAAAAGATTTGAAACTTGGACAGGGGATGTAAAACACTTAAATAAGGGTTTTTATTCTTTTAATTTAGTTTATTTATCGATTTTATCTTGTATTCATCCATGGTGATTACGGTTATGTCCATGAGTTGCTAATAGCCCTTTCCGGGGTTAAGGCCAAGAACATCCTTACTACTGCTTTGAATTGAGTTGGTTTTGATTTATTATCATATTTCGTTGTTAATTTATCCTTTTTTAACTATTTTAAGGATTAGCTACCCTTAGAATACATCCATTGCCATCTTTGTGAGCTTGAGAGGAGGAATAAGAGGATAGAACATGGGGGTAAATAGAGTAAGGTTCTTATTCTTTTATAAAATAAGGGATTTGAATTAGAATCTAGGATATAGATATACCTAGAACCCTTATTTAGTTCACTACAGGATGAAATATAAATACATTTAGCTAAGTTCTCACATCCCCGCTCAACGATGTAGTTGTGTGGCTAAGTTAGATAGGTGGTTAGAGTCTCGCGAGACCATGATAATAGTATTAATCCCGTGAATCAACAATCAATATAAGTAATATAATCATTGAATTTCAATAGCTTAGTATGATTGTTCACAGTGCTTTAACCCCGGGTTTCTCTTTATTGATCGTCCAAGCTCTTACTTTTCTGCATTGTTTACTTTACTTTTGTTTACAACTCTAAAACTCTTTTGGTTACTTTTACATCACTTTAATCTCTATAGTTAAACTAAAATTGGATAGTTGCTTAAAATTAGTCCCTGTGGGATCGATACTTGGCTTTTAAAGGGACACATTACTACTTGGTGAGACCACATACACTTGCGTGTGTGCTTGGGCGCAACAAATAAACTAGGGCATTGTCATTTCCTCAATTTTGTGAATATTGACAATTGAATTGACAACAACCCAACCCAAATGAATAAAAATTGCTCTGAACTATTTTCAAAATAATCTTATGATATAAAGAGGTTATTAAAACATGATGGTTGATTTAATGAACAAAGGGAGTTGGTGTTCCCCCACCCTGTATTAATAAATAAGGGAGTTGTTCTCCCGAGTTAATGGAATTGATTTGGCATGTTGATGATACTTTGCAAGTGTAGGTCGTATGACATACCGACAGTGTATGCCTAAATGTGTATTATGGTTTAATGAATGAAAATGTGTTATAAATTTTTTAATGGGGCTTAAAATATGATTGTGTAGGTAGTCCATGAAAGTGGAGGTCCCAAGGGAATAATACTGGAAACCATATCTACCGGCACGGGGCTCAAAATTTCCTGGGATTCGTATCCCCTCGCTTATGTCCAGGTGGTTTGAGTCCACTTAATTATTGTGATTGGGAGGTTCGAGTCCCTCATATTATATTACATGATTGAGTGCTTAAGTCACCTTAGATATAATTGGGAGGTCCGAGTCCCACATGCATATATATGAGATTATTCTCTGGTTCGTGTGGCTACATGCACTAGACCCCAACCAAGGGGTGAGAACTAGGACCCATATAGCCTTGGGTACTATTAAATGATTGTTAAGCTACACAATCCAGGATAAAAATTTTAAGTGCTAGTTAAGCCTTGTTCCTTATCTCAACATGTTATATAAGTAAATATATATATGTATGCACACATGTATGTGAACATGTTTATCAAGTTGAACTGAATTTTTAGTTTTCATTACTTTGTCCCTATCCCTGAGTTACATGCTAGTGCTCAACCCACTAACCATCTCTAGAAGTTGTATCCCCAAGAAATGCAGGCACCAGAGATACTTTTACTTTTTCTGTGTAGTGGTAGGTGGATCATCTCGGTTCATCGGTCGTTTGTGGTAAAGTGGTGAGCTTCTATTCTCCGAAGGACTTGATCATTCCATTGGTTTCCTTTAATAAGCTATAATTGATGAGTTCACATTAACATTATCATTGTCATTGTCATTGTCAATGTCATTGTCATTATCTGAGTCGGGGGCATGTCCCGACACTTTATTGATTTCGGTTTATTAGAGAGATTTGTAGATTATTGTGGACTTAGGTAGTGGTTTTGGATGTTTTGGTTGGTTAATGATTATCAGTTATAGACATATCTTAAATTCTTTGAGCTTATCTTATGCTATTTTGTTATATGTTAGAAATTCAGTCATTGTTGGGGGTATTGTGTCCTGTTTGGTTAGGAGCAGGGGTGGTCTTCGATCCTTATTGGACTTGAGATGCTCGTCATGGACAGGCCCTAGTTTGGTCGTGACACTAACCCAGGCCTATGATACTTCATTAATCTTAGCTTACCTAGATGTCAACTAGCTATAAGAAGGATGAACCAATGCAATTTCCAGTCGAATATAAAGATTATAGTTACATTATTCTTGAAAATAATGGGTTTGGACCCATTCACACCACTTTTCCAACTTCTCCATGGTTCTAATACATCCCTTAGGGTTTTTGGGGCCTCCCACATTTTTATATCACCTAAAGTAGAGAAAAGAAATAAATCCTACTTAACTGGGATTCCTAACTGTGTTTCTCCGTTATAGCGGTAGGCTCATTGTTATAGCAGTACCACTATAGTGGAATAAATCTCGCTATAGAAGGCTGACGTCAGCCCAGAAAATTATGTAAGTCTTCAAACTTTAAGTACTTGTGGTCCTACGCAAACTGTGAATGATATCTCAAGAATTTCTAGGCTCCATATTAATATCGAGACGCTTCTTACTAAAGAAAGAAAAAACCTAGAGCAAAGCCCTTAATTCCTTCTTCTCTCTCAAATTATGTATGGTTCTAAGGGTATTATATAAATGTGGCTAAGTACTTTTTATATATTCCTTTAGGTTGTCCATAATATGCCCCATACAAAATATAAGCATTAACCACTTATCCCTCAACTTAAACCAAGAAAAAGATCAAATTTTAGTCATTTTGGTGGAGAGGAGGTTGTGTCGCATGTCATATAGCATGGAAAAGAGGGGTGAAGAGAAGGTCTATAACATGGAAAAGTCAGTGTACCCTCTCCCTATGGGGTGAAACTCCATCTCATGCTATGGGGGTGTTGTGCATGGCTGCCTCCACAAGCTAAGGTTTCATTTAATCTTTAGTCTCTTCTCTTGTCTACTTGTTACTTATTTCCCACACATTATGGATTGTGTTTAGGCTTCATTTATATTTCTTATTATCTCCAATGGTATCCTATAATAACTCAGAACAAACATTATTCCATACAACATAAATAAGCTCCTCAAAGTACACTAGAACAGGCATAGCGTAGGCTAGCCTAACTAGTTTCTCGTTTAAACTCTATTTGATCCTTTTGAATCCTGATTTGTTTCAAATACATCTTAAAAACCCTAAAAATACAACTTAGCACAAATACTTAATACTTAATCAAGCAAACAAAGTTATCCTTAAGACTAAGCTAAAAACGTGTAGATAAGTCATTTAGGTGTATAAATATACCTAAGATTAGAGATGCATCGAACACTTTGAGGTTTTGAAGGGGGTAGGGGCAGTGGATTATAAGTTGACATTGCCCGTAGTATGTATAGGTCCATCTAGTATTTCATTTATCTATGTTAAATAAATAAAGGGAAATATATCATTGGGACCCCGAGTTATTTGATAAAGAGTTATCATACAAAGAGGAACAGACATGAAAAAATTGAGAACCAAAGTCATTCTATGTGTAAATATTCCATGATGGAATCATTCTATTGAGGAAATTACTTGGGAAACAAAGGTTGTGCGAGCAATATCCGCACTTGTTCGTTAACCTAGGAAATTCTTACTTAATTTTTGTCATCCCAGTCTAATTGTCATATAGGAATGAATGAGGTGTAAATTGATATCTAATGTAACAACCCAAATCATTGTTACACTGAAAATAGGAAGTGAAAACCCCGCTAAATTTTACTTATGCAATTTTAAAGAAATTTTAGGCTAGCCAAGTATTCCATGAATTTTAAGGGTGTATTACTCTAAGAAAATTTAGTGTTGTTGTGAGTGATGTTTTACTAGATTTCTAGATAGATAGGTCAGGAAGTCATAACAACTTCTAAGTCGTCAAATGGAGTTGTAGAACTCAAATTATAGAGTTAACCATGGAAGGGTTGGTTCGTGATTGATGTACTATGATTTCATAGCACTTTTGACACCTAAAACTATGAAAATATGGAGTTACTTAGGTTGTTTTGTTAGATATGATGTGTTTTGTAGGAAACCAGGTTCTGAGAGCTCAACTAGAGAAAAGAAGCAAAAACTTGTATTTTGGACCACTTACGTGGGAAACTATGTCTCGTAGGTAACTACCTACGTTGCGTAGGTGCCAAAACAAGTGTTGGGATAATGAGATTCAAAAGATGAGATTTTGGGCCTTGCTACTTACGATGGGCACCTACGGCCGGTAAGTGTCTGATGAAGTTTCAAAAGATAATATTCAGAGAGTTCCTGCAGGATTTTTATCATGAACCGAGGCTACCCCCTAGTGGCGACAACGGTGCTTATGGACACAAGTGACCACTAGCTAACCCATGAGATGGTACCTGTTGTGAGCCCTAAATAAAAGAGTAATTAAACCACATGTATGGAATATAATCTGATAAGATACTATAAATTGGAAATACTAAAATACATAATACTGACATGTCTGAAACAACTAATAAAACTGAAAGAACTAACTGACTGTCTAACTGATTGTCTTAAAGCCTCTAAACATCAGAAGGAGTTGATAGTACAAACCCCCAACTAAATCCGACTAACTGAACATAAGAAATTACTGAAATAACTATAAAAACATATCATGTCCTCGATGGATGAGGATTCACCACTATTGTTCTGTATAAAGATGAGTTTTCTAAGAACGGTTGGGAAACTGAGCATCCAAACCTATGTTATAAGACAATATAGCACAAAGTAAAAGTATGTGGTTAGTACTTTGAATGGCCTAGTATGTGAGATAAGTACTGACTGAAATGCATGAGCTAACTGATCATGAATGTATAAACATCTAATAGCTAAGAATGTAAGACCAAACATAAATATGTTACTGAGATAGTCTGAAATATAAAAGACTGAAATTTGTATAACTAAATAATTAACAATCTGTACACTTGGTCAAGCAAGCTTGAGTTGAGATACATGGAAATACTAAATGAAGTTGTGGGAGGTTTCATGTAACCGACATGCCCCAATCTGAGCTAATCGGGGTCCAACCTGTAACCACAGTTGGAAGGGTATTAGTACCTTACCACGGGTACTAACACTGGTTGTGTAGATCTACTAAACTGGTGCCCCAAAGGATTGGGAGTCACCCTATACTGGCAGGTTCTCTCATGAGATATACATTAACCCTCAACTGACAGAAATATATATCAAACCTATGCTGGCTATGTAGTTCTGGAACTCATAGAATGCTATTAAAGGTCACACCCTCTACTGGCAGGTGAGCCCATACCCTTGGGTTCGCTCAGTGCTAAATTCTAGTCCCAACGGAACTGACATTGGTACTGAACTGAACTAAGTTTAACTGAGCATTATATCTGATAGTGCTATCATGATCATAAATATCTGAGTATAATGATAAGATTCATGGCTTAACTGACTTGTTACTTGAAATTCTCAAATCATGTAAAATACATAGGCATCGAATGTTCATAACTCGCCAGCACTGAATGATCAGAAGATATGATATCAAAGCTTAAACTGTAGAATAGAATCATGGTTTAAAGACCCAAAACATGAACGTTTTGCCAAAACAAGTGAGAAGCATGAACTTGAACTTGAGAATGTCTTAAACATGAGAAAACAACATGATTACATAACATGAAATCAATAGACTATGGCATAGAAACGTGCAATTCAAAACCTAAGATAATTCACTTGGAAACACTTGTAGACATAACTTTTAATTGATTTAGCATGAAATTCATGGATTTATTTCATAAAGTAGGATAAGATTTATACTTGTAAGTAAAAATAGGGTTTTTGGGTTCAATGGGTGAAAGGGACCCATTGATGAATACCCATATACCTCAATAGATAGTTTTTTGAAGATTTCTTGAAAGGTTTCTTAAACTTGGAAGCTTGAACTTTTGATTTCTTGAGAAAGGAGCTTGGATGTTGTTCTTGGGGAAGGAGGAGAGTTTCTTAAGAGTAATTTTGAGAGAAAATGGCAAATAATACCCCTATGATTGATCCCAATCTTGTTATGAATGAGTTGGGTAAAGGGAAAAGACCCAATTTCTCCTTGATCTCAATGACCAAGGAGCTAGACGCACACCCAACTCTACGCGGCGACCCTCAGTCTGACACAGTGAGCCTTGCACCGCGACCCCCAGTATGGCAGAGCAAGCCCCGCGTTGCGACACCTAGTTCAGAAGAGCAAGCCCCACACCGCGGGTATATTGTGGGGGGTCTTCTGCTTCTGTTTACCAAAAATGCCCCTACGCCCATCTGAAAATCCCAAAACTCCCCCAAGACGTACCTTTACCAACTCTGAACATGAATCAACTCAAAAATAAATGTCTTGATAACGGGAAGACCAAAATAAAAATCATCAAAGTTTAGGAGTCTTAAAAATGACTAAGTCCTTAACACTTAGTGAAAATTTCAAGCCTTGGGCCCCTTAAACATGCAACTACGACTGAATTGAGCTTAGGATCTTATGGGGTGTTATAATTTTGGATGTTTATCACCTATGTGGGGCCACCTACGGCTCGTAAATGGCTCTATAGGTAGCCACCAACTCCAGTTTTTCTCTTTTGTTTTGTAAAGGTTTCCTAGGGTTTCCATGTAATCTATAAATACTCTTTTGACATTTTTTTAGTTAGTTTATACACTCATACTATTCAGAAATATATATTTTGATTTTGAGATTGGATTTTGATCTTGGTGTTCTTATGTTCTTAGATTTTGGTGGATTTAATGATTTAGTACTTTAGGTTTTCATCGTATATTATTGTAAGATTGATTCTATGCTTTCACTTATGAATTCCATGGATTGTTTCACAAATATGAGTGGCTAGTTCCCTTAGCTATGGTTTTGGGATCCCTGGCTAAATAACAAAGTAAGGGAAGTGCAACGTTGTTCCTAACTAATATTCTTGCATATTTTGTGATCATGTTTAGTTTAATAAATTTCTTAGTGGTTGCAAATGTTAAGAACCCATCTGTATTCTCTACTCTTCAAAAGAGAGGTAGAGATTATGAAAAGAAGATCATTATAGTAATTTGAGATTCACCTCCATCTTATAATTCCACATTCTTATCTAATTAACTAGATACTCAAAATCTAAGAGTTAATCTAGGATCTAGGATAAAGGTTAGTAAGGTGACACTCTTAGACGCACAAGGTAAAGAGTGACATTCATTAAAGGCATTCACAAGATGGTTAGTGATACAAAACTTATCAAATTCTGCATGCAAGATATTGGGTTAGAAATCTAGAAGGAATATCGTCCTAGTATTCATTTCAAATTGTTTACAACCAAAAGCGCTTGAGTTTTTTCACTTGCTACTATTAAAAACAAAATCCCCTCATTTTTCTACACTTTCCAATTGTTTTAACAAGTTTGAGAGATAGCTCTTCCTTATTCTCTGTGGTTTAGATCCTAGCCTAGTTGGGATACTATATTTTGACATCGACCTCTTTATACTCTTGGAAGTGTACTTTTGGGTGACATCAAAATTTTGGCATCATTGCCAGGGAATATGATTGTGACTTATTGATTGAATTTGTTGAAGTTTTTGGGTTTTATTTTTCTATTTTTCTTAGGAAATATGTTGGCGTATGCCTAGCACGAAGAATCAAGGCAATCCTTACTTCCCATTAATCCTGAATCATAAAGAATCCGACAACCGAATCATAGAATGACAGAACACATACGAGAAGGTGAGCTTGAAGGGGTTTGGGATAACCCAAATGATTTTCCTCCCTCTCTACCTGGTGAGATTCAGGAGAATATAGGTCAAATAACTAATAGATTACTAACAATAGCCAATGCAGTAAGGAAAGTAGAGGCCCGTTGTATAACCTAGGAAGTCGAGCTGGCAAGGTAGAGATAATGAGTAGATCGTTGAGCAAAACTTGATAGAGGTAAAAGGGGTAGGGCTCAAGTACTACCATCCTATCAGTACTTCCTAATTTATGATGATATGGAAGAGGACTTGGGATACATTGAGCCTACTAAGAAAGGAGCTATCATTCCTCTTGCACTGCCATCAAATGTGAAGTTTGATACCACTAGTTCAATAATCCAAGTTTTGAATTTGAAGGGTGTGTTTGCAGGTTTTCCCTCTGATGATGCAAACATGCACCATATTAATTTTACTGGGATTTGCCCATCATACACTATTCTGGGGGTAGATGATGAAGATCTCAGACTTAGGTTGTTCCCTTTCTCACTAACTGGTGAAGATACATTATGGTTAGGGGAACTTTTCAAGGGTCCATCACTACTTGGAACGAGTTGTGGAAGCAATTTTTAGATCATTTCCTTCCACCATCCAGAATTCTTTTGTTGAAGGACTATATATATAATATCAGGAAGTTGCAAATCTAAATCCATTTAAGAGGCATGGTTTCAATTTAAGAAGAAGTTGATGATGGTGTCGAATCATATAATAATGGGAAGAAACTTGCTTGAGATCTTCTATTGAGCCCTTAACACTAGTTTGAAAGCTATGGTAGATACTATTACTTGTGGACCATTCATGCATCTGCGCTGGGAGAAAATATCAGAGATATTAGATTAGATCTCTCTCACCATCTGAGGGTGGCATACTCAGAAGGTACAGAGAGGCATTGATACTTATATTATTGGTTGTTCCAATGAACACAGAGTTATTGATGACACAGTGGTGCAAGAGGTTGCTCAGCTAAAGATAGAGGTTGGATTATTGACAAAGAAGTTGGCAATAATGAATTTTGAAAAGGTGAATGCAGTGGGTCACAGGGTAAAGCCTCTAGATCATATGATTTAGATTTAAAAGAAGAGGAAAATACCTAGATAGAAAGTTGGCGGGTTTCCAGGACAAAGGGCAAGGGAACCAAGGTCTAAACTACTATGGGGATAGGTATAGAGATTGGAGCTAAGACAGAGATGGTGATTGAAGAAACAAGAATGATTACAAATAGAAGGGTAGTTCCACCAGGTAGGCGTGACACTGAGTCAAGTATGGAGACTATGTTTTACAAGCTAGTAAATGGTCAGGAATGTCGGGAAAATTTCCATAAAGAGATTAAGGCAGACATTTTAGGGTTAACCCATAAGGAAGAATCACATGATACTGCTATCAAGTAATTCGAGCAGTAGTTTAGGAAGATGTCAACAACTTTGAATCAATGGCAGTCAGGTACCCCTCCAAGCAATATAGTGCAAAATCCTAAGAACGGCAGACACTATATAGCCATCGCCACTTGAAGTGATATGGAAATTGTTGATCCCCCTGTGCCTATGGTTGATAAGCTAAGAAATAATAGTGTTGAGGTTGATGAGACACCTAATACTGAGTTAGAAAAGTTGACAGGTGTTGATCATAATGTTGAGAATAATGAGGGTAAGGGAAAGGTCGATGAACCAATAGAAAAAACAATCTCACGACCTCCCTCATCTTTTTCTCAAAGGTTAAAACCAAAGAAAAAAGAATGGAAGTTCAAAAATTTCATTACTATGTTGAAAGATTTGAGTTTGAATAGCTCTCTTCTTGAAGCTGTCAAGTAGATGCCTTGGTATGTAAAATTTATGAGGGATTTGGTAACAAAGAAGAGAGCTATTAGTTATGAGGATGTGGGTTATATCATTATAGTGAAATCACTTTGCAATCCCTGGCTTAAGAGATGGATGATCCTGGATCCTTCACTATCACATGCACAATTAGGACATCTAGGTTTATCAGAGTGTTGTGTGACTTGGGTGCCAGCATTAACTTAATGTAGTTGCAGTGTTCAAATAGTTAGGCTTGAGACCTGCCAAACCAATGACAATGCAGTTATTGATAGTAGACCATACAATAAAGAAGCCCTTGGGAATATTATTCGATGTGATTATGAAAGTAGACAACTTCATATTTCTGGCTGACTTTGTTGTTTTGGGATTGTGAAGTTGACTTTTAGATGCCCATAATCTTGGGAAGACCATTTTTAGCCATGGGCCGAGATTTGGTGGATATGGAGAAGGGGGGCTTAAGTTTAGGCTGAATCATGAAGAGGTCACTTTCAATGTTCATAAAACCATGAGGCAACCGACCGATATAAGGTTGGTTTTGGTGATAGACTTTATTGATGATCCTGGAGGCCATCCTATGATTACGTTAATGAAGTCTAAGTAGTCAAGGTACCCATATCATACCATTATGTTAAATCAAGCGCTATATGGGAGGCAACCCATGGGCTTGTTGGTGAAGTCTGAGTAACCAACATAGCCACATCGTACTACGATGTTAAATCATACGATGGGTGGGAGGAAACCCACTATTTTAGTGTTCACATTATTTTTCTTTTTTGTAGGGGTGTAACATAAGAAACTACCCGAAACATGGAAAAATATTGCTAAGTCAGAAAATCCAAGATAAGGGAACATATTGATCCACCTATGGGGGTCATAAGTCCCACTCGAGCCAGGTAAGTTGTGCAATAAATGTCAAAAAAAAAATTAAAGATCATGGGGACTTTGAACTTTTACTTATGAGCATACTTATGGGGTCGTAAGTATCACTTACGAACTTGTAAGTGGTGTCGTAGGTGTCAACATAAAAAGTCTAGAGAGCTAGAAAAGTGTGAAAAATTTTGTTTACCAACAGGCCGTCAGTGGAGTTGTAGGAGCCCAAAATTTTGTCTTAATTTTTTTGAATATTTGGGCCAACCCAAGCCTAACCTAACCCAAAACTGGCCTAACCCCACTTTTAAAAGTTTAAAAGCTTATCCTTAGGCCCCTTAATCTCAAAATTTCCAACTCCCTCTAAAATTTAAACTCTCCAACTTTCTCTCAAATTCTCTGAAAGGAAAGACTCATCCCTCAATCCATCACTTTTGCTCTTAAATATTCTTCGAGGCTAGGGTTTCTACACTTCTTCAAGTTTTTACTTCCATTTCTTAAAAACAAAGGTAAATTCTTGGCTCCCATTAGTAAATTCTTGTGCTTAATCAAAAATAAGTTAGTTGGTATGCGTATTTGCTTACAAATTAAGTAAAAATCAACAAACTTATATTTAGGATCCTTGAATAATCTACAAATTAAAATTGGTGCATTGTTTTTAAATTAAAACTCTATGATCATACCCTAAATAGAAGTAGAAGTTGATGAATCCCCAAAGCCTTGTGTTCCTTACTTGTGTTTTGAAAAGTGTTACAAGTTGTATGCAAAACAGGAATGGAATGGGCGGATTACATTTTATAGGGATGTACAATTTGGGAAAATTTCAAAGTTTGACAATTTTGTTTTTTTTTTAATTTTGTACTCCCTTATCTTTCTCCCAGCACTAGCACTTGATTTTTCAGGAATAATGGCACCAAAGACTTTGATAAAGAGGGGAAGTCGAGACATCGGTACAAATCCCCTAAGTGCAATGGCTCATTGGAGAAGTATTTGACCATCCCAAGTAAACCAGCAACCCTACGGACTAGAGTCTAGAGACAGGTTACAGCTAAGGCTATTATTGCATCTACCCTGGGCATTCATCTACCAGAACAGGCATAGTGGAGCACTCATCCCACATATATATAGGTTGGAGCCTAGATAGCCGCAGCCACACCAGTTTCTAGGCCGAGAATAAAGTCGACCAGGACTTCACCCCCACACTCGCCCCAGTTTGAGGAAGAAAAAAAGGCTTATAAGTAAGGGGTGAGTTCAATTCATTAATAGAGGAGACCACACAAGACCCCTAATTTGAGGAGGGGTTACAGGATCAATCTGCAGCAGCACCTATCGAGTCAACATCAGTAAAACCTTAGTTTGAGGAGAGTATAGCTTAAGCATCATATCAGGTGCCCTTATCTCTAGCATCATCCACAGAGCTACTTACAGGGTATCCTCAATATCCCAATTCACCATAGACTGACCTAACTTTTGAGTCTACACACACCTCAGTTATGAATATTGTTAAGGTAAACCCAAGGTGGTATGTAGCAGAGATGCAGGTGCTTTATGAGAGAGATAAATTTATTACTAAGGTAGGTCAACCTATGCGGTCTATTTGGGATAAGATGAGGATCGAGTTATAAGGATAGTAGGGGCACCAAACCTATAAGCCATATTAGATTGATACCAGCTAGGGTATATGACTGACCTCGGGTTTCTTAGTCAGGTTGTATTCGACGAGTTCTACATATCTTATGCCACCATAATTGATTTGATCACACATGGAGGCAGTGGAGGTATAGAATAACCCCATCTAGAGTGATAAGATGGATTCAAGTACATATTTTAGTGGCGTCCATCCAGCGAGTTCTTTTTGGGCTGAGTTATGTATCCTCGATATCTACTGCCAAGTATGATTATAGATTAAGGTTTGAACGCAACTAAAAAGTAATGAGAGATGCATATCATATGAGACAAAGGTATGATTTAGAGAGATAGATTGCCAACCTAATTTTTTATTTAGGACATGACGCCCCCTGGATTGAGGAAAAAGGCAGATTAAGAAGGCAGCACTGAATTTTGCCATGAAGTTTTGGTGGATCGTTGCTCATTTCTAGTTGTGTTTGACTACTGCAAATAATTAGTTGACATGGTACTGAGTTGCATTGCTCGCGATCTTGATAGTAGGGTATGAGGTTAACTTTGTGGCAATTATCAGGTATGAGTTACATGATAGAGCTTTCAAGGAATTGACCACTATGTCCTTCCCTTGCCTTATCCAGTAATTGCATGATGAGGCAAGATTCCCTGAGATCCCAGATGTTAAAAGGAGGCTAGAGGTGATGATCGTTGCAAAGATGAGTATGATCAAGGATCCGACAAACCCAGTCATCACCCAGAGAGCTCGTGAACCTCCTACAGTGATTCTATCTTACTCTAAGAGGCCCTCAGTAATAGTAGAGCATGTTGAAAGGCCAAATATGGATTTTGATGATGTGGGTGTTCATGTTGAGTTTGAGATAGGCGAGCATAGTGATGCACTCGAGATGAGTACCCAGGGAGAGGGGCTTCAACCACTTCTACTTTAGCCCCAGCTTTCACTTTTGAGCTAGTTGGGGCATCTTCTGTGACCCTTCGGCCCTCTACTATAGCGCTAGCCATAAGTTTGATAGTAGTGCCATGGGATTTTTTACAATTCCTAGTAGACCGATAGGATGTGATTGATACCCAACTTGAGAATGTGCAGACCGAGCTTCCATCTTTTTATAGGAAGATCTGACCTTGGGTATGGATGACACTAAAGACTACTGATACTAGGATACAAGCTATACTTCGAGCTGAGATGTTGGATTTCACTACTGATTTGCATGCCCATATAAATGCATTTAAGAGTTGGGTGTCATCTTAGTTCAACGATATAAAGGCTCATGATCAAGGTGGTATTCAAGAGGAAATGGCCATATTACAAAGAGAGGGTAACAGATAGCCAGATTTTAATCATTTCTCTAGGTATCCTTTTATTTTCTTAATCTGTGCCTCCGGGCGACGTTGGAGGATTTGATTTTTTTGTAGAAGAAAGAGGCGGTACCAATGGTGGGCACCAAGATATCTAGCACAGAGGATCTATAGGACCCCTCTCTTCCCTTTGAGCAGGCCCTAAAAAAGTCCACCCATGAGTCTAGGGCATCCAAAGTAGATGATGCAGTGCGTTGAGATGAGATTATCATGGGTGCATCTTCTAGTCACACCCCACTACCACCATCTCCTCAGCCAATTGACATTCCCCCAAAGGGGACGAGCATGACACGGATGCCTAGTGCATCCTAGATATGTCCTCATTCCCTTACTTTACATTATTGTCACACACTGGGGATAGTGCGTAATTCTTTAATTAGGGGTGGGGTATACCACATCCACTATATGTTTTTATTGTTGTGCTTCTTTTCTTTTCAATTGCAAATTATTGGGTTGTATTATATTTTGTTTCGTATTGTGTGTTGTTTTGTGTATCTAGGAGAAAAATAAGTATCCAAGGCAATTGAGGTGTTTTGTTCTGATTCTTTGAGAAAAATAATACCCCTATAAAAATTTATGTTTGAACTATTTGATATAAAAATGTTAACAATTGTGAATCTCGATATGACATTAGGATTAGGGACATAATAATCATAGCTAACAATTGCATAAATCTAATAGGTAGTAGTTTGTGATGCAACCCTATGCCATTGTGTGTGAGATTTTTACTTTGTTCTCTTTGTGTATGGAATCAAAAACTTGCCCGGTTAGTCTTGCTTAGGTTGTAGGATAGTTGGTTAGGAAAGGATCTATAACGCCCCTAAATATCATCCCGAGATGCCACACGGTGCCCAAGGCTACACGTAGCCTCAAGCTAACCCTTTAAGACAAAACACTACCCTTGGGTTCCAACACAACAACATGCACTCTACGCTAAGGATATATATATAAGTACATATCATATCGCATCGTACATGGCACGGAATATCGTTAGACTGTACATACATAAACCAACCCAACAATACATTAGTCTGACATAGCCTCTATACAGCAAAATCAACGAGCCATTGGGACAAACCCTCAACTGACTCAACAGACCAAAGGGATCACAAAACAACAGCACCAAAACTAGCAACTTGGTCCTCAAACGGAGCATATTTGGGCCAAATTGGTGTGCTATAGCACACTAATTTGGCCCAAAAATGCCCCGTTTGCGCCGTTTCTCCCGTTTGTACACCCAAATGGCCACAAAAATTTAAAGAGACCACACTGGTATGATCCTCAACCTCCCTGGCATACCTCGATCAATTTTTGGCCCACAGCGCGACCAGACCCCGGGCCCACCCCCAAAACCGTGGGCTATAGCACACCGATTTCTCCCTAAAATGCCCCGTTCACGCTGTTTTGCCCGTTTGTCCACCCAAATGGCCATAAAATTTAAACAGAACACACTAGGACAATCCCCAATCTCCTAACTTGACGGATGCTACTAGTGGTTCAGGATTCTCACGGTAGGTAGGACAATAAGTTATCTTTATCGAAGTTATGCTTAACTGTCTCTTGACCTACTTAAGTATTTAATTACCTAATCATCTCGGACTTAGGGAATTTATATTCACAGTCCATATTTTACCTCAGGTTAACCAACCTTGTTACAGCGCTGATTATTAAACGGAGTATTTCCAAGTCCCTATTGATAATTCACTTCCTACTATATTTGATTTCTTTCTCAAGCAAATCGAAGTAGGTTTTATCTATTGTTTGCAACCAACAGACGTTAATTAAAACCTCAGAATTATCAAGAAATCCTACCATTTTTCGAATCTTGATCACTCAGCACCTTATCAAGACCTAACCCTAGATCCCATAATTCAGGTTAAAGAAATTTAGCCACTCATAATGCTAAAATCAAAACAACAAGTTGTATTCATGCTTTGAAAATTAAACTTACCACAAGAAGAAGAATAACTAGTGAATCGCAGATTAGATCACAAAGGAAAATTCCAGAATAATGATAATAATCTCTTCAAAGTATTTGCTTTTTCAAGCCAAGAAATTAGAGATAAAATATCAAAAGTATTGTCAAAACTCAATGTGTCGAACTCCCAAGAAAACCCTAAACCAAAGCCTTAAATAGTTCACCCTAATTATGGAGACAAAATAATAGAATTCAGAAATTCCTCGAATTAGGTGATGACATTTGTGATAGCCTATCAGGAGGCTGACGACTTATCACAAATGTCGTCAGCTCCTTCTTCAGTTTTGGCTCTTCTTGTTTAAGGCTGGCGATAAACTTGACAACTTATCAGCTTCATGACGGGCTATTACAAAATATCGTCAAAGCTCTACTTTAATTCTCCTATGTTGCCTCAGGCTGACGACATTCTAGACAGCTTATCAGACCCTTGACGATTTATCATAAAATGTCGTAACGTCTTTCAACTTAGGCCAATTCTCTATTTACTACTGACGACAAACTTGATAACTTATCACCAGGCTGACAACTTATCAAAAATGTCGCCAGCCACCCTTTTCTTCAGATTTCTTCAGATTTCAACTTCTTTGCTCCCATTCTTGTTGGTTCTCTATCATATCAGCTTAAACTGCAATATCAAACATAAACCAATCAAAAACGACAAAAGTTGCTTAAGACTTTGCAATTATTATTAGTTAAAAGCCTCAAATGTGTTAGCATTAGCTCACACATCAATAGGATCTAGCACTTGTTTCTCTTTGATCTCTGCACCAAGAGACGATCGAACCACTTTTTGTACCATTACACCTCCATTCTTAAAGTCCAAGAGGCGAACTCTAAGATTAGCCAAATGGTGAATATCCTTCACCAATTCCCATTTTTCTTTCTCCACATTAGCCAAACTCCCCATGGACAACTTGCTAAGAGCATCAACAACTACGTTAGCCTTACCTGGTGGTATTGAAGACTCGTGTCATAGTCTTTGAGAATCTCCAACCATCTTCTTTGCTTGAATTTAGCTCTTTATGAGGGAACACATATTGTAGACTCTTATGATCAGAAAAGATATCCACGTGTACACCATACAAATAATGCTACCATATTTCAAAGCAAAAACAACCGCCAATAGATCCAAATCATGAGTAGGATAGTTCCTCTCATCAAATTCCTGGAAGCATAGGCAATTATCTTCCCATGTTGCATCAAGATACAACCAAGTCCCACCCTAGATGCATCATAATAAACCACAAACCCATTATTGTCTTCTGGCAAAGTATGAATTAGAGCCAAAGTCGGCTTATCTTACAAGTTTCAACTTCTCGAAACTCCCTTCACAAGCATCCGACCAAGAAAACTTAACCTTCTTCCGAGTCAACTTAGTCAAAGGGGCAACTATAGTCGAAAAGCTCTCCACAAACCACCGATAATACCCAGCCAAACCCAAGAAGCTCTGAATGTATATTGGAGTCGTGGGTCTATGCCGCCTTTTAACCACATCCACCTTTTGTGGATCCACCATGATCCTCTCGCTAGAAATAATATGACCAAGAAAAGTCACAACGTTCAACCAAAACTGACACTTGGAGAACTTGGCATACAACTATTGTTCCTTCAAGGTCTGTAATACCACATGGAGGTGATTAGCATGATCAACCTCACTTTGGGAATAAACCAAAATGTCATCAATAAACATAATGACAGAGAGATCTAAGAACTGTTTAAAAACCCTGTTAATCAAAAAACCTTGTTCATCAAATCTATTAATGTCGTCGGGGCATTAGTCAATCCAAACGACATTACCAAAACCTCAAAGTTCCCATACTGAGTATGAAAAGTCGTCTTAGGGATATCAACCTTCCTAATCTTTAGTTGATGATACCCAGACCAAAGATCTATCTTATAAAAGAGCTTGGCACCTTACAACTGATAAAAAAACTCATATATCCTTGGAAGAGGATATTTTTTCTTGACCGCTACCTTATTCAACTACCGATAGTCAATGCACATCCAAAGAAAACCATCTTTCTTACGCACGAACAACACCGGTGCACCCCATGGAGATATACTAGGATGAATAAACCCCTTATCTAGAAGATCCTTAAGTTGCTCCTTGAGTTCCCTCAACTCAGCCGGAGCCATTCTATAAAGAGAAATAGCTATTGGACGAGTGTCCGAAACCAAATCGATACCAAACTCTATTTCCCTATCCGTAGAAACACCAGAAAGATCATCCAAAAAGACCTCAGGAAACTCATTTACCATCGGGACTGACTGTTAAGAAGGACCTTCCGAGTTAGAATCTTTAACCCGGACCAAGTGATAAAGACAACCGTTAGAGATAAACCTTCAAGCTCTAAGATAAGAATAAACCTCCCTCCAAGATCTAGGGAACCACCATCCCACTCTATAACTGGTTCACTAGAGAACCTAAAGACCACCTTACCGGTCCGACAATCCAAGGACGCGTAATAGGAGTGTAACCAATCCATCCCCAGAATAACATCAAAGTTCACCATATCAAGTTCAAAAAAATCCACTAAATTTCTCCTACCACCAACAGATACCACACACCTCCTATAGACTCTCTTAGCAATAATCGAGTCACCTACCGGGGTAGAAACAAAAAAAGGATCCAAAATAATCTCAAGATTAAAACTAATGCATAAAACCACAAACAGGGTCACATAAGAAAGAGTGGACCCCGAATCAAGAAGATAATATACGTCATGAGAAAAGAGTTGTAACGTAACAATAACGACATCAAATAATGCCTTGGATTCCTGTTAAGATGCAAGAGCATACAACCTGTTCCGACCAACACTGGAACCAAGAGCAGTAATAGAAGTAGACGCAACACCATCAGTTTTAGGAGCAGAAGATGAAGCCACCGATACCTTTTTTCTTCCATAGCAACCTTATTAATCAGAAAATCCCTGAGCCGATGGCCTGCCTAGCCACACTTGAAGCATATGTCCTTCTCTCTTTATCTCAATAACCCCAATGAGAACGATTATAAAACCAACAAGAAGGGTATGAAGAAAATAACTAACCCCACTCACTTGAGATTGGGCACCCTGTTCCCAAAAATTATCACCACCCTGATAACGCAAGTCACCCGACTACCTCGGGTAAAGAGAGCTAGCAGTAGAGAAAGAACCAGAAATCCTTCACTTCTTTTCTTCTATTTGCTGCCATCCCAACCACCCTAAGACTGAGCACCTCCCTGATCAGAAAATCTGCTCCTCTTACCCTGCCGATCTCTGAACTTCACCTGTTTCCTCTTCTCATCCTCTACCTGCTGCATATGAATAGTCAACCTGGAAATGTCCATATTTTTAATCAGCAAAGCAGTCTTACTTTCCAAGATCAAATCCTGATTCAACCCAGAAGCAAACTTTCTCATCCTTGCTTTTATGTCAACCACCGAATCAGGAGCATACCTTGACAGCTGATGAAACTTCAAGGCATATTCCTTGACAGATATCCTCCCCGACCTGAGATTCACAAAATCCTCCATCTTTGTTTCCCTCAGTTCTTGAGGAAAGAAACGATCCAAAAAAACACCAGAAAAAACATCTCATAAGGATGATTCCTTCACATCACCTCAATCTCTATCCCACTCTTTGCACCATTGGTACATAATATCTTTGAGATGATAAGCTGTAAATTTTACACCTTCCACATTTGTGGCCTGCATCACCCAGAATATCTTCTCCATCTCATCCAAAAAACCTTGAGGATCCTCCTCCGCCTTCACACCAGTAAAAATAGAAGGATTTAGTTTCATAAACTGACCAATTCTTGTGGCCTCAGTAGACAACCCACCAGATGCATCCCGCTCAGCCTGGAAAATAACTAATTGAGCAATAGCATGAATAGACTAACAAAATTCTGCATTAGTCACCTCAACCTGGGGAGGACTAGTAGCAACCAGAGGAACTCCAGAACAATCAGGGATAGGACCCTGAGATCGAAGATGAACTCCAGACGTAAGACGTACCCCATCAACATTGTCCCCATATGGGACTGAAGAGTTTTCTTGTGTTCCAGATCGTCGAGGCATGATCTGAAAAGTGAACAACCAAGGATTAGAGAAGAATTCTAGGTAGGGGTGTCAAATGGGTGGGTTGGGTTGAGATTGAAGATATTAAATGGGTTGAGTTAGTATTGGGTTGGGTCATGACCCACCAAAATTCACTTCGGGTTGAAATGGGTAAAAATTGGGTTGGGTCTTGACCCGCCCAATTTAACCCGCTTAATCTAAAAAATCTTAACATATTAATATTTACCCCTTGTAAAGAAAATAAATTTGATTGGGTTTGAAAATTTGGGTGGATGGGTAGGGAGTGGGGTAAGAATATTTTTTTAAAATTTAATTTTTTAAAAAATAAAAAATTATTTTTTAGGAAGGGGTATGAGGTAAGGGTCAGGGTAGGAGGGGTGGGTTTTTAGGATGGGGGTTGAGGTCCAATTTTAAAAAAAAAAAGTATTTTAAAAAAATAAATAATATTTTTTAAAAAAAAATTGGGAGTGGGCGGGGTGTAGGGGTAGGGGTTAGGGAAAATATGGAGATTGGGGTAAGAAATTTATTTTAAAAAAAATAAATTTAGTCTTTTTAAAAAAATAAAATTTTTCAAAAAGAAATATACGGTTTTTTTTTTTTTGGGGGGGGGGAGGGGGGGTCGGAGGAGTAGATATGTCGTCTAGGGGAAGAGGGTGTGGGGGTGTAGGGAGTAGGGAGAGATGGGGCTTGGGGTAAGATTAATTTTTTTAAAATAAATAAATAAATTATTTATTTACTTTTAAAAATTAAAAGATTTTTAATTTTTTAGGGTGGGGGTGGGGGTGGGTGTTCGGGGTAGGAAGTGGGGAATGGCGATGAGGTGGGGTAGGGACAAGATAGAAAATTTATAAAGACTTTTTCAAGAAATAAAAATAATTTATTTAAGGGGGTGGGGTAAGTTGGCTTGTGGTGGGGGTGAGATGAGGTGGGTGATTTTGAGAGTGGGAGGACATATTATCACTTTTTCCCCTAATTTCATAAGAAAATAATTTTTCTATTAAACGGGTTGAAGTAGAGATTGATTGGGTTCATTTGAACCCAATTCGAAAATGGGTTGGGATTTAACAGGTTGAGATGTACCCAATAGCAAATTATCTTTAACCCAACCCATTAAGTTTTGGGCGTGGTTGGGTCAACTCAATTTGGGTTTATTTTGCCACCCCTAATTCCAGGACTTAGACTCCAAGCTTGAAAATAGAATACCAAGAAAGTGAAACATTCCTAAAAGTCTTGTAGCCTCTCTCTTATAAATGTGACGTGCTACACACCCCTAAAAGAGACACTATTAGACACGACTTTGTGGACTCCCAATTGAACATGAACCTAATGCTCTGATACCAACTTGACACGACCCGAACCGGGGCCTTATCCGAATGGGCATCCCAAGTCCGATCGTGATCGGAGACCATCCCCGTTACCCAACCCGACCACCAACCACCTGCCCTGAGTGAGTTAAATTTTGAACATATAACAAGATAACATAATTGAACAAGGACTGATTTTGGGATAGGTCTATTCCTAGACCAACCTTACCAAGTCATCTCGTCCACCAAACCATGCCAACCAAACCACCAAGCCAAACCAATACCGATTCGAGGGCCATAAACCAAGCCATAACTAAATGAGTTCCAAAATATAATATGATTAATTCCAAAATGAAATACAATGGAACAACTAACAATATCGTCAACCAGTGTCAGCCCCAATACTAATACCAATGCTAAGGCTGACACCAATACCGACCCTGCCCATAACAACCCATAACAGTACCACAAAGCCTCTAACCAAAAGAGTAAGAATATCTGGTTGGGACATTCCCCCAGTCAAAGCCAAAACCAATATCCAGAAATAGATTAAAATGTCTAAAAATATCAAACACATGAAATTGAGCCTTCCGAAAAAAATGGAAGATCACTATTTCAATCCAACAACTGTCCCCGAGTCAATCACTATGTAGGAGAAGTAAAACGACCGATTCCTACATAGCATGGGTATACAGCCGAACGAAGGCGGGTTAGCGGGTAAACGCTAGCATGACCTCTGGATAAAGAAAAAATAATGTCATTCATAAAACCAAGTAAAACCATCCATAATGCATACAAACCATACATATATATGTATATATATATCCATGCCGAGAAAGGGAACCGGGTTTAGCATACCTTTCAAACCTTTACCTGGACTATGTAGCTCTGCCGTTCTAAATTATTCACGGGCTATATGGGTTCAGCTCCCCTACTGAAAGGGCCCTAGTGTGTGAAGCCGCACGACCAGGGAAGAAAAACCTAGGATGACTAGTACATTCCCCCAATATAAAGTGTGATATTATGCACACGGTCACTTGGACCAAACCTCACATCGGTAAATATGAGATTTTGGTTTTGGTCTTCCCGAAACCTCCACCTTCCACGACTTTGCTACTTCACCTTCTATGACTTTGATACACACCCCACCATTATTTTCCAATTAAAACCATTACCAAGCAACCAACGAACTCATGAACCATTTATTAACCAAGGCCATTCTTAGTGGTATCATCATACCGACTATATTTGCAAGTTTGGTCCATAGCCAACCATATATAGGTTTAAGGGATTCCATGTACCCTTCCATTAACCATATTAAACCACTTGGGGGATTTCCACGTACCCCACAAGCATAACCACTTAGCCTTTTTACCTTTCCAAACCATTTAAATGATGCTTAATTCCTTTACTAAGTTTAATACAAGCAAGAGTTCCATTAAAATAGTAAATGCAATGAAAACATCCTTATAGGTATTTTGTCAAACATAATGAGGGAATAATATAACCAAAACCAATTCTAATTACCATTTAACCATTTCCATGCAATCCAATTATCCAAAACAACTAATTAAGCATGTAAATACATAATTAAAACCATGGGAAATCTTAACCAATCATTTATAATCAAAAAACCCAAATCACAGTTGAAAACCCAAAATCATACAACAATGAAATCATGAAAACCATTCATAAAAAACATGCCTTAGTTGAACCTAACGGTGAGGAAAGAGAACATGACTTAATTAAAAAAGTAGAAAGAGAGAAACCACTAACAAGATCCCCAATTTAGTCCTTTAGTTGAAACCCTAGCTTCCTTGTCCAAAAGCTCTTGAGATAATTCTAGAGTGTTTAGGAAGAGTTTTTAAGTGTTAACAAATAGAATAATAGGGTAAATAACCTCCCAATTGAGTTAGAAGTTGTTGGACCTTATTAGGGTAAGTGGGAAAATATCCAGATTACCCCCACTTAAGTTGCACAAAAATCCTGTCACAAGGATACGACTGACCCTCATGAATTGTACCCTTCGATACGAGTGGTACCCACCACTTGTGGACCCAACACAATCCAGTGTACGACTCATCCTACCTAAGTCGTATTAACAACATACGATCAGTACCCTTCACCCGTATCCCTGGTAGAATTGAATCCACAGGATGTTCAAACACTGACCACCATACGAGTCCTAGGTACGGCTGGTACCCTGGCTTATGGCTCATGGTGAGCCACTCGTACTCAGATCCAATCTAAGTTACCAAGTCTAAGATTAATCTAAGGAAAACCCAAACCAAACGATCAGTATCCAACCATATGACTCATACCATTCAAGTCGTACCCATTTCAGTGAAAAAAATTCATCCTACCAACCAACACTGGCCAACATACGACTGGACCATACCATTCGTACCCCAACATACGACTCGTACCATGAGTCGTATTGGGTTCAGAGACTAGAATTCCAGGAATTTTCTAAGGTCCAGAAACCAGGGTGTTTCAACATGCCTCCACCCCCATGCACCATTCCCTATCCAATCCTCCACCTCTAACCAAATCTATACGGAAAAAATAATTATGTAATTGTAAAAGAAATATGTTTTATATTTTTTATTATATTATTAATAATTTAAATATATTAGATTGTTAATATCTCCCCACCCTTCTTCTTCATCTCCTCCTCATCTCTAGCCAAATCTATTTGAGTAAAAAGATATAAGTTTATAAAAGAGTAGAAGTTTATTTAGAACTCTTCAACCATGAATTTTTGTTTCAACTTTAATTTAATATTTAAATAAATTATATTTAGATATATTATATACTAACATTCAAATTTTAAAAGAGATAAGTTTATGAAAGAGTCGAAGTCTATTTAGAACTCTTCATGAATTTTTATTTTTAAGTTAATAAAAATAATAGTTATAATAACGGATAATGTCTTTTTAAATTCAAATATTTCAAACATTTATTCAAAAAATTTATTACATACAATTAAATTTTGTCCAAAAAACTGCCAAGTAGCTTCTCAATAGTTTGCCACTTGGCCAATCATGGTGCTCCGTTTTATGCTTTATAATATATAGAGAAGATATATAGATTTTTTATAAGCGGTTCATGCAAGTAGCTTACCCCAAAAAATGCCATGATACGTCGTGCATAATTTGTCATTTTGACAATAACTTTTTTGCTTTTATAAATAATACTACATACCGAGGGTCCGTGCTAGCACGGGCCCAATATAAATTATTTTTTTGCCTCAATTTATGTGACAAAAATAAAATTTAGATAATTAATCATATTTTTTAATATATTTTTATATATTTTAAGTTGTTAACTGTTGTAATTTTTGATACCTTTTTAAGTAATTTTTAAATAATATTTGTTACTCTCCTTGTTCAAACTTTTATGGTAATGATAGTCAATTATTTTTTAAATAATTTAAATTTTAAATTATCGTGATTAGTAATAATTTTTCTTCTATTCTACTAATTAGTAGTGACATAGTAAAATTATTGTAAAAAATACATGTGAAAAAAAAAATTAAGTGGGCCATATAAGACGCTAAGTTAATTTAAAAGATCAAGAGTTAATTTATCATTTTATATATATTTTATTTTTTATAAAATATTATTAATATTTAAATTATTTATAATAATTAATCATGAGTGATATAGTAAAATCACGGTTGAAGCAGCTGAAACAATCATGTCATTACTGTCTATTTTACTTTATTTATTATTATTATTTTCTAATATATAAATAACTTATAATAACTAATTAGGAGTGGTATAGTAAAATTATGATTAAAGCAGCTGAAGCAAGCATGTTGACCATGAGCAACCTATTTCAACTGCTTCATTGTCACTTATTATATAGGAGAATTATTTTAAAAATACCTGTGAAAAAATTTAACAGGTTCTCATATAAGTCGTCAAGTTAATTTAAAACATCAAGAGTTAATTTTTATTTATGTCTATTTTACCTTTTTTTATTAAATATTATTAATTTTGTAATACTTAGATGACTTATAATAATTAATTAAGGGTGTTACGCTAAAATTACAGTTGAAGCACCTAAAACAGACATGTCATAAATGTCTATTTTTTAATCAAATATTATTAATTTTCTAATATGTAAATGACTTATAATATTTAATTAGGAATAGTGATTAATTAGGAGTGATAAAAATAAAATTACGATTGAAGCACCTGAAGCAGACATGTCATAAATGTGTATTTTAATTTTTATTAAATATTATTAATTTTAATACATAAATAACTTATAATAATTGATTGGGAGTGATACAATAAAATCACCATTGAAGCAGCTGTAAATGACTTATAATATTTAATTAGGGATATAATAATTAATTAGGGATGATATAGTAAAGTTATGATTGAAGCAGATGAAGCAGACATGTCATAAGTGTCTATTTTAAAATTTTTGTTAAATATTATTAATTTTCTAATACGTAAATGACTTAAAATAATTAATTAGGGTGATACAGTAAAATCACAGTTGAAGCAGCTAAAGCAGACATGTCGACCTCGTGCCTGCTTCAGCTGCTTTATTCGCTCTTATTATATAAAAAAAAGAACTAGATGCGGAAGCCCGTGCAAGCACGGGCCCACCGATAAGCGTGAACTTTAGTATATTTGTCATTAAAAAAAAGACGTTACATAATAAAATGTAAATATTCTGTAGCGACATAGCTATTTACATACAAAAAGTATTAACATGTGCAAAGGAATTCAAACTTAGATGTGCAAACTAATATGTAAACATTTCATAGAAATATAGCTAATTTTCATTTATGAGTTGTTTACATACAAAAACTATTAACATATGAAAACACAAAAACTTTGTTCAGGCAGCGGACTATATTCTGATGGTGTAGGCAAGCAAAAATCATTTGTACATGCTATACCATGTGATGGAGTTCGTAAAGGCAACCAAAATGTAGTTGTACATGCCACACCACTTAACTGAGCTTAGCTGCGAGCAATATCATTCTATGTACCTGATTTCTTTGAGTAGGCAGATGTAACAAAGGTGAGTATGAAGATTATATTTACCTGCTAAGATTGAGATGCTGCAGGTGTCGGCAACAAAATATAATTTTCTGCAGCTGTATATGTTTGAAATAGAATTCAGTTGAGTGGAATATTTTAGAGTATTGCAGTAGATGCAGAGTACAGTACCAAATCGAATTGTGGAAGTGTTGTTACCTTTAATGTTTTTTTGCTGGTGTGGGTGGTTCGACTTTTTGCCTCTTACATGTGTCCCCCAGATCTGTAAGTAAAGATAATGTCGGGAAAATTGGGGTTTCTGCTTCAGTGAAGGCAGTGATAACTAGCATGCAAGATTTTTTTTCGGAAAGTCTGAAGACTGGCTTTTGTAGCTAGAGCTTAAATAGTTTATGAGCGAGTTGATCATTTATACGGGCAATAGACAATGGTTGTTACTAATTGGAAAAATAAAAAAATAGTAGATTAAGTAGAATTTTGTGTAATGCAGTATTTTACTTACTGAAGAGAACATAATTGTAAGACAATAAGTTTTTCCTGTTGTTAGTGGTATGTATTTGTGTACTCGGACAGTAACACTTTCGTATATTTGTTCGGCAGTTAGGGACAACATTCTTTTTGTCAGCGTTTCTGAGATTGTTACTGTAATTATATCACTGACATCCGTCTACATCGAAGTGACACCTGTGATTAAAATAGAAGTACAATTAAAATGCATAGCAAATTTTTAAAAGAAAAAGATAGAAAGTAACATTGTTAAACTTTCAGCCACGTAGATACACTCAGATAATGAATTTACTTGACTAAATTAATATCTAAACAAATAATCGAAGAAACTGTCGGACATGCAGGGAAATCAAACAGTAAAGATATTATATAGCTTTAGGTAAAGCTGAAGGTTAGATATTACATAAAATCAGATTTTATATTACTGAAAATCAAATAACATGTAAAATTAGATTGGAAATTCAAAATTTTATAGCTTTTTGTTCTTATTTTAGGCAAATATTTGTTTTCTCTTCTCACCAGGCAGATACTATATGGTAGCACATGCCTATACAAGTGTTCAAGGTGCACCATTTGATAATACCACAACCGCTGCCATGCTCGAGTACAAATCAACTTTTTGTTCTTCCAACTGTGTCAAGAGGAAGCCAGTTTTCCCGTCTCTACTAGCATATAATGACACAACCACTGCTACAACCCTCACAACAAAATTTAGAAGCCCAAGAAAGGTCGAGGTGCCTACTGAAATCAATGAAAATCTATTCATCATAGTCGGGCTACAAAAATTCAATTGGGTCTTCTTCTTCCATTAAATTCTCGAACATGAACAGAAACCACAAAACAACACTGACAAAATAAAATCCAAATAGCAAAAGAAAATACCCAAAAATAAAGGAACATAGCCCATAGAACAACAACACACAAAGAGAATAGGCAGAGGATTTCTAGATTATACCACAGAAAATATAGGATATTTGCTCTTTTCTTTGGCTTTTGGGAGAGAAGGATAGAGATAAACTTTACAAGATACTATTACGTGTATAATTTTTAGAGATGCTAAGTGGGCACTCAAGATTAAGTGCAAGACACGTATAACACAGTTGATGATATGAGTGTAATGTCATTAAATGAGTAATGCCAGTATAAACAATGTATCTTTTGTACTACCATCTAACTTTTCCTTGCTACAAGCACATCACAAGGGCATACCTCAAATATATGCATTATATATACAGAAAACTCTCTTCACGGAGTGAGAAATTAACATATTGAAGACTCTTTTCTCTGTAAAGATGAGAGAATTTTGCAACTTTAATTTCAGGTAAGACCTTTTGTCTATTCTATTCTTATTCAAAGGGCGAAGGAAAAAAAAGAAATATTTTGCTTACCTTAATAGGATAAGAAGGATGTTTCCTATAGACTGTAAAACTAATAATCATAACATCTTGTTAGTTTCTTGATTAGATAGAAAATATCAAGTGAAGTTTATGCATGTGTTTTCTTTCATAAGGAACTTTTTATCGGAAACGATAAAAGAAGTTACTCTGTTGACTATTGTTTCTCGGGTTTTAAAAATAGGGACATTTATCTACAATTCTAAATAGTCGAAAAGACTAATACTCACACCAGTCTTTGAGTTCCCAGATCCCTCTTCTTAAGTCATCGATATTGAACATCCTTAGGAGTTCAAATGCATCAAATATTAGGTATAATCTCCTATAATTAAGTTCTCAATATTGAATATCCTTAGGAGTGGCAAACAAAGAAAAACTTAGATGTACGATTCACATATCTTACCAAATAAATACATAAACAAACAAGTTGATACGAGATCGACAAGGAAGACACTAACACACACCACAACAGTCCATGATTTGAAGAACCGAGGACCCCTTTTGGTGACCCCTCTCGGATTCACTACATAATAACAATACAAGCACGATAACAACAGGATTCTAAGGTGTTCAACACCTATAATCAGCGAGCCATAAACTAAGATTACAACACAATAACAAGAACAAAAATGACACAACAAGGTCTCGGGTTTGGAAGCCCAAAACCGAAAATGAACACAACAAGAATAATAAGATAGAATGATAGATAACTTGATACACAATGCACAAACACTATGAACCAAAGTGTATATTGAACACTAAGACCCAAGAATTCATACAAATAACATCAAGTTCTTACAGTGACCTCAAGGGAACGGAATTCCCAAGCAACCAACGTTTCAAAACAAGCAACCAACACAAGTGATTCCACACTTGTCACAAGTGATATCCACACTTGTATGAACACTCTCAAAGAGCTCTCAAAATATCATCTAAGTTATGAGAAAATGACCTAATATGTTCTATTTACAGCCTAGGTTACAACTTATTACAAAATGACTAAAATGCCCTTAATGAGTCAAGGCAAAGGGGCGATCTTGGAGTGTGAATATTGGATGGCTTTGGAGTGTTGGGACTTGTTCTCTACACTTCAAAGCTTGTTCCATTGGTTGGGCAGCCACCCGAGCTCTAGTCTTTACGTATTGATCCACAATCACGATCGTACTTGTATCATCCTCCCCTTCTTGAAAAAGGATTCAACCTCGAATCCGAACCTCGCAAAATAATAGGAAGGATAAATAAACACAAGATCCTCAAGGTATGAGGGTTAGGATTAGTGTAATCAATCATAGCATCTTGCCAAGGTAGCTCAAACTTCATATACACACAAACATCCCTCTTACCCGAATACCCTCCCAAGAAAGAGTCAACTAGTCTATCCACATAAGTGTGACAAGAAACAAAGAATAAAAGTTGCTCATCAAGTGAAAAACATAAACTCTTTTGGAACAACAAATAGGCTTGAAAGCCGAGATAGGAAGGCTATAAATTCCATGCATATTCAAGTTATTCCAAAAGACATCCTCATCACCATACTTTAAATGATCACCGGTATCAAATAGTTGGAGTGTCCATGGACACGGGTTTAGGATGCATTTCCTTTTCCCAATACTATTACTAGTACAATCATATATCCCCTATATACTAGCATGGTCTACAACAAAAACAACTAAAGGGTCATCCATAGTCAATCGGCCAACATGTTCAACATCACCATTTTCACACACAAGTTGGTCTTCATAACTTCCATAAGACAATGTACTATCACTTGACACAATGGCCTCAACACTAGATGGATCAACTAGTGTATCCAAAATCTCAAGTTGTACATTATCATCACCAAGCGGAGGCACATTCAGCTCATCTAAAGACAAACTACCATTCACACTTTGTTGGCTACTAGCCTCATTCACTAGAGTGCAAGAGTTAGTTTTATTACCTTGTAGCTCATGTGTAGCATGTCCACTCACAGGAACTTGATTAGGAAGGCTTGGATTCTCTATCAAGTTATCCAACTCCTTGCAAAGAGAGATTTTCGTCCCTTCTATTCTTCCTTCTACTCAGTCCATTATTTTTTCCATTCTCTCCATTCTAGTACTAAGGTCTTGTTTCATACCCATTATGGCATCCATCAAATCATTCATGGTCACCTTTTCCAATGCCATAGTACCTAACACGAGAAATTCTAAAACGAAAACACAAAAAACAACAAACTAGTTAATGTTAGAAAACAAAACATCCTCACAAGCTCTCACACTTTGAAATGTCTCTCAATTGACCTCATAAGTGTTGGTAACTCATTTATACTCCAAGGAGATTGCTTGGTACCAATTGGGGCTCAAGGTCGAAATAGATTCTCTTTTGAAATAACTCAAAGAAAATACGTACGGACTTGAATCAAGAAACTACAATGAATTTCAAAAAGATAAAAGCACACAAAAAAAACGTAGACACGAATAAATGGACCCAAAACTAACTTACAACCTAGTAGACAATTACTAGTTTGTTAATTAGTAATAGAATCAACAAAAGGAAACTAAGAGATAAAGATTAGAAACTAAGAAATAAAAAAATTGAGCTTACTTATGTTGCGTGAATAGTAAAATATGATGATGTGGCATCTACATAATTGGTCGCGGTCCCACACAATTTTTTTCTTTTTAATCACCAATTTGAAGCTTTTTTCTTGATACAATTTGACTTTACTATTCCCACAAAATAAGGTTCTTGAAATATGGAAAAGTGGTTGACAAGTCTTTGAAGTGATGTGTTTAAGTCTCTTCACCAACAACTTTTCAACTTTATCTTACACCTTTTTTGGATCTATGTTATACTTTATATTGATTAAGAGATGTCAAGATGTGAAGAACAACAAGATCTCAACAATAATTTCTCAAGAACACCACCAACATTCACCTCCAAGTCCACAACAATTGCAACACACGACCAAGATCAACAATATCAACACACGACCAACTTCAAGTTTACAACAACAAGTTCAACAGCATAAGCTCAAACCTTTAGATCTAGACACTTTAGTGTTGGTGAGAAAGAAACCAATACTAAAAATAATCTAAACAAACAAAAGACTACAAGATCTAGCCACAAAGAAATATGTCTCGGCCAAGAACAAGAACAACTTCTACACTTTCCTTTTTTTTGTATTTTTAAGCTAGCTAGCCCAAGATTGATCTTGTGAAAACAAAATCAAGCCATGCTTTGATACCAAATGATACGATATCGACAAGGAAGATACTAACACACACCACAACAGTCCATGATTTAAAGAACTGAGGACCCCTTTTGGTGACCCCTCTCGAATTCACTACACAATAACAATACAAGCACGATAACAACAGGATTCTAAGGTGTTCAACACCTATAATCAGCGATCCACAAACTAAGATTACAACACAAGAACAAAAATGACACAACAAGGTCTCGGGTTTGGACACCCAAAATTGAAAATGAACACAACAACAATAATAAGATAGAATGATAGATAACTTGACACACAATGCACAAACACTATGAACCAAAGTGTATATTGAACACTAAGACCCAAAAATTCATACAAATAACATCAAGTTCTTACGGTGACCTCAAGGGAACGGAATTCCCAAGCAACCAACGTTTCAAAACAAGCAACCAACACAAGTGATTCCACACTTGTCACAAGTGATATCCACACTTGTATGAACACTCTCAAAGAGCTCTCAAAATATCATCTAAGTTATGAGAAAATGACCTAATATGTTCTATTTATAGCCTAGGTTACAACTTATTACAAAATAACTAAAATGCCCTTAATGAGCCATAGCAAAGGGGCAGCCTTGAAGTGTGCATATTGGATGGCTTTGGAGTGTTGGGACTTGTTCTCTACACTTCAAAGCTTGTTCCATTGGTTGGGAAGCCACCCGAGCTCGAGTTTTTATGTATTGGTCCACAATCACGATCGTACTTGTATCACAAACAAGTAAAATTAATTAGAAATCCAAACCACCACGTTAAGTTATACCCAAATGACCACGTTAAGGTATATACAAATTCAATACATGTTTGAAAAAACCTCGGGCTACTCTAAGTTAATGAAATTTCAACATAACACAGTGATAGTAATCAACCTAATTTATCTAAGAAATGATACAGGTCACAGACTACTCCACAGTATACCAACCGATCATTCCAAGATATACACAAAGATAATATAGATTAATCAAATTTCTAAATATCAATGGAAGGGTAAGTAAAGTGGAGGAGAATGATTATAACTTTTCTTTTCGAATAAAAATTAGAAGAAAGTAAATTATTGTCATATACATGAGTGCATACAAACTTCAAAGATGTACAGTAACCATGTTTGTGTACAGTTGTTTGACTTTTCATTTTAGGGAAAACCCATCTCAGTTGTCAGTAAGAGATTTTTTGAATTTTTTGTACAAAAGTGAAGAAAAAGAAGTTGCATAATAGAGAGTGTATGCAATGTGATAGTTGTAGTAGTTACCTGGGGACTAATTCTCGGTGTAACCTACATTTGAAGATTTGAACCACTTTTGTTGTTTTGATACGTACAAAGTGATTGCAGTTTGAGAAAGCAAGCAAGTAAAATGACTGGAGATGGTCAGGAAGTGATATTATGGCTTCCACTAGGAAAGTTTATACCTGTAGCATTAATGCAAAATAAGATTACAAATTTCTTTGAAGAGATTTGACGTGTATGTTATTACATACATAAATATTTGTTTATGATTGTGTTGTGTAAGTAAGGGTACTCATTTTTGTAATTAGTACACGTATATTTATGAAGTAAACTAACCATAGATAATAACTCTGGAATGGTGGATATAGATAGTATTTGGTCTTCAATAGGTGCAAGATTTAGCGAGGAGGAGGATGACAATGAGCTTCTTAAAATGTAAGATAGTAATATTTGTTCGTTGTGCTTCACCCTAGAAAATAATAAGTTAAATAGTAAAAATATTTTTTCACAACGTTATGAAGGCGGAGTAAGCTAGTGTATGCCAGTTCATCAGTGTAGTAGCCTGGACATACTGAGGATTTGTTAAAATTGTTGATTGATATCTTGTTGCTAATCTTAGAGCTGCGTATGTGAAAAATGGTGAGCATTTTTAATTCAGTATAGAAAAGGACGAAGTAAAAGGAAGAGTTTCAGAGGATGAAGTGATGAACATACCACCGCGAAACTCAGTAACACATACACGCTTCGCTAGAATAATAGGATGCTCATGCAAGTGATGTAATAATATAACTCTTTCATTGTCAGCCAAGTTGCCCCATATAGTAAATAGAAAAGGTTTCTTGATGATCGACATAGCAGATGCAAAAATTATTATAGTGCAAGCATTACCAAGTAAAATAGAATGCTTGGTGAACATGTTCTCGAGAGGCAAGTAACTTACCTATGGTCCATGATGATCGCTTCCCGAAAGTGCTTACTTTGATCAGCTATATATTGAATAGCTCTGCAATTAGCTACTACAGCTAATAAGTCTGGAGTAATGCAGAATAAGACGTCAGTATTAAAGTTGATTAATAGGGGCTATTCAGTTGATGAGGAAAATAGGCGAAAATGTAAAGTGAGTGCTTACCAAATTCAACACCCGGACGCTGATATTTAATAGCTGGGAAAGAAAGTGCATTAAATTTTCTTAGAGCAGGAAGGGGTGCTTCCAATTCATCGTTATTGTTAACCGCCTCAACGATTGTATATCTATCAACCACCCATTCATATGTACCGGCTCGTATTGAGTATCCCCGAGGGTCCCTAACTTTCACACAGGAAACCAAATATGTCTCAAAAAGGGCAAACAACTTCTCATACTTGGGAATGTCATCGCCATAGAGTACTATGGAAACCTGTTGTTCCTGTAGTCAAGTAAAAGAGAACAAGTTTTAGATGTGCGGATATAATTTATAGAGGAAGTTGTTGGAAATTTCAGTTGTTTTTTTATGAGGCTGGAATTGAACTTTTCTTAATTTGTTAAGTTTTCACAATTATTGCTTTTGCAGCAGTAACAAATGTCGTGTAGTAAATAACGTTGCTATAAATAATAATGTTTAGGGTATGAACTCCCTTTTTCAGCGGGAGTAGAGGTAGAGGCAAACTTACCATTTTGTCCTGCACAAGTATTGTCTGAAAATGTACAAATGAGTCACTACTTTTGCGAGGCCGGAACTTGTCTACTACTTGTACCTTACAGGTCCAATCTACAGTTTCAGTTATGATGGCGTCCATGAGAAGTTTCTGATCCATTGTGATGATCTCTGCTTCGTTATGCCAGGAGAAGGTGCACATGAAACAGAAACACGTGATAGTGTAAATTAATGAACGAACTAATAATGAAATATTTGCAGCGAAAGATAAGCTGTGGAGCTTGTCGATAGCGGTGATTTGCCGATTGCAAAGTGTTCAGTTATGGAGGGGAATTCACTATGCAGCGAAAGAAGCTTCCAGGCTATGCTAACCTAGGAGAAAAATTAGCAACATGAAGTTAACTATTAAGATAATCCATCCAATTATATTACGCAGAAGCCTGAACCATCCATTCCAACAAGGAAACAGTAAAGATAACATTTAGTTTGCTATCATATTCTACAGCTATTTCAACAAAATTTTGGGAGTTGACGAACGACACTCATATACGTACACACACTTATAACAAATTCCAAATTGAAAATATGTACCTGTTAAACTGAAGTATAGGATAAATGAGTTGTATAAGGAACTTGTTTTCTATTTTAACCATATAGAACATGAAAAAATTGAAAAATATTTTCATCCTTATCAAGCACACCATATATTTTTCTTTACTATCCCTTTATCCAGTTTTTAATTTACCTATATTTTTCTTTACTATCCCTTTATCCAATTTTTAATTTACCTGACATGAAGAATATTACAGTTGGAAACAACCTCTTGATAGAGTTCAGAGCAAGAGTTGAAGGCGGAAGACACAGATTGTCTCCTAAATCCAATGAATAAATCTTGTATGAAATACAACTCCACTAAATTATAAAGAAATGCAGAGAGTAAAAACAGAAACCTCAATAAATAATGAGAAAAGGGCATCTCTAAAGCAACTTTAAGCAAAAGCTCATATGAAGATTCAGAGCCTGACACAAAGCAATGACCATGAGGAATTTGAAAAAGTGGTAATAAAAAGAATACAAGAAAAAATAATGGAAAAGTACTGGATACTTCAAAAGCTTTTGTTACCTGATCCAGAAAATGATCAAAAAAATAATAATGTAATGAAAAACTCCAAGGTAAACAACCAAACACAAAAGTAAGAACGATGAAATCAACCTTGCAAGCAGAAAATTATTTCAGCCAAAGCTTTGAGATTAAGATACGGAGATGCCAACAGAGAAATCTTTGCCAACAAACATAAAAATATTCTCCCATTCAAATGACATGTTGAAGTTGGTCAAATAATCGACTGACATGTACGTGATTACTCAAATGTTAATAATCAAAAAGACTAATTTAGCCCTCCATTTAAATGACGAAAATGTCCCTGTGAGGAAGCTAGCAGGACAACCTCCAGCAGCTTCCCCACGATACTTCTATATATTAGTAAAAAGAGAAAGCCAATTCAGATTTTTCTTACAAATGGTTCAAACAAATCACTTATCAAGAAATATTATAAGTTTTTCATACATATTTTAAATATTTTGAATTATCAAGCATTGTGACTTGTAGTACTTTTTATGTAGTTTTTAAATATTAAAATTTAATTTCAAAAAATTTAGTCGATTCACAATCTCTCGAAATTGAAACGGTACCACATAAATTGAGCTATAGAATATATATATATATATTTTATATATAAAAGAGCCATAACTAGGACGACCAAGGGTAAATTAATAAAAAGTCCAGCTTAAACTTATTATACATCATGCAAAGAGTGGAGAATTTAAAAAAAAAAAAAATCATGTTTCAGAAAATTCTAATAACTATGCTTTGAAATTTTTTAAAAAACAAGTGACATCTTTAAGAAGTGGGGCCCATTATTTTTCTTCAAAAGGTTATGGAGAAGTTCTTTTCTTAAAATTTCTTTATGTAGTAGCTTCAGAATTCGTGATCATACACTTTTTTTATTATTTATTTAAATAATATACTTGAATCAAATGAAAATAATAATTTTAAATTTAAAGAGAAATTATATTTGAAATTTGTTTCGTTTAATTTTTTTAATTTTGATATCCAGACGAACTTTCTCTCCTCTTATCCAAAACCACGAAACAAATAAATTATTTTTGAGTGTAATATTTATTATTATTTTTTATTATTTTTTCCTAAAATTATTGGTGATTAATTTATGTTTAAGTTAACACTCACAACTAGAATCAAGGGTATAACATTTTTTAATAGTCTTTTAAATATTTTCATATAATTCTTTTGTACATCCCACTACAATTCTATTTTAAATGAAAAAAAGAAAGATATAACGATCATTTCATTAGAATCTTCTCAATGTCACTAAAGACGTAATCTTTCACATGGATTCCACACACCTCAACTATAAGTTTATTTTAATATGTAGTAAAAAAAATTAAATGCATTAATCAATATGTATATTTTAATACATTATATGTCTCAATTCAAATAATATATATTTCTTTATTTAATCGGTTCTAAAAAAATTGATATTTTTTATTTGGTTAGTATTTTATAATATCATCAATATTTTAGTCATGTTGAATTTCATTTATTTGTCAAACAGTTTACTCTTCTATTTATTTTAAAGATAATTTAAAACATTGTGAAGTTTTTTCATGTATCTTAAATTCAATGTTTAATCAAAGTTATATAAATTGAAATATTGTGAGACATAGTTTATCAGTGGATGTGTAAATCCCACATATGCTCCATAAATGATAAAAAGGTAAAATTAGTTTTGGCCACACATTTAATTGCATAAAGTTGTTATTACTATATTATAGTAAAATAATTAAAAACTACTCATAATTATTGAATAAGTCTGTATCTATCATAAAAAATAAGCGAATTCCTCCATAATTTTAAAACTTCACTTGATACATATCATTACAAAGATTTACAATACATATAAATTATGGAACATAATTACTTACTAATCACTTGTTAAAATTATTTTAAATAACTTATTTAAAATGTAATATTAACTACCTCGTATTAAATTACTAAAATATATATCATGTTAACTTTTGTTAATTCTTTAGATTCTCCTTATTTGTGGTAGTAAATTCCCTCATCACCATTTTAAAAGAAATTTCTTGCTTACTATATTAAATTAATTTTTTATTTTTTGACGTATATAAGACAAGACATAAAAACAATCTTTTAACATTATGATTTATTAAAACTTTCATCTATGTCCTTATTTCTGTTTGTTAAACACACATGAAATGAATTTAAATATATTTCAAATCAATTTATGTATGGATTAGTATTCTTTATCGCTTCGTATGATTCTATAAAAAATGTTAATAAATAGATATTTAAAATTTTAATTTATATTTAAAATTTTAATTTATTCTCTTGTATAATTTTAAAATAAAGTAGAATATTAAAATTAGTTGTCTAATATATGAGAATATGTTTGATCTGATATTAAAATAAGCTCTAGAATATATGATAGTTTAATATTAATTATGTGATTTCTACTTATGTTTTCTATTGTGTTTATTCAAAAATATTAATAATTATTTTTTTAATAAAATTAATTAAATAACTATAAATATATTTAGAATTATAATATTGGGCCCGTAAACGGACCCTTCATTATCTAGTAGTTATTGTAAATTTATAGTCTTATAGATTAAAGATTTAAAATGATTGATTTAGTAAAAAAAATAAAAATAAGGACCTTCCAAATTATTCGCCAAAAAAGTTGGAATAAAAGTAAAAAAGGCAAAAAAGAACCAACAAAAATTCAAATGCTCCTCGATTTTTCAGAAAGGGTAAAACAGCAAACGGATCTCACACACGCACAGTGGGCTCTTGATAAATCAGCTCTCCACATTTCAACAAACCCTAGGAGTCCCATTTTCACTTTCTCTCCACTCCCCCCTCTTTCTCTCTCTACACTCCATGGCTTCTCGGAGGCTCATCGCCTCTCTCCTCCGTTCATCCGCTCAACGCGCCACCGGCGGCGGTCCAATATCCCGATCATCATTAGCAAACTCCATAGCCAGACCCACTTCACGCGCCTCCCCTAATGGATTCCTATTAAACCGCGCCGTACAGTACGCGACCTCCGCAGCGTCGTCGTCTAAGCCGTCAATGCCGCCGCCGAAGTCCTCTGGAAGTGAGCCGAGTGGAAAAATAACTGATGAGTTTACAGGTGCTGGTGCGATCGGGAAGGTGTGTCAGGTTATTGGTGCTGTTGTGGATGTGAGATTTGATGATGGATTGCCGCCTATTTTGACTGCGCTTGAGGTGTTGGATAATCAGATCCGACTTGTGCTTGAAGTTGCTCAGCATTTGGGCGAGAATATGGTTAGGACTATTGCGATGGATGGTACTGAAGGATTAGTTCGTGGTCAACGTGTGCTTAATACTGGGTCTCCTATTACTGTGAGTAATCAGAATTCCTTGATTCCTTTTCTTCAGATTCAAATTTATGGGTTACTGTATGAAAGTTGCATTTTTTACGTTGTGGAGCTGTATATATGTTACATTGATTGAAAGTGATTTCAGATCTTCATGTACGAGATCTGTAGTTTTATTATAGTCCTTAGAACTGCAATTTGGTTGAATCATCTTTGTTATAGATGTTTGTTTAGGATGAGTAAATCAATGATCAATTGATGTTTGCTTAGGATGTGTAAATCAATGATCAATCGATCACATTTCAATCCCAAATTAGTTGGGGTATTCATTTACCTTCCATTGGGCACATTGCAACCGAACAACTTCAATATTAGGAGGACTATACCACAAAAGTCAGGATAAGGTCTGTGTACATACGGTCTCCTAGACCCGATTTGTGGGACTACAATGGGAATGTTGTTGTTCAATACATGAAAATATTTGTCAAAACAAAAGTATCAGTGACAACCAAAAATTGATATTTTTTTTAGTAGTGCAGTGCTGTGCACTTGTACATGTATATATAATATGTGCCTTTGAATTCTACATGTGAAAGAAAAGTTTTTGCTGCATAAAACTTATACCTATCCTTGTGATTTGATGTGAGAGTTTTGAAAAAAATAGTACTCCCTCCGTCCCATTTTATGTGACGCCATTTGACCTGGTACGGAGTTTAAGAAATAAGGGAAGACTTGATAATATTTACCAAATTGTCCTTTATCAAAAATATGCTACTATCTTTTTTTTAAATTAAGTGGGCCCAATAAGGGTAAAATTGTAATTGTGTTTTTAAATATTTACCAAATAAGGAAACATGACATTCTTTTTGGGACAGACTAAAAAGGAAATGATGACACATAAAATGGGACGGAGGGAGTACCTTTGAAGTGGAAAGTGGCGGCTACTACTCAGGGTGTTGAACAATATTCATCTTTGCTCATAATTTGGTGTACAGTTTGAAAGAACTTGGTACCATTAAGCTGTAGTAGTTTACTACCTTGGGAGTGAATCACTCATGTTTGTTTGGGATCTCCAGAAAACATCCATCACTCATGTTTCCCTCTTTTTTTTCTGCTTTGGCTTCTTTTTGATGGCGTCTTGTAATTCATTTTGTTTTTAGTATCTTCATTTTGGCTACCACCTGTTTTGTACAAGTTTTCCTTCTATAACAGATTGTTTCACTTAGTTGAGCGTGGGCTTATTTAATTTATTTTGAGCTTGATGGTTTCCCCTTCTTGTGATGACAGGTTCCTGTCGGTAGATCCACACTTGGCCGTATCATGAATGTCATTGGAGAGGCAATTGATGAGAGAGGCCCAATTAGTAAGTCATAATTGCTGTAGATACTCTATATTTTTATTTATTCACGGGACATTATCAAAAAATTCTAATTTATCCATGAGAATGTCTCTAATATTGCATCTTAATCTGTAAAATGGTTGCAGCAACCGATCACTTTTTGCCAATCCATCGTGAAGCTCCTGCCTTTGTTGAGCAAGCCACTGAGCAACAAATTCTTGTCACTGGTATTAAGGTACTTCCATCAGTTCTTATTGTCTTGGGTGGTATATTTTTGCACTCTATCCGGAATGCTGCATTCACTACTGATTTCTCTGGTATTGCTTTTTATTAGACTTAGTAATGATGACTCTATCATTTTTGTGCTTTCGGTTAGGTTGTTGATCTTCTTGCTCCATACCAAAGAGGAGGAAAAATTGGGCTGTTTGGTGGTGCTGGTGTCGGGAAAACTGTGCTTATTATGGAACTGATTAACAATGTCGCAAAAGCACATGGTTAGGAATGGTTTCTTTTTACTTCTTTATAAATGTCATATAAAAGTCACTGCAAAGCTGATTAGTTGGGTTGCTTGACTCTCCAGGTGGTTTCTCTGTCTTTGCTGGTGTTGGTGAGCGTACTCGAGAGGGTAATGATTTGTACCGAGAAATGATTGAAAGTGGTGTTATCAAGCTTGGCGAGAAGCAAGTTAGTTTGATCGAAATTATTTGATCTACCTCTTCAACTCATAGTGCTTTTCCTGTATGTTTCTGACATATTATGACCTCAACTATTACAGAGTGAAAGCAAGTGTGCCCTTGTATATGGTCAAATGAATGAGCCCCCTGGTGCTCGTGCACGTGTTGGACTTACAGGTTTGACCGTGGCTGAGCACTTCCGAGATGCTGAGGGGCAGGATGTGCTTCTCTTTATTGACAATATTTTCAGGTTTACTCAGGTAGGATTTCCTCTATGATTCCATATACAAAGTTTGCTTATTTATAAATCCTGACCGTGGTGCTAAATGCTATCTGCATCTTGTTTTGAAATAGGCTAACTCAGAAGTGTCTGCTTTGCTTGGTCGTATCCCATCTGCTGTTGGTTATCAACCAACTTTGGCTACGGATCTTGGAGGTCTTCAAGAACGTATCACCACCACCAAGAAAGGTTCTATTACATCTGTTCAAGCTATTTATGTGCCTGCTGATGACTTGACAGATCCCGCTCCTGCTACAACCTTTGCTCACTTGGATGCCACAACTGTCTTGTCCCGTCAGGTATGATGCCATTGTTTGATCTGGTGCTGTAACTTTATAAACTTTCTCAGTTGATGGAGTTGATTTAACTTTGGTCTTTTTGTTTCCTTTTTGATGCCAGATTTCTGAGCTTGGTATTTATCCTGCTGTCGATCCACTTGATTCTACATCCCGTATGCTCTCACCTCACATTTTGGGAGAAGATCACTACAATACAGCTCGTGGAGTACAGAAAGTTCTTCAAAACTACAAGAATCTTCAAGATATTATTGCCATCTTGGGTATGGATGAGCTTAGTGAAGATGATAAGATGACTGTTGCCCGTGCACGTAAAATCCAAAGGTTCCTTAGCCAGCCTTTCCACGTTGCTGAAGTTTTCACAGGTGCCCCTGGAAAGTACGTCGATTTGAAGGAGAGCATCAACAGTTTCCAGGTAATAAGTCTTTTCAATCTGCAACTTATTTGTCAGTTTATATACTCTTGGTTTGGACTTTAAAACATGAGATATTGTATGTTACTAAGCAGTGCTATTAAATTCTTTTTACCTTCCTCTCTCCTTTCTATAAGATTAACTGCTGCATCTGTTAGTTGCTCTCATGTTATATTCTGAATTTATAGTGCCTTCATAATCCCAAATAAACTTCTCTCTGTTTATTTGATTCATGGGAGGCATATATTGATATTGGGAGTTTGCTGACCTTTCTTTTCTTCAGGGGCTGTTTGAATAATACCTCTCCACGTACATGAACTTATATCTTCGTTGCTTGATCAAAAAAAATATTCTGAATTTATTCCTGCATTGCAACTTATCATACTTTTTGTGTTTATAATTGAAGTTGTGTATCTACCATTACCATGTGCTGTAGTGCTTGTATGTGATTGAACTTTCTTCGTGGCTGTAATGACGCATTTCAATTCTTTGCAAATCCCCCTCTCAAAAAAAAAAAAGCTTTTTGCTCTTGATTGAAGTTGTGTAAAACTTTAGTACCTTCCTTCTGTTGGTTGACTTAACTCTGTTGCTTTTTGGCCCGATTTTTATCAATACTCTGTTTGTATCTTTTGACAGGGAGTGTTGGATGGCAAATACGATGACCTATCAGAGCAATCGTTTTATATGGTTGGTGGTATTGACGAGGTCATCACCAAGGCAGAGAAGATTGCAAAGGAATCTGCAGCATAGATAGATTATAAACATCAGTAACTTACTTTTGTTCTCTTCACCAAAATAATTTAGTTTGTGATATTTTGGTTTCTTTTTGGGAGAGGACCAAGGGGTCCAGAATTCTGGTTTTTTGTTTTATATGCAATGCGGGATTGTTATAGAGAGACATGCTGCAGCCACAAGAACGTTATCGCCATCCCCTGCTCTGTTATGTCGCATAATAAGGGGGTTAAATGGCAAACTTGTATATTTTCCATGTCTTTTTCGAGAATTTTTTGATGCCCCAAGTTATCAAAATGTCTTCTGCTCACGTTGTTTTCCAAATATGTGTTTCACGTGTGCCCGTTCCTTGTGCTGTAATTTTGCCTTCTTTTTTTCTTGCAACTCTTCAAAACCTTTTCTTTGAGTGAAGGTCTATCAGAGGCAACTCTTTACCCCAACTTATTGTGTACCAGTCTAGGGAAGGCAATGGTGCGGTGTGGTTTTTTTTTGTAAACCCGCAAGTTTTAAAATCGCACCGCCTCACCTTTAAACCCGCATAAATTTGCCCCACACTCGTACCTGCACCGCACCACCTCATGTTTTTGTTTTTATTTTTATTTTTTTTGAAAAATTTGTAACTCCATTAAAAATCATAATATTTTCAAATCTACAACTTGGAAATAATAATTAATTTCTATTATATCACTTTTCACTAAGAAATTTTCAAAAAGTATCACGTGTACAAGTAGTGATTGAATATCATATTTTTATTAAAATGAGTAGAGATATTAAAAAAACTATAAAATTATTTATTTGTAGTGTTATACACGTCGTTTTAAGTATCATAAAAATTTAAGTAAAGAATACATATAATTTTAAGTATATTTATGAGAATAATACTAATTTTTAGCTTTTTTAATTTAAACCCGTATATACCCACAACCCGCACCGCCCCATTTAAAAAAAATATTACTGTAACCCGCACCGCATAGCTTAAAACTCACACCGCCCCGCATAGCTTAAAATCCGCACCGTCCCACACCCGCACCGTCCCATTACCATCCCTAGGTACCACCTCACTTGTGGGATTATTTTGGTATGGTTAGCTTAAAAAAGAAATATCACTTGGTCGTGTGTATACTTGCGTTAAAATTAAGCCTTGTTATGTGGCTTCAAACTCTACCCACGATTTGGGTTATTTCCAAGTCATTTATCTCCAGCGATATCTGCTATTCTTTTAATGTTGTACGCGTGTTGATGTCGCCAATTTGTCGTCACTTCCTAAATTTCTTGTCGTAGGTTATAAGGTCACTGTCTAGTAGATTCACACAGTAATTTGTTCTCTCAAGTGAAAAAGTACGATCGAGTCAAGATTTTTATTACGGGGTTTAAAGTCTACAAATATAATTTTAGCCATTATAAATAGTACTATAATCTTTGTCCAAATGACCCCTTATTACTAAGGGTGGGCATAAATACCGAAAAATCGAAATATCGACCCAAACCAAATTGTTTTGTTTTTTCGATCTCCGTTTTTTGGTTTTTCGATTTGGTTTTGGTTTATTTTTTTATAAATTCGATATTTCGATTTTTAGGTTGACGCAATTCGGTTTTCGATTTAAACCGAAATAAATCAAAAAGTATAATATACTTTCTAAGTCCATTAGCTATTTAGGCTTTAGCTACAACCCACTACTGCCTATAGCCCAAAGCCCCAAAATTCAAATACATTCAACAATTGAAATCGAAAGTTACTTTTTGCATTGATTTTTGCAGCCGAAAGTTAATATATAGTCCTCCATCTGAGTTTTGCATTGGAGGTGATTATTCTTATTTGTCACCTAGAAGACTACAAGTTTATATTGATTTTTCTTTAACGTAAGAAAGTTAAATCAGTCCTATTTACAAATATAATTTAGCCCATTAAACATGCCCAAAATCGAAATTATTAAATCGAATAAAATGGAACCGAAATTTACATAAATCGAATCAAACTAATTCGGTTCGGTTTTTGGTACACCTAATTTCATAACTGAAAATCGAAAAAGCCGAAATAAAAAAAATCGAACCTGAACCGAAGTACCGAATGTCCACCCCTACTTATTACTGTTCTACCAAAGATAAAATTCACTTTGTGTTATAAATATATTACCATATATAGTGAATATTTATTTATGGAAAAATTAGAATCTCCAAGGTTAGTTTTCCCCTATAAATAAAGGGGTTTTTCCTTCATTGTAATTAACTCCTCAATAATCCCCATAAGAAATAAAGAAGTCTCCTCTCTTCTCTCTCTATTCTTCTTGTATTTACTTTATATTTCATAATACGTTATCAGCACGAGACTCTGCCAAACAAGATGAGATTATAAATCTAAAGGTAATTTCAAGGTTAGTAATTTCTTATGTTATTAGTCTTTTACTACTAATTGATATAATTATTGTTGGATTTAAGGAAATATAATGGATTTGGAACCACTTATGCTTTTAATTTGTTCACGAAGAACAATATTATTTAAAGATATGATGATGAATTAAGTCTCATCTCATTAAGAGAGTAAGGCATTGGGTTACAAGTTCCAATGCACCATGATGATAAGATGTTGGGTTCAAAGTTCCATTGAGTTATAGCCTAAGACGTTTTTATATGGATAAGACGTTGAGTTTGAATCTCAATGCACCATATTAATATATTATGATGGCTAAAGCAAAAAAATAATATTTATTTGATAAAATGTCATGAAACTTGTCCATTGAATATGCTCCATTCTATAAAGTGAATGTGGTAGCAATATATGATAAGTCTGAAAGATGACAATTTGCTCCATTCTTGAAGTGAATGTGATAGCAATATATTATATACTTTGAAAGATATGTATGCCTCGATGTGCTCCTGAAGTAGCAATGTCATGAAAGAGGTTATGAGCTATCAGAATTTGATAGGTTTAAGGCACGATTATATTTCATTCCTGGGGAATGAGAAGCTTATTAATGTAAACGTACACTTGATTGTGATGGTATCGCAATTCACCTCCAAAAGAGGCTGAATAACTGAGAAAAGTTATTTTGAAATCTACTTCTAAAGTAGTAAATTTGAAATTTATTCATGTAATAGTAAATCTGAAATTTACTAAAGTAAAAGGTACATGTCATGGTAAACTTGGAGTTTGCTAGAATAAAAGTTCAGAAATAGACATGCATGAACGATTGCGACATCCCAATGATGTGCATACTGAGTATTGAACTTATATTGAAGAATTAAAATTTTTTTCATTACTTTTAATATTGTGTGTTCTCATGATAAGTTAGTTGGACCAACTAATGTTGGGATTTGATCCCTCAAAATTTGAAAAGTATAAAAGGTGAATATGGGCGCGTTCATTAGTCATACGATCTATTAAGATACATTGATATAAGATGATCACTTGTATATTTCTTGTCAACCTGCAGTTTAACATTCATAAAGTTGTTTGCTCAATAAAATTGAGTTAAGAGCATAACTTTCAGATTGTGTAATCAAGACAATTCATCTTGATGATGATGGTTTGGCATGGAATGCCTTTGATAATTAGCTAAATCATTACTAATGAAAACAAAGCTTCATGTGTTTGTATGAAATATGATATGTTGCATACAATATCACTTGTATGCATTAGATCAATAAATTATGATTATTTCTTCCCTTTCAATTGGTTCAAGGTCAGGAACCAACTAATTCATCTAATAATTTTGATGTGCAGTGTACGATTAATGAATTTACCATAACGCACAAAGATGGATTCCTCAAAGAAGATGGAGGATGTATGTTAGTTTTTCTAACATAAGGGGGAGATTATAAACAGCTATGAAATATGTTAAGAATTATCATCATATCCTCATTCAAAAGAAAATTCAAGTCAAATACCGAATGCATCTCATATTTAAGCTGTAAGTTCTCCTATTTTGTGTTCATAAAGGACAAAGTCTATGCATGCGTGAAGTGTGGTAGATCAATTGGTTCCAAATGAAATAATTATTGAAAAGGATAAGGAGTAAAGAATCATAATAAGAAAGCAATGTGCTCTTAAAGAGCCTATGACATAACACTTCATAAAACCTTATGAGAGGTTTAGGTACCTAAAAATACAGAAGCAACGAGATCTCAAAATGTTATGTCACACTGCGAACTGATATGAAATGAAATATCATTAATATCTTTGATACAATATTGACGCAATATTATGAAAGATTACGAGGATCTGAATTCTATGTTTATTTAAGCATGCTGACATAGAAGCATTTATCAAGTGAAATGAAAGGATGCATCTTGGTAAGCATAAAACTTATTTGATTTGCAGTCCAGACACTTGAAGATGTCAGGCATGAAATGCTGAGTATTGTCACTTGACAAAATTTATATGAGACCTTTTTAAGGATTCAAAATGTTTGAAGCATATAAAAATTTCTGGAAAACTTATTTATAATCTGTATATTGTATAAGCTTATAGCTTGAAAATTATTGAAACTCTTGGAGAGTTTTCAAAAGCAATAGAATATATTCGATTGGCTAAATATACGTCACTGCACGAGATATACGGATATATAAATATATTCGATTGGCTATCAACTTTCAAATACGTACTGTATACATCACATACACGATTTTACTACCTCATAATAATATACAACGTATTTCACATATTCTCAGATGAATTATCGGTTAGTTTAATATCTTATGTCATTATAATACCTTCACTACATAATATGTATATACACTATATATATACCTATATATACACACACATATAAACACTATCGACTATATAATGTTCTAAATATGTACTATATACATCACATACGTACACGAGTATATTACCCCGTAATATAATGCGATGTATTTCGTGTACATACTTTGACGAGTTATCGGTTAATTTGACTAACTTATATTAATATCATATCAACGTACAATATATTATTACTTCGATTGTTTCAAATCAAGGCATTCATTATTTTTGATAGATTCTGCTAGTTTTTGACTACATCGTTCATCGATCGATCACTACATCATATATATATATATATCAACTCTCGAATACGTATTATATACTTCACACACTGGATTTTACTATCCCATAATAATATGCAACGTATTTCACATATACTCAGATGAATTATCAGTTAGTTTATCTTATGTCATTATACCTTCACTACACAATATGGCTATATACTATATATATACCTATACATACACACACATATACACACTATCTGCTATATATATCAAGTTCTAAATACGCACTATATATATACATCACATACGTACACGATTATATTACCCCGTAATATAATGCGACGTATTTCGTATACATACTTTGATGAGTTATCGATTATTTTGACTAACTTACATTAATATCACATCAACGTACAATATATTATTACTTCGATCCTCAATAGTATCATATATATGAACGTATCATTCAAGATATTTTGATATATAGATTTAGTTATCTAACTTTCGATTACTGCATACGTCACTACATGAGATATACATATATATACATACATTCAATTGTTTATCAGCTTTCAAATACGTACTATAAACATTAGTTTTCAATTGTCTATCCCAATGGTATGATATATATATACACATATTCATTATACAAAGATTATGCATGTTTAACGTCATTTAACGTATATATAAAGGAAAATATATATTTTATATATTGAAACATAAGTAAAAGATAAAGATTACGTTTAATGTAATTTGTATAGTATATTTGATATATTTTTTAGTGTAAGTTTTTTCACAAAATCTAAGATTGATTGATTTTTATTATTATTATATTGATTATTGACTTCCTCAGACCTCACTATGTGGGAATACACTGGATTTATTGTTGTTGTTGTTGGTTATTGACTACGTGTAATCAGTATAATTTTAAAAAATGATATATTAGATTATTTTTTTATGAAGTAAATATATTAGATTATATATATAATCTAATATATTATTTTTACTAATAATAATAATTAGATTACATAAAGTAAATATTAGATTATATAATTATTTTTTAAAAATAATTATTTTTTTTAATTCCAAAACCGACAACAAGTGCTCGATTTTTAAAATTATTTTTTTAATTTTAATAAAAAATTGACCACATGTGGTCGGTTTTATTTTTTTTATTATTTTAATTAAAAACCGACCACAAGTGATTGATTTTTTAAAATTATTTTCTTTTTATTTTAATTAAAAATCGACCACATGTGGTCGGTTTTTTAAAATTAATTTAATTATTTAATTATATTTTTTTAAAGAAAATCAACCACAAGTGGTTGATTTTGTTATTTTTTTAAATTTTTATTTGTAAAATAAATAATAATTAATATCAAAATTATTGAAATGATTATTTTGAAATTTTAAAATATAAAGTGGTTGCTTTTTTTTTTCTAATTTTTTTTTTTTAAATATAAAACCGACCACTTGTGGTCGGTCTTTTTTTAAAAATTAATTAATTTTTTTTTTTTTTAAAACTGACCACAAGTGTCGGTTTTTAAAAATATTTTTTAATTATATTTTTTTAAAGAAAACCGACCACAAGTGGTCGGTTTTGTTATTTTTTTTTTTAATTTTTGTTTGTAAAAGAAGTAGTAATTAATATAAAAATTATTGAAATGATTATTTTGAAATTTTAAAATATGTGGTCGTTTTTTTTTCTAAAATTTTTTTTCTTTAAAAAATAAAAAACCGACCACTTGTGGTCGATTTTTTTTAAAATTAATTTAAAAAGAATTTTTAAAAACCTACCACAAATGATCGATTTTTTAAAATATTTTTTAAAGAAACCGACCACTTATTTTTTAATTTTTATTTGTATAAGAAATAATAATTAATATAAAAATTATTGAAATAATTATTTTAAAATTTTAAAATATAAAAGCGACCACATGTGGTCGCTTTATTTTTTAATTTATTTTTTTTAAAAATAAAAAACCGACCACTGGTGGTCGGTTTTTTCCGACCACATGGTGTGGTCGTTTTTTGTGATCAGTTCTTCCGGTTTTTTGAGTAGTGTTGGTCAACAATGCAACGACATTGATATTGCGCTTGACAACTTGTATGACAGAGAGTTTTGTAACAAAGTAAACGACTACTTATCAGAAACAAACCAGAAAAACCTAGATGTCGGTTTCATATATACCATGCAATCCCGAACAATCAAAGCACTTAGAAACCGCAACAATGCGTAGAAGCAACACACGGATTAATTTTGTCAACTTAAGAGATGAAGAATACAACAAAGACAACCGTATTCCACCAAAGATGAAGTTTGGCACTCTGGAAGTTGATGCAGAACGAAGAGATTTGACGATTAATAGCTTGTTTTATAACATAATTAGAACAAAGTCGATGGAAAATCTTACAGGGAGAGGAATTACAGATTTGAAATCTGAAAAAATTGATAAGCCATTAGATGCAATGATAACTTTTTTGGATGATCCACTTAGAGTACTTAGAGCAATTCATTTTGGTGCGAGGTTTGGGTTTGTGTTAGATGATAAATTAACGAAGGCAGCTGCAGATGAAAAAGTGAGGTATGCTATTGCGAATAAAATTAGCAGAGAATGCAGTGGACATGAAATTGATCTTATGATTTTCAGCACGCATCCAGGTAATACAAGTCAAGACTTTACATATATGTAATCCCTAGTTTGATTTATTTGTTTGGTTTCAGACCTACACGGAATCTAATAAAGTTAGAAGGTGGTTGCCCACGAAAACTGTGAGGATATATGAAAAAGTAGTTTTTGTTCTCTCTAACAATTTTTTTTAAAAAAATTGGAGTTTGTGTTTGGTTATGAATTCAAACTAGAGCCTTTTTTTTTTTTTTTTTGAATTTTCATGAGTAATTTAGAGTGAAAAATTGAAATTATATTTCCTCTATTTCAATGATCTATTTTGACTTGAAACGGAGGAATTATAATTTTTTTTTGGTATTTTTCGAAGTAGGTGATTCCATTTGTTTTTGTTTTCACTGTCCTTTTACTGTTTTGTGTTGTGAGCCGGGTATATTAGAAACATCCTATCTACCTCATGCGAAATGGTGGTATAGACTGCGTACACTTATCCTCCTCAGCCGGGGTCTATCAGAAACATCCTATCTACCTCATGCGAAGTGGTGGTATAGATTGCGTATGCTTATCCTTCCCAGACCCCACTTTGTGGGAATACACTGGCTATATTGTTGTATTTTTCAAATTACTATTTTTTTTGGAATTTCATGGATGAACATGCTTTTCGGAGTTCATTCCGGGAAAAAGTAAAAAAGTTTTATGGCTAAACGCCTCATAATTAATAAGACTTTCAAATCTAGATATGTGGAATATATTAAAATGTACTTTAATTTTGTGGTCTTGAATATGTCACGGATAAAATTGAAATTAAAGAATTGTAAAAAAAAATATTCATTTTCAAACGAACTAAAAAAGAAAGTAAAATAAATAAATTGCAATGGAGTGAGTATAATATATTAAATCTTGTACACCTCAATGAAATTTCTGTATTCGTCACTGCAGGTAATTAACCAGTCGAAGCAATGGCTTCTATTGCCATCTTGAAATTATTTTCTACTGTATTTCGTCTTCCTTCTGGTTGTGAATTATCAATTTGCGATGGATGTGATAGGTTGCGTGTTGCTTGCTTGGATTCAGCTTAGAGGCTTTTGAACTTTATTGATTACTCCGCATTTCCTGATGATCAAAAGAGACTTTGCCTGTTTGCTGCATTATTTTTGCCATTCAATGAGACCATTTATAGTGAAAATAATGCAAAAAAGATTCCAGTTGTCAATTATATTTTTCGTAATTCACTCCAGTTGAAGGTCAGTGATGCGGAAATGGTCATAAGCTTGCATAATGCAGCTAAGAAATTTGTCACCTTCATTCCGTCACTTGTTTCTAATGAAGATACCCAAGTTCTAGATGTTGATTGGAAGAGAGATATAATTGATGTTCCAATTGATGTGAAACTTAGAATATTGACTGGAATGGGGATTCGAGAAATTAAAGAATTTTGGCGCGTTGCTCTTCTTCTATCTCTACTCTTGCATCCTGTTGATATTGTGTCCTCCTCTACAAACTTCTCGAATGAGAACGTTGAACTGGAGAAGAGAAGTAGATTATTTAAGATAGTAGAGAATGCAGTGATGAAGCTAGGTTTAGAGAAAGTTTGGGAAATGAAACCACTGGTGAATGGAAAGAAAATAATGGAGATTTTGCTGATTAATAGCTCGGGGGTAGTTATCAGAGTATGGTAACAAAAGTTGCTGCTGTGGCAGCTTGCATATTGTTAACTTTCGATAATCCAATTGAACAAGGAGAGAAAATGTGAGTTAATAGAAATTTCTAGAGAGAGAAAGAAGAGAGAAGTCAGAGCAACATTTCATATATCTAAGAAATGAAAAATACAACTTGACCCAAAATATCTGGTCCATTGCTTTATATATAGCTGGGCCTACATGTATAAGATGAGAATATAATAAACAACAAAATGTGCATAAATATTCGGTAAGGCCCAAAACAAGAGGCCCAATGCAATAGAGAGAAACTAAGTAATTCCGACACATATCCCTCTGGTACTGCTGATGAATGCATTGAATGGATGAAGAAAGTCTGGAAACATGCAAGAACTGCCTAGTAGTTTCAACTAGCTAAGTATTTTCTTTGGGATTGTTATACGAGAAGTTTAATGCACAAAGTTGGCCTCTTTGTAGACGTGTTTCACTTCTGCTCCTGCCTTATGCAACAGTAATCTGTAAATCACTTATCAAACTGAATAACCGTTAAAATGCCTTGAGTGTTGATTTTCAGGATTATTGGTAAATAGATTTTTTTCTGTTATACACAATAACAAGGAATCCTAAGCTAATGTGCAGTACCTCTATTCTTATCACAACCATAATCTGATTGTTATCACGTAGAGATCAATATATATTCAACTACAAGTTGGTTAGATGGGTAGGTCTATAGGTATAAGGTTACTGTCCAGATTGTCTTACATCCCCTCAAGCTGGAGTTGGGATTTCAGACAATTTCTAGCTTGGTGCGCAATGATTTAAATTGAAACTTAGGCAATAGTTTAGTGAAGATATCTGCTATTAGGGGTGTCAATATGAATTCAAATTGAGTTGACCTGTTCAATCCGCTCAATATTTAATGAGTTGAGTTCAAGATAATTTGTTATTGAGTAAATCTCAATTCATTTTTAAATTAGGATCGAATGAGCTCAATTCAATCTTCACTTTAACCCTTTTAATAGAAAAATAATTTTCTTAATAAAAGTAAGGAAAATAAGCGACAATTTGTCCCCTCACTCTTAAAATCACTCATCTCATCCTAACCCCACTACACCTCCAGCTTACCCCAACCCCACTCTACCTCCATTAAATAAATTATTTTTATTACTTAAAAATTTTTTTATAATTTTTTTTCTAGCCCCCACCCAACCTCATCCCCCTTACCCTCCCTACCCCAAACCCCCACCCCCACCCTAAAAAAAATAATTATTTTTTATTTTTTTTAAATTAAAAATATTTTCTTACCCCACGATCAAAACCCTTCCCTCCCCCCTTCCCCGCATCCGCTATCCCCCCCCCGCCCCAAAAAAAAAAAAAAAAGAAAGATTTATTTTTAGAAATAGTTTTTAAAAATAAATAAATAAATTTCTTTTTCTTTTTTTATAGAAAAAATCAAATTTTACTCCACCTCCATCTCCCCCCACCCCTTCCCCTATAGATACCCCATCCCCTCAAAAATATTTTATTAAAAAAATCATACCTCACCCCCCACACCCCACACCTCTACCACCACACTGCTCCCAATTTTATTTTTGTAAAAAATATTTATTTTTTAAAGAAATATTTTTTTTAGAAAAAGTTCTTACTCCAACCCTCATCACCACCTAACCCCCACCCCCACCCCCACTCCCACGGCATACCCCTCCCCCCAAAATTATTTTCTTTTTAAAAATTCTTACCTCAACCCCACCTTCCTACCCCGCGATCCCCTACCCTATACCCTTCCTCAAAAATTTTTTTTAAAAAAAATTAAATTTTAATAAAAATATTCCTACCTCACCCCCACTTCCTCCCCACCGATCCAACTTCCCAATCTCATTCAAATTTATTTTTTTGAGTTGAGTTTACAAGGAGTAAATAACACTATTTTAATATTTTTTAGACTAAGTGGGTCAAATTGGATCAAGATTTAACCTAGTTTTTAGCTATTTCAATCCAACACATTTCAACTCAAAGTAAATTTCGAAGGTTCATGACCCAACCCTATATCAAATTCAACCCATTTAATATTTTTAATCTCAACCTAACTACTTATTTGACACCTATACAGCTATCTGATGCAATGAAGGAACGAACTTGGTGACCATAGCTCCTTGGACAACTTTTTCTCGTACAATAATAATCAAGCTCGACATGTTTTATGCGATAATGTAAAACTAGATTTGTTGTGACATGAAGAGCACTAATATTATCCGTAAAAAGCAGAAGAGGGCCAGATAAGCGCACACCAATATCTTTCAAGATATAAGTCACCCGAGTAAGTTGGCAGCAAGAGATACCAATGTGCGATATTTAGACTCTGCACTAGATTTGGCAACAATGTTCTATTTCTTTGAAGACCAGCTGATGCGATTTGAGCCAAGAAAGACACACAGTGCTATGGTAGAACGTCTGTTTAGAGGGCATCTAGCCCAATCAATATCGAACAATCCCACCAAATTGAGTAATGGCCTGAAGGATAGATAAAGAGCCAACTGTGGTGTGCCTGCGATGTAACAGAGAGTGCGTTTAATGTCGGACCAGTGTACTATAGTTAGACTTTGCATGAATTGACACAAATGGTTCACAAAATTGATAATTTCTGGGTGAGTAAGACTCAAGTATTATAAGGATCCAACGATACTGCGATATTTCAAGACATCAATTGGAGAACCAATAGCTTCATCAAGTTGGTGCTTCTACATCAGAGGTGTCTGAATAACATGAGCATTCACCGTGTTTGTTCATTTGAAAATTTCACATGCACACTTGGTTTGGCTAAGGAGAAGTCCATCATGGCACTTCGAACTTCGCCGCCTAGAAAATAATCCAGATGTTCCATATTTTCCATTGATAAGACTGAAACTTGGTGATAATCTTAGACAAACTAGAAGTATTACTTCCAGTTAAAATTCTATCATCAACATAAAAGAGCAATAGAATAGTACCTTTAGATATATTGAGTACAAATAAAGAAGGATCAACTTTGCTACAGGAGAATCCAAGATAGAGCAGTAAGGTACTGAACTCGTGAAACCAATGTTTCAGAGCCTGTTTCAAGCCATAAAGCACTTTCATAAGCAGACATATATGATCAGGGAAAACAGGGTCCTTAAAGCCTGGTAGTTGCTCGATGACGACAGGTTTTCTTGAGGATTACCTTGTAGGAATGCGTTCTTTACATTCAGTTGCTTAATCTAGCAATTTTTAGTAATGGCCATCAAAAAAATGATTTGAATGGCGTGGTCTTGACGATAGGGCTAAAGGTGTCATCAAAGTCGACACCTTCAATTTGATTGTAACCTTTTACAATAAGTCGATCCTTAAACCATTCTAGGGACCCATCAGCCTTGAGCTTGGTATTGTACACCCATCACGAGCCAACAACATTCATATGGGGACGTCGAGGTACCAATACAAAATTAACATTGGTTTGTAAAGCCCTCAATTCTTCGTGCATGGCATCTAACCAGTGTAGTTTGGATAAAGCTATTTTAGTGCTCTTGGTTCAGTAACATCAGGCGCAGGGATACTGTAGGGTTAAGAAAAGGGATTTAGTATGTAATAGGTTTTGGCTTGTGTAAACATATAGTGTGTGTTATCCGAGGGAATCCTGAAGAGAAATGGGCTGGGAGATAGATGAGGATTAGAAGGCATAAGGTAAATCAATGAATAAGTCGATACCTTGTATAGTTGATGAATCAAGATTAGGACTGCTGGCTACTATATTGATCGAAGATGGGCTGTGTAGAGGTGTACTGGCCAGCTGCTCGGCAGTGGGGCTGGACACAAATCCATCAAATTACTTATCAAGCTGTTGTTGGGCTATGGTTTTTTTTCTCTTCCTATGTGGATAGATAAAACCCAATTTGGACCAACTCATTTTTTTCCATAGGCCCATTACTATGGGAAATATATATAGATCTTTTTAGGTCTTTTTCACATCTACAAAGAGAGTTTCAGCAACGACAAAAGAGAGAAAGTGTGCAGATTTTCGCACTAAATTTCAGCCATAATTGTCAACTTCAAATTGTGTTTTTGGCTTCGTTTCTTGTCCAATTGAGCTAATTTTTGGTCAGATTGTTCTTCTCATCTCAACCTTTGATTTGGAACTGACGAAGGTGAATTTGGTTTCCTGTAGCCCCTGTTTTTCATCCATTAACAGTAGCTATATTTTTGGTGCTTTTGCTTCTTTATTTCTCTAGTTTTTGATGCTGTGGTTTATGTGTTGTTGCTCGTCGTTTGACACTTAATTGGTGGACATTTTGGATAACAATATTATAATTTTGGTGATTATAGTGGAAGTTTTGATCCCATAATTTTTAACTCTTCATATCGAAGGATTTTCCATGTAAATTTGGTGTCTCGTGTGATTGGTTTAATTCTTGTCTTATCGAATTTGTCTGATTGATATATTTGCTTCTATATAACTATTGTTCTTGGGTTTTCTTGTCTCCTCTTGGTTCAAATTGAAAGGAAGAGTTTAAACTTGGGTATTCTTCCGCTGCTACCCTGTGGTGCACTTTGATGATGCCCTTGCCTCTTTCCCAACAAAGTGGTATTAGAGCGTTGGTTGTTATTAATTTGAATGATGGAGGCAAATATAAAAAAAATGGTGTGTTTGAATGGTAGTAATTATCATACTTGAAAAGGCTAGATGAAAGATCTTCTGTTTGTCAAGAAAATGCACTTGCCTATGTTTACATCTACTAAATCTCAATCCATGACAAATAAGGATTGGAAATTTTAGCACTTACAGGTTTTTGGCTATATTAGACAATGGGTTTAAGATAATGTTAGAAACCATACTGTGAATGTGACACATACCAGAAGTTTGTGGGATAAGCTCAAGACACTTTATGCTTCAAAAACTGGCAATAACAAGTTGTTCCTGCTTAAGCAATTGATGAATATCAAGTATAAAGAGGGGAGTCCTATTTTTGATCATATAAATAATTTTTAGGATGTCCTTGACCAGTTGTCCGAAAAATGAGTGTAAAGTCCGATGAAGAAATTCAGGAACTTTGGCTTCTTAATACTGTGCCAGACTCTTGGGAAAATCTTCGAGTATCTTTGACTAATTTTGCTTTCAGTAGTGTTGTAACTATGGAATATGCTAAGAGTGGTATCTTGAATGAAGATATAAGAAGAAGATCTCAGGCCTCATCTTTTTTATCTTCACACTCTGATGTTTTGGTTATTGAAGAAAGGGAGTGAAACAAGTCCAGAGGTTTGAATAATAGAGATAAAAGTAAAATCAATTCAAAGTCTAAATTCAAGAATGTTACATGTGACTATTACAACAAAAAAAGGCATAAAATATTATTACAAGCATAAGAGAGACATAACAGAACAAAAGAAAAAAGACGATAATGAAAATCGTGTTACTGTTGTTTCTAATGATGATTTTCTTGTTGCTTGTGGTGAGAATTCCATTAATCTTGTTAGCGATGAGTCTAGCTGGTTTGTGGATTCTGGTGCGACTTCTCATGTTACACCAAAGAAAGAATTTTCTTCTTCTTATACTCCAGGTAATTTTGAGTTGTTGAAAATGAGAAATAACGATGAAGTTAAAGTACTTGGCATTGACACTGTTTGATTGGAAAGTAACAATGGTTCCAAACTAGTTCCCAACAATGCCAAGCATGCTTCAGATGTTTGCTTGAATATGATTTCTATAGGGAACCTTGATGATGAGAGTTGTGTTAACACCCTTGGTGTTGGCTAGTGGAACCTTACTAGAGGTTCGATAATTGTGTTTTGAGGTGACAAGTTGTCGAACTTGTATGTATTTTAGGGCTCCACTTCTAGAGGCTCAATAAATTTGGTTGAGAATGATACTTCATCAAAGTTATGGCATAGAAGGCCGAGTCATATGAGTGAAAAGAGAATTGATAGTTTGGCTAAGAAAAATTTGCTTTCTGGAGTGAAACAAGCAAAGTTGAAGAAGTGTGTTCATTACTTAGATCATAAACAAAAAAAAGTTTCTTTTCAGAGTCATCCGCTTTCCAGAAAGCTTGTTTTGATAGAGTTGGTACATTCTTATTTGTGTGGTTCTTTTAAAGTAAGGTCTCATGGTGGTGCACTTTACTTTGTGACTTTTACTGATGATCATTCTCTTAAACTCTGGTATTTCCTTTGAAGTCCAAGGATCAAGTACTTAATGTGTTCAAGGTTTTTAAGGTCTTGGTTGAGAGACAAACAGGGAATAAATTGAAATGTATCCGCCATATAATGGTGGCGAGTATATTGATCCTTTTGATGATATTGCTGAGAGCAGGGTATTTGGCATTAGAAAACTCCTCCAAAAACTCCTTAGTTGAATGGTTTAGCAGAGAGGATGAACATAACTCTAATTGAGAGGGTTAGATGTATGCTTTTAGATGCTAAGCTGCCAGATTCTTTTTGGGCAGAAACACTTAATACGTCTGCTTATGTTACCAATTTATCTCCTACTGTTGCTTTGATGGTGATGTTCCTGACAGAGTTTGTTCTGGTAAGAATATTTTTTATGATCTTCTTAGAGTCTTTAGGTGTAAAGCTTTTGTGCATGTTTCTAAGGATGAAAGGTTAAAGTTGGATGTTAAAACTAGGCAATGTATCTTCATTGGTTATGGTCAAGATGAATTTGGCTATTATTTCTATGATCCATTTGAGAAGAAACTTATTAGAAGACATGATGTTGTTGATGACGCTCAATCTACAGCTCTCGTAGGAGTGTAAAGCGGTCGTTTGTCAAATATAGAACCCAACTGGGTTGGGTATCGATCCCACAGGGAATAGCTTGGTCAACAAGTAAGCAAAGATTACTAGACTTTTAGTGCAAGTCTCGTAAAAAGGGGGAATTGTATTGTGATAGTAATGTAACCAAAATAAGAGAGTAAAGCAGAAAATAGCAAAGTAAAAGAAAGAATGTTTAGTAGGTTGTGAAACAATGAGAATTGAGGAGTTGGGGTTATGTCCACCTTCTGAGTTATACGTCTCGATTGACTATGAGTGTGTTGAATTCAGACATGCATGTGCTTATAGAGAATTGTATTCGATGGTAAATCCAGGCGTCTTTCGACCTATTCAAGGATTATTTCACTTTAACTCTTTCGAGCTTAAAGCGTGTCTAACGGTACGAATTCTCCAAGAGGTTAATCCAGTTATGGCACTAACTTTTTAATAGGGGATGGGACCCTACTACCTTGACATTATCTCTTTTCCAGACAGATAACCTTTCTTTCGAACAAGTTAAATGTTATACTGGCGTATTCTTGCGTTTGCAACCACAAAGAATTTAGATTAAGATGAAGAGAATAATGATATAAGAAGCATACGTGTCACGAACTCACAAACTCACAACAATAAATAGTATCTCATTCGGCTTCTATAACCCCAACAGAGAAGTTTAGTTACCCATGAGTGCGAAGGAAATCACAATTGACATTGTTATTATACCACAATAAAGATTTCACGTTTGTAATGGTGTGGTAGGCGTTAGGCGTGAATCCCTTAGCAAAGTAACGTTTTTCTTGTTGTGGAATTTAAGAATAGATGAATAGAAGAAGAAAAATAGAATTAATGGAAGAATGATTGTTTAGAACTAGAATGTCTTAGAAGTAGAATAGAATTGAATTGAATGTAAGAAGATGTCTTAAAATCTCTAGCAAGATAGGGTATTTATAATACCCATATCCTATTCCTACTAAGCTAATGAAATGCTTAACCAAATCCTACTAAGCTAATGAAATACTTAACCCAATTGTACTAGGTTAATGTATCATTATCCTAATCCTAACAAGCTAATGTAATACTTAACCCAATTGTACTAGGTTAATGTATCATTATCCTAATCCTAATAAGTTACTGCTAGTCCCCAAAGTCTTCAGAAATGTTGTTTTAGCCCGGGACAGAATTTTCATGCGCCATCTTTAGTCCTTGGCGTCCAAGATTGGCTTTTCTCCTTTCGTGAAGCTTTCTTTGGCGTCAAGTTATCCATGAAATGCTGAATTCTGCATCATTTATACCTGAAACTTTGCTAATCATGTTCGTTAGCTCACTTACAGGAAAATGGACTAAAAGTGCATGAAATATATAATTTGTTCTCAAAACTAGGCTAAAATATGGGCAAAATATAGTGCTATAGGCGTGTAAATTCGCCTATCATCAGTTGTGTTCTTTGAAGACCAAATAATTGAAGATTTTGACAAAGCTAAGAAAGTTAATTCTTAGAGTAATGAGAGCCTAGTTGATGTTGATCAAGTTTTTTTGACCACTGCTCCTAAAGAAAATCTTCATGATGATGAAAATCAAGTTAATAATGAAGATAATGATCATGTCCAGAATGACCAACAAAATGTTGTTGATTCTCCAGTGCAAGTTGATATGGTTTATCAATAACTAGTTATTGATGCTCCATAAAGTTCTCTCAAAAGATCTACTAGAGAGAATACTTTCATATCGTTATTCTCTCAGTGAGTATGTACTCTTGACTGACAGGGGAGAACCTGAGAGTCTTGACGAGGCCTTGGAAAGTAAGGAAAAAGAAAAATGGCTTGATGATATAGAAGATGAGATTAAATCTTTGCATGATAATCATACCTTTGATTTGGTTAAACTGCCTAAAGACAGAAAAGCTTTGAAAAACAAGTGAGTTTTTTGGGTGAAACATAAAGATGGTAACCCAGTTTCATGGTACAAAGCTAGATTGGTTGTGAAGGGATTTAACCCAAAAAAGGGAGTTAATTTTGATGAGATATTCTCTCTAGTTGTTAAGATGTCATCCATTCATGTGATTCTAGGCTTAGCTTCAAGTCTAGATTTAGAGGTTGAACAAATGAATGTTAAAACTACTTTTCTCCAAGGTGACTTAGATGAAGAAATTTATTTGAAGCAACCTGAAGGTTTTGAAGTCAAGGAAAAAGAGAATTATGTTTGTAAATTGAAAAAAAGCTTGTATGGTTTGAAATAAGCTCCAGGCAGTGGTACAGGAAGTTTGATTCCTTTATGAGTCAGCATGGCTTTAAGAAGACTACTTCGGACCATTGTGTTTTTGTGCAAAATTTTTCTGATGGTGACTTTATTATTGTGTTGCTTTATGTTGATCATATGCTCGTTGTTGGTCATAATGCTTGCAAGATTCAAAAGTTGAAGCAAGAGTTGAGTAAGTCTTTTTCTATGAAAGACTTAGGACTAACAAAACAGATTCTTGGCATGTAGATTGTCCGAGACAGAAAGACCAAGAATTTGTGACTATCACAAGAGAAGTACATTTAGAAAGTACTTCAAAGGTTCAATATGGATAATGCTAAGGTTGTCAGTACACCTTTACCTATGCATTTCAAATTGAGCACGAAGTCGTGTCCTTCCAGTGATGATGAGAAGGAAGATATGAAGAAAGTTCCTTATACTTCAGCCATTTGTAGTTTGATGTATGCAATGGTTTGTACAAGACCGGATATTGCCCATGCTATTGGTATTGTTAGCCGTTTTCTTTCTAATTTGGGAAGAGAACATTGGAATGCTGTGAAGTGGATCATGAGATATCTTTGTGGCACTTTTAGTCTGAGTTTGTGTTTTGATATAGGGAAGCCTATTCTTTGTGGTTATATAGATTCAAACATGACTAGTGATATTGATATTCGCAAGTGTACTTTCGGGTATTTGGTTACTTTTGCAGGGGGAGCTATGTCTTGGCAATCTAGGTTGAAAAAATGTGTTGCTTTATCTACTACAGAAGCTGAGTTTATTGCTGCCATTGAAGCTTGTAAAGAATTTCTTTGGATAAAGAGATTCTTGGGGGAACTTGGTTGTGCTCAAGAGAGGTATGTGGTTTATTCTGACAGTCAAAGTGCTATACATCTTGACAAGAATTCTACATTTCATGGTCGGTCTAAACATATAGATATGAGATACCGTTGGATTCGAGATGTGTTGGGTTCTAAGTTTCTTGAACTTAAGAAGATTCATACTAATGATAATGGTTCCGACATGATGACTAAAGCTTTTCCAAGAGAAAAGTTTGAATATTGTTGCATGATCGCCGGTATGGCGGTCTCCTCCACATAGCCGGGAGGGGAAGAATTATTGGGTCATGAGTTTTTTTCCCTTCCAATGTGGATAAATAAAGCCCAATTTAGACCAACCCACTTTTTTACATAGGCCCATTACTATGGGGTATATATATAGATCTTCTTAGGTCTTATTTCACATCCACAAAGAGAGTTTAAGTAGCACAAAAGAGAGAAAGTGTGCAGATTTTCGCACTAAATTTCAGCCACAACTGTCAATTTCAAATTAGCAATTTTCGCTTCGTTCTTGTTCGATTGAGTTGAGTTTTGGACAACTTGTTCTTCTTATCTCTATCTTTGATGAGAAACTGACGGAGGTGGATGTTGTATTTTGTAGCCCTTGTTTTTCATCCGTGAATAGTAGCTATATTTTTGGTGCTTTTGCTCCTTTATTTCTCTAGTTTTTAGTGTTGTGGTTTATGTGTTGTTGCTCATTGTTTGGAACTTGTTTGGTGGCCATTTTAGAGAACAATATTGTAACTCTTGGTGATTATAGTGGAAGTTTTGATCTCATGATTATTTACTCTTCACATCAAAGGATTTTCCACGTAAATTTGGTGTGTCGTGTGATTGGTTTAATTCTTGTCTTATCGTATTTGTGTGATTGATATATTTGCTACCATATTACTATTGTGCTTGGGTTTGCTTGTCTCCTCTTTGTTCATATTGAAAGGGAAAGTTTAAACTTGGATATTCTTCAGCTGCTACCCTGTGATGCACTTTGATAGTGCCCTTGCCTCTTTTCCAACAACTGCGTCATACTCGGATAGGGACGCTGCACATTAAGAATAGGCTGCACTAGTGGAAAAGGATGCTGCAAAAGACTCACTAGGACTAGGTTGTATAAGTGAGAAAAAACTCGAACTGTCCAGGAGTAGCATGTGACTCTGGAGAGTGTTCAGGAGCTAGTCCAAGAGTATTTTGACCTCCAAAAAATTCTTGAAAGGTGGTAAAATGAGATGCATCTGGTTATGCAGAGGATTCAGTACTAGTAGACCCAAAAGGTAAGCAAATATCATCAAACATAATATGTGTACGAATGAAAACCTTCCTTTATTGAGGGTGAACATCTATATCCTTTGTGAAGTAAACAACAACCAATAAACACATAGGAAAATATTCTCGGCTGAAACTTGTTTTGTTTTTTTCTTGAGCTAAGGAAAAAAAAGATACCTAAAACTTTTAAGACACGATAATCAGGTTCTTTTTCATATAGCTTGGAGAATGAGGATCACATACTCATCGTAGAGGTAGGCATTTGGCTGATCAAGAAAACTGCAGTAAGAAAAGCTCCAACCCAGAGAAATAATGGTATATTTGTATTGAATAATAACGTTAGCTCAGTTTCAATAATATGCTGGTACGTTCTTTCGGCCACCCCATTTTGCTCAGGAGTATGTCAACACAAAATTTTCCATTATATACCATATTGGCTTAAGTAATTGAAAAACTCCAAACTGTTAAACTCTCCACCTCCATCACATCGAAAAACTTTGAGTTTCTTCGAGAATTGATTTTTCACCAATTTAAATTCATAAAAGTAGACAAAAAAAATCACATTTCTTATTTAGGGGATAAATCCAAGTAAATCTAGTGCAATTATCAACAAAAATTACATAGAATTTAATTCCTCGAGAAGATGTAACAGGAGTTGGTCCCCACATATCACTATGTATTTTTGTGAAAGGCTCAAGTTCTCTTTTATTTGACACATGCAAAGGTAACTTACAACTCTTACTTATTTGAAAACTACAACACACTGAAGAATTTTTATTTCAACTTTTAACATCAATCAACTTATTGCTATGCAAAAATTAAGAATTCTCGAGCATGAATGCCCTAATCTTTGATGCCAAATTGTGTCTAAATTCTTTTCTGCTTGTGTAACTTTCAATGCTTTATGTAAGTTTTCATTTAAGGAATACAACAATAAAAGAGTCCTAATACCCTTGTGTACAGAAAGTTTACCAACTTTTTTATTTTCTCTTTGTTTTTCAATGTCTTTATTTTTGTTCCTTTTCTTTTCTTTTTTCGTTTATTTTTTTATTTTTTATTTTTTCTCTAACTTTTTTTCCTCTTTTTTTTTTTTCTTATCGGTTCCTTTTATTTTTTTATTTTTTATTTTCTCTTTTTTTCCAATTCTTTATTTCTTGTTCATTTTCTTTTCTTTTTTTGTTTATTTCTTTATTCTTCATTTTTTCTCCCTTTTCATTCATTTTCCTCAAATCATAATACTCTTTATTTTTCACCATAATCTAATTTCATATTTTTGATCCTTTTTTATATAATATTATATTATTTTATTTATTTCTTTTCTTTTGTAATTTTATTTGATTCTTTTTTTTTATTTACTTCAGTCCGTAATGATATCACTACAATATATTTATATCTAGTCCTGGTATTATTGATATCTTCTTAATCCTTAGTGGGACCTTCGTGATATCAAGTCAGTATATATATACTGTCATGATATCATTGATGTCTTGTTCAATTTTTTAGTCAGACCACCATGATACCGTCATAATATATATATACTAACATGATATTATTGGAGTTTGTTTTAGTTTGTAATGATACCATAACAATATGCCTATATACCATCATGGTATCATTGATATCTACTTCAGTCCTTAATGTGACCTCCATGATATCACCATAGTATATCTATATACCGTTATGATATCATTGATGTCTACTTTAAGTTTTTAGTCAGAACTCCATGATACCATCATAGTATATCTATATATAGTCATGATATCACTGATACTTACTTCAATCCTATAATCAGACCTCCATAGTGCCATCAGAGAATATATATACTAACATGGTATCATTGAGGTTTGCTTCAGTCTGTAATGTTACCATGACAGTATATAAATATATTGTTATGGTATCATTGATGTCTGCTTCAATTCTTAGTGGGACCTCTATGATATCATCACAATATATCTATATACTGTCATGGTATCACTGATGTTTGCTGCAATCCTACAGTTAGATTTCCAGGATACTATATATATATTATTAGGGTTTGCGTCAGTCGGTAAAGATACCATAAAAATATATCTATATACTATTGTGGTGTAATTGATGCTTGCTTCGACTTTTTATTGAGACCTTATGATACAATCACAATATATCTATTTACTATCATGATATCATTAATTTTTACTTCAATCCTTCATTGAGACCTCCATGATACCACTGTAGTATATATATAGACATAATATCATCGGGGCTTGGATTAATATATAATGATACCACTACAATACATTTATATACTATTATGATATCATTGATTTTGTTTCAATTTTTCAGCGAGACATCCATGATACCATTATAGTATCTATATATGAAAAAAGTCATCATTTTAATCCTAAACTATACATGAAAAGTCGACTTCATGCTCAAACTAATATGATGACCTTTTACATCCCTAACCGTGTTTAAAATAAAATTATTTTCTCCTTAAAAGGTGACATGGTAGAGAAAGTGTACACACCTTCCGTAAGGTGCGTGAGAGAAAGGAAAAAAATCTTAAAATTAAATAATTGCACACGTGCCACATTGTATTGGTCATTATATAATTAAGTACTCCTTATTAATTAAATTTCTCTTAAATTTTGTGTTTTCAATTAAAAAAGGATTAATTTTGATAAATTCTCTTTCTTAATTATTCATTATTTGTGGATCCCACCTTTTAAAAACCTTTTGCATTTTCCTTTTGGGTTTGAGTTCTTGTTTAATCGAGGAACCCTCTCTAATCTACCATAGAAGCATTTATAATCTTTTTTGTTGAAACTTTTGAAGGGTATTTTAAGAAAGAAATTAAAAAGAGTGAAAAATATGATGACTTTCATTGAAATTTTATGATTTCTTTTATGAAGTGCTCAAATTCACTAGAAAACTCAGTCGGTGAAGACCATAAAAAAGTCTATAAGGAAAACAATAGCTCAAAAAAAATTATATGGTATCTATATATAAAATTTATGATTTTTTTCTTAAAATTATTGAAAATCTATCGAAGAAGATGATTACTTTTTCTTTGTCTGCTCTATTTCCTCTAGAGCACCACCCATCGCCACCGTAATTTCATTTTAGTCCCAACTAATCAATAACATACTTAACCTTTGATACACAGTAAGAATACCAATAAAATGCTTGATTTTAATTTTTAATTATCAAGATTTTTGATGAATTTTAGCAATTTTACAGATCTAAAAAATGTCATTTGCTTCATCAACAATAATGGTGTTACCACCTCTTACAACTTCTATACTGTATTGACGTCTTGCAGCAGGAGAATGAAGATGGGCGTAGCTTTGAGTATACCAGAATTGACGATGTTGCTATTGTTGGTATTAAAAACAAAGATTTTGATTAAAGTACTCAAAACTCAGTTCAAAATTTTCTTTTTTTTGTTTAATTTACAAATAGAGTAAAGGCACTAAATTGACCATTCTGATATTTGTTGGTGAGGGGATTTTGAAGAAGAATAATTTTGTCCCTAATTCATAATTTGGGCTTGCTTATATTTTTTTTTTTTGTGAATTTGTCAAAAAAGAAAAAAGAAGAAGAAGAAAGAATAAGATATGCTATAGTGGAAGTGGAAGAGATGAGGAAGAAAGAGAAGTGTTTTAATTTTTTTAAAAGACAATATTAAGGGGAAAAAGTTAAAAAAAGAAATAAAAAATGATATTCTAGACGTGTTAAGTGCGTGTATGTCACATTTCAAATAAAATCTGACTTTATTTTAGGATGGAGGTATTAATTTTACTTTAAACAAGATTAGGGGTGTAGTAGATCGTCATATTAGTTTGGGTGTGTCTTCAAATTCTCGGATATAGATTAGAGTGGAAATGATTACTTTTTCCATCTATATATTGACATGGTATCATTGTGGATTACTTCAGTTCATAATGATACCATCACAATATATCTATATACTATCACGGTATCACTGATGACAACCTCAATCCTTCAGTGAGACGTTCAAAATACTATCACATTATATCTATATATTATAATATTATTATGATATCTACTTCAATCTTTTAGTCCTTTAGTGAGACATCTATGATATATTTATAATATATCTATATATTTTCATGGTATCATAGATGTCTTCTTTAATCTTTCAGTGAGAGCTCCATGATACCATCATAGTGTATATAAATTGACATGGTATCATTGAGGCTTGCTCCGGTCTTGAAACACCTTGGGTTTTTTCCCTTAGAATTTTCCTGAGTTTGAGCATTCTGGATATCATACGACTTGTGCTTACTAGTCGTATGTATGGGTATGGTTTAGGAAGTCTTGGACATATGATAATCAGTGTGGTTTATTTGTTTACTATCCAAGGTACGAGAAGGCATAAAACTAGTCGTATGTTAGGGTACGAGAAGTATAGTGCCAAACTGTGTGATGTCTTATGTATAGCCTAGATGATTCTGCCTAGGGTACAGATTAAGGGTACTAATCGTATGTTATGGATATGAGTTGGCCCTTGTGGTCGTATGTTGGATAGTGTTGGAGTCTAAGTTGCTGCCTAGGGTAAAAATAGTGGGTACCACTCGTATGTTGTGGGTACGGTTTGGGTGGTGTGGTCGTACCCTCCTGCGCTTATTTTTAAGCTTATAAGTTGAGGACATTTTAGACATTTTGCACCCCCAAAACTCTTAAGAACCACGTCCTATAATATTAATTGGTCCATCATTCTTCACTTTGAAAGATCAAAACACTCCTAAAACACTCTCAAATCTCTCTCAAGGCTCTTGGTTCAAGAAAGGCTAGGGTTTCTTTAATACAATCAATTCAGGGCTTACAAGGGTGGTTTCTCTCCGTACTCCTTGGTATCTAAGGTATGTTACTCCTCCCTTATTTTTAGTTCAACTAAATTCATGTTTTAATGAATAGTTTTCACGATTTAATTATGGGTATTATCTGATTTTGAAATGTATGTTGGGGTTTTTGGTTGTTAATGGATGAATATTATTTTCCCATGTTTTCTTAAAATTTTTAGGTTAAAATTATGAAATTGAATATGTGGTTTTATGGGAATGGTCAATTGGGTTTTGGTTTTGGTTTTGGAAACTATATGCCCTCAACATGTTTGTTAAAATGCCTATGAGAATGATTTTGTCACATAGTTTGACTTTTATTGAAAATCTTGCATTGCATAATATGGTAATGGAACCTAAATTGGTTTGGTTTAATTAAATGATTTGGAAAGGCCTTGGTGGCCATGATTTTTATTGGTTGAAAATCTTATGGGGTGCATGGGAATCCCTTAAGTGTTGGCTAATGACATTGCTTGCAAGCTATTGTCGGTATGACAATACTACTTCATAATGCCTTAGTAATTAACTTTTGAAATTGGTGATTTGGTTATGTGCTAAAGGTTTTAATTGGTCAATAATAACCGATTGTGATAGCTTGCCTGAAGGTGTGAGTCCGATGGACGGACACTAGAAACTCATATTTGTCGATATGAGGGTTGGTCATGACGACCTTATACTTGTGGGGTACATGGGAACCTCCTAAGTTTATACTTGTATATATGTATCATGGAGGGCGAAAGGTACATGAGAATCTCCAACTTCTGTGTGCGGCTATACATACTGGGACCCGTTTAGGGGGTAACACTAGACCCATATAGCCTATCAGTGGATTATGACGGTAAAGCTACACAAACCCAGGTTAAAGGTTTTAAATGCATGCTAAATCCGATTTCGTTTTTTGACATGAATTATATATACATATGTATGTAGTATGTATGTATGGATGGATGGATGGATGTGATTGCATATGGTTATTCACTTGGTTTTAAATATTAGCATTATTTTATCCTTACTCCTGAGTACATGCTAGCGTTCACCCGCTAACCTATCTTTGGGCACTGTATCCCCACGTGATGCAGGAATCACCCATAATGCTCCTCCTGCTCATTGACTAGATTTAGGGACAGCTTTGTGTCGGATTGAATTGGTGAGCTTCCATATTCCGAAAGACTCCATTTTATGTTATGGAATTCTCTACATACTTATGTTATTTAGTAGACTTTAGTTTTTGGCTATGGTCGGGGGAATGTCCCGACCAGATATTATTTTGATTTCGGATAGAGGCTTTGTGAGACTATCTTGGATTGGCATGGGCGGTGTCAGTATTAGTGTCAGCCTTGGCATTGGTAATAGTATTGGGGCTGACACCGTTTGACTGTATTTGATTTATGATTGTTCCATCTTGTTATGTTACATAATAAAAAATTCATTCGACATCGAGTGTAGGGTGGTTATGATTGGGTATTGGGGGTGGTCTCCGGTCTCGATTGTGCTTGAAGCACCCGACACGATTAGGCCCTGGTTCAGGTCGGGTTAGGTCTGTAATGATACCACCATATCATGTCTATATACTATCATGAGATCATTGATGTCTGCTTTAATTCTTCAGTGAGACCTCCATGATACCATCACTGTATATCTATATACAACCACAATATCATTGATATCTGCTACAATCCTTCAATTAGACCATATATTTTATTAATTCACATTTTTAATAAACAAGCTAGTAGATCTTTTCCTATTTATTTTTCATTATAGTCTAGTTATCTGATTGTTTTTATTTTATTAATTTAAAATTATTTAATTGTATTTTTATCTTTGTATTTTATTTTTATTTTTAAAGAAAAAATTAGAAAAGAAACACAAATTAAAAAGAAGACAAACCAACAAAAAAAGTAAAAGAAAAGGTAGGAACCACTTATTCTAAATTTTCTTATAAATAAATTAGTAATTTTAATATTTTTATTAATTATTTCTTCTTCTATTTTAATTATTTTTATTTGTAATTTTATTACAAAAATAATGTTCATTCAAAGGTAGTTTAACTAATTTTTACAACTACTTATTTTAATTACTAATTTATACTACTACTACTAAATTAATTAACTACTATTACGTAATTAGAAAATATAAAATAAAAAAGAGTTAAACAAATAGAAATGATTATTACTTTAGTTTAAGTGCAAACGACAAAAATAAAGGAAGTTTGACCCCTAATTATAAAACATACCAAAAGTTTGGAATCTAATTACAAGACATACCAAAATAAGTACCTAGATACACAAGCAAATGTCTAGCAAGATCCATGAATTTCGGTGAGATCCGTGGATTTATTGACGAGATCCATAGATTCCGTCCAGATCCACGGATTTTTTGGCGAGATTCATGGATTCCGGCCAGATCCATGAATTTTCTGGCGAGATCCATGGAATTTCAACCAGATCCATAGAATTTTTAGTTTGATCAATGGATTCCGGCTAGATCCATGGTTTTTTCGGCGATATCCATAAAATTTCAGTCAAATCCATGGATTGTTTGGTGAAATCCATGAAATTCCACCTAGATCCATGGATTTTCTAGTGAGATCCAAGGAATTTTGGCAGATCCATAGATCTTTTGGTGAAATCCATGGAACTTCATAATCGGTCTCTCACCATTGACGAAATTTCATGGATTTCACTGGAAAATCCATGAATCTGGTAAGTCTCTAGCCGTGCATCTTACCCCCAATTAATGTATATCCATGTTTGGGTCTTATTTGACACCCATAGTTATTTGTTTTGGGCTTATTGGCGAATCTTCCTTTACGCTTAGTCCAAGCATGAGACCAAATGAATATAGTTGGCTTTTATGTTCAAATTCAAAAATGTCTCTAAATTGGGTCGGTTTTGATATTTTGTCACTCATAGCTAAAGTTGTACAAAAATGATTTCCAGAAGGGTTGATATTAATTCTTTGGCCCCGCTTAACAAATTTTAACCATAAGGCTGACGTTCTAACTTTTAATCATACGACAGACATTCAGGACCTTTCAAGATAATGAACTGGCACAATTGACAATAAGTTTAATTTGCCTTTTTGGCAAAAGTTAGAACTTAGATATGTTGCCCATCAGACATAATTTCTAACGTTTGCCCACAAGACATAAGTTATTAAGTAACACATAAGTTAGACAAACAGTGTAGACTATTTCCGTAAGACATAAGTTATTTTGTCAAAGTCCCTAAACAACATTTTGTTATAAGACAAAAATTATGGAATACTAAATAAGTTAGGCTTAATGAAATAATACAAACTAATTCCATGGGGTATTAGTTGTTTTTTTATAAAGGACCTAGGATATGTTTTACCTCAAAGATAAGCATTATAACGACTCATAAGTAAGGCTTAATGATACAATATAGGTGTAAGTTGTTATTTTAATCTCCGAATTACTTTTTTTCCTTTAAGATAATATTTTAAATTTTTTTATTAAGCTTGATAAAAAATCTAGAATAGACATCTGGGGAGACACTAGGCATAATTTCTTCCATATCATATGTTGGGATAATTTTCTTAGTTGAGGATTGTACTTTTCTCGCTATGATTTTTTTTGGGCTCTGTGGGAGGATAGCTCAATTTATTCCTCAGCCCATAATGTTGGCTTATGCGGATGGTATTGAACTTTTCATTACATTTGTGGGCTTACAAGCCCATCAAGATGTGGGCCCAGATTCATTCACCTAATGAGTTACTTTTGTCTTCCTGTCCTGTTAGGGATAAAATCAGGTTATTTTAGATTTGTCACCACTGTGCCATTTGAACATAACTTACAAAATAATTATATTTAAACCTTCAAAATTTATGTGGTACGTTAGCATCGGGTATTCATGAGACACAACGGGGACGGGTTGGATTATTTTGTTGCTAGTTGAGACTAAGTTGAGGTATCTAGGATGCACTTTCAAAGTCGAAGTGCCCACTTTCCAACTGAGACCAAGTTTGAGAATGTATTTATATATTTTTCCTTGGATTAATGCGTATTATGTTTCTCGATAAAATATTTATATAAAAACTTAAAATAATTTTTAAAAAATGTGCACGTGTGTTTAGTGAGCCACAATTAATGACATAGATATTATCGTAATCCTACTAATTTTGGCTCATGATAGATACTGCATCTATATATGGACAAATAAAAGGATTAAAAGGCTAATTTTTGGATAGTGCAACAACAATCTCTGCTACTTGAATAAAAGTGAAAACGGATGATTTCATTTGACATAACGATGAGTTTTTTGGTTCCCTTATTTCAGACGGTATTAATTTTTCTTCCCCAATTTTTGATTTGTAGTACTATATTTTTTCTTTAATTTTTTGATGCTTTCGATCATTAATTGCCATGATTTGCAAAAATTGGGTTTTGATAAAAAATGGTAATAGGTGATTTGAATAATGAGCTACCTTAAAATGGAAGGAACACGATTGAATTAACACCTTCATTGACAATGTTTATTGTTTTTGCTTTGATTGTTATAATTATTGGACCTCGAAGAAGATTTAAATGAGGCACTACCATAGAAATTAAAGGGTCATGGTTATGTTACCTATTTGAGCAAAATGTTACTTCATTAATTAGTACTTTTAAAAATTAAATTCAGATCACCTATTAATTATTAGTGCCGTGGGAGAAGAGGAAGGACTAGTTTTTTTTTTTCTTAGATCTCTTAACATTATTTTTTAGTTTTGTGACCTTTTTATGATAAATCTTCATTTTTAGACCATGATTTTTACACATAAGAAATATAAAAATATCATTTTCTTAGGGAGAATTATTTGTTTGTAGGCCTCTTATAATTTCTTTTAGTTTTATGGCCTTTTCACCGGAGATCTGAAAAAGTCATTATTTTAAGAAGCCAATCGATCTTATTTGAAAAAATTATTTTTTAGGCCACTTACAATTTTTTAGTCTTATGTCATGTTTACAGAGATTTTTATTTTAAATGTAGGAGATATGAAAATGTCATTTTCTTCCATTCATTTTGTAAGGCCAAGAGATCTCATTTCTTTGAGAATTAACTTTTTAGACCACTTACAATTTTTTTAAAAAGTTGTGGCCATTTTAAGACCCGTGGAAAGAGAAAATTTGTTTTTTAATTCAAAGATTCAAATAATTACTGAATCTATTGAAAAGAATAATAAAGAAAGGGACCATCGTAATAAGTAGTTTACTTGGGGTATAAACACATTACTAAAGCTTTGTAACCCCCCCTCTTCCCTACAGTTATTAACTGAAAGTATCCATAAGTTCTACTTGTTGGGAAACAGTGTGCATAACGTTTCATTACTCATACGACATTAGACTATGTGGGCGTATCTATTAAAATACAAAGATAATCGAGAGAATTTGAAAAAGGGAGATGGACCATCAAATTGAATCTTAGTGAGTTGCCTAAATAGTGTTACATGATTTATTTTTACATTATAATATGCCTTGGTCCACCACCTCATTTGTTATTTTTATTAGTATTAATTTTCTAAACTTAAAACATCTAATTGATATTTTGATATACTTTATAGATCCGTTGCTGGGAAGCATACTTAGATTATCTTTATTGGGAGAAAATGAAAGCATGTCATGATGGAAAAAGGGTTTTTTTTAAAGTAACGATTAAAGCATAGTACTTACAAGTTCTGATAAAGTTTAATTTTTTGGGTACGCCTGTTATCTCGACTTAATTTAAAATAGTCGTTTGGAATGTATAATTTGTTTTGACAACCATATGTGCAATAAGTTATTATTGTACTTAATTGTCTACTTGTTGATGACATCAGGGATCTGAATTTTTGATCATATCCATTAGGTCCAAGATTATACTTCTACCAATTTCAAATAGAATCCTAAGATATCCAAGGAACTCAATCCTATCTTAAGTCTTTTCCAAGGAAGATACAACACCTAATGTCCTAAACTAACCAACAAGCTTAATGAAAACACTCTTTTTTCTCTAATAGAAAACCTTTCAAACACTCCAACAAGATATGCATATATATATATATGTACCCAACGCACAGATTTTTGACCTAGGTGCATTGGTGCTATTGCACCCGTTCCCCACCTTAATATATCCTACATACTTGCACACCAAACTTTGTAGTTAATAATTGACATAACTATGTTAAAGATAGTGATGTCCTGAGTCAACCTTTGTATGGGATCAAGTCAATGAAGGAACATATTGATCTTAAATTACAACTTCTGAAATAAATAAATGCACAACTATTAACCAAGTAAATGTTTGACAAGTGTCATTTTGTTCTTGATGTCCCAAACAATCAAGTTAATCTTTAATTTCTTTTACTTTTATGATCTTATTTGGCCTCATGATCAGTATCTATGCTCCAGATAAATGACTTACTCTTAGTAGGTTTTTACCTACTATATCAAGAAGGGAACTTAAGTAAAATGGAAGGCCGTTTCATACTATGAGGGTCATTTTACGAAATTGTTGCTCTGTCAACATAATTTGATCCTCTTTCCTTAAACTTCACTCGAATATAGAGTGGATTTCACAAATGTCACATGCCTATCACTTTTTTTGTCCACAAAAATCACTTAACTGTTATTTCTAACACAAAAATCATTAAATTTTGAATATACTAACACAAATCTATTGGATTATATGATCCAGGTATCACCGAGTGATTGGGCCTAGTATAGTTTACCCCACTTTACCATTTATTTGTATTGGGCTCAACCCATATTTGTATTATTTTTCTTCACTCGCCTGAGTCTCTATAAATAGGACCTAGATATTTTGTGTAAAGAATTCAATTTATTTTCACTCTGCATAATATTTCCTCTCTTTCTCTCTCTAGAGCCATCTTATGAACTTTATTGGTTTTAGGTCAATTTGTCATGGATTGACTTTGTTAACAGGGTATCAGAGCATAGATCCTATATGATCTGAAGGTCGTATCATCTGATCTTACCTCAGTAAGATTTCTCCAGTGAAATTGTTTCGTCTTTCGCTACCACTTCATTCTTCCCTATTTTTTTTGGTTTTTCCAGAGTGGTTGACGACATATATCAAAGTGTAGATCTTTTTTTTACTCGATGGAGGATTTGTAAAATCGATTGTTTCATTCATTTTTAATAGAATTTCTCAATATGAAAATGATCTAGTGTTTTCGGTGGAATTTTCTCACTTCAATGTTGATCCATTGTTTGATTTGCTATTTTTTTCTAATTGATGTAACAAATTGGGTAATCTTCTCCCTATTTCACCTATGACTAATTTCTCTTTATATTTGCTTTGATATCTTGTTACATTTTTTATTATGGCGACAATGGCACCTTCACTTTTATGACTACCAGTGCGCCTTTGTTTCGTGTTGCTTTTCATGTAAAAGATTAAGATACCGCTTTCATCCTTTATATGCTCATCCCTCAGATGTATATGGCAGTTCCTTGGTTACCGTATTGTTTGACGGAAATGGTTATAGTAGTTGGTGTCGTACCATTATAGTTGCTCTTTTTGTTAGGAAAAAGATAAATCTTATTAGTACAACTTTGAAGAGACCTTCTGAGACTTCACCTTTATCCAGACAACGACAAAGGTATAATGACCTTGTGGTGTATTGGTTGAAAAATTCTATGACCAACGATATCACCCGTAGTGTTGAATATTCTAAATATGCTAAGGGAATTTGGAGTGAGTTAGAATAGAGGTACGGTAAGGATAATGCTACTAGTATTTTTGATCTTCAAAAGGGACTAGATCATATTTTTTAGGGTTTTCTTGATATTGCATCCTATTCAACAAGATCAAGCAACTATGGGATGAGATTGCTGCTTTATTTGTCACTAGGGTTAAGACTTGCACTTGTGGGGCTAGGTCTTATTATCTTTCATGAACCAAAAACTAAGGATCATGATGGCATTTTTTACGACAAGCCTATCACCTAAACTAATTTGAAAAAGGAACAACAACACCAAAACCTTTGGTAAGGATTCTAAAGCGAAGCCAAACCACACATATACAATAATAGCAGAAAAATACCTAACAAAGATACCCTAAATCTCCCCAAATCCGATGTTACTGTGTAAGAACCATCTAAAATACATCTCGAAGTCAAAATATAATTGTAGTCCAAAAGGTACATAATCTATCTATGAATACAAAAACAAGACATAAGCTAAACAAGAGGAGGTAGTAGAACAACTCTGGAAGCATAGATGATTCTCTACATTAAAAATACTCCAAACACTGCCTAAATCAGCTATCGTGCGGCTCACTTGTACCTAGATCTATACCAAAAAGGTGCAGTAGGTGTGAGTTCGATCCACTTTTACTTAGTAGGTATCATAGGCCAACTGAGCAAAGACGAAAATAAAGTATATAAAATACACACTATGGGCATGTCACCTGTAATTAGAAAATATCCCAAATGGTAGCCCACACCGTCTCCACTAATAGTTCGAAAATATATACATATGCTAAATACAAGTACAGAAGAGAAGCACAAATAGATAGATATAAAATCAAGAATGAACATACAAAACAAAATGTACAAGCTATATGAAATGCAATGAAGAAGAAGAAAATAATGATAATGATGTGATGTACGAGGTTGTAGCACAACCTCCATATACATATATCAAGATGTGCTCCTGAGGTAGGACCCATAGGGGGTTCATACAATACAATATACAATACCAATCCAATATCCATAACTCATCTCCAGTACATACTTCGCGGAGGGTATTTAAAGATGTCATATTTTTTATCAGAAAAATCAGTATTTCCATGGTGGTACCAATGTTTCATGAATGAATATAATATGAGGATATAATGCTCGCAACTAACCAAAATGAAAATTTCCGAATCCAAATAATATACCAAGCACGTAAGAAAAAAATAAACTCAATAAGCCAACCATCCATGATCCAAAATAATCCATATGCCAATGGAGTAAGATACACCATAACATGCCATTTGATACCATATAATTCTCAATTTAGACAATTTCCACCAAGATGAAACAATCAATAACATAAATACCAGGCCAATAACATCGTATAAGACTCCACACGATTACATATAGCACATAATATCTTAAAACCACCAAATAACAATAACAAAGGCCCCTACATGGGCACCAAATAACAATAAGCCATTTTCATGGTTAGTTCCCACATCCATAACATGCTTTTATATCAATATTAACTACCCAACCCAGTCTGAAGAAAGTTTAGTCATAACCTATCTCGAATAAAGAAAATCAGACCCAAAAATCTTCAACACGAAGCCTTCTCCTAATGAACGAACTCAAAATCAACTAACACATACACATATAGAATATACACGTCAAAAGGAAGCCAACGATACCCATGTTTCCCATTTTTGGGTCGTGGTCAAAACGGATTCCCGTAATGGATTTTTGAAAAAAGGGTAAAACCAAAATTTTAATTCAAAAATATATCACAATGATTAAAGAAACCCATAGAACAAAACTCAGGTGAAAATAGTTTGAAGCTAGGGTTTAAATCAATGAGTTACTAATTAGGCTTTCCGAGCTAAAATTGCTAAATTGGACTTTTGAAATTGAGGTTTTATAGGCTTTAAATGACAAGAATCTAATAAAAATAATTAAAATAGGGATTTGGAGCTTACCCAAGCATAAAAATGAAAGAAATCTTTCAAGAACACAAAAATCCAAGATTAAAGTATCAAAAATGGTGAAAAAAATTGAGAACAGGGTATACATATTACCCGGTATTGCTTAAGCGGACACTGGGCTTTTTAAGCAGCCAAGTGCTGCTTTAGCACTACCCGCTCCATTTTTATGCATTGCTTAAGCAATCGTATGTTAAGTGGCCTCGCTGAAGTAAGCTGGCCATCGCTTAAGCAATACTTGGCTGGTTAAGCCAGGTTGCTTAAGCGACTCAAGTGTTGCTTAAGCGGGTGCACTAGCTAAGTTGTGCATCAGTTGGAGACTTGGAGAATTTCAAGTCTCCCCGGACCCCTCGAGGTTCATCCAAAATCCTGATATTGCAAACGACCTATGATACCCTATCAAATTCAATGCTCTAGACTAAATAGCAATATCAAATTTTTGAAAAAATATTGTTTTTACAAAATAACCCCGAGGCCCAATTTCATAATTTTCTGAATCGAGGATTGAAATAAGATAAAAAACCTGTAAAACCACATCAACCTTGTTAGCAAACTAAAATTGATCTTCCGAATCTGCTGGCTTAGTTTGTTTTGCCATTCGACACACATAACAACAAATGTTGACTAAGGTCCGTGGCATGGAGGCTTCTCATTTTCTCCCTTTTCCAGTTCTTGTGTATTTTCTTGCTTCCGTATTTTGTTCCATTCTTTCCAAACGTTTCTCCAGTGTCTTCATGCTCAGCATGAATGTCCAAAAATATCTCCATTTTAATTCATCAATGCATGTACGATTTCATAACGATCAAGTCCTGCAACTCTAATCATGTCCATTAGCTCACAATTACAATTTTAGCTCATACACAATACAATTAACAAGTTTTAGCTCATAGAACAAGTACAAATATGGATAAATATTAGCACTTGGATGTATAAATATGCCAAAGATTACCACCCCACACTTAGAATGTTATTCGTTATCAAACAATCCCAAGCAATCATTATAACACCACTAGGCTTCTTACCACAATCTGAACAAGACAATCTAGTTGGGCACATACAGACTACACATAACACATTAATTTTCACTTCAGACATGTCATATAACATATGAAAAACACAAGATTACTAATTTCAAACACCCTAGCTTCAAAAGTGGACTCTAGCATGATGGCCAACTTATGGACATTATCCAATCAAACTGTCCAACAGGCCACCTAACTATTCTCCGCATGTACCCTTACAACAAGATGGTTACCCAAATTTGCTTACAATTATGCAACCTATCATAAGAATGGGTACACAAAAAACAATTTTTGCTCACTCTCTCAAAGAGTTCACACATGATATATTTTGAACCATAGGCTTGCCCTTAGTATACTACTCCACTAATAGTCGAATGTTAGGATTAAGGATCAACTAGGTCTTCAAAGGTTGTAATGTAAGTTAAGGATGAGTAGGAACTATTTGGGTAAAAATAGTGGCTAATATCCATAAGCGCTTTAATACATCACAAGAACACTAAAAATACTCCATTAACAACTTGTTTTTCACCTTATCTATATTCTCCTTTTTCTTTTGTTTTGGCCTAATATCATTAAGCTGTTTCATAAATACTATGGAAGGGAGTCTAATTATTTAACAAATTATTCATTTTTCTTAAACACTATTTTACATCATCTAAATCCCGATCCTATTGTACCTCAATTCTTACATCAATAGCTATATTTTGGGACTTCACTATCACTTTTTTCCTACTTGTTTTTTAAATCCTTACTTAACTAATTATTCACTAAAGCATCTAGGATCTTTGGATCAAATTAAGGTCAAATAAAGAAGAGGTATAGGCTACATGGGAGACTGCCAAAGAAAATAGGCTATAGGCTCAACAGGGCTCACTAGGGACATTCGCTAGGGTAGGTAAAAGAGGTCTAAAACTTGGCTATCAACAAAATGCCTACGTCATCTCCTAAATCCAACACCCTGTATTTTTCTTTGTAAACACACAAGACAAGTTCTAGACATCACTCTGCATATAGAATAACTAAATAATCTCACTCACACTTGGTGCATAATAGATTCAAGTAGGATCCCTATAGACTCTCGACCTAGTAATTGCAAAAATTTTGAACTAAACCAACAAATTGAGATTATAAAATTGGGATTGAGTGTCTAAAACTAGCATCCCTCTTTTAAGTTTGACAAGCTTCTTTCTAAAACAAGTGTTTCTCATGTCATGCAGCCATATGGCCCAACACAAATTACATTTCCCTAGAGTTGTGGTTGGGTTCTTCTCACTTATTTATTTTTTAACAGTAATTCCCCTTAAGACGGTCATCATTCATCCATCATAGAGGAAAACACCTAACTATGATGATTTTTCAAAGTCACCTTAAGGGAAAAAAAATTACTCCTAAAATTGAATTAAAGTTAGATAAGCAAACAAAAAATATGAACTAAAAGTAATGAACTAAGCAATGTAAAGAAACCACTATGAATTACCAATTCAGCAAGTATCATAATTACTAATTATTACAGATTGAATAGTTAGAATGTCAATCAAAGCCTACATCAACAACAACAATAATATCCAAATATAAATATCCATGAATAACATAAAGATAGAAGTTGCAAATGAAAGGTACGAAGAATAAGAACCACCACCCCACACTTAAAATAAAGTACTATGCTTAGTACTTGCAGACATAACCAAGTAATGAGGTAGTGTAACACTCCCTGATCTGACATCGTCCATGTCATCATCAACATCTGGACTGTATGCCTCCACTCCCAAATCTGGATCCACTGCCTCCTCCTTCTCTGACTCAATATCTGCATCTCTCATTTGTCGCTTCTCATTGGTGGGAACATCATCATCAACAGGCTCTGCAAAATCTGGGCCTATTCGCAGCAATATCCGATCATGATGATCGAGTGGGTAATCCAGCTCTATTGCAAGAATCTCCTCCCTTGTGGCTGGTCTCCTACCTACTTCACCTGTAGCATCTGTAGCCCATACATATGGGTTATGATCTCATTATTCTGAGCATAACGCTCGGGCAAAGTAAGTACCGGACCAAGAGCCACATCCAATCTCTTAGTCCCGATCGCATCTATAGAGCGCGTGTCCACTAATATCCTGTAATCTAGCGCCTCCTCCTCAATTTCATGACCCCTCATAAGCTTGGTCAACAACCCACCGAATTCATATCTGCGCCCCTGATGGTAGAGCACCTTCTTCATCAGGGATAGGGTAAAAACACCCACATTGATATCAATATTATCTTGTATCAAAGAATAAACCAGGCAGACCCTATCATAAGTAATATCTGTCATGTGCTTGCCCGAAATGAGGCAATGACAGATAATCTTCAGCCATATGCATGCTTCATTATTCATCTGAGCATATGGGAATGTCAGGTGAAGGCCGCTCTCTCTGTGATGAACCCACCTAGCAGTAGGTTTGTCACTGGATAATAGATGTCTAATGTCAGTGTAGGTCGGGGTAATATTTAGCTGCCTTAGTGAAACTGCATCTACCCCAAGAGTGAACAAAATAACATTCAAATCATGGGCCGATATGGTTACTACCTGTCCACAAATCTTTACTTCAGAATCGGGGTCCCTGGGTCCCAGTTGGCATAAAACTCTTAGATCAGGTGCAAGTTGCACTCCGTGGGCTGCTCAAATAGGAAATTCATTTACAACTGCTCAGTAAGCTTTCCCAATTTATGAACTCGTCGGGGGCATATTTGGTCTCATTATGATTTGAATACCATTTCTTTCCAACCTCCTCTACCCATCAAGTTCCATATATCCGTGACTACCCATAGGGGACTGTGGGAGCTCTCAGTATCCAGCCAGTTGGCTTGTTTATTTTCTTAGATGGCTCAGATAGGCCAATCATATCTTTCCTATTTTGTTGTCTACTATCCATAGTTCCTATAAGTTAAAATTTGTAACAACTGAGTTAGGAAGTGCATCCATTTGAACTAGAAAACACTTAGTGTAGGTGGATTTATGGGCCACTTTACACTTAATTTCTATCATAGGTGCATAAGATGTGAGCTAGGTTACTCATATTCCCTTGTTTAATCATTAAAATCTCATTTTCATAGCACCAGAGCATACACATTAACCCACTTGGGTTTTTCTTTATTCAGATTTTAAGCACACATTAACTGTATTTCCACAAGATTCAATGCCACAACATTGTCAAATATGTGTTTCCTTTAATGCAGCTTATAACACAAGTGTGATGACATCTATGCAAGTTTATATGCAACCATTACTCATAGAGAATAGGATTTCTAATCACATTTTAAAGCTAAAACTTAGCATGATACTCACAGTATATTCATTCAACATAAGCTTTGTATTTATTTATTTATTTATTTGTGTGACTATGATTCATGGAACCTACTTATGTGAATCAGACACTTAAAACACCATTATAAGTTACCATGATTTACTTGTTTGCACAAAAAACCTCCACATATAGATATCCAAGACTTAAGCACTTGTCTGCATAAGATAATTCCCAAGATGCAAAATGTAGCCTATTACATTCTTAATAAGATCAAACATATACATTCTCCACACCCAATTTCAATTATAACAAGTAAAATGGAAGTCACTCCAATAACATAACTCAGATTACACACACTCACACCCATAAGCACTGTCTAGAATCACAATTCGAAAAACAAATTACCAAGTGTAGTTGTGTTTATGTATAAATCATTGTCATAGTTTAGGGGCCGCAAAAAAAAATGAGTTCAAGGACATTGAGTTCCACAGTTTCATGTTCCACTATTCACCCATTAATCAACTTACCAAGACGCTAACAATAATATTGATTTATTTAAAATGTGAGTCTTTAACTACTATATGCGTGTAAAAATAAAGTAAAATATTTTGTGCACTTACCTGAGATAAAATTGTAGAAGAGAGATGCGAGTAGCTCGGTGTGGGATTGAGGCGTGACATGCTGTGAGAGTTATGGATTTGGGAGAAGTGATACGCTAGGGCGAAAGGTATTTGAGGGATTTTAGGGATTTAAGGGAATTAAAAGGGGATTTTTGGGTTATAAGGAATTAGGTCAGGTAAAAACCCAACTTCTAAAATAAAAAACTCAAAAAATACCCCTCTTTGTCACGGAGCTTAGTCTCCGAGATAAGCTCTATGGAACGAGGCTATCATAGAGGTTTACTGGAATTGGCCTCCGCAGATTTTCTCTTCAACATGATACAAAGCTTATTGTGGGGGGCCACTAATTTGTGCCTTTGGGGGAATTTCGTCCCCCTTTCTTCTTGCCTTCATTTTTCATCAACTTAACGTACATTTTACGTACCTAATAGCCTCCCAAACACAGGGTTTTACTCACTTTTGATTCTTACCTATGCCATGAAGTTCGTCATTCCCGTAATCTCAAAAAAAACAACTAAAACACGTAAGAAAAAGTGGGTTGACTCCCACGTAACGCCTTAGTTTTGGTCATGGCTCGACACATCATTTTGTATTTTTTGATTTATTTTCACTTTTTTTTCTCTCAATTAAAAAGGAAATAAATTAAGCTATTATATTACAATCGTGGGTGGCCTCCCATGCAACGCCTTATAAAATGTCATGGCACGACCAAGCTTAGATTCCTTCTTCTTCAAATGTGATGGACATCTTGTGTCTTTCCACACGATCTGCCCAGTAATGCTTAACTCTCTATACATTTGCCAGAAATGTTGCACTCTTATCTTCTTGCCAAAGCTCAACAACCCCGTGAGGAGTCATCCTTACCACTTTAAATGGCCTAGATCACTTGGACCTCAATTTTCCTAGAAACAGCTTCATCCTCAAATTAAATAGCAACACTTGCTGGCCAGGCTCAAAGAATTGAGCCATAATCTACTTATCATGCCATCTTTTGGTTTTTAATTTATACAATTTTACATTCTAATAAGCATGTAAGCTAAAATAATAAAGCTCACTCAATTGTAACATCTTCTTCTCTCCTGACATCTTTGGATCAAGAGTCAATTTATTCACTGCCCAATAAGCCTGGTGCTCAAGCTCCATGGGCAAGTGACATGCTTTACCATACACCAAGTGATTAGGAGATATCCCAATAAGGGTTTTATTGGCGTTCCTATAAGCCCATAGTGCATCATTAAGCTTAACCGATCAATCCTTATACTGACCATTAACTATTTTCTGCAAAATCTGCTTGATTTCTCTATTAGATACTTCCACTTGACCACTCATCTGTGGATGATACGCAGTGGCCACCTTGTGTCTGACTCCATACTTTTCCACTAAGTTCTAGAATCAATGATTAAGAAAATGCGTTCTTCCATCACTAATGATTGCTCTGGGTGTGCCAAAACGAGAAAATATATTCTTCTTGACAATTTCATCACCACCCTAGCATAATTAGTGGGGAGTGCTATAGCCTCTACCTACTTGGACACATAATCTACAGTCACCAACATATACAGATTACCATTTGATGGTCGAAACAGACCCACAAAATCTATACCCCACACATCGAAGATCTTAACTTCCAGGATATTATCCAGGGATATTTCATGGTGCCTTAAGATAGTGCCCATTCTCTAGTATTGATCACATTCTCTCACATAAGCTATAGCATCTCTGAACAATGTAGGCCAAAAGAAACTAGACTGTAATACCTTTCTTGCTATCCGTTCACCTCTATGATGACCTCCATAAGGTGATGAATGGCAACTTTCCAGTACCTGTTTGGATTCAACTTCTAAAATACATCTTCTAACAATTCTATTGGCACTTTGTTAAAACAGATAAGGCTCATCCCACATATATGAGCGGGAATCATGAAACAACTTCTTCTTCTACTGAGTTGTGGCATCTGGAGGATACATACCCTAACCAATAAATTGACTATATCAGCATACCATAGAACCTCTCTATATCTAGTGCCATTAACTTCTCATCTGAAAACTCCTCCCAAATACATAATGTATCCTCAACAACATGAGTATGACTCTCAAGCCTCGATAAATAGTTAGCCACTTGATTTTCAACTCCCTTTCTATTACGAATCTCCAAATCAAATACTTGGAGTAGAAGAATCCACCTGATTAACCTTGGCTTCACATCTTTCCTATTTAAGAATAGCAACATGATCCGTATGAACAATTACATTTATTCCCACTAAGTATGCTCTGAATTTATCAAATGCATAGACGAGTGCCAATATTTTTTTCTCTGTGACTGTATAATTGACCTAGGCCGCATCTAAGGTCTTACTTGTATAGCAGATAAAGTGAAATACCTTATCTTTGCACTGCCCCAATACTACCTAAACATCCATGTCACTTGCATCACATATCAGCTCGAATGACAATGCCCAATTAGGAGCAATCAGAGTGGGTGCTTCTGTCAATCTTGTTTTCAAATTCTCAAATGCTTTTAATCGCTCGGCCCCAAATTCAAACTTTACCTCTTTCTCCAGTATCTTACACATGAGACTTTCTATTTTTGGGATGTTTTTGATAAACCATCTATAAAACCCTGCATGTTCGAGGAAGTTTCTTACACCTTTCACTGACATTGGATATGGTAGTTTCTCAATAACCCCCACTTTGGCTCTGTCCACCTAAATTCCTCTGTATGACACCTTATAACCAAGGACGATACCTTCCTTGACCAAAAAGTGGCACTTCTCCCAGTTTAAAATGAGGTTAGTCTCTTTACACCGAGCCAAGACCCTGTCTAAGTTCTGCAAGCACATATAAAATAAATTACAAAAGATGGAAAAATCGTCCATAAATACCTCAACAAAATCCTCCACCATATCATAGAAGATAGCCATCATGCATCTCTGGAAAGTCATTGGTGCATTGCAAAGACTAAATGGCATATGTCTGAATGCATAAGTGCCATACAGAAAGGTGAAGGTTGTCTTCTCCCAATCTTCTGTGCTATGGCTATCTGATTATAGCCTGAATACCGGTCTAAAAAGTAGTGATGTTCTTGTCCGGCCAACCTGTCAAACATTTGATCAATAAAAGAAATGGGATAGTGATCATTCCGAGTGGTATTATTCAATTTCCTGTAATCTATATAGATCCTCCACCCAATAACTATACGAGTTGGAATCAACTCATTATTCTAATTAGTCACAATTGTCGACCCTTCTTTCTTTGGAACATATTGTACGTGACTGACCGATTTACTATTTGAGATGTGATAAACTATCCCAGCATCAAGCCACTTAATGACTTCTTGACATGACTCGAATCGAGGCCTTGTCATAATGGGCATCACGAGTCCAACCAGGATGGGGGACCACCCCGTTACCCAACCCAACCTCCAAACACGTACCCTGAGTCGGATGAATTCTGAATATAAACAAGATAGCATTTGATACAATTCTAGACTCTGGGATAGGTCCATACCCAACCAATAACCTTACCAAAACAAAAACAATAACCAAGTACGAGTCCATAATATAATAGGATGGAACAATCATAAATACAGTCATTTGGCATCAGCCCCAATACCATTGCCAATACTTAGACTGACACCACTTCCAACACCGCGATACCAACCCATAGTAGTCCCACAAAGCCTCTAACTAAAAGTAAAACAATATCTGGTTGGGATATGCCCCCAACCATAGCCAAAACAATTGCCCATGAAATAACCAAAGTATGTAAAAACATACATGACATGAAATGAGCCTTCCAGAATATGAAAGATCACCACTTAAATCCAACAGTTGATCCCAAATCTGATCACTAAGCAGGAGGAGTAGAATGGCTGGTTCCTACATTACGTGAGGATACAGCCACCCAAAGATGGGTTAGCGGGTGAACTCTAAAATGCACTCAGGATAAGGACAAAATAATGCTAACCTTTAAAACCAAGTAAACTAACTATATACATATATATATATATAGTTAGGTTTAGCATGCCACTAAAACCATTAACCTAGGTATGTGTAGGTTAAACATCCTAGAACCACCCACAGGCTATATGGGTCTACTGTAACCCCTGAACGGACCCTGATGCATGTAGCCGCATAAACTGGTGATACCATAGAAGTAGGGGATCCCGAGTATTGTTCCATCTCCATGATACATATGTACAAGTGCACTAAGGGATTCTCATGTACCCCGCAGGTATCATATATGGTCGCCATGACCAATCCTCATGTTGGCAAACATGAGTTTCCAGTGTCCGTCCATTGGACACGCTCCTTTATGGTTAGTTATCACTCCTCGCTATTATTGCCTAAATAAAACCATTACCACACAACCAAACCTTCATTCCATATATTTTTAACCAAGGCTACAAGTAGTGGTATCGTCATACAGACTATAGCGTGCAAGCAATGTCCTTATCCATCCCTTTTAAGTAAAGGGATTCCCATGTACCCATAGATTACATTGTTAAGGTGACTTGGGGGAATCCCATGTACCCCACAAGTAATCATTATTATGCTTTCTTGGGGGATTCCTTTGTGCCCCACAAGGATTTCAAGTAGACCAACCATAACCACCAAGACCATTTAGGGTTCCATTACCAAGTTATACCATGCATAGTTCCATAAAAGTCCAACAATTTAACCAAAAACATTCTCATAGGTATTTTATCAAACATGTAGGGGTATAGTGTTTCCAAAGCCAAAACTATGTACCAATTAACCATTCTCATGCAACCAAATGTTGAAACAACCATAATAATATGAAAACCATAAGTAAAAGACATGGGAAAATATGCCTTTAGTTGGAACTAACAATGGGGGAGGAGTAAAATGCCTTAGATTATGAGTATGACGGAGAGAAACCACCCTTGTAATCCCCAAATTGATCCTTTTGATGAAACCCTAGACTTTTTTAACCCGAGAGCCTTGAGAGAAGTTAAGAGTGTTTTAAGAGAGTTTGAGTGATTGAAAATAGGTTAAAGATGTCCCAAGAGAGTTATAAGTTGTGGGACCTTAAGAGGTTAAGAGGGGAAATGTCAAGATTACCCCTAACTTAAACTGCTTAAAATCCCCATAGGATGGTACGATCACCCCATACCAATCATACCCTACCATACGAGTGGTACCTACCACTCATACCCTAGGACTCCCTATGGACCCCAACACTATCTAACATACGACCAACCAAGACAAACCGTACCCAACCATATGATTAGTACTATGAAATCGTACCCTAGGCAAAATCATGAGGGGTTGAACATTGTCCAACATACAAGTTGGACTAAACGACTCGTACCCTATCCTTATGACTCATTGTGAGCCACTCGTACTCAGATCCAAGTTAAGTTTCTAAGTTTCAGATTAAGTGAAGAAAAACCCAAACCATCGACCCATCACAACCCATACGACTCGTACCTACCTAGTCGTACCCATTCCAAAAACTCAACCACCCAACACCACCCAATACTGGACACCATACGATTGGGTCACCTGACCCGTACCCTATTATACGAGAAGTACCCCAAGTCGTATGATGTATAAAATCTAATAACCAAGAATATTTTTTAGGGTCAAAACCCAGGGTGTTTCAGTCTCCCCTACTAGGATCATTCATTTCATCCCCGAATGATGGAAAAGGTAGTACAAGCATGAATTACACCGCAACATAACCATTCCAACCTTTAACTAAGTTAGAAAACAAAGATGCAAGGAAATCAACCTTCCTTTAACCAAGTTAGAAAACAAAGATGTGATCAGGAACATATACCTTCCGCATGAATATCTGAAGTAAAACAAAAATGCAGATAGTTTGACTTCATGTCCTCTTCCGCTTCCCAAGTCGCTTCTTTCAATTTGTGGTTCTGCTATAGAACCTTAATCTAAGCTACATCCTTGGGGAGAAACCAATGAACCTATCGATCCAAGATCTCAATCTGGATATCTTCATAAGATATAGAATCCAAGCTACCAATCCTTCCAAAGGAACAACTGATGTAGGATCACCTATACACTTTCTCAACATAGAGACATGGAATACTGAATGAATGGAGCTCAAACTAGAAGGAAACTCTAATTCATACACAATATTACCAACCCTACTCAAAACCACATAAGTACCAACACACTGGGGACTGAGCGTTCCCTTTTTCCAAAACTGCATTATACTTCATGGGAGACACCCTTAGGAACACCCTTTCCCCAACCTCAAATTCCAAGTCCATATACCTTACATCTGTATAGGACTTTTGGAAAATTTGGGCAACCTTAAGCCTATCCTGAATCACCTTCACCTTTTCTATAGCCTGATAAACCAAATTCGAGCCAAACATATCCACCTCACTAAACTCAAACTACCCAATAGGAGATCTATACCTCCTACCATACAATGCCTCAAAATGGGCTATCCCAATGCTAGAATCATAGCTATTGTTATAAGAAAACTCTATAAGAGGTAGATGCTCAATCCAATTACCACCATAATTAATCACACATGCATGAAGCATATCTTTTAATATCTGAATAATCCTTTCTACTTGCCCATCTGTCTGTGGGTGAAAAGCAGTACTCAGACTAACCTTAGTCCCCAACCCTTTTTGAAATGACCTCTAAAAGTGAGATGAAAACTATATACCACGATCAGAGATGATCAAAATTGGTACCCTATGCAGTTTCACAATCTCATAAAGATACAACCTCGCATAATCCTCAGCCGAAAAGTTAGTCCTCACGGGCAAAAAGTGAGCCAACATTGTCATCCTATCCACGGTGACCCAAATTGAATCAAACTAGTTCTGCGACCGAAGAAGACTGGTAATGAAATCCATGTTGATCACTTCCCATTTCCATTCAGGCAATTCAATCTACTGATACAAACCTCTAGGCCTTATATTCTCAACTTTTACTTGTTGACATATCAAATATTTGGCCATAAAATCAGCCATATCCTTCTTCATACTATTTCACCAATACATCTCCTTTAGATCATGATATATTTTCATCAAACTGGGATGAACAACATAGCGTGATTCATGCACCTCAGCCAATACCCCTTCTCGCAAACCATCGACATTAGGAACACATAACCTCCCTTGGTATCGCAAGGTACCATCACCACTAATCTCAAATACAATTACCTTTTGCCCACCTACATCACCCTTGATTTTCATTAAGACATGATCTAGCATTTATTTCTCCTTGATCTCTACACCAAGAGATGACCGAACCACTTCCTGTACCAACGCACCACCATTCTCAGAGTCTAAAGGTAAACTTAAAGATTAGCTAAGAGGTAAATATCCTTCACCATCTCCTACCTGTCCTTATCCACATAAGCTAAACTCTCCATAGACAACTTGCTAAGAGCATCCACAATAATATTAGCCTTACCTGGATGGTAGTGAAGACTTATGTCATAATACTTGAGAAGCTCAAGCCATCTCCTCGACCTGAGGTAGGGCTCCTTCCGAGTGAACACATACTGCAAACGCTTATGATCCAAGAAGATGTCCATGCGCACTCCATACAAATAGTGCCGTAAGATTTTTAATACAAAGACCACAACTAACATTTCTAGATGATGAGTAAGATAGTTCCTCTCATGTACCTTCAACTATCTAAAAACATAGGCAATCACCTTACCATGCTGCATCAGGATGCAACAAGGTCCCACCCGAGATCCATCACAATAAACCATAAACCCTTAATTGCCTTCAGGCAAGGTCAAAACCAGAGCTGAAGTTAGCTTATCATTTAGCTTCTCGAAACTACCCTCATAAGAATCTGACTAAGAGAACTTTACCTTCTTCTAAGTCAACTCAGTCAATAGGGCAACTATTGTTGAAAAATTCTCTACAAACCTCTTATAGTACCCGGCCAAACTCAAGAAGCTCCAAATATCGGTTGGAGTCGTGGGTCTAGGCCACTTCTTAACAACCATCACCATTTGTGGATCCACCATGATCCCCTTACTAGAAATAATATGACCAAGAAAACTGCCAGCGTTCAACCAGAATTCATATTTAGAGAATTTGGCATACAATTGTTTCCCTTTCAAGGTTTGCAATACCACACGAAGGTGATTGGCATGATCCACCTTATTCTTAGAGTATACCAGAATGTCATCAATGAACACAATGACTAAAAGATCCAGAAACTGATGAAAGACCCTGTTTATCAAATCCATGAATGCCGTCGGGGATTTAGTCAAACCAAAGGACATAACCAAGAACTCAAAGTGCCCATACCGAGTACAAAATGTCGTCTTAGGGATATCCACCTCCCTAATCTTAAGCTAATGAGACCCAGACCAAAAATATATCTTTGAAAAAAATTTGGCACCTTGAAGCTGATCAAACAACTCATCTATTCTTAGAAGAGGATACTTGTTCTTAACCATCACCTTATTTAACTTTCGATAGTCAATACACATCCAAAGGGAAACATTTTTTTTATGAACGAATAACACTGGTGTACCCCATAGGGATACACTAGAATGGATAAAACCCTTATCTAAAAGATAGTTAAGTTGCTCCTTGAGTTCCCTCAACTCAGCCTTAGCCATTCTATAAGTAGGAATAGATATTGGATGAGTTTTATCAATCCTAAACACAATCTCCCTATCCGGAGGAACACCAAGAAGATCATTTGGAAAGACCGCAGGAAACTCTTTCACCACCGAAACCAAATGTAAAGAAGGACCTTTCAAGTTAGAGTCTTTAACCCAGACAAAATCATAGAGACACCCTTTATAGATTAACCTCTGAGCTCTAAGATATGATATAAACCTCCTCTTAGGAGCTAGGGATCCACCCTTCCATTCAATAAACGATTCACCAGGGAACTTAAAGACAACCTTATGACTTCAACAATTTAAGGATGCGTAGCACGAGTGTAATCAATCCATCCCTATAATAACATAAAATCCACCACATCTAATTCAAACAAATCCACCAAAGTCTCCTTACTACCAATATATATCCCCTCCATAAACTCTTTTAGCAACCATAGAGTCAACTACCTAGGTAGAAATATAAAAAAAATCTAAAATAACCTTGGGATCAAAACCAAAACACACAGCCACAAATGGGTTCACATAAGAGAAAGTGGACACCTCAGATCAACTAAACAATATACGTCATGAGAAAAGAGTTGCAATGTACCAGTCATGACATTAGGCTATGCTTCAGACTCCTGTTGGGACGCAAGAGCATATAACCTATTCCGGCCTATGCCGATACCAGAAGTAAAAACAAATGCAAAAGTAGAACCCCTTGGTGCAGAAGCGATGAAGAGGCCACCAAAAATTTGTTTGCCCCCGAAGCAACTTTACTAACCGAATAATTTCTAAGCTATAGCCTGGCTGATCGTATTTGAAGCATCTGTCCCTCCCTTCATCATAGAAGCCTCGATGAAACTGACCAAAGAACCTATAAAGATGACATGATAAAACCAACTGGGCCTCACTAGCATGTGACTAGGCACTCTGTGCCCTAAAGTTATCTCCACCCTGCTAACGCCTGTCACCCGACTAGTTCGGTAAGGAGCACCAGCTATAGAGAAGGAACCAGAACTCCCTCACTTCTTTTTTTGGTCACTTACCACCATCCCGACCACCTTGCTATTGACCACCCTGCTAAAAAAACCTAAACTTCTTACCATGCCTTTCACCTACCTCAACCTGCTTTCTCTTTTCCTCCTCCACCTATTGCATATGAACAACCAACCTAGAGATATCTATGTCCTTGATCAACAATGTAGTATTTCATTCAAGGATCAAGTCATAAAATAGTCCTGAAGTAAACTTTCTTATCCGAGTCCTCATATCAGACCCCAATTTTGAAGAATACCTAGACAACTTGTGAAATTTCAAGGAATACTCCTTAACTGACATATTACCCTATTTTAGATTAAAAAATTCCTCTGCCTTCGCTTCCCTCAACCCTTGAGGAAAGAAGAGGTCCAGAAATATATTAGAGAAAGTCTCCCACAGAGATGACTCCTCAACATCACCCCTTGACTGATCCATTTCCTTATACCATTGGTATGCCACATCGTTTAGCTTATAGGCTCCAAAATTCACCCCTTCACATTCGTGGCCTGTATGAACCTGAAGATCTTTTCCATATCATCCAGAAAATTGTGGGGATCTTCCTCTACCTTAACACCAGTAAATATTGGAGGATTCAACCTCATGAACTAGCCAACCCTTGTGGCCTCAGAAGATGCAATACCAAATGCACCATGATTAACCTGAGATGTTAACAACTAAGCAATCACATGAATCGACTGTCAAAACTTTGCTTTCATCACATCTTCCTGAGGGGCCTGAGGAGTACTAGAAGGAACTTGTGGATTTCTAGAAATATCAGGGACTAGACCCCTCGACCGAGTATGGATCCCCTGAGTAGAGAGTGTCCCATCAACATCATCCTCAATTGGGACAAAAGAGTTTTCGTGAACTTCAGATCATCAAGGCATGATATGAAAAGTGAATACACTGAATTAGAGGATATTCTAGGACTTAGACTCCAAGCTTAAAAATAGAACACAAAGAAAGAGAAACATTCCTAAATGCCTTTTAGACTCTCTCTTATAAGTGTGGCGTGCTACACACCCTTAAAATACACTCTATTATACCAACTTGATATGAACCAAATTAGGGCCTTATCGTAACGGGCATCCCAAATCCAACCAGGATCGGGGACCACCCTGTTACCCAACCCAACCTCCAAACACATACCTTGAGTCGGATGAATTTTAAATATATAACAAGATAACATTTGATACAATTCCATACTCTGGGATAGGTCCATAACCATGACCAACCCAAGTAAGTCCAACCATCCAATACTCAACTAATAACCATACGAAACTAAAACAATAACCAAGTATGAGTCTATAATATAATAGGATGGAATAATTATAAATATAGTCATCCAGTATTATCCCCAATACCAATGCCAATACTAAGGCTGACACCATAGTCGACACCACACATACCAACCCATAGTAGGCTCACAAAGCCTCTAATTGAAAGTAAAATAATATTTGACTGGGACATGTCTCCAACCATAGCCAAAACCAATGTGTATGAAATAACAAAAATATGTAAAAGTATCCATGGTATGAAATAGAGCCTTCCAGAATATGGAATCTCACCACTTTAATCCAACAACTGATCCCAAATTCAATCACTAAGCAGAAAGAGTAGAATGGACGATTCCTACATCGCGTGGGGATACAACCGCTCAAAGATGGGTTAGCGAGTAAATGCTAACATGCACTCATGATAAGGATAAAATAATGCCAAACGGGTTAGCGGGTAAATTCTAACATGCACTCAGGATAAGGATAAAATAATGCCAACCTTTAAAACCAAGTAAACTAACCATATACATTCGAAACCATACATATATAGATACATACACACACATATATATATAACCATGCTGGGAGAAAAAATCGAGTTTAGCATGCCATTAAAATCATTAACCTGGGTATGTGTAGCTTAACCATCCTAGGACCACCCATGGGCTATATGGGTCCAGTGTAACCACCTGAACAGGAGCCTATGCGTGTAGCTGTATGAACTGGAGATACCATAGGAGTAGGAGATCCCGAGTACTATTTTATCTCTATGATACATATGTACAAGTGTACTTAAGGGATTCCCGTGTACCCCATAAGTATCACATATGGTCTCCATAACCAATCCTCATATCGATAATCATTAGTTTCCAGTGTCCATCCATTGGACTCACACCTTCACGGTTAGCTATGACACCCCACCATTATCGCCCAATTAAAACCATTACCATACAACCAAACCACCATTCCATTTATTATTAACCAAGACTATAAATTGTGGTATTGTCATATCGACTATAGCTTGCAAGCAATGTCCTTAGCCATCCTTTTTAAGTAAAAGGATTTCTTTGTAACCATATATTACATTGTTAAGTTGACATGGGGGAATCCCATATACCCCACAAGTGATAATTATTATGCTTGCTTGGGGGATTCCCTTATACCCCACAAGGCTTTCAAGTAGACTAATCATAACCACCAAGACCTTACCATTTAACCATTCCAAACCATTTAAACCATTTAGGGTTCCATTACCAAGTTATACCATGCATAGTTCCATAAAAGTCCAATAATTTAACCAAAAACATTCTCACAAGCATTTTATCAAACATGTTGGGGGCGCAGTGTTTCCAAAGCCAAAATTCTGTACCAATTAACCATTCCCATGCAACCAAATGTTCAAAGCACCATAATAATATGAAAACCATAAGTAAAAGACATGGGAAAACCATAATCAACCATTGTATCCAAAACTCCCAACATATATTTGAAAACCCAAAACCATACAACATTCATTTCATGAAAACAATTCATAAAACATGCCTTTTGTTAGAACTAACAATGAGAAAGGAGAAACATGCCTTAGATTACAAAGATGACAAAGAGAAATCACCTTTGTATTGAAACCCTAACCTTCCTTGACCTAAGAGTCTTGAGAGAATTTGGGAGTGTTTCAAGAGAGTTTGAGTGATTGCAAATAAGTTAAGTGATGTCACAAGAGTTTTATAAGTCATGGGGCCTTAAGAGGTTGGTGGAGAAATATCCAGATTGCCCCCAACTTAAACTGCTTAAAATCCCCATAGGATAGTAAGACTACCCTATACCAATCGTACCCTACTATACGAGTGGTACCCACCACTTGTACCCTAGGCCTCCCCTTGAACCCCAACACTATCCAACATACGACCACCCAAGCCAAATCGTACCCAACCATACAGTTAGTACTATGAAATTGTACCCTAGGAAAAATTATGAGGGGTTGAACACTATCCAACATATGAGTTAGACTATTCAACTCATACCCTATCCTTACGACTCTTGGTGAGCCACTCATACTTAGATCCAAGTTAAGTTAAGTTACGACTCATGGTGAGCTACTTACCAATCATACGACTCATACCCACCTAGTAGTACCCATTCCAGAAACTCAACCACCCAACACTGGACAACATATGACTGGGTCACCTGACTCGTACCCTATCATACAAAAAGTACCCCAAGTCATATGATATCTAGAAGACAAAAATCAAGAAATTTCCTAATGGTCAAAACCCAGGGTGTTTCACTTTTTTTTTGACCATCTTTTATCACAGGATTTAGTATTTTCTAATGTTGCACACTTGCTTTATATCTCTCCTCTATAAATATTTTTTGCATACACAAGGCAGGATTGATTCCTTGAATATCCGACATTTGTCATTCGATTGCTTTTTTCTATTTCTTTAGTACTATTAGTGCCTCTTTCACTGCACATCATATAAAGCTGTAGAAAAAATCACAAGCAGTGTATCATTATTAATAAGGAAAGCATATTTTAGATGAGAGGGTAGAGTCTTGAGTTCTAGCTTTTGTGTTTCCTCAATAAATGCCTTGGGAGAGGGGTCAATAGGTCTATTTAAAGGCTGAAATTCAGTATTTATGGTAATAATTCTTACCACATCCAAAATCTAAACAAGTTTAATTGCTTCAAAATCACCAAAAAGATCATATCCCACCTATGCTCACTCCAAGGGATCCTTGGACGTAATAAAGTGAAAGTCAAACTCAAGATCTATCTCTGTGATAGTGGATAGTTCTTTATATATTGTAGGTAATTTCATTTCCTTATATATGTCGAACACCTCGACCTTATCATGAGAACGCTTGGTCAACTGTCCTGCAGCTTCATCAATCAATGAATGCTCGATTGCTAAAAATAAATGGGAATTTTGAGTCAACACAAAAATCAAGAATAATAAAATCCACTAGGAAGATGAGTGACCCTACTTGCACCAATACATCTTCAATAATTCCATCTTATCCGACAACCGAACGATCAACTAACTGCAAAACAATTATGGCAGGTCTCGGGCTGTCTAGCCCCATCTTTCTAAATAAGTATATGGGCATAAGATTTATGCTTGCCCAAATATGACATATACCTCGAGCTCTTATTGATTTTTATATTGTAATTTGAATGGTAAAGCTCCCTAGATTTTTCATCTTTGTGGGTAACCTGTTCTGAATTCGTGATGTGCACTCCTCAGTTAGTGCCATAGTAACATATTTAGTCAGATGGTTCTTGTTGTCCACGATGTCCTTTATATACTTAGCATACTTCATAATACTTTACAAAACATCAACGTCAGGCATGTTAATGTGAACCTGTTTAAAAACATCAATAATCTTCTTGTAGCAAGTTTTCTCTTGGTGTTTCCATAACCTTTGTGGAAAAGATGGAGGTAACTTCATACATTCCACTTTTGGTTTCCTTGCTTTCAACTTTCTCTTCCACAACCTTCTTTCATTCTTTGCTTTTTCATCATCAATAGCCTTGTTATTTACTTTCTTAGGTTCTAACTCCATCAGCTGTATCCCACTCTGAGTAGTGACCGCATTCACCTATTTCGGATTTGGCTCAGTATCACTAGGTAAACCTCCCTAAGACCTAGTGTTTTGTGCCCCTGCAATCTGAACCATTTCAACCTCCAAGTTCTTTGTAATCATCTGTTGGCTCATCACATCTGCTACTTACTGTGCTTGAGTAGCCATAATCTGCTTTACCATCTCTTTAATATTCCTAGATGAGTAGTGGCTTGATTCCCTGGAACATGCTGCTACTAAATTTGATTTACTAGACTACAGTATTGATTCATATTTTATGCCTGATTTCCACCCCATGAGCAATTGGGATGATTCGACCAGTTAGGATTGTAAGCATTACCAAAGTTCTAATGTCCTTATCGATTAGTATTTCCCACATAATTAGCAGACTCTAGATCAGCTGCTTAAGAATCAACCGTATGATCACTATTTCTGCAAACCTCACACCAAGTTTGAGCTTGACAAACTACATTTGCTGTTGCTCATATGGACTGTGTGACCCCCCAGATTCATTTTGCTAAACTGCATTTATTTGATTTTGTAATGTAGTAATTTGTGCTGATATAATAATAAACTGATCAACCTCTAGCACACCTACAACCTTCTTTGGAGTGATTTTTGTGTCAACATGCCGCTTAGGATTCCGTGTGAAATCTGATTCAATAGTGTGTATAATTCATCATATTTCTTCTTTCGAGCCTGACTACCTCCTACTGAATCCAAGAAAATGTTGGTTTTTAGATCAAGACCCTCAATGAAACACATCATTAGTCTGATGAAGATGAGGGATATTTCTGAGCATATGTTTGAATCTTTTCTAAGCTTGGTAAAGATTCTCTCCATTTTTATGCTTGAAACTCAGAATCTCACTTCTCAAACATGCTATCTTCCCAGATGAAAAGAATTGAGTTAGGAATTTTTGAGCCAGATCATCCCAGGAAGAGATGGAGTTCAGTAGTTCAGCATGTAACCACTTCTTTGCTTCCCCCAACGGACAAAAGAGAAAAAGGGTCAGTCAGACATAATCAATAAATACTCCAGTAGGAATGTAGGTATCACTAATCTCTAGAAAGTTCTGTATGTGCTGCTGTGGGTCCTTACGAGATAAACCTGTGAACTGCCCACTCATGTGCAAGAGTTTCACCATATTCTACTTTAATTCAAACCGACCACCTGCATTTGGCTTGCGGATGCAATTAGTAGCATTGTTTGTGAGTGAGATTTCCACTTCACAAACAGGTCTAGCTTCTACTCTATTTGCAGGAGTAGCTGGAGCCACTGAAAATGGATCAACTGGAACAAAAAGATTAGGATTCATCTGATCTCCCATTTGAATTTTCTAAATTAGGTATTGAAGTGCTTCTGCTTTTCGCCTTTGATAAAATATCTATTTAGGTTCTGAATAAGGCTCAATCAATTCTCTTGCTCTTGCCAGTCCGATATGTCACTTCCTAAAAAATTCATCCGCTAAGATCAAGTTGTTAACACTTAAATTTATTATCAAAAGCAAAAAATTTAGAAACTTACTAATATTTGAGTCCCCGGCAATGGCACCAAAAACTTGTTACGGTCTATCGTATACGCGATCTTACAAGTAATATAGCAACTCAATGAGTTAGATATCGTACCCACGAGGACTACTTGATTAGTAATTTACTTAACTTCAGTTTCAACAATAATGTATTCAAGTGTTTCAGAGTACCAAAAAGGGTTAAACAATTTAATGAATAATTTAATAACTAATTAAATAACAAAGTGTGACAATTGCAACGTAAGCTAGGTTGTAAACAATACGAGAGAAAATTCCAGGGTTTAGACACTCTTAACAATCATGTAAATCTCTATCCTTATCATTGTTGATTTGCAGGGTTAAGCATACGATCATGGTCTTTCAAGCCTCTAATCTTATACCTAAAAGGACACCATAACTACAACATTGAGCGGGGATGCAATGATCCATTTTAGATGCTTTAAGTTATCCTCCTGCAATTGAACTAAACACGGTGACTAGGTATATTTCTATCCTAGGCGCTACCTTAAATGCTTTGTTATGTCGAAGAATAAGAACTTGCTCCTGAATCCCTTTGATCTATACTAATGTTCCTTGTTTCGTGATCACAAGGGAATTATACATGTATTTTAATGGTGTCCATGTATTAAAATAGTAAAAAAAAGAGATTAAGAACAACCCATAAGATAAGCCAACGTTCAATTACTCTAAGAATATCAAAATGCAATCATGTTCTTGGCCTCAATCCCATAAAAAGGGTATTTAGGCACTCATGTTCAAAATTAACATCAAAGAAATGTAATTAATCATACCAAAGTCACTGTTCAAACATGATAAAGGGAAGAGCCCTAATAAAACACCCATAATTGTTTTTTCCTTTGCTATTCGTATGCCAACATGTTTACAATTGTGCTTAAGTATCCCTATTATACTTTAGCTGAATTTCACAAAAATTACTCAACTCTGTGCTGTGGAGCTCATCGTGGATACTAGGTTCGTGGAATGGAGCTATCGCGAACACTAAGGTCCATGGCATGGAGCTATCGTGGACCTTTCAGGAAATTGCCATAGTTTACCAACCTCTATTCCACGGAGTTTATCGCGGACACTAAGGTCTGTGGCAAGAGGCTATTAAGGACCTTCATTGGAATTTTCCACTTGATTTACCCCGGAGCCTAACACGGAAGCTAAGGTCCGTGGTACGGAGGCTTGTTAATTTCTTCCTTTTCCAGCTCTTGCATAATTTCTTGCTTTCTTATTTGTTCCATGCTTTTCGAACCTTTTTCCAATATCTTCATGCTCAAGATGTCCAAATTCTTCCATGATCAAATAGCTCCATGTTCATGGATCAATGCACGTCTGATTTCATCACGATCAAGTCCTACAACACTAATCATGTCCATTAGCTCACAATTATGATTTTAGCGTATACAAATACAATTAACAAGTTTTACATCATAGAACAAGTAAAAATATGGATAAATATTGGCACTTAGACATATAATTATGCCTAAGATTAGCAATCTCAATACTGATATAGTAGCTATTATTATACACAAACTCTGCCAAAGCTAGATTCTTCTCCCACTGACCCCCAAAGTCCATAACACAAGCATGGAGCATATCCTGCAAAACCTAAATAGTCCACTCCGACTGACTGCTGGTCTAGGGATTAAAAGCTATACTAAGATCAATGGGGTTAAGCTACTCCTCCTAAAAATTCTTTCAAAAGTAAGAGGTAAACACTAAATCTCTATTTGAGAGTGTAAACACTAGCACCCCATGAAGATGAACTATCTCATGAATATAGATATGATCCAACCTCTCCACACTAAAAAAGCCTGAATTGAAATGAAATAAGTAGATTTGATCAATTGATCCATGATGACCCAAACACTATCACAACCATGAGAAGTAAGGATCATGATAGAACTTATTGCGCTGAGCCTATCACCCAAACTGATATGAAAAGGGAACAACAATACCAAACCTAAGGTAAGGCTTCTAGAGAAAAACCAAACCACACATATACAATAACAGTAGAAACATACCTAATAAAAATACCCTAAATATTCCAAAATTTGATGTCATAGTATAAGAACTAACTAAAATACATCTCAAAGATAAAATATACAATTGATAGTACAAAAGGAATATAAACAATCTCCAAATACAAAAAACAAGACATAAACAAAATAAGAGAAGGTAATAGATCAACTCTGACAACATAGATCGACCGCTACCTCAAAAATACTCCAAACTCCACCAAAATCAGCTACCATGCATCGCACTCATACCTGGATCAGAATTGAAAGGGCAAAATAGGGGTAAGTATGATCTACATGTACTTAGTAGGTATCATAGGCTTGCTAAGCAAACTCTAAAATAAAGTATATAAAATGCACACTATGGGTACGTCACCTACAGTAAAAAAATATCCCAAATAATAGCCCACACCATCTCCACTAATAGTTCTAAAATATACACATATACCAAATACAAGTACAGAAGAGAAGAAGAAATAGATAGACATCAAATCAATAACAAAAATACAACACAAAATACACATAATATATAAAATGCAATGAAGATGATGATGCAATGACCCTTTTGGTCATTTTCTGCATTTTTACTTATTTTTATTGTTAAAGCTTTTTCATAGCTACCCCAAGTCATTTATGACTTGTTGGAATTGACAATTCAATTACCGGGAAGTTTGCTTGATTTTTATAGTCAATTCCCTATTTTGAAGTTTTTACTGGTTCAAATTGGCTATCGGGTGAAAAATTTAGTCAAACAATCTTGTATTCCATTTTAATTGTTCCAAAAGCTCCTGAATGTCAATTTAAGGTTAGGTTGACTCTTGGTTTGGGTCCCAAGGAACCTGACCTCATTTCGACTAATTGGTTCGAAAGTTAAGAAAATGAAAAATTGGAATGGGACCCACTTTTAGTTGAAATAACTTTGAATAGAAATTTTGACTGTGCCATTGAGCCTAAAACGTCAAATTTTCTAGGGTAGCATAGTCTGTTTGAATATATGATATTTTAGATGAATTTTGAGAGGTTGGCAATCCAGGGGTCGCGATCGCGATACCTTTGGACGGGCACCATAAGTTACGATCGTGAAACCATGTGTTGTGATAGAGATTCACTTGGTAGGCACCAGATGATGCAATCGCAAGGGTCGAGTCACGATAGCGACTACCGAGCACCTGGTAAGGGTATAATTTTTTCCCTTTTAGCCCGTTTTGCCCATTCCTAATCAATTGTCTTGAGACTAAAATTCTAAATATTAAGAAATATTAGGAGTAGAATTTCTGGGTGATTTTGAGAGCTTGGATAACGATTATTACATAACTTTTCTTCAAATTTATGGTAAGATTTCTCTGATTTCATGGTTGATTTTCCCCCTTTCTTGCCTAAAATATCTAAAACTTGGTGACTGGATTTTAGCACCAATGTAGCTCAGATTTCACACATTCTTGAGGGTAATTACTCCTTGAGCATTGGGGAATGTTGGATTGGCCTCGAAAACACAATTTCCATTAATGGGACCTACATGCGATTTTTGTGTATTTTTGGACCCAAAGCACAATGGTACATTATGGGTATCATTATTCCTGATGTGTTGCATAGATTGTGATATTGATAGTGTGGCACCTTGCAGAAGCTTCTCAGAAGGGGAAGTCAGTGATTTAGTAGATTATTCAAATTTTCTTCTGCGTTCAGGTGCGTTTCCCCTCTTCTTAGATTGAGCTATGTCATAGTGTGTTTATGCTATTGTCTTAGATTTGGGATTGGTTTTAGTCATTGGTCATAACATTGACGACAATTGGGTTAGTTGGACTTCTTAAGATATCCAAAAATCATATGTTGGGCATAGTTGGCTTAGTTGCGTTGTTCCTCAATAGAATTTCTATTTTAGGGCTAATTGAGACTTATTTAACATCTAAAAGTGGATTTAGATACCTTAGTGTGATGACCCAAACCAGGTCCTGGCCGTGATGGGTATCTCAACTCCAATAAGGACCGGAGACCACCTCCCACACCTAGCCAAATAGAATACCATACCTCCAATATCGAATGAATTCTGAACATATAACAAGATAGCTCAAAGAATATAAGACATGTCTATAACTAATAACTGTTAACCGATCAAAAACAACAAACCAACATCACTCAAGTCCACAGTAATCCACAAGGCGTTCTAACAAAATCAGAATCACTTATGTGTCGGGACATGCCCCCGACTCTGACAATGACAATAACAATGATAATTTTAATATGAAATATTCAATATAGTTTATGAAAGGAAATTGATGAAATCACCAAGTCTTCCAGAGAATAAACTCTCACCACTTTAACACCAATGTCCGAAGAACCAAGCTAATTCACCTAAAACTATGTAGGAAAAGTAGAAGTATCTATGATGCTTTCATCACGTGGGGATACAATGTCCATATATAGTTAGTGGGTTGAGCATTAACATGTAACTCAAGGGTAGGGAATAAAATAATGCCATGATCCACATTTTCAAATTTATTCAAACCAATACAGATAATCATATATAATACATATATAAACATGTTATACCGGGAAAGGGAATGAGGCTTATCATGAAGTAAAACTTTATCTGGACTATGTAGCTCAACCATTATAAATAGGCACCCACGGTCGATATGGGTTCAACTTCCCCTGCTAAAAGGTCCCTAGCGCGTGTTAGCCACATGAATCAGAGGTATCAATCAAGACCAGGGAATTCCCTGACCCCAAATTAGTCCAAGATATAAATATATAAGTAGTGTGAATTATGCACACAAGCCATCAAGACCAAACCTCATGTCGACAAATATAAATTTGCAGTACAAGAAATCCAAGACCCATACCTTCACGACTTCACTACATAACTCCCGTTAAGCCCAATTTAAAGCAAGTTTCATATAACCCATTTATTAACCAATGAACCAACCGTTAAGGCATACCATGGGTCTCATCATATCCTTATACTTGCAAACTTATCTCTATGCCATAACAATCTTAGTATATTGGGGGAATGCCGTGGACCCCTTTGTTAATTAAATCAAATCATAGACAACAAGGCTTTCAATTCTATGTTTATTGTTTAATCATCAATGCAATGCAATATCATAGCTGAGAAAGTCAAACCAATAGGTAATTTTATAATCCAAATCCATTTACACTAGTGGGTTGAGGGAATATAATTATTCCAAAAATATTCCAATTTCAAAACACCAATTTTAGGGGTAACCATGACCCATTAGTTTATTTACCATTCCTATGCACCCCATAAGTTCAAAACCACCAATAAAGTATAAATAATGCATAGTAAATCATGGGAAAATAAATTTAAGTATCAACCATAACAAAACCCTCAACCACATCAAAGCCCACATTCAAAACCGTCCAATTAAACTATTTAAATACATGCTTTTCATAAAGTAATCACTGGGGAGGAGTAACATGCCTGTAGTATCAAGAGTTATGGAGAGAATTTGCCCTTTCAGATCTCTAATTGATGAACTACTGGGAAACCCTAAGTATTTTTCTTGAGAGAATTTAGAGAGTTTAAAAGTGTTTTTGATTGTGTTATGAATGATAAATAACCCCTTAAAGTGCTTTATGGCCGTGGGGTTCAAGCAAGGAAAAATTGAAATTTACTAGAATGCCCTTAATGAAAAGACTGAAAAATCTCAGCCCTATCACTATAGGTGACCTTGCGACTCATAGGGTCACTTTATTACTCGTAAGGTCCCACTCATTATTTGTACAGTGTTCAAGACCACCAATATTGACTTGGTTATGAGTCATACTTTATGACTCGTACTTAGTAATTACAACTCGTACAATCCAGTCATCGTCAAGGTAGAAACAATTGGGCTTCACCTTGGGTAGGCTATCAAAGGCACCATATAATTTTTTATGAGACCCTACAACTCATAGGGACAAAACTCCAGGCCAACATACTGGCCAGGCTACGATTGGGTCAATAAGACCTATTTTGACTCACAAGGAGAGTCGCAGTTTGGGTAGCGAGGATAAGATTTAAAATTTTTTCAAGGACCAAAAATCTGGGGTGTTACATTCCCCCTATAGGATCATTCAGCCTCAAATAATGAGACAAGGTATCCCTTAACATGATTTAACACAGAAACACACCCACTCTTACCTTTAATAAAGACAGAAAATAAAGATTCTAGGGAATACACATACCTCTCGCATAATTTTCTAGAGCAGGACAAAGAATGGGTATTTTGACTTCATGTCCTCTTCGGCTTCCTAAGTAGCTTTATCACACTTTTGGTTCCTCCATAGAACCTTTACCAAGGCCATATCCTTCACACATAACTGGGGAACTTGCCGATCCAAGATCTCAATAAAGACTTTCTCATAGGATAAGGAATCCAAGATGCCCACACCATCCAAGGAAACAACCAAAGAAGGATCACCCACACATTTACTCAACATCAACACATAGAAGATAAGATGAATAGAACCCAAACTCGAAGGCAATTCCAATTCATAAGCTATATTACCCACTCGCCTTAAAATAAAATATGAACCAACATAATAAGGATTGAGATTCCAATTCTTTCAAATCTGCATCACTTCCTTAATGGGATGTACCCTTAAGAATACGAAATCATCTACATCAAACTACAAGTCCCTTTGCCTTACATCTGCATAGGACTTTTGGAAACTTTAGGAAGTCTTAAGCCTATCCCAAATTACCTTCACCTTCTCCATAGCTTGGTGAACCAAGTCGGGACCGTACAACCTATTCTTACCAACCTCAAACCACCCAATATGGGACCTATACCTCCTACCATATAAAGCCTCAAATGGAGCTATCTCAATACTTAAGTTATAACTGTTATTATAAGAAAACTTAACGAGAGGGAAATGGTCAACCTAATTACCACCAAAATAAATCACATAAGACCTTACCATAGCCTCTAAAGTCTATAACGTCCTTTTCACTTATCTATCCGTCTGTAGGTGGAAGGCAATGCTAAGGTTCACCTTAATCCCCAAACCTCTCTTAAAGGAACGCAAAAAGTAAAATGAGAATTGACTACCTCAATCAGATATGATGGAAAATGGAGCACCATGTAACTTCATGATCTTCTCAATGAAGAGCTTAGCGTAATCTTCTGCTGAATAGTTTGTCTTTAATGGTAAGAAATAATCAAACTTAGTCATCCTATCTAAGATGACTCAAATTGAATCAAAATTATAGAGAGACTACAGAAGACCAGTAACAAAATCTATATTAATCACTTCCCATTTCTATACGGGCAACACAATCTCTTTAATCAAACAACCAGGCCTTAATTGCTCCACCTTCACTTGTTGAGATTAGAAGTGACTCAATATAGAAGTGAACACTTTACCACTTAGTCTATATGTTTTGAGAAGGGAATAGAACTACAGATTTCAAAAATAGTATATTAACTCACGAGATTTATACTATGCATTCCATTATTCATAATTTATGATATATATATTTTTTTGAGATTATTTAAGCTATGTGAGTCAGTTACATCAACATGTATGATTTTTATAAAGATTGATGATATTATTGTTTTAAGTATTGCATACGCCACCATATACTCAGTACATCCTCAAAGTACTGATCCACATTTACGTCTGTGTGCTACATTATCTCAAAATGTAAGTTTAGGTGCTCAGTTTCAACAGTGATAGTGATCTTAGAGTACCTTTATCTACACGTCAACAGTTGGTGAGTCCTCATGGTTCGAGGACCTAATACCTTATTTTTAGTCTTTATAGTTGTTGATTATTTCTTTTCAGTCCAGTTGAGTCAGTTGGGGGTTTGTTCTAATGAATCTCTAGTTCTTAGTAAGTGGAGGCTTATCAGACTGTCAGTTGAAGTTTTGTTCCAGATTTCCAGTATTTGATATACAATCATTTATTTTCAATGATTTTAGTTATGTTTTGATATAATATAACATTTATTGTTTGGTTATTCATCCTAACATAAGTGGTAGAAGTAGTAATAGGCTCAAAGGGTTAGCTTGGGGCTACTTGTAGCCTTAAGCACCGTGTGACATTCCTGGATGGGTTTTTGGGGCGTTACAAACTTAGTATCAGAGCCTAAGGTTTAAGGAGTCCTAAGGAGTCTGAAAAGCCGCATTACGTAGAGTATTGATCATCGCTGTGTAGCGTGCCATATCTATGAGCAAGAGACTTTAAGATATTTTAGGAAAAAGTCATCTCTTTCTTTCACAATCCATCGTGATTATAGTTGTCTCTCTATGCTATTAATTCATGCTCTTTTATGAAAGAAAATGCCTTCTTGAAGAGCTAATGACAGTAGAAATGATAACCAGCAACCTCAGCCTGTTGATCCCCTGAATGAGAATGTGTCTCATGCTGAGTTTGGGGTAGCTTTTAAGGCATTAGCCCAGGCAGTCACCATAAATATCCAGGCTAATAACCAGGCTGCAGTTCCACATCAGCAAGAAGGTGATTTAGCTGCAACCAGGATTTGAGATTTTATGAGGATGAATCCATCAGAGTTCTATGGGTTGAAGAAAGGAGAGGACCCATAGTTGTATCTTGATAAGGTGAAAAATATCACCCTGGTTATGCATGTAACTGAAGAAAAAAGTGTGGAACTGGCCTCTTATTATTTGAAAGACATTGCTTATGACTGGGTTGTGGCGTGGAGGAATAATAGGGGGGAGGATGCTACTCCTATGACTTGGAAGGTATTCCAGGATTCATTCTTGGATAAGTTCTTCCCACTTGAAATGAGGTATGCGAATATAGAGGAGTTCATGAACCTAAGACATAGCTCTATGACTGTTACAGAGTATTGCCTCAAGTTTAACCAGTTAGTTAAGTATGCTCCTGACTTGGTAGATGACACCCAATCTGGTATAAGTAAGTTCATGACCGGTATGTCTGGTTTGGTGCTAAAAAAGTGTAGGACTGATATGCTCAATAGGGATATGGATTTGTCCAGGATGATGATGCACGCTCATCAGATTGAGGTAGATAAGATAAGGGAGATAGATAGAGTAAGGGGAAATAAGAGGGCTAGATCAGAGCAGTTTTAACATGGCCAAACTAGATCCCATGACCAACCCCAATTTCAGAATCGTTCATCTATGCCAGCACCTTCATCAGCTAGTGCTCCCACGCCCAGAAATAGGTAGGAGCAGGAGAATAGGCCTTCTATGTCCATATCCTAGAATAATGTAAGTAAAAGACCTCATTATCATCTATATACTAAGTGTGGTAGGTACCATCCCGATGAGTTCTTAGCCGATCAGAGGGATTGTTTTAGTTGTGGAAAAATATGCCATAGACTTAGAGATATTTGACCTCAAACTCAGGCTACCAGTACACCAACTCATTTAGCCCATTCATCCCCTCCTCAGGGTATTTCATCCAGTACGACTATCGATTAGTGACAGAATAGATTCCGTGCCTTACCATCCCATTAGGAATATGAGGATTCTCCCGATGTTTTTATTGGTATGCTCTGTATCTTTCACTTTGAAGTTTATGTGTTGTTGGACCCTGGGTCAAGTTTCTCTTATGTGAGCTCGTTAGTTGCTGTGAATTTTGAAATGAGTCCTGCAAAGATTCTCAATCTTTTCCTGGTTTCTACTCTAGTAGGTGTGTCAGTTATTGCTAAGCAAGTGTTTAAAAATATCTCGTTACTGTTCTGCATAGAGTCATATTTGCTGATTTGATAGAGTTAGATATGGTGGATTTTGATATTATTCTGGGTATGGATTGGCTTCACTCTTGTTATGCATCTATAGACTATCGTACCCATGTGGTTAAGTTTCAGTTTCCTGATGAGCCAATTTTTGAGTGGTTCGGGAGCTCAGTATCTCTCAAGAGTCATTTATATCCTATCTTAAAGCCAAAACGCTAATATCCAAATGTTGCATCTATCATCTAGTTCGAGTTAATGATAGTAAGTCCGAGGCTCTGACTATTCAGTTAGTTAGTATAGTCAATAAGTTTCCTGATATCTTTCCAGAAGATCTCCCAGGGGTACCTTCCGATAGAGAGATAGAGTTCGAGATTGACCATATTTTCGATACACAACCTATTTCTATTTCTCTATACCATATGACACTAGTAGATCTTAAAAAGTTGAAAGATCAACTCAAAGATCTTATAGAAAAAGGTTTCATAAGGCCCAGTGTTTCTTCTTGGGGCGCACCCGTCCTATTCGTGAAGAAGAAAGATGGTTCTTTGAGTATGTGCATTGACTATCATTAGCTTAATAAGGTCACAGTAAAGAATAAGTACCCTCTTCCTTGAATTGATGACCTGTTTGATCAATTGCAAGGTGAAAGTTATTTCTCCAAGATAGACCTTAGATCCGGCTATCATCAGATTAAAATGAGGGAATGTGATATTCCAAAGACAACCTTTCAAACCTGCTATAGTTAATTTGAGTTTCTAGTCATGTCTTTCAGGATAACCAATGCTCCAGCAGCTTTTATGGACCTCATGAATCGAGTGTTCAGACAATATCTTGATATGTTTGTCATAGTGTTCACAGATGATATCCTTGTGTACTCCCGTACTGAGAATGACCATGCGGATCATCTTAGAATTATCTTGCAAACTCTTAAAGATCATCAGTTATTTACCAAATTCAGCAAGTGTGAATTTTGGCTAAGGTCAGTAGCCTTTCTCGGTCATATTATTTCAGCCGAAGGCATTAAAGTTGATCCCCAAAAGACAGAAGCTATAAGAAATTGGCCTATACCTATCTCTCTATCAGACATTAGAAGTTCTTAGGTCTAGCTGGCTATTACCACCATTTTGTTGAAGGTTTCTCATCTATTATGTCTCCTATGTCTAGACTGACCCTAAATAAAGTTACGTTCCTGTGGTTAGATTCTTGTGAGAAGATTTTTCAGGAGTTAAGACTCAACTCACTTCAGTCCCCGTGTTGACATTGCCTGATGGTACGGATGGTTTTGTGGTGTATTGTGATGCCTCTAGAGTTAGTTTGGGTTGTTTCCTGATGCATAGAGGTAAGGTTATAGCCTATGCCTCTAGACAGTTGAAGCCACATGAAAAGAAGTACCCAACCCATGATCTTGAATTAGCTGTTATAGTTTTTTCTTTGAAAATTTGGAGACACTATCTGTATGGTGTTCATGTTGATATGTTTATGGACCATAAAAACTTGTAGTATGTGTTTTCTTAGAGGGAGTTGAATCTTCATCAGAGGAGATGGTTAGAGTTGCAAAAAGATTATGATATGAGCATGTTGTACCATCCATGCAAGGCCAATATAGTGGCAGACACCCTTAGTAGATTATCTATGGGTAGTGTTGCTCATGTGGAGAAAGTTAAGAAAGAGTTAGCTCAGGAAGTGCATTATTTGGCTAGATTGGGTGTTAGGTTTCTTGATTCAGCTGAGGGGAATGTTTGGGTTCAGAGTAGTTCCGAATCCTCTTTAGTTTCGGAAGTGAAGGAGAAGCAAAACATGGATACTAGTTTGATCAAACTGAAGAAGTTCGTTAAGGACCAAAAGGTAGAGGTTTTCTCCCAAAGGGGAGCTAGTATGTTAAGATATCAGCATAGATTGTGTGTTCTGTGTGTTAGTGATTTAAGGTAGAGAATTATGGCCGAGGTACATGGTGCACAATATTCTATTCATTCTGGTGCTACCAAGATGTACTGCAACTTGCCGGAAGTCTAGTGGTGGAGTGGCATGAAGAAGGATATAGCAGAGTTTGTGGTGAAGTTTGTAACTTGCCAACAGGTTAAGGTAGAGTACCAAAGGCTTGGTGGTGCAATGCAAGAGTTTGGTATCCCCATTTGGAAGTCGAAAGAGGCAAATACAAATTTTGTGGCTGGTTTTCCCCTTTCGCATCGTCATCATGATTTTATTTAGGTTGTTGTAGACAGGTTGACTAAGTCAGTGCATTTCTTGTCAGTGCATACCTCTTATACAACTGAGGATTATTCTAGGTTGTATATTGAGAGTTAGTCAGATTGCATGGAGTTTCCTTATCTATCATCTCAGATAGGGGTACTCAGTTTACTTCTCAGTTTTGGAGAGCTTTTCAGAAGGGTCTTGGTACCCATGTGCATCTTAGTTCCGCCTTTTACTCAAAGACAAATGGTCAAGATGAGAGGGCCATCCAGACTCTACAAGATATGTTGAGGGCATGTGCTCTTGATTTCAAGGGTAGTTGGGATGAGCATTTACCACTGATTGAGTTTACGTATAACAATAGTTATCACTCTAGCATTCAGATGGACCCATTTGAGGCTTTGTATAGGAGGAGAGGTAGATCACCCAAATGTTGGTTTGAAGTGGGTGAGTCCGCTTTGGTTGGGCCTGATACTGTGTTTGAGGCTATGGAAAAAGTTAAGTTGATTAGAGAAAGGTTGAAGATAGCCTAGAGTTGCCAGAAGTCTTATGTTGATGTGAGAAGAAGAGATCTTGAGTTTGAGGTGGGTGACTTGGTGTATCTGAAGATTTCACCCATGAAAGGGGTGAAAAGGTTTGGCAAAAAGGGGAAGATTAGTCCCCGTTATGTTGGCCCTTATAGAGTTTTGAGTCGTGTTGGGAATTAGCTTATAGAGTTGAGTTTCCCGAAGATCTATCAGTTGTTCATCCTATCTTTCATGTCTCCATGATTAAGAAGAGCATTGGTGATTCCATTGTTATAGAGCATTCATAGATCTTAGATATTCAGACCAGTCTTTCTTACGAAGAGATTCCAGTCGAGATTCTAGACCATCAGATCCATAGACTAAGGAATAAAGAGGTACCCTTGGACAAAGTTCTCTTGCAGAACCAGTTCGTTGAGGGCGCTACTTGGGAAGCCGAAGCAGACATGCGAGCCAAGTACCCTCATATCTTCCCTGCAAACTCAGATTTAGCCGAAGGTACTACTCCTCCTTAATTCACTTCCTTTCTAACCCTGTGTATTCAACTACATTGTTGTCTTCTCTATGAGTTCATGCATTCTCTGAAGTACTCAAAAGTTTAGAATGATGTAGAGTTAGTTTAGAAATTTATTCAGCTGTGCATTCTCAGTATTCTCTATATCTTTAGCCTAGCTAGTGACATTAGAGGATGAATGTTCCCAAGGGGGAGATGTTGTGATACCCCGAACTTTTCTTAGGCCTAAATTGTATCTCTATAAGATTAAGGAATTGCTTTCATAGTTAGTAGTGTTTAAATCATATAGAGTTTTCCTAATTTCTACTTTTTATCTTGGATAAAATTGAATTAGCTTTCTAACGATACCAATTTTTCCCAAATCCGATATCGAAGTAAAAAATTGTGGACGTTTTATGGAGAACTGTCCGAACTGCCCAGGAGCGACGGGCAGGCTGACGGACCATCACGCAAGCGATGGACCGTCGCTCTGGCCGTTGCAACCAAGGAAGTAGACCTATTCACTGGCCACGTGTGATGATTAGGCCAACGGAACATCGAGCTAGCAATGGACCATCGCCCAAGCTATCGCAACTAAGGCAGTAAGTCCCTGTTCTGGCCCAGGTGCGACGGTCAGACTGATGGACCGTCGAGCCAGCGATGGACCATCGTACAAGTCGTCGCAAATCCTCTTCAGCATTTTAAAGCCATTTTTAAAAGGACTTTTTGGTCCTTTTCCATCCCTTTTTAACACCTAGATATATAAAAACGAAGCATAGAACTTCAAATTCATCCAAAGCATCAAGAACTAGGGTTTTCTCTCAAGATTAATCCTCAAGAGCAAGACCTAATTCCTTCTCCAAGATTTCACCATAGTTTTTGGAAATTAATTTAAGAATCAAGGTTCCCAAGTCAAAAGCTTCAAGAACCCTCACTCAAGAGTACGAAAAAGAGTCTCAAGCAAGCTTGTTCATCTAAATTCATAATCTAATGTATGTAGGGTTTGAACAAGGATACTCCTTTCATCCTTGTGCCCAAAAGTAGTTTTAATTACAAAGATATATGGTTTTATATGTTTTATAATGAAATTGAAGTATGGGTTTATACCATATGTTATTATTTCTTGAGATTATGATGGTTTCAATGTTTTAGAAATTAATGTACATGAGTATGTTGAGATTATAATGCATATTGCTAAAAATTTCCAAATTTCTATATGATCTATGAATCTTTATAATATCGAGTATGAATTTTGATACATCTTAACCTGAGATTGAATTATGGGTCATTTAGCCCTACTTGAGATTGTAATTTTAAGAACTTTGGTGCTATAAGCACCCATGATTTGAGTATTTTGAGATTATTGAGAAAGTTTTGACCGTGATGGTCATAGTAGCTTTTAAATCCACTTCACTGAATGAGATTACAAATTTTATAGATGGTTTAATTAAAAACCACGAGATTATTAAATGTGGATTTCCATGAGATGAGTGTAGATAATTAAAAGAGAGTAGTATTTAGCACTGAGTTGGGTAAGTTTCTACGGTTTCTTACCCCAGAACTACGTGCCACCGTAGGATTGAGATTTATGGGCCTGAGGCTGAGATAGTGATCACTAAGTTGAGGTTATACTCCCTGACAAGAGTATGACCCCTCTCCCTAATGTGAAGTTTCTTCCTTAGGAGGAAAAAACGTTGGACTCCATGTAGCTCATATGGTGTCTATCGGTTAAGAGAACCTCCCTGTTAGTAAGAGTAAATAATCAGTTTCTAAAGTAAAGTATGTTCCTTGAGATGAGTTATTTTTCCTAAAGCTTTGAAAGATATCCTGGTAAGTAAAGATTTTTAGATACTAAGTGTAAAGGCTCACAAACTTATTTAATTAATGTTTTACTTTAGATTTCAGTTTTAAAATTACAGTCTTAGCTCTCAAATACAGAGGTGAGCACTTTACCACTTAGTCTATATGTTTTGAGAATAGAATAGAACTATAGATTTTAGAAATAGTACATTGACTCATGAGATTTATACTATGCGTTCCATTATTCATAATTTACGAGATATACCATTTTTTGAGATTATTCAAGCTATGTGAGTCAGTTACATCAACATGCATGATTTTTATAAAGATTGATGATATTGTTGTTTTAAGTATTGCATACACCCCCATAGACTTAGTACATCCTCAAACTACTGATCCATATATACGTCTGTGTGCTACATTATCTCATAATGTAGGTTCAGGTCCTCAGTCTCAGTAGTGACAGTGATCTTCGAGTACCTTTATCTACACATCAGCAGTTGGTGAGTCCTTATGGTTCGAGGACCTAATCCCTTTTTTCAGTCTTTATAGTAGTTGATTATTTCTTTTCAGTCTAGTTGTATCAGTTGTAGGTTTGTCCCAATTACTCTCTAGTTCTTAGTTAGTAGAGGCTTGTCAGACTGTCAGTTGAAGTTTTGTTCTAGATTTCCAGTATTTGATATACAATCATTTGTTTTCAATGATTTCAGTTCTTTTTTGATATAATATAACATTTATTGTTTGGTTATTCATCCTAAAGTAAGTGGTAGAATTAGTAATAGGCTCAAAGGGTTAGCTTGGGGCTACTTGTAGCCTTAACCACCATGTGACATTTCGGGATGATATTTCAGGGCGTTACAATACCATACAACCCCTATAGACTCTTTTATCCATAATAGCATTATCCACGAGGGTAGACACAAAAAAGGGATAAGGAACTACACTCAGGATCAAAACCAAAAATTAATAGACACACAAAAGGTCACGTAAAAGAGAGTAGACCTGGGATAAAGTAGACAATATATCACGAGATAAAATTTTTAGTATACCAGCAATAGCATCATGACATGCCTCAGAATCTTAATGAGTGGCAAAAACATATAGACGATTCTAACCAGTATCGGATCCAAAAGTAGCACCTTTTAGTGCAGGAGCAAAAAAACAACAATTGGGACCTTATAAGCCCCTAGAAACATTGCTTGAATGACAGTTCCTTTGAATCAGGCTAGGCTAACCACATCTAAAAACCCATTCCTTCCTTCATCATAAAATCCACGATGCACCTGACAAAAGAAATGACAAGAGGGATAAAATAAAGCCGACTGAGCCCCACTAGCTTGAGATTTAGCACCTTGTGCCTTAAATCCACTGTTGCTCTAAAAAAAGCAATCGACAAAAGACTTAGGATATGGATCATTCGCTATAGAATATAAACCAAAATTGCCCCACTTCTTCTTAGAGCATTTACCACCATCTCTTCCAATATGCTGCTAACCTCCACCCTGATCTGAATACTAAAACTTCTTACTCTGCCTTTCACTTACCTCTACATGCTTATTCTTTTTATCCTTCACTTATTGCATATACACCACAATCCTAGAGATATCCATATCACTATTTAACAAAGCTGCCTTACACTCCAATACTAAGTCTTAAGATAAACTCAAAGCAAATTTCCTCATCTTGTCGTCATATTAGATACTAGCTCAGGATCATAACGGGTCAGCTGATGAAACTTCAAGTTATACTTCTTCACAATCATCTTGCCTAGCTTCAAATGTATGAACCAACTTTGCCTTTGCCTCCCTCAACTCCTAAGAAAAGAAGCAATTACAAAAAGCACTAGAGAAATTCTCTCATAAAGCTGACTCCGCATTATCTTCCCTAGACTGATCCCACTCCTCATACCAATGATACGCTACCTCTTTTAGCTGATATGTAGAAAATTCCACACCCTCAGATTCAGAAGCATGAATCACACAGATAACCTTCTCCATCTCATCTATGAACCCTTGAGGATCTTCCTCAACCTTAGAACCAGTAAAGGTCAAAGGATTCAGCCTTATAAACTGGCCAACTCTAGTGATCTCAGAATAACTCATGACTACACCAATACGACCCGACTAACATGAATAAGATATCACCAAATGGGTCAATAGATGAATAAAATAGTGGAACTCAACATTGATAATATCTCCTGGAGGTGATCAAGCAGGGGTGTTACCATAGGGAGAAGGTGTGATGACCCTTTAGTTCATTGTCTTTGGTATTTCTTATTCTCACCGATAGACCTTCTCCATAGATGCCCCAATTCATTAGTAACTTTCTGGAACCAATAGTTTAGTTACCTGGTGGTTCGTTTGTTTTTTAGAACCACTTTCCTAATTTGAAGTCTTCACTGGTTCTAATTGACCACCGGGCAAAAACTTCAGTAAAACAACCATGAATACAAAATAACTTTGCCAATGCATCTAGAATGTCAAAATCTATGCGGTTAAATATCTCACTTTCTTGAAACAGACTCTTGATGCATCTTGAGGCATTGGTCGAAGCTTGACACTAAGTTCCAAGCTCAGCTATTGCCTAGCACAGAGGGAGGTACCGTAACCATGGTGGGAGAGGTATGAATATAGTGACGCAACCGCGACCAAGCGGGGCCTACAACCTTGCTACCTGAGGCCTGGGAAAAGCCTATTTAAAGGCTATCTTATCTGAAATTTTGGCCATTTTATGCCTCCCTCTTGAGCTCTAAACACTAATAGAGTGTAAAATCTTTAAGTGAGTCTTGTGGGTTAATTAGGAGCTTGAATAACTTGTGTAATCCATTTTTACTACAAATCTAAGGTAAGATTCCTTCTAGTTTGGTGTTAATTTCTTGATTTCTAGACCCAAAACTCCTAATTCTTTGAGGCTCAATTGTAGCCACAATTGTGATTGATTTACTCAAATTTCTTGAGGGTTATAGCTCTCTTATGATAGTTAAGCAATGGGTTGGTCTAGGAAACTCATTTTTTGAAGGTGGGACCCACATGGGATTTGGTGTCATTTTGTCCCCATAACATAATGGTTCTATTATGGGTATTGTCATTCTTGTATTAATGCTTAGATTGTATTGTGATATCTTGGCTTGTGGAAGAAGCTTCAAGAAAAGGGAAGGCAAATTTTGTTGGTTCGTGAGCTACTTGGACTCAAGGTAGGTTAGGCTTACTTGTAGTTAGATTGAGTTAAATTGTAGTATATTTTTAATATCTTGTGATATTGGGTAGGGTCTTAGATGATAAACGGGTGAATGATGATACTTGGGATTAGTTGATCCTCGTAGGCTATTAAACTCGAAAGATGTGATGCTTGACTATAGCCTAGAACCTTGGATAGTTTTACTTGTAGTCTCATGATTAGTATGAGAATACTTTAGTTTCTCTAGTAGAGGAGAATGATGTTTTTGACTAGCCTTAAGAGTATGTTGACCTAGATTTGACTAGTTATGAATTGGCCTTAGTGTTTAGGGTGACTTAGAAAGGATACTTGAAGAAGATTTTCCCTTATAGTCCTAGTAAGGATTGATAAGCCCTTATGGTGTGATTTAGATAACCTAGCGTAATTTCATATAGAAGTTAGTCTTGTAGGAGTGAACTTTGGCATTATTGGGATTTAGGAATGGGACTTGACCCACCTTAAGCTTGAACTATATAATTCCTTAGTGACCTAGATACTTGATGAACATCTAACTTATGTTATTGAGGTTAAAATGATTAAAAACGATTGTCAGTTATGTATGTGGTCGATGGTTGGATAATGTGTATATTTGATTTATTATCTTGTTGTCATGATATGGATAGCATTGGAAAGTCTCGTACATTGAACCTATGGTTATGCTATCGCTTGGCCTATTGATGAGTTCACCAGGTGAACCTCTAATTATGTTATCACTCTTGCTATGACCCAATCCTAATGATTAAGCTAATATTTATATGATGAATTTTCCTTTAGGGTTAGTATTGTGAAAAGTGGGAGTAAAATAGGCATCTAGAAAGTATGCACTTGACGTATAATTGACTTGCTAATAAACATGTTAACTTGGAAAAGTGGTGATTGCGTATATTATTTAGATACTCATGCTGATGCATCTACTTATATTATGTAGTGATGATTTATAGTAAAGTATGATGGTATGTGTTACCTTACACCACTTATACTATATCATTGTGGGTTGTATATGCTTATTTATTTGACTACATATGTATGTGTATATCATTGTCTTGGAGGATATAATGATGTTATGATGATGCCCGGTGAACTCGGAGGATATAATGATGTTATAATGATGCCCGATGAATCCAGAGGATATAATGATGTTATGATGAAGCTCGGTGAATTCGGAGGATATAACGATGTTATGATGATGCCCAATGAATTCGGAGGATATAATGATGTTATGATAATGCTCGGTGAATCCGGAGGATATAATGATGTTATGATGATGCCCGATGAATTCGGAGGATATAATGATGTTATGATGATCCCCGATGAATCCAAAAGAGGTAATGATGATATGATGATGCCCGGTGAATTCAAAAAAGGTAAAAATATTATGATGATGTTATGTGTGGTGAGTATATATGAATACATGGATGCATATGAGGTTATGCAGTGGATGGATAAACCCATTTGTGTACTTGGGACATGATGTCTTCCTTGGTAAATTGTTATCCATTTTTCGTCATTAATTACTAGATAAGAGGTATGGCCCTTGTTAACTCTAATTAGTATCTAGAAGTAGATTATGCCGAGTATTGGGTTAGGGCTAATTGATATGTGTAATCTTGTATAGAACTAAGGTCTCACCTACTAAATCTACTTGACTTGGATAAATGGTTATGTTATGGAATTTCTCCTAGTAAAGTGGCTTATGTGATAACTAGTTGTCTCTAATAAATGACTATGACTTGTAGGCTAGAAGTCTAGTGAACTAGTTGGCGGACCATACTTAGCTAAAATATGGAAACTAGTCCTTAAGGTTGTGACATGCTAATGATAATAGACCAAGTATTGTATGATGAGTGGTTAACTTGACATCTAGTATATGATGAGTGGTGGCTTAATTTATGACTTCTATAATTAGGAGGTTAACTAGAGGATGGAATTGTGATGGGTGAATAAATAATAGTGTTGGTAACTTGTAGTTTTTTCTTATTTGATGACTAGTAAACTGTTACACTTGCAATCTAGTGGCTCATGGAAATGGAGGATAGCTAGTATAGGCTAGACACGAAGTTTATTAATGAGTTAGAGATTAAATAACTATACAACCATGTTATGGTGATGTTGGCTTTATTGTGTCAAATTGCAGTATTGATGATGATTGTAGACCTCGGTAAGAGGCCATGGCGGGAATGTACAACCCGCGACTTTGGTGAGTTGGTTGTGTAGTTGTGCCTTAATATGTTGATGGATTGATCTTTTAGTGTACTCTCCGATGGTATGGGACTCTGTGATGAGTTCTTTGTTTGTTTTCCTTGAGTGTACTTCCCGGTGGTATGGGACATCGTGGTAAGCTTCTTTGCTTTATACTCTAATGATGGTAGTTGTGTTGATTATGGTAATTACATGATTGTTATTGTATATATGTGGATCTACACTTCCAAAATAATTACTCATGCTATATGAAAGTTATGGTATATGTGGATATGGAATGTTGTACTATTGTTATAGTTGATTAGTTAATTAGACAGTGATATTGAAGAAGATTCAGGTTCTATTCTGTACCTTGACTTTGAGTTATTTTCTTACTCGATATCATCCTTATATCATAATTTAGCTCAGTTGGCCGATGATTCCTACTGAGTACTCGTGTTTTGGTACTCATACTACACTTCAATACCATTTTGGTGTAGACCCAAGTTCTAGTTGCCGCCATTGAGTCGAGATAATGCGGTGTTGATCATCAGGAGATAGGGTAAGCTATTAGAGTTTGAGTTGACCTTTTTCTCTTCTATCCTTATTCTATTTTTTGTATTCTTGATGAATGTATGATACTATTTAAGACTATTAGGCGTTGAGTTGTAATTTCTATAATCGAATGTAGAGATGCTCTTGTACTAATACTATTAGGTTATGGGATTGGTATTTGAATGTTAGTTGTTTCTTTATGGAATGTTGTTGTTATATTATGTTCCCATATAGGGTCCATGTTGGACGTTCCTACCAATATAACCCATTGCATTAGCTCCGGGTTACAGTGCTGGCTTACCTACTGGTGGGTTATGGTAGTTGCCATTAGTGGGAACCGGTGAAACTCTACTAGGGAAATAAAAAGCTGCGACCCTAGATTGGGTTTGAAATCCTTGAGTAGGATGAGCCCCGTCCACATTGTCCTCAAGCAGGACAAAGGAGTTTCCACAAACTTCAAATCTTCTAGGAGGCATGGTCTGAAAATCAAACAAAGAAGAATTAGAGGATATTTCTAGACCTTAGACTCTACATCCCGATAGTAGATTACAAGAAAAGAAAACAATCCTAAATGCCTCGTAGCCTCTCCCTTATAAGTATGGCGCAATAAACATCCATAAAAGAGACTCTATTTGACATGGGTTTGTGGATACCCAATGACACCAAACCTAGGATCTGATGCTAACTTTTTCACGATCCAAACCAGGGCCTATCCATGATGGGTATCTCAAGTCCAACAAGGTTCAGACACCACCTCCTGCACCTAGATAAAAAGAACACCATACCCTCAACTTTTGAAGAATTTTGAACATATAGAAATATAGAATAATATAAGATCAAAGAATTTAAGACATGTCTATAACCGATAATTGGTAAGTGACCAAGAACAACCAACCACGATCACTTAAGTCTATAGTAATCTACAAGGCCTTCTAACAAAATTGGAATTAGTAAAGTGTCGGGATATGCCCCCAACTCTGAATACAATGACAATAATAATGTTACTATGAACTCTTCAATTCTAGTCTATGAAAGGAAACTTATGAAATAACCAAGTCTTCCAGAGAATGGAACCTTACCACTTCACCACCAACGATCGACGAACCAAGCTGATCTACCTAACACTATGCAGGAAAAGGAGAAGTAACTCTAATTCCTACATCGTAGGGGATACAACATTTGAAGATAGTTAGTGGGTTAAGCACTAGCATGTAACTTAGGAGTAGGGGATAAAATAATGCCATGATCCACATTTTCAAAATCATTCAAGCCAATGCACATAATAATATATATACATATAAATACGTTATGCTGAGAAAGGGAAATAGTCTTATCATGAAGTAAAACTTTATCCTGGACTATGTAGCTCAACCATTATAAATAGGCACCCACGAGCTATATAGGTTCAGTTTCTCCTACTAAAAGAGCCTAGGACGTGTTAGCCGTATGAACAAAAGGTATCAAGGAAGACCAATGAATTCCCCGACCCCACGTAAGTCCAAGATACAAATATATCCATAGTGTGAACTATACACAAAGGTCATCAAGACCAAACCTCATGTCGGCAAACATGAGTTTCCAGTATAAGTCATCCAAGATCCACACCTTCACTGCTTCACTACATAACTCCCGTTAAGCCTAATTTAAAGAAAGTTTCACATAACCTATTTCTTAACCAATGAACCAACCATTAAGTCACACCATGGGTCTCGTCATATCCTTACACTTGCAAACTTATCTCTATGACATAACAATCATAGTATCTTGGGGGAATGCATCAACCCCCTTTGTTAATTAAATCAAATCATAGCCAACAAGGCTTTCAAAGTCTATGTTCATTGTTTAATCATCATTGCAATGCAATATCATAGCTGAGTAAGTCAAACCAGTTGGTAATTTCACAATCCAAAGTCATTTACACAAGTGGGTTAAGGGGACATAATTATTCCAAACAAATTTCAATTTCAAAACAACAATTTTGGGGGTAACCATGACCCCTTAGTTTATTCACCATTCCCATGCACCCCATAAGCTAAAAACCACCAATAAAGTATAAATAATTCATAATAAATCATGGGAAACCAAATTTAACTATCAACCATAAGAAAACCCTTAACCACATCAAAACCCACATTCAAAATCATATAATTAAACCATTTAAATATATGCTTTTCATAAAGTAATCATTGGGGAAGAGTAACATACCTGTAGTATCAATAGTTATCGTGAGAATTTTCCCTTGAGATCTCTAATTGATGAACTACTGGGAAACCCTAAGTATCTTGCTTGAGAGAATTTAGAGAGCGTGAGAGTGTTTTTGATTGTGTTATGAATGATAAATAACCCCTTAAAGTGCTTTATGGTCATGGGGTTCAAGCAAGGAAAAATTAGAATTTACTAGAATGCCCTTAATAAAAAGACTAAAAATTCTTCACCCAGTCACAATAGGTGACATTACATTTGTAGGGTCACTTTATGACTTATAAGGTCCCACTTGTAGTCTAGATAGTGTACAGAACCACCATACTAACTTGGTTATGAGTCATACCTTACGACTCATACTTAGTATTTACAACTCGTACAGTACAGTCATCGTCAAGGTAGAAACAATTGGGCATCACACTGGTTAGGTTGCAGAAGGAAACATATGACTCATTATGAGACCCTACAACTCGTAGGGTCTAAGTCATAATCAGGAAAAAACTCCATGCCAACATACTGGCCAAGCTATGATTGGGTCAATAAGACCTGTTATGACTCGTTACAACTTGCAAGAAGAGTCGTAGTCTGGGCAGTGAGGATAGAATTTCATAAATTTTCAAGGACCAAAAATTTAGGGTGTCACACTTAGTCTAGTCTGGGGTAGAATTTATTTATAATGTATTTGTGGGATTAGGAGTCGGTCCCTTTGATCCGCCTTAGGACAAGACTTGAACTAGTCATGGTAGACCTTTAAATACTCGTTATATACTTAAAAAATACTTACTAAGGTAATGTTGGGGAGATCTGGCACTAGATGATTATAATGGGTTGATAGTGAAAATTGATATTTATTGGTTATACTATTGATTATGTTATCGATTATGATATTGAGGGTGATATTGATAGTATATGTATACTTACTGATTTAAGTCCAGATATTGATGATGATATTAATGACATACATACCTAGTTAGAGCTTGAAAGATTATAATGATTCTGATTATGAAACTATCGATTCAAGTTTGAGAATTCACTATGATATTGATCACGATATTGGTGATAAGACATTAATGATATTGCTTATATTATTGATTATATGATTACCGATTCAATTCTAACTATTACCTATGATATTGATTATATGATTAGCAGTTCAAGTTTGGCTACTACTTATGATATTAATTATATGATTACAGGTTTGAGTCCAATAATGGGTTATGATATTGATAAAATGGGTATTGGTTAAAGTTTGAAGAAGGATGAAATGGTTATAGTGTTACATGGCATGGATGGATTCTAGTTATATCATGGAAGATGGAAGGTGATGGCGGTTTAATTATGCTTTACTTGATTGTACCCTCTAGTCTTATGAGGTATTGTGTTGGGTTATTTACTTTTCGATACTTATTGTCTTATCGGGGCCAATTTGGTATTTCTAATATTACTTACGTTTTATGGGTTCATTTCAGTTTATTAATCATTTATATACAATGATGTTAGAGTTACTTTAGGTTTGTTCATTTACCTTGACTTATTTATGTTATCTTGCATTTTATCTAATTTATATCATGATTTAGCTTAGTCTATCGATGATGCTAATAATTACCCATGTTTTGGCACCTATACTAAACTTTTGTACCTTTTAGGTATAGATCTGAGTATTATTTAGTACTATTAATTCAAGGATCATATTAGATTCTAGAGATAGGGTGAGTTCTTGGAGTCGGAGTTGCCCCATTTCCTTCTATTTACCTATGTCTAGTATTTAATTTTGAGTAGTGATTGTGTTGACTATTTTAGATTTTGGGTTGTATCTATAATAGCTCTCGTATTAGCTATACCAGGTCATAGGATGGTTATCTGTATTATTGACTTATTATTGTTTACTTCTATTGCCTTGCTTATTATTGCATTAATTTGTCTATTTTTGCCTCTTCTTGGGAATTTCCACCAAGTTAGCCCATTAGGAATAACTCTGGGCTATAGTTGGCTTACCCACTGGCGAGGTTTGGTAGGTGCCATCATGGCTCATAAACTGAGTCGTGAAAAATTGGTATCAGAGCCTAGGCTTCATCGAATTATTGGTACAAGAATAAGAGTCTAGTAGAGTCTTGTAGATCGAAACAATGATTTATATTTCCTATCTTCGAGAGCCTTTTTGACATTCTTAAGATTTATTCTCTTCTTTTGCTCATTTTGTGCTAAGTTTTTAAGTTGGTTTATAAATCATTCCTTTGACTTCACTCTTTCACAGATAACTAGGACACATGCTACCGCTATACGAGATGAGGGTCTTGAGAACAAGCCTAGGGTTCTTGTCACTGTACATGGATAACCAAGAGGTTGTGGACAGCCTTGAGATATGTCCCCATCTAGGTTCTAAGAAAGGGGGCCTTCACCAGACCTTATTCCCATTCTTGAGCTTGAGATCCTTCCGTCACATCCAGCAGTGGGCCACAGACCAGCCCAGGCTCTACTATGATTTATTTCTTCTTCAGTACTCAGGGATGCTTTGATTTAGATCTTGGGTTTGGTTGGTGGTTAACCATTTAATGGTGCACATTCCATAGATTAAAGTGGTACTGCGGTGGGGGCACAACATATAGCTGCGGTGCCAGAGTTGAGGTCCCACCTACGTCGGTAGTTTCTTAGTTGATAGTTTCTTAGCTAGTGGTTAATGGACATACTATGTCTGCTGAGGCACAGAAGATGTTGGGTTGATTCTTGAGATTGGCTCCGCCTAACTTTTCTACAGCACCAAGCGAGATGCATTTGAGTTTCTGATTACCTGTAAGGATAGGCTCCATAATATGGGCCTAATTGAGACATATGGTATTGACTACATTACTATTTAGTTAGACTTAGCAGATCGACATTGGTGGATAATTCATCTTGATTCCAGGACAGCTGGATCTTCTTCTTTGATATGGACTCATTTCTATAAGATTTTCTTTGAGAAGTACATGTGTCACAGCCTTAGGAATCAGTTGAGAGAACAATTCCCAAGATTAGAGTAGGGGTTCATAACTGTTGTAGAATATGAGGCTCATTTTTATGAGCTGGCAAGGCATGCTACTTCTATTCTGACTACCGATTATGAGAGAGTTTGTAGTTTTGTCTAAGGATTAGGACTTTCTCTTCGTATATCTACTCAAAGTTTTGTTACTGTTGGTAGGTATTTTTTGAGGTTTGTAATTATGCTCAACTTATGAATGAGATGTATCATGGGGACCTAGGAGGCAACAATAAGAGACCTTGGTATTAGGGTGGTTTCAGTAGGAGTTGTAGTAGCTCCTGATTCTGAGGCAGTAGTTCTCAGGGTAGGTACCCTCCATGTCAATCGTATCAGCCTCAAATTCAGCCTAGTAGTCCCGTTCAGGTAGCGCTCTAGATTACTGACATAGGTTAGTCTTATGTTAGTGATCGCCCTGGCCAGGTTTGTGGTATATCTTTGAGGGGTTTGTCTTTTGGTTATTCTAGTTGAGGTGGCTATTTTAGGTTAGAGTAATCTTCTAGTTCTAGTTCAACTCATGTGACATGCTCTAGTTATGGAGGTTATGGCTATTATTCTCTAGAGTTCCCTAGTCTTGGGGAAATTGTGTCTTTAGCTCAAAGTGTTTCCCTATAAAAATAGTTCATCCCTTAACTAGAGGTGGTTTGTATAGCTGTAAGGGTGGTCCCTAGGGAGCTCGTGTATGTTCTCAGACAGGTAGGGAAAGATATTGGTCAGGAGCCCAATCTGGTAACGAGAGTGGTAAGTTATATGCTGTACCTGCTAGACTCGAGGCTGAGTCTTTGGATGCTGTTGTCACAGGTGTGATTTTGGTGTACCACTAGTCGACCTTTGATTTATTTGATCCAGGATCCATTTATTCATATGTGTCTTCTTATTTTGCTCCATGATTAGAGTTATCTTGGGGTTTATTATCTATGCCCTTACGTGTATCTACTCTCATGGGTGATTTTTTAGTAGTATATCAGGTTTTCAGATATTGTATTATGATAGTTAGAGATGTTGATACTCATGATGATTTTATTAGATTGTACATGGTAGATTTTGATATAATTTTGGGCATGGACTAGTTGTCCTAGTATCTTGCAATCATAGATTATTTTGACAAGATCATTACCTTAGCTAGGACCAATATACCCTCAATCGTATAGCTAGAAGCTGTTAGTCGTGAGCTGATAGGGATTATTTCTTATATGTGTACTAGGAGACTTATTTCGAGGCATTGCGAGTCTTATCTCGCTTATATTCGTGATGTTAGTATAGAGAGTCCATCTATTGACTCCATTCCTTTAGTCCATGAGTTGCTTGATGTTTTCCTTATTGATCTACTTGGTATTCCTGCTGCCTGTGAGATAGAGTTTGTTATTGATCTTGAGCCTGGTACCCAACCTATTTCTATGGCACCTTATCCTATGGCTTTTACCAAGCTTATGGAGCTAAAATCTCAACTTCAGGATCTTCTTTGTAAGGTTTTATTAGACTTAGTGTGTCTCTGTGGGGAGATCCTATATTGTTTATAAAGAATAAAAAAGGCTCCATGTGTATGTGTACTGATTATATGCAGCTTAATAAGGTGATTATGAAGAACCATTATCCTATACCTCACATTAATGACTTGTTTGACCAGCTTTAGGGTGCAGTAATGTTTTCTAAGATTGAATTGAGGTATGGTTACCATCACTTGAGGATTCAGGATGAGGATATCCTGAAGATGGCCTTTAGGACTCGCTATGGTCATTATGAGTCCCTAGTGATGTCTTGTGGGTTGATTAGTTCCCCAACCACATTTATGTATTTAATGAACCGAGTGTTTAGGCCTTATTTGGATTCCTTCATGATTATGTTCATCGACATCATCCTTGTGTATTCGAGGAGTAGAGAGAAACATGTGCAATATTTGGGGATTGTGCTCCAGACTTTGAGATATCATTTGTTTTTTTCCAAATTCTCAAAGTGTGACTTTTGTCTTGAACCTATGACATTCCATAGACATATGGTGTCTAAGGATAGGATTATGGTAAACCCAACAAAAATTGAGGCTATTCGTGATTGGGCAAGGCCTACATCCCCGACTGAGGTTCATATCTTTATTGGTTTGGCTAGTTATTATAGGCGATTCATCAAGGGTTTTACTACTATTTCAGCACCTATGACCAAATTGACTCGAAAGAAGGTTCCTTTCTAATGGTCCGAGGAGTGTGAGTCGAGGTTTGGTAATCTTAAGGTCTTTCTTACTTCAACTCCTATTTTGGTTCTTCTTGTTGAGGGTGAGGGATTCACCGTGTATTGTGATACTTCTAGTGTTAGTTTTGGTTGTGTGTTGATGCAGTAGGGTCATGTTATTGCTTAAGCTTCAAGGCAACTTAAGGTGCATGAGCGCAACTACCTCACTCATGATTTGGAGTCGGCGACAATAGTTTTTTTGATTAAGATTTGGAGACATTATTTTTATTGTATGTATTGTGAGATTTTCACCGACCATTGCAGTCTTCAGCATCTTATGACCCAGTGAGAGCTTAGTGCTAGGCATCATAGATAGATGGAGTTGCTTAAGGATTATGATATTTCTATCTTGTATCATTGGAGCTAGGGTAATATGGTAATTGACGCCTTGAGATGAAAGGCAGTGAGTATGGGTATCTTGGCTTGTATTTCAGTTTCTCAAGGCCGTTGGTACAAGACAATTAGTCCTTAGTAAACTCTATGGTGCGACTTGATATTTCAGACCCTACGAGGATTCCTGCTAGTGTTGAGGCTAGGTCCTAACTATTTGAGAAGATTCAAGATTACCAGTTTGAGGATAATAGACAGTGTATTCTCTATTACTAGGTGTTGAGTGGGGAGTACAAGATAGATACCATAGATTCTGAGGGTGTCTTGAGATTTGATAGCCATATTTATGTTCTGAGGATTAATGACTTGATTAGTTGATTTTGCATGTGGCTCATAGCTCTAAATATATTATTCATCTGGGTATAACTAAGATGTATAGAGATTTAAGACATAACTATTGGTGGAGTGGAAAGAAAAAAATATGTGGCAGACTTTGAAGCTCGTTGCCTATGTTGTAAGCAGGTAAATACGGAGCATTGATATGTCATGGAAATATGGAACATTCAATGCTTAAAACGGTGAAAATATGCATTGACTTAGGTCATGTCATCGGATATGATATGTGTTTTATATGTTTTGCATGAACTAGGTCTGAAGTGATGTTACCCTAAAAAAGAGAAAAGAAAGTTCTAAAAAGTTGAAGTACTGGACAAGATATGAATCATTAAGTCACATTACAACTCATAGCCAAACTCGTCAGGATACCAGTAGCTAAAGATGAACTAAAGAAACTAAGTAAAGATTGACTATGCTCATAAGGAGTGACTACGAGTCATGTTGTGCAACCGTAAAGATAATAGTGAGCAAAGATGAAGCCCAGAAAAGAAGTAATAGAAGGCTATGAGTCGTAAGGACAAACTACAACTTATAGTGAGAAGTCATATTGTGACCATTGTATAAAGTTTTGAAGATTGATTCTCTAATGGCAATGAGTGAAGATCACGAGTCGTAAGGACTAACTATGACTCGTTATGAGGAGTTGTAAGTATAACAGTTTCAATAGCCCTGAAGGTGAAAAGCTACTGGAGTGACAAAGATTAGCTGCATATGACTCATAAGGTGATGCTACGAGTCATAACCACTAAAGTCAAAAGAGAGCTATGACAGCAGATAATGAGTCATAACCAGACCTAATGACTCGTTGCCAGCGGCATATCCACTACCGACAAAGTTTTCCAATTCTATTTTAATTAGGTTTCCTTTGTTATTTTGAGATACTATAAATACCCTAGGGTTATTCCTTTATTAATTTATGTACTTTTGAGATTTTTTTGCATAATTTAAATTTCTTGTACTTTATAATTTTGTTCTTCGCTTTTCAGTTTCGTATTCAATTGGAGATTTTGGATTTTACTCCTTTATCATTGTGTAATTAATTTACATGTCTTCTTCATTAATTTTCATGGATTCTTGCATAATTATGATCTGCTAAATTCCTTAACTAGGGTTGTGGGAACCATGGCAGATTAACAACGCAGGAGACATGGAAGATTCATCTAGATTGCTGTGATTGCATCTATTGCAATCTTCTTTGTATTAATTGTCTTCTAAGCTCATGCAGAAGCTTAGGAATTGCCTATATTCGAGATCATCCTCACAAAGGAGTTCAAGATTGGGAAAAAGGATTACTATAGTGATTCGAGGACATCAAACCTCATCTTATCAACTTGAGACCTAAAAGGTGATAGTTGTATTGAAGTCAAGGACAAGGGATAGTAAGGCGACACACTGAGACCCAAAAGTTGATGGGTGAGATTTATCAACACCTTTACAACACAATTGATAATACACAACTTATTAGACTTTGCATGCAGAGCAGTGGAATAGGTGAATCAAACATGAGAATCTTATGGAGTTAGAAGATAGGGGGAACACAGTCCTATTATTCCTCTTCTAGTGTTTACAACCTTAGTACTCAAGTTTGGTTACATGTTACTGCGACTCTAAAATTCCCCCATTTACTTTTCCATACTACCCGTAGTTTTATCAAGTTCAAGGTATAATTCTATGCATTCCTTGTGGGTTTGACCCCAACCTGGTTTGAATTTCTCTATTATACATCAACCACAACATACTTCTTTAGAGTTTAGATTTAAGCAACATCAAATTTTTGCGCTATTGCTTAAGAATATGGTGTTGAATTGTTGATTGGATTTATTAAAGTCTCAGGTCTTTTATTTTTTGTTCTTAGTTGGGTATACACCGATGTATGCCTAACAGTAGGAGTCGAGGAAATCCCTTGATCCTATTGAATATTAAACCAGAAAGTCTACTATAACCTAATCGTATGATGGGTTAGCAAGTACAAACAAGTGATTTAGAAGGGGTTTGGGATGACCCTCTTGCTATACCTTCCCCTGCTCTGGATGATCCACAAAATATCTCTAATAGACAAGCAAAGATGATGTTAGTAGAGGCAGCTGAACAATAGAGAAGAGTAATGGAGGAAGCCCAGTTGGCTCAGTAGGCAGAACTAGCTAGGCCAAGAACAGTAGCCGATCATCAAGCAACACTTAACGGTGATCAAGATAGAGCGCGAAGTTGTAGATATTGAGTGATCCCAACTTATTATTATCTATTGCTTTATGATGAAGATGAGGATATGGGATATGTTGAGCTTGCTGAGACAAGAGCCAATATTCCTCCCGTTTTACCCCAAAATGTTAAGTTTGATATTACCTGTGCAATGATCCAGCTGCTGTATCTAAAGGGTGTATTTTTGGGGTTGTCAAAAATTGATGCAAACATGTATCTTGCCAATTTTACTGGGATCTGCACTTCTTATACCATCCTAGGGGTAGATCAGAAAGCATTAAGATTGAGGTTGTTCCTATTCTCGTTGACAGGAGAAGCATCATTGTGGTTGGGGAAACATTCAAGAGGCTCAATAACAACTTTGAATGAGTTGTACAAATAGTTTTGAATTGATTCTTCCTTTTGCTAGGTTGCTACAGATAAAAGATGAGATTTACAACTTCCGACAGTTGCCTGCTGAGTCCATGTATGGGGCATGGTTTTGGTTCAAAATAAATTAAGCGAGGTACCTAATCACTGAATTCCAAGGTCTAATTTGCTGGAGATATTCTATAAATCCCTGAATATAAGTTTTAGGGCGATTGCTGACACAATATCTGGAGGTGCACTTATGCATTTTCATTGGGATATGGCTCAGGAAATATTGGACGAGATATCTATCACTAACCAAGAATGGCACACTCAGAAAATTGATAGAAGTACTGGTACGTATGCTATTGGGGCTACTAGTGACTATAGGGTTAGTGATGATTCAGTAGCATAAGAAGTTTCATAGTTCAGAACAAATATTGAGTTGCTTATAAAGCAATTTACAATGATGAATTTTGTTAAAGTAAACGTAGTAGGGGCTCAGGGGTCTGCTTCCAGGGCTTATGAGTCTGATGCAGATAAGGAAACAAAGTATCTCGATTGAGAAGCGGCAGGTTTCTAAGCTAAAGGGAAAGAAAATCAAGGTTGAAACTACTATGGTGACAGGTACCAAGACAAAAGCAAAGAATGAGATGGTGATTGGAGACGTAAATATGACTATCCAGAGAAGAGTGATAGTTAAGTTCCACTGGACAACTGAGATACCGAGTTGAGAATGAAAGCAATGTTGTCAAAGATCATGAAAGGCGAAGAAAGTCAGGATAACTAACTTAAGGTGATTAAAGAAGACTTATCAGGACTGAATCAAAAAGTTTAGTTGCATGCCACTGCGATCAAATAATTGGAGAAACAGTTTGGCCAAATGTCGTCCACATTAAATCAGAGATAGCTTGGCACTCTTCCTAGCAATACAGTCTAGAATCCAAAAAATAATAGTCATTATTATGCCATTACCACTCGGCATTGTAAGACCACCATGGATACCCCCGTACCCACTACGGTAGAGTTTAAGATTGATTATGTGTCACGACCTGAGACTACCCCTAGTTGTACACGATGCTTGGAACCACAAGTGATCTCGAGCTAACCTATAAAATGGCATACTACTTGAGCAACTGGTTTAATATGTATAACAAAACTTAATTTGTTGAGTGGAAACAAAATTATGAAAACTCTAAATAAAGATAATACTGATAAAGTTTACAAGCTAATAAAACTGAAGAGAGAACTGAAATTACATAATTGACTCTGACTGACCATCTATGAAGCCTATACTATACTAACTATAGATAGTTGGGACCTGCCTACAACTATCACTAATCAATACATATGGAAAATCAAAGATAAAGTACATGATCAAGATCTGCCTGGAGTCCCCAAAATAGGAGAACTCATCACCTGTTGGCTGGAACTGCAACTGTCTGATCATGATGTGTGGGCTACAATTGGCACCTATATTATAAAACAATGTTGCCACACAGATGTATATGTGGATTAGTACTTCTGGAATGTACTAAGTAAGCAGGGGTGAATGCAATAAGTAAAACTGATTTCATACGTAATCTTAAAACATGCATGCTAAGTGTAAGTAGACTCGCCAAAAGACTGAAATAAACTAAAAGCTGAAATATATTAAAACATGAGTAAAAAACATAATATGATAACCTAGTGAATAACTACACTTAGTTTCTTAAAACTTTACTTTTTGTAGAATAAGTAGAGCTGAAGCTGGAATATGGTAAAACATGAATACATGAACATACGAAACCAAATATACATGTACTAATCTGATCTGATTAACTGATTCCTGGGTGGTGGAATGATTGAAATCTAAGAAAAGGGATAACTAACGCCTATATACTGGGTAGCTAATATATGAATATGAACTAATGATAACCAAACACTGAATAGCTGATGACTGAATACTGATCATGTAATATTGAATTGTACTTAGTCTGAATAATTAGACTGAAACTGTGAGGTATTGTGCATATGAGATATGGACTAACTGAACAATATAGGATAACTGAGCATGAATGTATGAAAATTATATTATCTGAGAATGCAAGACCGAGCATATAATATTTCTAAAATAATCTATAACCTGAAATATTGAAATCTGATAACTAGATGACTGATAATCTGTATGCCTTGGTCAAGAAAACCCGAACTAAAACTACACTGAATATTGTACCGAGACTGTGGAAGGTATCATCTAACCGACATGCCCCAATCTGAGCTAATTGGTGTCTAACCTGTAACCCTAGTTGGAAGGTTGTCAGCATCATTCCATGGGTACTAACACTGGCTATGTGGATCCACTAAATTGGCATCCCAAAGAACTAAAGAGTCACCCTATACTGGAAGGAGTACTCATGAGATATGTGTTAACCCTATACTGGAAGGAAGATATATCAAACCTACGCTGGCTACATAGTTTTGTAACTCAGGGATTGCTACTAAGGGTCAAACCCAAAACTGGCAGGAATGATCCTGTCCCTGGCTCTACTCGATGCTGAATCCTACTCCTAACTGAAAGGCACTAAAATTTTGACTGGTGCATGCACCGATAACTGATAAGCTCAGCTCATGGTATTTACAAAATAATAGTGCATACAAATTCTGAAGAAATTTTAAATATGTAAAATTGATAGTGCTCAATGTGTTCATAACAAACTGAGTTTAACAATAAAATCACGAGTTGACTGACTCATTACTTGAAAGGTCTGAAGTCATGTAAAACAAATAGGTATCGGGTGTTCATAACCCGCCAATACTGAATGACCATAAAGCACGATATCTACAGTTAAAACTGTAGTATGGAAATCATGGTTCAAAGACCCAAAACATGAACAGTCCACCATACATGTGAGAATCATGAACTTAAACATGGGAATTCTTTAAACATAAGGAAAAACATGATTACATGACTAAAATCATAAATTAGGGATTTAACGTGGAATTCACTTGAAATAGGACATGAGAAATTAAAATACATAGCATGAGGAAATCAAATATTGCATGGGATCATACATGGGATGAATTTAATGATAGAAAATTCATTCTTTATTTGAAAGAAAATGGGGTTTTGGGCTCCATGGGTGAAACGGGACCCATGGATGAACTCCCACATACCTTAATTTGATGGATTCTTGAAGGAATCTTGAAATTGAAGCTTGAATCCTTGTGTTCTTAAGAGTAAAATCTTGAACTTTGTTAATGGGGGAAAAGGGAGGGTTTTTACGTGAGAGATTTTGAAGAAGATGGGAAAATAATGCCTTTTGGGTGCTTTAATTCGTGCCTTGGACGTTTAGGGCTGAGGGGAAAAGACCCAAGTTCCCCAGGACCCTTAAAAAGCTAAAATAAAGGTGGAATAAGCTCTGCATCACATCCCATATCAAGTTTAGAGAGAGACGCATTGCACCCTAAATTGTGTTGAAAAACCGGCGTGCTGCGGCCAAATCGTGGACCTTTACTGCCTCTCATGAAAAAGACCATAACCTTTTGCTCAAGAATTGGATTAAGATAAAATTAATATCTTTGAAACCTAACTCAATTATATACAATTTGGTTGGCCTTGAGATTCAAAATTCTACATAGATCAAAAGTTATTCACGTTCAAAGTAGACCCTTGTAGAATCGAATACCAAACTTTGGACGAATCAAAGGCTCTTAGCTCAACTTTGTTCTAAGTGATTCTTATGAATATTTCCCCCCTTGAAATCACTTCACATACTAGGATAAAGATCATGACACATTTATTCAAAAGTAAATCATGGGATTATAGTTTACACAGGTAAGAATAACGGTTCAAAGTTTAGCTAAAAAATATGGGGTGTTACATGGTGATAATGTTGATATTACGGAAGCACATGAAGATGAAGCTGGAAAATTATCAGGTTTTGTGTGTAGTTTTAAAAGGATAAAGATAAGGGTATGATTGATGAACCTATTTTGAAGACTATTTTGAGACCTCTCCCTCATTTTCCTCAGTGACTGAAGAAGAAGTAGGAAGAAGGTAAATATTAGAAGTTCTGTCGATGTTGAAGGAGCTGTTTGTCAACATTCCACTTATAGAGGCATTGGAGCAGATGCCTGGTTATGAAAAAATCATAAAAGATCTGGTCACTAGGAAGCGTATAATGAGCTATGAGCCCACCGACAATGTACATCACTGCAGTGCTATTACTTCTAGATTATTGGTAGAGAAGAAGGAAGAACCTAAAGCCTTTACAATTCCATGTACCATTAGGTCCTTCAAATTCACTCGGGATTTATGTGATCTAGGAGCACGTATTAATCTTATGCTGCTGGTTCTGTTTAAGTAATTAGGGTTGGGGTACCCAAACCAATATCTATGAGATTGTTGATGGCAGACCGGACCATGACAAAGTTGGTTGTTATTTTTTGTGATGTGTTGGTAAAGGTGGTGTCCTTTATTTTTCCAACCGATTTAATGATACTTGATTGTGAGGTGGACTTCCAAGTCCCTATCATCTTAGGCAGATCCTTCCTAGATATAGGTAGGGCATTGGTTGATATGGAGTTAGGACTGATGAAGTTCAGACACAATGATGATCAAGTAATCTTCAATGTATGTCAGTCTATGCGGAAGCCAGACAATATGAGAGTTGTGTCTAAGATAGACACCATTAATGATGAGGTTGATGCAATGACTATTCCAATTGAGGAGAGGCTGGGTGTTGAAGCATTAGCAGACGTGAATAAGAATTTTAATAGTGATAGAATTAAGGAATATGATGATATGGTGGGTGCTCTGTATTTTAAAGGTTCTTAAACTTATGATATAAAGAAGCTAGATATGGATTTGAAAAATAGAACCACTCCTCCCGCTCATTCGTCTATTAAGGAACCACCGGTATTTGAGTTGACGACCCTTCCATCTTACTTATGTTATGCATTTTTGGTGGAGAACAACACCTTGCCAGTAATTATAATGGCTGACCTAATTGAGACTGAGGTAGAGGCATTATTATCAGTGTTGTAGATGTTCAAAAGAGCTATAAGGTGGACCATTACAGATATTGTGGGTATTCTGCCAGGCATTTGTACTAAATAAATCCATCTTGAATCAGACTGCATCTCGAGTATTGAGCATCAGTGCTGGCTAAATCCTCTTATACAGGAGGTGGTAAAGAAAGAAATTATGAAGTAGTTGGATGCTTGTGTAGTTTACCCCATTGCGAATAACAAGTGGTACAGTCCTGTTCAATGCATCCCAATGAAAGGCAAAATTACTATAGTGTGAAATGAGAAAAATAAGCTCATGCCAATGAGATCAATCACAGGTTGGAGAGTGTGCATGGACTACAAAAAGCTGAATACATGAGCTCAGGAAGACCATTTTCCCATGCCATTTATGGATTAGATGTTGGATAGGTTAGCAGGCAGGGGCTGGTATTATTTTCTTGATGGGTATTCAGGCTATAATCAGATTACTATTGCACCCAAAGACCAAGAAAATATAACCTTTACCTGCCCTTATGGGAATTTTGCATTCAAAATAATGCCATTTGGGTTGTACAACGCTCCCGCCATGTTTTAGAGATGCATGATGTCAATATTATTTAATATGGTGGAAGACACCATTGAGGTATTTATGGATGATTTTTCTATGGTTGGTGATACTTTTGATGACTATTGGGTCTATTTAGTCAATTCTCTTTGTAGATGTGAGGAATGCAATTGGTGCTAAACTGGGAGAAGTGTACTTTCATGGTGAAAGAAGGAATCATGCTTGAGCACAAGATCTCAAAAAGGGAAATAGAGGTGGATAAGGCAAAAATTAAAGTAATTGAAAAGCCGCCACCACTAGTCTCGGTGAAGGGTATTCAAAGTTTTTTAGGCCACGCTGGATTTTACAAGCGGTTCATCAAGGATTTCTCAAAGATTTCAAACCCTCCATGCAAGATTCTTTAGAAAGAGGTGAAGTTTAATTTTGATGAGGCATGCCTGAAGGCTTTTAAGTGCTTGAATGAGCAATTGGTGTTATCCCCTATTAGCGTCCCCCAACTGGTCCTTGCCATTTGAGATTATTTGTGATGCAAGGGGCGTGTCTTTAGGTGCTGTCCTAGGCCAAAGATGTGAAAAGATACTTCACCCTATGTACTATGCTAGCAAGGCATTAAACCCTTTTTAAAAGAACTATACAGTTATCGAGCAAGAGTTGCTAGCAGTAGTTTTTGCCGTTAAAAATTCTGATCCTACTTGATTGGACCTAAGGTTATTGTTCATACATACCCTGTAACGTTGAGATACCTAATGGCAAAGAAAAATGCAAAGCCTAGATTGATTCATTGGGTTCTCTTGTTGTAAGAGTTTGATTTTAAGGTGAAGGATCGAAAAAGCATAGAAAATTAAGTTGCAGATCACTTGTCCAAACTTGAGAATGAAGCAATGTAAAAAGTAGGGGGTGGGCTTGAAATCAATGGTACATTTTCAGACAAAATGTTTTTGGCAATACAGATGAAGATTTTATACGTGATGTATAGTTGATAACTAGAACGCTGGTGCAGTATAGTGAAGCTTTGGTACGTGAATTCTATGTTGCTTATCAAATAGAACTGAAAAGGTTAAACCCACCGGTGCGGTTATGGTAAGGTGTAGACCCATTATTAGATTTAGTGATTAGAGGTGTTTGGGTGAACATCTCAGCTTAGACGATCTCACGAATACTACATTGGCCAGAGTTTGTACTTACGGATAACACTGCAGAGATAGATTTTAAGTAAAGGAGATGAAAAAAGTGTAGGTGAAACAAATAGGTTTATAAAATAAGCTTTTTCATTTTCTATGGATGGCCAGGATCATTGACATAGATTAGGAGAAAGATCCATGGGTAAATGGAGGTATGGGTGGATCATTGCATATTACGAATGTCATCTTGAACTTTCAGGCTAAGTCTTAGTGGACTCTAATTTGGCACAGGTTGAGTCCCACCTTGGGGGAAAATATTGTAAGTCCAGACAAAGTAGCCCTACTAGCGAGAATTATGGCTAGCTATGAGATTGATGTGGCCAAATAGATTGCTCGAGAGATCATAGATTGGGTGACGAGTACCAATACGGTGATGGCCATCCCTTTTCTCTTGACATAGACATGCATAGATGCGGGAGTACCAAAACTCCCAGATAATGATTAATTCATTAGGCCGAGGACCACATAAAATTTAGGACTAATCAAAGATACTACTAACTCGATCTCTAGGGAAACTAAGTTGGGGGCTGCTATAATCTAAAAGGCTTTTGAGGCCGATGGGTATAAAAATGACACTGCAACACCGACATGGGTGACACCCCTACTGAGATCGGCCAGTCTGAGCCTCAGGCCTCTAATGGAGAAGGTACATCCCTGATTTAGCCTCTATAATCTACTATATCACCTTGTCCATCCACATCCAAGTCGGTTCCGACCGGCTATGTATTAGTGCCGCAGTCATTTTTATTAAAGTTATAGAAAAGGCTGAGCACTATAGAGACAAATGTAAGGCTGATTAAAAATAAAGTGAAATCATGGGTTGACACAAGGATTATGGAAGAAATGAGGTTGATGCAGGAAAGGTTTGATGGTTTTGAGTAGCCTATTAGCCAACAGCTTGAGGGTATTCAGTCCCCATACTTAGAAGTGTAAATACCGAGCTAGATGTGCTGTAAAAGTCAGTGGATAATTTACATGATAGACCAATCCTCTCAATGCCTATTATTGAGGAAATCCATAATGAATAGAAGGTCGAGAATATTTGAGGTGTTGGAGACGTACCCCCTACAGCTGGTGATAAGGAAAGAAAGAAAAGCAAGAAGAGAAATAGAAGAAGAGCTAAGAAATATAATAATAAGGCAGAAGAAGAACTAAGAAATATAATAATAAGGCCGCCAAAGCAGAGAGTCTACAGAGTAAGCAGGACCATCAAACAAGTATCCGAGAGATAGCAGAGGGGGAAGGTAGCTACCGACTTACAGATGCTGCTAATCTGAGCAATAGTACATCTCCACCGCCAGAACCACCATTGAGAGTAAAGACCACACCCGATGCCATTATTGATTTGAGTGCTCCGATCATTGCTGGGGCCACTGAGGATGAGAGTGGGACCCGTTCTAAGGCCCCACATATTGATACTGTTTGATCTGATGCCCGGGATACCCAGGTATGTCTTTGACCCTTTGCTTTACATTTTAGATGCACTAGAGACAATACATAAGTGTTTAGTTGGGGATGGAGGTGTACCACATAGCCGCCATGGGTTGTTGTTGTTGTGTTCTTCCCCCACCGACCGTGGTTTGAATGCAAAACCGACATATTTTTTTCTATTTTTGTGTATTGTGTTGTTTTGTGCATTACTTAGTTGGGAAGTAACTTTGTATCTAAGGCAGTAGACACATTTTGTATAATTAAGCTAAAAGTGGTACCCTTTCTAGAACCTTGATTACTGTGTGACATGGTATGCGTGTGACTGCTGTGAATCTAGTAAGGGCATTAGAATTAGGGATGTAATGAATATGGAAGACAACTACATGAACTGGATAAGTAGTGACTAGCAATGTAACCCTGTACAACATGTGTGTGAGGCGTTGCCTAGTTCCCAGAGTGTATGAAATCCAGAACTTGCCTTATTACTCTTGCCTAGGTTGTAGGATGGTTGGTTAGGAGATGATCATAGTACATTTTTGATGACTAAGTCCACTTTAGCCCAAATTTCCCAACCAAATGAAATAAAAATACCTTTATCCTGATGTTGAGACTTAATAGACTAATTTTTTGTTTACACCAATTCGCCTACTTGTTTAAACTATAATGAACCTGTTTTAGCCGTGGCCCTCCATGGACATTGTACACCTCAACTCAGGCAAATCGCCTAAGTTGAGGGTGGCTATTATAGGGATTCATAGTATAAAGAAGGTATGAAGAAAGGGTGTAGATAGAGAAAATGAGTAGGGTTGGGTGTGGTTGACATAATTGAAAAGAAAAGAAAAAGAAAAAGAAATTCAAAAATAGAAATTGCAAAAGAAGAAAATGATTGAATAAAAGAAACCACACCCAGCTAGAATAAGCAGTAAAAGAATAAAAAAGGAGAAATAAGGGCGGAATAAACAAAAAAGTTGGTAAAAGAGTGGAACCCGAAGAAATCGTAGTGCCAAGGAGGATAAGTCAGTAAAAATTATCAAATATACCATACCAGTCCCAAGCCTACATTACAAGCCTAATAGAAGTCCTATTGGAGCTTCTTTGTGAGTGCAAGCATTTCTTGACCATCCATTATGAATATGTTGATCTGATTGAGTAAAAAAGATTTCTTTAACTGTAAGGGTGCATGGGTTGCATTGTTAGGTTGCTTATATGTCTGGGTAGTGTATTCTGTATATGATGCGACCCGATTAAGGGCCTTGTTGTAATGGTCATCCCAAGTCCGACCGTGATTGAAGACACCCCCATTACCCAACCCAACCTTAAGCCGCCTGCCCTGAGTTGGCTGAATTTCGAGCATGTAGTAAGATAGTGCAATAGTTAACATGAAGATTCTGGGATAAGATCACAACTATGACTAACCCAACCGAGTCCAACCATCCCATACCAACAATCCAACAATACCAAAACAAGGGCCGTAAACCAGGCCATAACCAAGGATGTTCCAAACCATAATATTGTTAATCCCAAAATGAAAAAGGATGGAACAGCCAACAATACCATCCAATGATGTCAGCCCACCAGCTTATTCCAATGCCAAGGCCGAAACCAACACTGATCCTGCCCATTCCAACCCATAGAAGTACCACAAAGCCTCTTACCAAAAGAGTAATAAAATTTGGTTGGGACATGCCCTCAACCATAGCCAAAACCAATATCCAAAAATAAATCAAAATGTTTAGAAGTATCCATAATATGAAATGGAGCCTTCCAAATGGATAGAAGCTTACCACTTCAGTCCAAATGCTGTCCCCAAGTCAATCACTATGTAGGAGGAGTAGAATGGCCGGTTTCTACATATCGTGGGTATACAGCCGCCAGTAGATGGGTTAGGGGTGAACGCTAGCATGATCTCAGGATAAGGATAAAATAATTCCATTTATAAAACCAAGTAAAACCATCCATATGCACACATCCATACATATAGACATACATATATATATATATACATATAACTATGCTGGGAAAGAGGACTAGGTTTAGGATGCCTTTAAAACCTTTACCTGGGCTGTGTAGCTTTGCCATCCTAAACCACCCATGGGCTATATAGGTTTAGCTCCCCCTACTGAAAGGGCTCCAGTGTGTGTAGCCACATGACCAGGGAAGAAACCCTTGGGATGACTAGTACACCCCCAAAAATATACTGTGACATCATGCACACATTTTTGAAGACCAACCTCATATCAACAAATATGAGTTTCCAGTTTTGGTCCTCCCGGGACCTCCACCTTCCACGACTTTACTACACATCCTGCCTTTATTGCCCAATTAAAACCAATTTCCAATTAACCAAACCATTATAAATTTATTAACCAAGTCCATTATTATTGGTATCGTCATACCAACCCTTACTTGCAAGTATTATCCATAGCCAACCATGTATAGGTTTAAGGGGACTTTGAAGTGCCCTTTCATTTACCATGTTAAACTACTTGGGGGATTCCATGTACCCTATAAGCATAACCATTAGCCATTTACCATTCCAAGTCATTTAAACTATGCATAATTCCTTTACCAAGTTTTAAAACAAGTAGGATTTCCATTAAAAGTAATCAATGCAATGAACATATCTTTATAAGCATTTTATCAAACACATTGGGGGTATAATATGACCAAAAGCAATTCCAATTACCATTAAATCATTACCATGCAATCCGATTATCCAAAACCTCCATTAATGCATATAAAAGCATAATTAAAACCATGGCAAACCATAACAAACCATTTAATATCAATGCCCCCAAATTATATTTGAAAACCAAAATCATACAACCAATGAAATCATAAAAACATTCATAAAAACCATGACTCTAGATAAAATGAATAATAAGGGAAGAGAATATGCCTAAAACCAAGAAGATGACGATTGAAAGAAATCACCAAGACAAGCCCTAAATCAATCCTCTAGTTGAAACCCTGACTTCCCTTGCCAAAAAGCTTTAGAGAGAATTATAGAGTGTTTAGAAGAGTTTCTAAGTTTTAATGAATGGAATAATAGGGTAAATAACCTTCCAAGTAGGTAGAATTCATGGGACCTTATTAGGATAAGTAGGGAAATTATAACGACCCGGGACTACCCCTAGTCATTACACGGTGCTTATGACCTCAAAGGACCATAAGCTAACCCATGAATGATATCTGTTGTGAGCACTGAACTGTAATTAATGTAGAAAAATGGACTAAAGTTCCATAAGGTTCAAAACATCTAAAATACTGATAAAATATAACATTTGTAAAACTGAATACTATTTGGAAATCTAGACTGAAAAACCTCTAACTGAATCTGTCTGAAAAGTGGAGTTGATGGGACAAGCCCCCAACTAAATCTGACTACTGAGCTATTGCTAAACTGAAATACTAAAATAAAAGTACATCCTCGATAGATAAGGACTCTCTGCTAAATTTGCTACTGCTGGCTGAATCTGGCTAAGCGCGGCCAGGAACCTGAGCATCCGAACCTATGATATGAAACATCATAGCATAAGAAATGGGTATGCAATCAGTACGTGGGAATGTACTGGTATGCTAAATGAGGTAAGGCTGAATGCAAGGATTTATAAGCATGAACAACAACTGACTAAATGATATAGAGTAGCTGAATATAAGAGTACATGGATAACTATTACTGCTAAAATTGCTGGGTATGCAATACTGTGCATATATATACTATAATTGAGCTTGTCTAACACTAAGTACTGAGTTTTGATACTGAGTAACTGATAATCTGTAATTACTAATACTGATTGACTGTGTCTGATAGTCCTGATTCTGTAAAACTGAACTGAGTTCTAGACTAAAGACTGAAACTAAAACTGTGGGAGGTAATCATCTAACCGACATGCCACAAATAAAATAAGGTTACTGAGTTGGGGTCCAATCTATAACCCCAATTGGAAGGGTATCAGTACTACTCCACGGGTAAAGACAACTGCTGTGGAGTCAGTCCTAACTAGCGAGTGACCCCTGAGATCAGTCCTAAACTAGCGGGTGATCCCTGAGTATGTCAGTCCTATCTAATGGGTGACATCTCATAACCTATACTGGCTACATAGTTCTGGAACTTAGGGATTGATTCTAGGGACCCATTCCTAGCTAATAGGTAAGACCCTATCCCTAGGATCACTCAGTGCTGAATCCTACTCTCAACTAAAAGACACTGATATGATTATACTGAACTGTACTGGACTGATACAAAATTTATTGACTTTTCCTTTATTCTATAACTGAATGAGTTCTGTAACTGACTGAGGGTACTACTAATCGTGACATGACTGATACTATTTTGTAACTGACACTGGCTCTAGATAAATAGCTAAATTGTTGGGTATTAAATTATCCCAGGACTCGATAGCATGAAAAGTAAAGCAAAGCATAATCTTGAATAACATAACAATGTTCACTTGGTCATAATTTATTCATAGAGACATTTCATCTAGCACTTGTAATGCATTAACTTGTACATGGATGGGGAACACATATTAGCATGCTATAATGGCATTACTTCATTCTCATAGACAAATTATCAAATACATAAGAAGCATACTTGGTTTATTAAATCATAAACTCTTAGGGTTAACATGGTTACAAAAATCAACTTGCAAATTGAAGGGTTTATCATGACTATCATGTAATTCAACATATACTGGAATCAATTCCTGGAACTTGTAATCTAAATCATGGATTAAAATTCAAACAACACCATGAACATGAATTCAATCTAATTCAAACATGAAATCATAAATCATAAATCTTGTATTTTGAAAAAGGATTCTTGGGCTTCATGGAAGGTAAGGATCCATGGATGAACATCTAACATACATTAATTTGATGAGTTCTTGGAGAGATTCTTAGGATTGACCTTGATTCTTGAGAGATAGGGTTTATTTTCTTGAGAGAGAAATATCTTTTGATTTTAGGAGAAAAGTGTGTAATGAAGGGTTTAAATATTTTTAGGGCTTAAATCCCACATCTGGGAGGAATAAAATCATGGGAAAGGACTGTTTTAACCCTGGGCGTCCTTTTAATTTTTCTTGAAATTTCCCTGGACCCCTGGAATGACGCTCCACTATCGCGCCAAGCCACTGGAAAATGACAACTGGGAAATTGCATGGTGGCGCAATGCAGTAATATCATGTTTCCACTTTGATTGAGACATGGAAGTTCACCGAAACATGGTGGTATCGCATTGGAACACTGGAAAAGGACAATTCTAAAATTAAGCCTTGTCACAAAGCGCCAATATCGCGGAGGCTCACTTGTTTTTGACAATTTCCATTTTGGTTGGTTTCAGGTGGTACACTGTCTTACTAAATTAGCCATAACTCTTCACCCGAGTGTCGGATTTGGGTGAATTTTATATCGATGGAAAGCTTATTAAATTTCTCACTCAATGAAAAGTCAAAATATTGAAAATTCCATATGTACAAAAGTGTATTCATCCTAAAATCAAGTCTTTATTATTTTTAGGATGAATTTAAGCTAGGTAAAAGTATGGAGTGTTACAGAAATGCCCAGAGTACCCCCACTTAAGTTGCACAAAAAATCCTATTATAGGGATACAATAGACCCTCACAAGTCATACCCTTCTAATACGAGTGGTACCCTCCAATTGTACCTTATCCTAAACTTTTAGATCAAACACTGTCCAACATATGACTTATTAAATAAAGTTATATCCAAAGCATACGATTCATACCCTTCACTCGTACCCCTGGCAGATTTAAACCAAAGGAAGATTTAAACACTATCCACCATACGAGTCCTAGGTACGACTCGTACCCTGTCTTATGGATCATGGTGAGCCACTCATACTCAGATCCAACCTATGTATCTAAGTCTAAGATTAATTTAAGTAACCAAATGATCCATAACCACTAATACGACTCATACCCCCAAGTCATATCCATTCCAGTAACCAAAATCCATCCCAATAACCAATATTGTTTAGTACACGGCTGGACCATACCAACTGTATCCCAATATACGGATCGTGCCCATGAGTCATATTAGGTCTAGAGATCAGAATTCTAGGAATTTTTCTAAGGTCCAAAAACCAAGGTATTTTAGTATAAGTCTAGTTATTTATTGCTAATGTAATGTCATTACTTGATTCCTGTGTGTCATAGTGTCGTACCTAATCACATTGTCACAGTTGGGTTTTGAAAAGTTAAAAGTAGGAGGGGGTAAAGTGTTTAAGCATTAATTTATAAGTTAACTTCTAAAGGTTTCTTAGAATCTTCCCGGTTAGTGGTTTACCTTTCACTTCCCATGGTTCTAATGATATTTGGGTCATTGTTGATCAATTGAACCAGTTGGTGCATTTCATTCCTTTTTAGATGTCATTCAGTGTCAAAAGGTTGGCTCATATCTATATTAGTGAGATAGTCCATTCGCATGGTGCACCTATATCAATCATTTTAGTTCGGGGTTTCATGTTCAGTCCAGATCTTGGAGAGCTTTTTAGGAGGAGTTGGTTACTTAGGTGGATCTTAGTACAAACTTTTATCCAAAAATTAATGGTTAGTCAGAGTGGACTATTTAGGTTCTCAAGGATATGTTGCAAGCTTTTGATATGGATTTTGGAGGTCACTGGGATCAATACTTAGCCTTGGCAGAGTTTGCATATAATAACAATTATCATTCAAATATTAAGATGGTGCCATTTAAGATTTTGTATGGTAGGAGATGCCATTCCTCGATTGGATGTTTTGAGTCTTCCGAGATTAGACCAAGTGGTACTGACTTTCTTCAGAAGTCGTTGGATAGAGTCAGGAAGATTTAGGATAAGTTGAGAGTGGCTAAGAGTAGGCTGAAGGCCTATGCAGACCATAGGCTTTATAACTTGAGATTTGAAGTTGGTGATGGGATATTCCTCCATGTGTTACCTATGAAGGGTGTGATGAGGTTCGGGAGGGAAGGAAAGCTCAGCCCGAGATATATTAGACCCTTCAAGATTCTTTGCATAGTTGATAAGGTGGTTTATGAGTTAGCCTTACCCCAGATTTTGCTGCTGTCCATCTGATTATCCATGTTTCTATGTTGTGGAGATATATTCTTGATCCATATCACGTGGATAGATAGGCTTTAGTCTAGATGGATGTGAGGTCCCAGGTGTTGGCCACCGCAAATTTTTAAGTTTTAAACTTACTATCCTGACTATGACTCACCCTATGAGTCATAATGTGTCATTGCGGGTCATAGTACCCCAATAATAGGGTGTCTAGTAAAGGTATCCCAATTTATGGACCTAATTATGAGTTGCTCCTAACGAGTTATAAAGACTCTAAATGAGTTGTATAGTCCCATCCGTAGCCAAATCAGTGTGATGCCTAAAGTATTCTATCTAGACTATGACTAAGACCCTATGAGTTGTAGGGTGTCATAATGAGTCACAGGATGTAAGATATAGGGTTACCATAGGGTGTCATTCAGCTACTGTCTTAGCTATGACTCATGATGATGAGCCATAGTGAGTACTTATGAGTTGTATAGTGACTGTAGTCACTGGCAAGAATTTTCAGCTTTTAAGTTAGGGGCATTTTGGATATTTCCCTCTTTTCTCACTTAATATCCATGACCATAAAACACCCTTGGTACATTATTTTCAATACTTTAGCACTCAAAACACTCTCTCAAACTCACTAAATTCTCCAAGGTCAAGATGTTTAGAGTTTCAGAGAAGTTGGTCATCCAAGGGCTCAAGAGTTAATTTCTCTCCATAAATCTTTCTATTTAAGGCATTTTACTCTTCCTCAACTATTACTTTGTGGAAGAATATGTTTTAAATAGTTCTCCATGTGGTTTTGATGTAGGTTCTGAAACATGTGTCGAGGGTTTTAAATGATTGTTGTTTATATAGTGGTTCATGTTTACATATGCATTGTTCATATTTTCAATGGTTGTTTTGAAATCAATTTGATGCATGGGTATGGTGAATAAACTAGGGGATTTTGTTTTCCCCAAATTTTGTAAATATTGATAATTGAATTGGTAAGCACCCCAACCTAATTTTGTGAAAATAGTTTGAGTACGAGTAAAGATTGCATTGAATAGTTTTCTGAAAAATTGCATGATATAAAGAGGTTATTGAAACATAATGGTTTTATTTAGTTAACAAAGGGAGTCATTTTCTCCACTTTGTATTAATGAACAAAGGTAGTTTTCTCCCAACTTAATGGAATTCAAATGGCATGTTGATGTTATCATGCAAGAGTAGTTGGTATGACAATGACAATAGTGTATGACTGAATGTGTATTATGGTTCAATAAATGAGAATGTGTTGTAAATGTTTTAATACGTCTTAAAAAGGGTTTTGTAGCTAGGCCATGAAAATGGCAGTCTCGAGGGACCAAAAGTGGAAATCACGTTTGCTAAAGTGAGGGTCTAAATGGCTTGGGGTTCGAGTCCCTTAGCTTACGACTGGGCGGTTGAGTCCACCTTATTATATGATTGGGAGATTTGATTCCTTCATAATATATTACATAATTGAGTGCTTAAGTTACCTCAGTTTATGGATGGGAGGTTCGAGTCCCTCGTGAATGTATATAAGATTATTCTCTAGTTTGTGTGGCTGCACACACTGGGGCCTTACTAGGGGGTGAGAGCTGGGGGCCATATAGACCGTGGTACTATTGTTATTAATATTAAGCTACAAAATCCAGGTTAAAGTTTTATAGTTCATATTAAGGCTTGTTTCCTATCCCAACATTTTATATAAGTATATATATGTATGCACACATGATTATGAACATATACATTGAGTTGAACTGGATATTTTTATTGTCACTACTTTTTCCTTATCCTTGAGTTACATGCTAGTGCTAAACCCCCTAACCATCTTTGGACGCTGTATCCCCACATGATATAGGGCCTGAAGGCAATCTTACCTTTTCTGTGCAGCGCTAGGTGGATCGGTTCAGTTTGCTGATCATTTGCACTGAAATGGTAAGCTTTCATTTTTTAAAAAAATTTATCATTCCATTTGTTTCTTTTCATTAACTAAAATTAAAGTGTTTATATAAACATTATCATTGTTATTAACTGGGTCGGGGGCGTGTCCTGACTTAGATTTTTTTTGGATTTGTAAAGGCCTTGTGGATGTAACTGGGGATTGGGTATTGATGTTGACATGCTTAGATATCTTTGAGATTGTTACTCCTATTATTTTGTTATATATATTCGGATTTCAACCACTGCTAGGAGTGTTATATCTTGTTTGGCTAGGCAATAAGGGGGTGGTCTCCACTCCTTGGCGAACTTAAGATACCTGTCACGGATAGGCCCTAGTTTAGATCGTTACAAAGATGGTATCAGAGACTTGGTTATGTGTCGTTGGGTTTCCATAAATTCGTGTTAAGTAAAGTCTCCTTTATGGGTGTGTAGCATGCCATACTTATAGGGGGGCATTACGAGTCTTTTAGGAATGTTTTCCTTTCTTGCTGTTCAATTTTGGGCTATAGAGTCATATCTTGAATTTTCTCTAATACCAATTTATTTGCATTTCAGTTCATGCCTTCAAGAAGATCTGATGTGCGTGGAAACTCTTTTTTCCCATCTGAGGACAATGTCAATGAAACTCGTTCTACTTATGGAGTTCAGACCCAATCTTGGGCTCCAGCTCATGATTGCTCTTATGGAGTTCCATCAGTCCTTACTGGTCCTCTTCGAGTTCCCCAGGATGATGATGATCATGCCCTACCTCCCTAGGGAGACATTTCTAAAGCTGAGTTTTGCCGATCTATTCATCTATTAACCTAGTTGGTGACATCTTAATCACATCAATTGGTTCCTATTGGTACTGCTGTAAGTTCTTTTGAGGTTAGTCGAGTTGGAAAATTTATGAGGCTTAATCCTCTAACCTTTATTGGCTTTAAGGTTGTGGAATATCCTCAAGGATAGATGAAATAGAGAAGATCTTTTGAGTTATGCATGCTTCTGACTTTAAGGGTGTTGAATTTTCCATATACCAACTTAAGGATGCGACATATCAGTAGTAAGAGGAGTGGAATCAATCCAGGGGTCATGATGCAGAGTTGGCATTATGGGAATATTCTTAGGTGCTTTTATGGATCGTTTCTTACCTCAGGAGCTGAGGGAAGACAAGGTCAAGGAGTTTGTGTATTTTAGGAAAGGGAGGATTACTATTAAGGAGTATGCCTTGAAGTTTCACCAATTATCCCATTATCCTTCTGAGCTAGTGTCTTTCATGGGAGCGAGGATGAGAAAGTTTTCTTTTGGTCCATCCCGTGATCTAATTTTGGAGAGCAAGTCCACCTTGTTTAACATGGATATAGACATCTCTTAACTTGTTTTGTATATGCATTAAGTTGAGGAGGTAAAAAAGAAGAAGGCAAAAATTGGGGAGAGGAAGAGTAAGAAAGTTTCAGTATTCGGACCAGGTTTGAGGTTAGAAGCTAAGTGGTAGAGATATTTGAAAATGGTCTAAGAAGAAGTGGGACAATTTTGGTTCTTATTCTACACTTAGTGCTCCATATCCTAAGTCATCTGATGACCATCATTTTTAGAGCAATAATGGATTTAGGGCATAGGGTGCCCAATCTCAGGCTAGTAGAGCTCAGTCCGCCCTATCTTATCCCCCTTATTGATTTTGTGGGTAGGTGTATCGTGGATTTTATGAGGAGGGTTGGAATAAGTGCTTTAAGTGAGGTCAGTTAGGAAACTTGCAATGGGATTGTCCATCAGTCAGGATTTCCACTAGGGCTAGTAAGTTTTTGATTGCCAAATCTTTATCTTATGCAACAAAGGGTGCTCCTTTGGGCTTCGACATTGGTCGAAATTTCCACTCGCTAGGAATCCAAGCCATCTTTGGATGTTATTACTAGTATGTTACAACTCTTTTCCCATGATTTGTATTATTTGTTTGATCTGGTATTCACCCTTTCTATATGACCCCTTATGTGGCTATTCATATTATTTTTAGTCTCTAGTGTATTCCATATCCTTTTTCTATGTCTACTTTAGTGGATGACTCTATTGTGGCTAGAAGAGTCTATAGGGTTTTTGTGGCATCTATCAGGGGTAGGGAGATGTTAGTGGATCTGATAGAGGTAGACATGTTAGACTTTGATGTGATTTTAGAAATGGATTAGTTGCACTCATTTTTTATATCTCTTGATAGTAGGAACTAAAGGGTTAGTTTCTAATACCTAAATGAGCCAGTTATTGAGTAGGAATATAGTTCCCTAGTGCCTAAGGGAAGTTTCATTTCATATCATTGAGCTTGGAGGTTGATCTCCAAAAGGGTATCTATGCCATTAAGTTCATGTTAAATATTCTAGTTCTGAGGGTCCTTCTTGTCCTGGTGTTCTGTGAGTTTCTTGAATTGTTCCTTGATGATCTTTCTAGTGTTCCTCCTAATTGGGATATTGATTTTGCGATTGATATTCTTTCGAACACTAATCCTATCTTCATCCCTGTCAATAGAATAACTCTAACTGAGTTGAAAGAAATTAAGGAATAGTTGAAAGACCTTTTTGATAAGGGTTTTATTCATACTAGTATTTCCTCGTAGGGTGATCCTGTGCTCTTCGTGCGTAAGAATGATGGGTCCCTCCAAATGTGTATAAATTACTGACAATTGAATAAGGTGACAGTGAAGAATAAGTATCCTCTTCCTGGGATTGATGACCTATTTGACCAGCTTTAGGGTGCTACATACTTCTCTAAGATTAATCTTCGGTCAGTTTATCATCAGCTAAAGATTAGGGAGATGGATATCCCTAAGACTACTTTTCATATCCGGTATGGCCATTATGAGTTCTTGGTCATGTATTTTGGTTTGACTAATACCCTGACGACATTTATGGATCTTATGAACTAGGTATTCTATTAGTTCATAGACTTATTCATCATTGTATTAATTGATAATATCCTTATTTATTCTAAGAGAGAGGCGAATCATGCCGATCATCTCTATATAGTGTTGAAGACCCTTAAGGAGTGGCGATTGTATGCTAAATTCTCTAAGTATGATTTCTAGTTGAATGTTGTGACCTATTTTGGTCATGTGGTGTCTAGTGAGGGGATCATAGTGGATCCACAGAAAGTTGAGGTGGTTAAGAAGTGGCCTAGACCCACAACTCCAACCGACATTCGGAGATTCTTGTGTTTAGCCAGATATTATAGAAGGTTTGTGGAGACTTTCTCTTCTATTGCTGCCCTATTAATTAAGTTGACTCAAAAAGGTAAATTCTTGTGGGGTAGTTTGAGAAGTTGAAGGATATGTTGACTTCAGCTCCAATTCTAACTTTACACGAGGGTACTGATGGCCTGTCATTTATTATGATGCATCCTATGTGGGATTGGGTTGTATGTTGATGCAACATAGTAGGTTTGTGGCCTATGCTTATACACAATTAATAGTTCATAAGAAGAATTACCTGATTCACGACTTAGAATTATTGGCTGTGGTCTTCGCTTTGAAGATGTGGCACTATTATCTGTATGGGGTTCATGTTGACATCTATTTAGATCATAAAAGCTTGCAATATGCATTTATACATAAGGAGTTAAACCTCAGGCAAATGAGATAGATTGAGTTATTCAAGGACTGTGATATGAGTCATCAGTGTTATCAAGGTAAAGCTAACATGGTTGTTGATGCTCTTAGCAGGTTATCTATGAGAAGCTTATCTTATATGGATGAGGAGAAGTAAGAGTTGATGAAGGATATTCACTGGTTAGCTAAACTCGGGGTTCATCTTTTGAACTCTAAGAATGAAGGGGTGATAATACAAGAGGCGGTGAAGTCATCCCTTAGTGCTGAGGTTAAAGAGAAACAAGTTTTGGATCTGATCTTAATGCAGATTAAGAATGATGAAGTCCAGTAAAAAGTGATAGTTTTTGAGATTGGTGGTGATGGTATCTTGAGATTCCAAGATAGGTTGTGTGTCCTAGATATTGATGGGCTGCAAGGGAGGATCTTGGCTGAGGCTCATGAATCAAGGTACACTATTTATCTTGGTTAGACAAAGATGTACCATGATTTGAAAGAGAGATATTAGTGGAATAACATAAAGTAGGGTATGTTAAATTTTATGGCCAAGTTTATGGTATGTCAATAACTGAAAGTGGAGCACAAGAGACTTGGTAGGTTGTCTCAAGAGATTGAGTTTCCCGAATAAAAGTGGGAAGTGTTCAATATGAATTTTATTATTGGTCTTCTGCGGTCCCACCATTAGTTTGATTTGATTTGGGTCATCGTGGATAGGATGACCAAGTTCGCTCATTTCCCACCAGTGAAGACTAATTATTTGGAAGAAGATTATGCTAAGCTCTTCATTCAGGAGATCGTAAAGTTGCATGGTGCTCTAGTTTCCATTATATTTAGTCTAGGTACTCAGTTCTTATATCACTTTTGGCATTTATTTTAGACGGTTTTGGGAACTAAGGTGAACCTTAGGACCGTTTTCCACCCTCAAACGAATGGACAAGCAGAAAAGACCATTCAGAATTTGAAGGATATGCTAAGGTCTTGTGTGATTGATTTTGGTTGTAGTTGGGTTGATAATTTTCCTCTCATAGAGTTTGCATATAATAATAGCTATTATGCAAGTATTATGATGGCTTCATTTGAGAATTTATATGGTAGGAGATTTCGTTCTTCTATTAGGTAGTTCAAGGTTAGTGAGGTTGGGTTGTTCGGTCCTAATTTGGTTTATCAGGATATGGAGGCGGTGAAATGGATTTGAGAAATGCTTAAGATCGGCCAAAGTTGCCAAAAGTCTTATACAGATGTGAGAAAAAAGGGAAATGGAATTTGAAGTTGGTGATTAGGTATTCTTGAAGGTGTCTCCTATGAAGGGAGTGATACAGTTGGGAAAAAAGGGAAAACTCAGTCCCCGTTATATGGGTCCTTATTTGATTTTAAAGAGAGTGGAAAATATGGCTTATGAGTTAGAGTTGCCTCCTTGTTTGGGTTTCATTCACCCGGTTTTTCATATTTTAATGTTGAGGAAGTGTATCGGTGATCCTTCCCTAATGGTTTCCTTGGAACATGTTAGTGTTTCAGACTTCTTGTCTTATGAGGAGGTCCCTATTAAGATCTTAGATTGGCAAGTCCGTCGGTTATGGATAAAGGTTGTGGCTTTAGTAAAGGTTCTATAGAGGAACCAAAAGTTTGATGAAGCTACTTGGGAAGCTGAAGAGGACTTGAAGTCTAAATACCCATTCTTGTTCCCCGTTCTAGACACTCGTGCTTAAGGTATGTGTTAATCTTATCATCTTTGTTCTCTGACTTTGTTAATGAAAATTATGATTTCCTTGACATCTTTGTTTTTTGTATTTGTTAAAGGTAAGTGTGGGTGTGTTTCTACATTAAATCATGCTAATGAATGCCTTGACCCTTCATTCAAGGATGAATGATCTTGGGGGGAGGGGGGGAGAATATGATGCCCTAGATGTTTCCCACTGCAAAATTTTGAATTTTGAACTCACTGTCCTGACTATAAGTTACCCTACAAGTTGTAAAGTGTCATTGCGGGTCATATGAACTCAATCATAGGGTGTCCAGTAAGGGTATCCCAAGTTATTGGCCTGATTATGAGTGACTCCTAACGAGTCGTAAGGACTCCAAATGAGTCATATAGTACCATTCGTAGCCAAAAAAATGTGATGTCCAAAGTATTCTGTCTTGACTATGACTAGGACCCTATGAGTCGTAGGGTCTCATAATAAGTCATAGGGTCTGATTCGTAGGGTTACCAAAGGGGGGTCTTTCAGCCACTGTCTTGGCTACGACTTGTGGTGGGGAGCCGTAGTTAGTCCTTACGAGTCGTGTAGTGACCCATAGTCACTGGTAAATTTTTTTTAGCTATTAAGTTGGGGGCATTTTTAGACATTTCTCTCTTTCCTTACTTAATACCCATGGCCATAAAACACCATTGGGACATTATTTTCAACACTTTAGCACTTAATACACTCTCTCAAACTCTCTAAATTCTCCAAGGTCAAGATATTTAGGATTTCTAAGAAGTTGGTCATCCAAGGGCTCAAGGATTAATTTCTCTCCATAAATCTTGGTATTTCAGGCATGTTACTCTTCCCCAACTATTACATTGTGAAAACATGTGTTTTAAATAGTTCTCCATGTGGTTTTGATATTGGTTTTGGAACATAGGTTAAGGGTTTTGAATGATTGTTGTTTTGTGGTTTCATGTTTACATATGCATTGTTTATGTTTTTAATGGTGGTTTTGAAATCAATTTGATGCATGAGTATGGTGGATAATCTAGGGGATTGTGGCTTCCCCAAATTTTGTGAATAGTGACGATTGAATTGGTAATCAACCCATCCCAATTTTATGAAAGTGGTTTGAGTACGAGTAAAAATTGCATTGAACTATTTTCAGAACAATTGCATGATATAAAGAGGTTATTAAAATATGATGGTTTAATTTAATGAATAAAGGGAGTCGGTTTCCCCCACTTTGTATTAATAAACAAAGGGAGTAGTTCTCCCGAGTTAATGGAATTCAAATAGCATGTTGATGTTACCCTGCAAGTATAGTTAGTATGACGATACCAACAGTATATGCCTGAATGTGTATTATGGTTCAATGAATGGGAATGTGCAATAAATGTTTTAATATGGCTTAAAAAAGGGTTGTGTAGCTGGGCCATGAAAGTGGCTATCCTGAGGGACCAAAACTGGAAACTGTATTTTCCTATGTGGAGGTCTAAACGGACTGGGGTTTGAGTCTCCTTGCTTATGACCGGGTGATTTGAGTCCACCTTTTTATATGATTAGGATGTTCGAGTCCCCCACATTACATTACACAATCGTGTGCTTAAGTCACCTCGGTATATGGTTGGGAGGTTTGAGTTCCCCATGCATATATAAAAGATTATTCTTCAATTCGTGCAGCTATATGCACTGGGACCCAACCATTGGGTGAGAGATGAGGCCCATATAGCTCGCGGGTACTATTATTATGATGGTTAAGCTACACAATCCAGGATAAAGTTTTAAAGTGCATGTTAAGCCTTGTTCCCTATCCCAACATTTTATATAAGTATATATATGTATGCATACATGTATGTGAATATGTACATTGAGTTAAACTGGATTTTTAAATTGTCACTACTATCTCCTTCTCCCTGAGCTACATGCTAGCTCTCAACCAACTAACTATCTCCAGAAGGTGTATCCCCACGCGACACAACGTTCAAAGGTAATCCTACTTTTTATGCGCAGTGCTAGTTGGGCTGGTTTGGTTTGTCGATCGTTTGTGGTAAAGTAGTGAACTTTTATTTTTTAGAATACTTGATCTTTCCATCGATTTCCTTTCATAAACTAGAATTAAAGAGTTCATATTAACATTATCATTATTATTGTATTTGTAGTTGTTAGGGTCGGGGGCATATCTCGACTTATATTATTTTTGAATTTTTAGAGGCCTTGTGGATGTTATTGTGGATTGGGTATTAATGTTGGCATGATTAGATGTCTTTGAGCTCGTTACTCTTATTATTTTGTTATACGTTCATATTTTAGCTGCTGCTAAGAGTGTTATATCCTGTTTGGCTAAGAAATAAGGGGGTGGTCTCCGGTTCTCGGTGGAATTGATATACCCATTATGGACAGGACCTGGTTTATGTCGTGACATTCGATGAGCTGTTGACTTTCGTAGAGGAGCCTGTGATCATTTTGGCTAAGTAGTTGCGCACTAGGAAGATTCCTATAGTTAAGGTTTAGTGGGGGCTCCACCCAGCAGAGGAGACTGATTGGGAGATCGAGAGAGAGATATGAACCCAGTATCCTCACTTGTTCGAGCCTTCAGGTACATCCTATACTTGACTTTTGCAGAAGAAAGTCCTTTTAGTTATGGCTATTGTAATGACCCTTCTGGTCATTTTCCATATATCCACTTATTTTGTCTGTTAGAGTTTTTTCATACCCGCCCTAAGTCATTTATGACTTGCTGGAACTAACAATTTGATTATTGGGCAATTCATTTGTTTTTAAAGCTAATTCCCTATTTTGAAGTCTTACTTGGCTATTGAAAGAAAACTTTAGTAAAATGACCCCGTATGCTAATTCTGACTATTTCAACAACTTTAAAATGTTGATTTTAGGCTAGGTGGACTCTTGGTTTTGGTCCCGAGGCACTCAGGCTCATTTCGACCTATTGGTCAGAAAGTTAAGAAAATGGAAAATGGGTGTGAGATCAACTTTTAGTTAAAATGACCTCAAACTGAAATTTTGACTACGCCATTGAGTTTAAAATATTGAATTTGGTAGGGTAGCATAGTCCGTTTGCATATACCAGATTTTGAATGAATCCCGAGGGGTTGACGGAGACTTCTAAGTCTCAGTTGTGCTGGTGCACTCACTAACAATGAGTCAGGGTCGCGATCGTGATACCCTTGGTAGGGAAACATAAGCCGCTATTGCAATACCATGTGTTGCGATAGCGAAACACTTGGTAGCCATTAGATACCACGATCGTGAGGGTTGGGTCGCACTAGCAACTCTCGAGCACCTAGTAAGGGTATAAATATTTCTCTTTTAGCCCGTTTTGCCCATTTCTTCATCCATTCTCATGAGACTAGAACCCTAAATATTGAGAAATCTTGGGATTAGAACTTGTGGCTGATTTGGAGAGCTTGGATAACGATTATTACACGATTTTTCTTCGATTTTGTGGTAAGATTTCTATAATTTTATGGTTGATTTCCCCCCTTTCTTCTCTAAAATCCCTAAAATTTGGTGACTTGATTTTAGCACCAATGTAGCTCGGATTTCACCTATTTTTGAGGGTAATTACTCCTTGATCATAGGGGAATGTTTGGTTGGCCTCAGAAATGCAATTTTCTTAACTGTGACCCACATGGGGTTTTGGAGCATTTTTGGACCCGAAGCATAATGGTCCAATATAGGTATCATTATTATCGTTGTGATGAGTAGATTGTGATTTTGATAGTATGGCACCTTGTGGAAGCTTCTTGGAAGTGGAAGTCGGTGATTTAACGAATTCCTCAAGCTTTCTTTGGCGTCCACATAGGATAGGTTTCCTCTCTTTTTATATTGATTATGACATAGTATGTTTATGATATTGTGTTTGATTTGGGATGGGTTTTAGGTGTTGGTGATAAAATTGATGACAATTGGCTTACTTGGACTTCTTAAGCTATCTGGAAACCATAATTTGGGCATAATTGACTTAGTTGCTTAGTTCCTAGATAGAATTTCTATCTTATGGCTAATTGAGACTTGTTTAACATCTAAAAGTAGATTTAGATACCTTAGTCTAGTTCGGCATAGAATTCCATTATAATGTGTATCAGGAATTAGGAGTGGGTCCCTTCGACCCATCTTAGGCCAAGACTTGAACAAGTTGTGGTAGACGTTTAAATGCTCATTATATACTTAGAAAATGCTTATTAAGGTAATATTGCGGAGATTTGGCACTTGATAATCACGATGGGAAAAAGTGACAATTGATGTTTATTTGTTATGCTATTGATTATGTTATTGATTATGACATTAAGAGTGATATTTATAGTCTATAAATACTTACCAAAATTCAAGTCCGGATATCAATGATGATATTGATGACATACATACCTGGTTAGAGTCTGAAAGATTATTATGATATTGATTATGAAACTACCAGTTCAAGTCTAGGAATTTGCTATGACATTGATCATGATATTGGTGATAAGATATTGACGATATTGCTTATATGATTACCGGTTCATATCCGGCTATTACTTATGATATTGATTATATAAGTACTGATTTGAGTCTGGCTACTTATGATATAATTATGTGACACCGTTTTAAATCTGGAAATGGGGTATGATGTTGATAAAATGGGTATTGGTTAAAGTCCGGAGATGGTTGAAACAATTAAGTGTGACGTGGCATGGATGGAATCTATTTGTACCATGGAAGATGGAAGGTGACGGCGGTTCGGTTATGCTTTACTTGATTGTACCCTCAAGGCTTTTGGAGGGTTGCGTTGGGTTATTTACTTTTCCGCACTTATTTGCTTATGGGGGCCAATTTTGTAGTTATAATATTGCATGCGTTTTATGTTGCCTTTTCAATTGATTTAATTATTTCTATAAAACAATGTTGGAGTTACTTCTGGTACGTTCATTTACTTTGACTTAGTTATGTTATCTTGAATTTTATGATATTTATATCATGATTTAGCTTAGTCGGATGATGATGCCTACTGAGTAACCATGTTTTGGTACTCATACTACACTTTTATAACTTTTTGGTACAGATCTGAGTACTAGGTTCTGCCGTTGATTCGAGGATCATGCTGTGTTGGATTTCTGAGATTAGGTGATCTCTTCGAGTCAGAGTCTTCCTATTTCCTTCTAGTTACCTATGTCTAGTTTTCAGTTATGAGATAGGATTGTATTGACTATTTTTAAACTTGGGTTGCATTTATAGTAGCTCTTGTACTAGTTCTACTAGGTCATGGGATGGTTATCTGTATTGTTGACTTGTTCTTGTTTAGTTCTATTGCCTTTCTTATTATTGAGTTGATTTGTCTATTTTCTCCTGTTTTTGTGCATTTCCCCCAAGTTAGCCCATTGAGAATAGATCCGGTCTACGATTCGCTTACCTACTGGCGGGGTTTGGTAGGTTTCATCATGACTCGTAAATCACGTCATGGCAGATGATGATTTGATACACAAGATTGTCAACTTCTGTATACACCTACCGAGCTGTTCACCCGAGGTAGGACCTATGGGGGGTTTGTCAATCCATATATAATCCAATATATAATACCAATCCAATATCCATATCTCCTCTTCAAAATGAGGTAGGACCTATGAGGGGTTTTAAACTTGGGTTGCATTTAAAGAAGTCACATTTTCTATCAGAAAAAAACAGTATTTCCATGGTGGTACCAACATTTCATAAAAGTGTATGATATGTGGATGTAATGCTCACAACCAACCAGAATGAAAATTTCCAAACCAGTATACCAAGTATGTAAGAAAAAAATGTACTCAATAAGCAAACGATCCATGATCCAATATGATCCATATACCAATGGAGTAAGATATACCATAATATGCCATTCGATACCACATAATTCCCAATTTAGACAATTTTCATCAAGAAGAAAACAAAAAATTACATAAATACCAGGACAAAAACATCATGTAAGACCCCAAACAGTCACACATAAAATGTCTCAAAATCACCAAATAACAACAATAGAGGCCCTACGCAGGCACACAACAATAATAAGCCATTTTCATGGTTAGTTACCATACCCATTACATGTTTTTCTATCAACATTAACTACCCAACATAGTCTGAAGAACGTTAAGCCATAACCTACCTCGAATAAGGAAAACCAGGTCTAAGAGCCTTCAATACGGATCCTTCTTCTCATGAAGAAACTCAAAATTAACTAACACATACAAATATAGAATTTACGTATCAAATTTAAGCCAACGATACTCTTATTGCCCATTTTGGGTTAGGGTCAGAATGAACCCCTAGAATGGATTTTCAAAAAAGATGGGTAAAGTTGGAATTTTAGTTCAAGATATATTACCCATGATTAAAGGAACCCATAGAAGAAAACTCAAGTGAAAATGGGTTGAAATTGGGGTTTACATTGAAGAATTACTAATTTAGGCCATCCGGGACAATATCCCTAAATTTCACTTTTGAAATCAAGTTTTAACAAGCTTTAAGTGTCAAGAATCAAAGAAAAGTAATTGAAATAGGGATTTAGAGCTTACCCAAGTTTGAAAATAAATCAAATTGCCTAAGAACACAAAAATTCAAGCTCAAAGTATCAAAATGGTAAAAAAATTTGAGAATAGGGTATATATATGTAATACCCTAAAATTATCAAGCTTTAGAACCATCAAAAGATAGGCCATTTATTTAGTTTTCCAGCGCCACAAGTCTCACCTCAATTCGATATTGTGGTAAAAAGTTATGCAAATTTTTCCTTAAGTATCAGTCGATTGCCAGTGGCTACAACTTATTTGACGACTTGTATCCAGATGTAACAAGTTTCTATGAGGAGTCATTGTCACAAAAATAAGGATCCTTAGTTTTTATCTCAGTGATAATGACCCCACCCTACGACTCGTCACCAGTGACAATGAGTTGTTAGGAGGGACTCGCTATCACAACAATGTATAGCAAAAAATCCAGTCTCAGACTATGAACTTAGCTAATGAATCGTGATTAGTCGTGATGAATTGTAGTCATAATAGAAAGAAACAAAAAAATTGAGTCTAAGACTACGACTACTCCTAACGACTCATAGTCAGACCTTACGAGTCGTTAGAAGGGGAGTCGGTACCTTAGCAGTAAAGATCCCAAATCTCAAAACCTCAGGTCACGACTCAGACCATGACTCATTACTAGAGTTATGGGTCATAGGGTAAGCTGTGACGACTAGGAACCCAAATTCCTACACATTTTTAACAAGGTCTTTTTGTAATTTCCACCCCTTTTAACCCAAACCCATGTCGTTTTACCCTTTAAAACATCATTATCGAGGGTAAATATTACCCTAACCTCTCATAACTTCAGAAACCATTCAACTCTTAACAAAAGAGGAAATTCCATTCTCTCCAAAGCCAACTTGAGTTCATAAAAAAACAAGTTCAAGCTCCAAGAAGATTCTCCAAGGGATTTTCTCTAAGGTATATGGGATTTAATTAGTGGGTCCCTTCCACCCACTGAGTCTCAAGAACTCTCTAAATTTACAAGTGCAATTCCTTTTCCTTTTTTTATAGGTTCTAGGTTGAATATGAATCTCTTAACTCTCCTCAGTTTATGTGTATGACCTAGTGTATATTATTTCCATGAGATTCATGATTTCCCATGTATAAAAATATGATTTCTCCATTATTTAAAGTTGTTGAGTTGTTGAATTTAAATTGAGAAATCATCTAATCATGTTTAATAAATGCTATTATGTTCAGTTGCATTAGTCAGAGACGATGGGTTATAAACACCCGTTACCTAGGAGATTAAACATGTATCAATTTATGTGTTTACAATTTTCTTCAGATTATGCATGTATTATATATTTAGAATACAATGATTGAGTATATTAGTTACCAATTTATTTCTCAGTATATAATTCAGTGTCAGATTAGTTGGGAGTAGTGCTTAGCACCGAGCGTACCTAAGAATGGAGGCTCACCCACCTGTTAAGGACTGAGACATTTAGTAGAAGTGCTTAAGTTCTAGAACTACGATACCACCATAGGTTATGAGGGGTCACCTTATAGTATAGTACTGATACCTTAGTCCTTCAAGACATCAATTTAGTGGATCTACTCCAGCCAATGTTAGTACCCTTGGCAAGGTAATGACACCCTTCAAAATGGGGTTATATGTTGGACCCCAATTAACTCAGATTGGGGCATGTTGGTTTAATGTTATCTTCCACAATCCTCAATTCAATATTATGATTATGTTTAATTCAGGCTTGCATGACCAAGTATTCATTATTCAGTCATTCAGATACACAATATATGTTTATACTTAGTCTTGTATTCAATTTTCATGTTCATGCATTCATGCTCAGTATATATGTATATCAACTAGATTTTCATCTCGCATACTCAATACAATTAAATTACCGATTGAATAATTCTTTGTGCTATATTGTCTCATAATATAGGTTCGGATGCTTAATACCCGGACTGCTCTTAGTACATTCACACGTCACTTAGCTTTATCCTTAGTAAGTTCTTATTAGCTAAGGACTAGTTATTTTTTCAATATTTATTTGAACACTTTTTTTATTTCAGTTTGTCAGAGTTAGTTAGGGACCTATCCTAATAACTCATCAGGTCTGTAGGCTTTTAGACAATCAGATAGTTAGATGTGTATTTAGTTTATCTTATTTCCAGATTTCATTGGTATTGTTTTGATTATCAGATTTATCAGTATGACTTTCTCTTAATATTTTGTTAGTTTCTTTCAGTATTCAAATCTTATACTAGGCCATGGGTTAGCTTGGGATCTCTTATGAGTCTAAGCACCGTGGTACGACTAGTAGTAGTATTGGGTCATGACAAACTTGGCAGTAGAGCTCAAGGTTTAGAGTTTCCTAGGGTGTCTGTAAGCCACATTGAGTAGAGTCTTGTTCATGGGTGTGAAGCATTCCACACTCATGAGCAAAGGGCTACAAAATATTTTAGGAAAGTCTCCTTTATTTTAGTATTCATGTCATGTGATGGAGCACAAGATCTACTAAAATTCTTTTTCTAATTCATTCTATACCATTTACAAAAAAATGCCTCCTAGAAGGGTTAATGGAAGAAGGAATGGGGACCAACTATCACCACCGCCTTTTCTCAAAGTCCCTCTAAATGAGAAGGTCTCTCATACTGAATTTAGGGTTTCCCTCACTACAATATCCCATTCCGTGGCTACTCAAAATAACCGGTAAACCATTTCCCCAGCCAACCCAGTGGTGAGTACGATAGTAGCCAAAATATGGGATTTCATTTGGATAAATCCTCCAGCATTTTTTGGATCTTTGTTTGAGGCGGATCTACAAGAGTTCCTAGATAGCGTTCAGAATATGACCAAGATCATGGGTGTTAGTTTGAGTGAGAGTTCTGATTTGGATGCTTACCAATTATAGGGAGTGGCCCATACTTGGTTTAAGCAGTAGAAGAAGGATAGGGTTATTAGAGCAGGGCCTATGGACTGGGATGAGTTTGCTACTACTTTTAAAGAAAGGTTTTTCCCACTCAAGTTGAGAGAGGCCAAGGTGAAAGAGTTCATTAATTTGAAGTAGGGTAAAATAGGTGTGAAGGAGTATTCGCTCAAGTTTACTCAGTTGGTGAGATATGCTCTGACTATGGTGGCTGATTCTAGGGCCCTGATGAGAAAGTTTATGTCTGGTGTTTTTAAGGATGTAATAAAAGAGTGTAGGCTGGATATATTGATTAAGGAGATAGATCTCTCTAGATTGATTGTACATGCTCATCAGATTGAGGATGAAAAGTTCTTGATTGTATATGCTCATCAGTTGAGGATGAAAATTTCAAGGATAAGTAAAGAGAAAATAAGAGGTAAAGGACTGGCAGATTCAATTTTTCTCAGCAGAGATTACACGGTGGCAACCAATTTTAGTTTCGCCAAAAATCTTCAGCTCTAGCCCCATTGCCTACTAGTGCTCCAGTTTCTAAGTTCAGAAAGGATGCCCATGATAGAGAGCTAGGCTCTAAGTCCTAAGGTAGTATGAATAGTAGTCGTACCAACCCAGTATGCAGGAGATATGGTAGGAACAACAAGTATGAGTGCATGATGGGTAGTGACGCTTGCTTCGGGCGTAGTAAGCCATAGAAAAGAATGAGTGATTTTCCAGTGATTTTGTAGAGAGGTAAGGATCTTCATTATTAAGGTAATTCTAACTCCTCATTATCTCTAGTTAGTCGCCCAACTTAGTAGGGTGCCACTTCTAGTTCCACCAGTGGACAGTGTCAGAATTGTCTTTATACCCTTCAAATTTGATCGAATCAAGAGGGTTCACCTGATGTGGTTACAGGTACGTTACATGTATTTTATATTCATATATATGAATTATTAGATCCCAGAGCCACACTTTTCTTTGTGACTCCCTACATAGCCATAGACTTTGGCATTAATCTTGAAATCCTAGAAGAGCCCTTCTCAGTTTCCACTCAAATTAGTAGTGCATAGATAGATGGGTATACAGAAATTTCCTAATCATAGTGTCCCAAAAAGTCACCTCAGTTGATCTTATAGAATTAGAGATGACCAATTTTGCTGTCATTTTTGGCATGGATTGGCTTCACTCTTACTATGCCACAATTGATTGTAGAAACAAAATAGTCCAGTTTTAGTTTCCTAATGAGCAGTCATAGAATGGATGGGTAGTACCTCAATGCCTATTGGTCGATTCCTCTCCTACCTTAAGGTAATGAAATAATCTCTAAGGGATGCATCTATCATCTCATTCGAGTCAAGGACTTAATTTTTGAGACCCCCGTGTCTCGAGTCAGTTCTTATAGTACAGGAGTTTCTAGAAGTATTTCCTGAAGATCTGCTCGAAGTTCCTCCCAAGAGGAAAATTGACTTCGGAATAGATCTCCTTCCAGATACCCAGGCTATGTTAATTCCACCTTACAGAATGGCTCCGATCGAGTTTAAGAAATATAAATAGCAGTTGAAAGATCTCCTAAAGAAGTGTTTTTTCAGGCCTAGTGACTCTCCATGGGGAGCTCCAGTTCTCTTCGTGCTCAAGAAAGACAGTTCTCTCAAAATATGCATCGACTACCATCAGTTGAACAAAGTCACAAACAAGAATAAGTATAACATCCCTAGGATTGATGACTTGTTAGGATTGATGACTTGTTCGACCAACTTCAAGGTGCCAACTATTTATCAAAGATAAACGTTCGATTTGACTATGATCAGCTCAGATTCAAAGAATGTAACATCCCAAATACAACTTCAGGACTTGATATGGTTACTTTGAATTTGTAGTTATGTCTTTTAGACTAACGAATGCTCCTACATCTTTATGGAATTGATGAATAGGGTGTTAAAGTTGTACTTGGATATGTTCGTTGTTGTCTTCATAGATGATATTCTCGTGGTGAGAGTGAGCATGCGGACCATTTAAGGATTGTTTTAAAGACTCTCAAGGATCACCAATTATTAACTAAGTTTAGTAAGTGTAATTCTTGTTGAAATTAGTAGTTTTCCTTGGTATTTCCAGTGATGGTATTCGAGTTGATCCCTACAAGACTGAAGCAGTAAGGAATTGGTCTTGACCCATGTGTCTATTAGATATCAGAAGTTTCTTGGGTTTAGTCGGTTACTATAGATAATTCGTTAATGGATTTTTCTCTATTGCTTCTCCCATGTCCAGACTGACTCAGAAGAAAAACAAATTTCAGTGGTACAATTCTTGCAAGAAAAGTTTATAGGAGTTGAAGACTCGACTCACCTCCACTCCAATTTTGACTTTACCAGAAGGCTAAGATGGTTTTGTAGTCAATTGTAATTCTTCCAGAGTTGGCCATAGTTGTGTGTTTATGAAGCAAGATAAAGTTGTAGCCTATGCCTCTAGACAGATAAAGACTCACGAGAAGAACTACCTGACTCATGACATTAAGTTGGTCGAAGTTGTTTTTGGCTTAAAGATTTGAAGGCATTATCTCTATGGGGTTCATGTGGTTATGTTCACTGACCATAAGAGCCTTCAGTATATTTTTAATTAAAAAGACCTAAATCTTTATCAGAGATGGTGGTTAGAGTTGTTGAAAGACTATGATATGAGTGTATTATACCATTTGGGTAAGGCCAATGTTATGGTTGACACCCTTAGTAGATTGTCTATGAGAAGTGTTGTCCACGTGGATGATGATAAGAAGGAGTTGGTTCGCGAGGTTCATCAGCTTACTAGATTGGTAGTTCGATTAGTTGAATCAACCAAAGGTAGTGTTTGGGTTTAGAATGATTCAATATCTTCCTTGGTTGCACAGGTAAAGGAAAAGAAAGATAGTGATCCTATTTTTCTTAAGTTGAAGGAGATAGTCCAGGATCAGAAGGTTGAGGTTTTCTCCTAAGGGGGAGATGGTGCTCTTCATTGTCAGAGAAGATTGTATGTTTTGAATATAGATAATCTGAGGCAGTATATGTTTGCAGAAGCTCATAATTCTCGATATTCTATTCACCCAGGAGCCACTAATATGTATCGCGATTTGCAGAAAGTCTATTGATGGAATAGTATGAAAAAAGATATACCAGAATTTATGGCTAAGTTTCAAAATTATCAGTAGGTTAAGGTTGAGCACCAGAGGCCTAGTGGTATGCTTCAGGAATTTAGTATCTTCACTTAGAAGTGGGAAGTGGTAAATATGGACTTCATCATAGGGTTACCTCATACTGCCGCCAACATGATTCTATTTCATTCATTACAGATCGGATGACCAAGTTAGCTCATTTCTTGCCAGTTAATACTTCAGACTCAGTTAAAGACTATTGTAGACTTTACCTTAGAGAGTTGGTGAAGTTACATGGATTCCCATTAACTATTAGTTCATATAGAGGTACCTAGTTTACCTCTTATTTTTGAAAAACTTTCTAGAAGGGTCTTGGTACCAAGTTCATCTAGTACAACTTTTCACCCACAAATAGATGGTCAACCAGAGAGGACCATTCAAACTTTAGAGGACATGTTGAGGTATTTTGTTATTGATTTCAAAGGTATCTAGGATGATCACTTGCCTCTGATCAAATTTACCTACAATAACAATTATCACACCAGAATTCAGATGGCCTAGTTTAAGGCTCTGTATGGTAGGAGATGCAGATCTCCTATCAGTTGGTTTGAGGTTGGTGAAGATGCTTTGATAGGGATAAAATCAGTGCTTGAGGAGATGGACAAGGTTCTGTTAATTCAAGAAAGGCTGAGAATATCCCAGAGACATACAAAATCCTATGTAGATATGAAGAGTATTGAGTTTGAGTTTTTAAGAAAAGAAAGCTTAGTCCTTGCTATGTTTTCCCCTATAAGATTTTGATTCGGAATGGGAAGGTAGCCTATGATCTAGAAATACCCGCAGAGTTAGTATCAGTACACCCAGTGTTCCATGTCTACTTGTTAAAGAAATACATTGGTGATCTAGCCTTAGTGGTCCCTTTAGATGGGATTAGCATGGGAAATAACCTCTCTTATGAAGAAGTCCCAATTAAGATCCTTGTCCATCAGGTTTGTAGGTTGAGGAGTGTAGAGGCCGCATTAGTAAAGGTTCTATAGAGAAATCAGTTAGTTGATAAAGAAACTTGGGAAGCAGAAGTGAATACGATGATCAAGTACCCCCATCTCTTCTCTTCGAACCCAGACCCAGTTTGAGGTAATAGTTTCCTTAAGTAATTAATTCTTTCATTTATATCTTAGCCATATAGTCATATCCATGTCATAGAATGAATTCATGAGCTCAGTTTAGTTCATGCATCAGTCACAGATTTAGATATCAGCTCATAGTTCAGCTCATAAATGTTCAGTGCAAATATTTCAGCTTCTCCCTAGTATATTAGCTTAGATAGTTTAATTCGAGGATGAATGATAACAAGGGGGAAATATTTCAGTACCCCAAATTCTCAAGCTCTAGATCCATTAAAAGATAGTCCATTTATTTAGTTTTTCCAATGCCACAAATCTCGCCTCAATCTGATATCGTGGCAAAAAGTTATGCAAATTTTTCCTTAAGTATCAATCATCTTCCAGTGGATACGACTTACATGACAACCTGTACCTAGATGTAACAAATTGTTATGAGGAGTTGTCATCACAATAGTAAGGATCCACAATTTTTAGACTAGTGATAATGACCCCACTTTATGACTCATCACCAGTGACAACAAGTCGTTAGAAGGGACTCGTTATCAGAATATAGTGTAGCCAAAAACCCAGTCTCATTCTACGACTTTACCTAATGACTCGTGATCATTCATGATGATTCATTGGGGGGTCATATTGATAATAGAAAGAAACCCAAAAATCGAATCTCTGACTACGACTGCTACTAACGACTTATACTCAAACCTAATGAGTCATTACGAGGAGAGTTGTTTACTTAGGAATAAAGAGCCCAAACCTCAGAACCTCAGGTCAAGAATTATACCACAACTCATGAATAGAGGGTACGAGTCATAGGGTGAGCCGTGATGACTGGCAACCCAAATTCCTGCATATTTTTAATAAGAGCTCTTTGGTAATTTCCACCTCATTTAACCCAAAACACATTGTTTTAACCTCCAAAACATCATTTATCAATGGTAAATATTACCCTAACCTCTCATAGCTTCAGAAATAATTCAAATCTTTACAAAAAAGGTGATTCCATTCTCTCCAAAGCCAACTAGGGTTCACCAAAAGCAAGTTCAAGTTCCAAGGAGATTCTTAAAGGGATTTTCCCTTAGGTATGCAGGATTTCATTGGTGGGTCCCTTCCACCCATTGAGCCCTAAGAACTTCGTAAATTTATAAGTACAATTCATTTTCCAATTTATTAGGTTTCAGGTTGAATATGAATCTCTTAACTCTCCTTAGTTTTTCTGTATGACCTAGTATATGTGATTTCCATAAGATTCATGATTTCCCATGAACAAAAATATGATTTTCCCTATTATGTCAAGTTGCTGAGTTGTTGGATTTAAATTGAGAAATTATCTTATCATGTTCAGTAAATGCTATCATGTTCAGTTACATTAGTTAAAGTTGGTAGGTTATGAACACCCGATACCTAGGAGATTAAACATGTATCAGTTTATGTGTTCATGATTTTCTTCAGATTATGCATGTATTATATATTCAAAATATCATGATTGAGAAAATCAGTTACCATTTTATATTTTTGTATATAATTCAGTGTCAGTTTCATTGGGAGTAGTGCTTAGCACCGAGCGAACCTAGGGATTAAGTCTCACTCGCTAGTTGAGAACTGAGACATCTAGTAGAAGTCCCTAAGTTTCAGAACTACTATGCCACCATATGTTATAAGGGGTCACCCTCCAGTAGAGAACTGGCATCCTAGTCCTTTGGGACATCAGTTTAGTGGATCCACACTAGCCAGTGGTTGTACCCTTGGTAAGGTACTAACAACCTTAAAACTGGGGTTACAGGTTGGACTTCGTTTAGCTCAAAATGAGGCATGTTGAATAAATATTAGCTCCCACAATCCTTAGTTCAGTATTTAGATTATGTTCAGTTCAGGTTTGTATCACCAAGTGTTCAGTATTTAGTTATTCAGTTGTTCAGATACACAACATATGTTTATACTTGGTCTTGCATTCAATTTTCATGTTCATGCATTCATCCTCAGTATATATATATATATATATATATCAAGTAGAATTTTATCCCGCATACTCCATACATTCAAAGTACTGATCGCATACTCTATGGTGCTATATTGTCTTATAATATAGGTTTGGAAGCTCAGTACAACGCTCTTAAGGAATTCATAAACCATTCAACTACAGCCTTAGTGAGTTCTCATCAGCCAATGACTAGTTATCTTTTCAGCTATTCATTTCAACACTTTATTTTATTTTAGTTAGTCAGAGTTATTTGGGAACCTGTCCTAACAACTCATCAGGTCTAGTGGCTTTCAGAAAATTAGATAGTTAGATGTGTATTCAATTTTATGTATTTCCAGACTTCACTGGTACTATTATGTTTATCAGATCTTTCAATATGACTTCCGCTTAGTATTCTGTTACTTTATTTCAATATTCATAGCTTATGTTAGGCCCTAGGTTAGCTTGGGATCACTTGTGACTCTAAGAACTGTGTTACGACTAGGGGGTATTCTCGGGTCGTGAAAATATATTACCCAGGTGTCACTTAAGCATCTATTGGGCCGCTTAAGTAGCCATAAATTAAGCGGCCAAGTGTTTCTTTATTGACACCCTCCCTATCTGTATGCATCACTTAAGAGGGCCTATTATCGCTTAATAGACACTCTCTTAAGTGAGCTGGCCATCCCTTAAGTGACACTCAATATGTTAAGCCAGGTTGCTTAAGCAATCGGCTAGCTGCTTAAGCGGCATTTTCTTAAGCAACCCAAGTGCCTCTTAAGTGGATACACCAGCTGAGTGGTACATCAATTGGAGACATATAGAATTCTAAGTTTCCGTAGACCTCTCAGGATTCATCCAAAATTCTAAGAGCACAAACAAACTATGCTACCCCTATCAAATTCAACGCTGCGCACTCAATGGTGATATATAATTTTTTTAAAAATATTATTTTTAAAAAATTGACCCCCAAGACCTAATTTCAAAATATTCTAAATCGAGGATCGAAATGAGATACAAATACAGTAAAACCACACAAACTATGTTATCAACCTAAAATCAATGTTCCAAATTTGCTGGCACAATCTGTTTTGCCATCCGATGCACAAAATAATAAATGTTGACCAATATCAACTATAAATCTTTTTTAACCACCAAAATGCACAAACTCACACCAATCACACCAAAATATATTTAAAACTTTGCCAATCATCCTAAAAATACCACAAAGAAACCAAGGTGAGAGGTAAAGTGGTCCAATCACATAAAAATGAACAATTCACAAAAATCAAGTCATTGTATTATCAAAAGGATGAGGATATTCAGAGGGTATATCAGTTATTAATGGGTTTAAATGACATTTATATTTAAACTAGGAGAAATATTCTCATGTGAAAACCTTTACCTTTCATTAGTAATGTCTATCGTATGCTTCTCTACGATGAGAAGAAATGATAAGTCATTTCTGTTTCAAGATACTCTTCCTAATCTACATCTTTCTATGCTAGTTCTTCACGACAACCTTAGCCCAAAAATAAACTATAAACTTATCCTATAGCAATACTATACCTTAAAATTAATTTTAAATCTTTCAACAACAATACCTCTGGTCTTTTATACTAATATTGCAAGAGGTATGGACATAGTGTGGAGAAGTGTCACAAATTATTTAGTTATCCTCCCAATTTTAAATTTACCAAGACACCTGGTAAGAAGGCTATTGATTAGGCTAAGGTTAACTCCACTCAACCTTCCATACCCTTTCTTGTTATTGATGAGACAATAGTTTCTCGTGAAGCACCTTTGAATCCTAGTTTGAGCAAAGAACAGTAAGATGAACTCTACAAGCTTTATGAGATGGGCCAATCGACTTTTGAGTCTGCTGGACAACCACACTTTATTACTTTTACCAACTTTGTTGGTAAGTTGGTTGATGATAAGTGTTTGCTTAACTCATTTATGTTAACATAAATGGATCAGTTAATTTGGAGAATTGACTCTAGATCCATTGACCATATGACTTCCCATAACAAATTACTCTTTGTATTAAACCCCTTCCTTTTCCTTGTCTAAACTCTTTTCCAAATAGTTACAAAGTAAAAGTAACCATTATTGTTTCCCTCATTTTATTTTGAAATATGATAATTCACTATGTCCTTTATGTTCCTAGTTTCCAATTTAACTTGATTTTTGCTTACAAATTACTCATACAACTTAATGGATTTATTCTATTTACCAAGCCTCTTTGTGTTATACATGGCCCTTCTTTGAAGATGCCTCTAGTACTGGGTAGACTGGTTAAAGGCCTTTACAAGTTATTTCTTAATTCTCCAAACTTTAATTCCAAGTCTAGTAGTTTTAATTCTGAATTCCTACTATCTATACTACTTATGATGGATATGTTAATGCTATTATTGATAATTGTAATAATACTGCTCCTTTTACTTCCCATTTTAATAATTTGGATTTTATTCAGTACTACAGATTAGGAAAAATTTCTTTTTCTAAAATAAAATCCGTTTGTAATCTTGGTAGTGTCTCGTCTGAGTAGTCTTTTCCTTATCCTATTTTTCCTTTGGCAAGGCAAACTAGATTTCCTTTTCCTGATAGTAGTATAAAGACCACCCATCTTTTTCAAATCATACATATTAACAGTTGGGGCCTCTATCATACTTTAATTTCTTCTGGTTCAAAATACTTTCTAACTAATTTGATGATTTTTTTTGGGCTACATGGTCTCACTTGATAGGACCTAAGAGAAATGCTTTTAGCATTCTCAAAGCCTTTATTTCCATGGTTGGCACATAATTTATTTCCAAAGTCAGACTAGAAGAAATTATAATGCCTTAGAATTGGGGTCTAGTATTGTTGGCTTTCTATTCTTTGTTGAAGAAGGAATTGTTCATAAAACTTATTGCCCTTATACCCCATAATGAATTGGTGTAGTAGATAATATGCACAAATATCTCTCCGAAACTGCTAGAGCTCTACTATTTCAATTTGGTTTTCCTGTTAAGTTTTGAGAAGATTGCATTCTTATTGTTACATATTTAATAAATAGATTCCCTTACCCTCTTTTTCAAAGAAAGAGTCCCTATGAAGTTTTTCACTAAAAACCTCCTTTTTATTCTCATCTTAGGTTTTTAGTTATTTTTGTTATAGTATTATATGTAAGGCGTGTTGGGATAAACTCCAACCTATATCTTTATCTTGCATCTTACTTGGCTATCATTTTAGGTAGAAGGAATATAAACTTTATGGTTTGGACTCCAAATAATCTTTCATCTCCAAGTATGTAGTATTTCACGAGGATATCTATCCATTTGCTGAACCTTTTCAGGCTCTATCTATTTTTCTTCTTCTTTGTAGCCTCCCTTCACTGTCCTTTATGATGATCCATTTCATCCTACTTTTGACTCCTTTAATCTAGATCCATCTAATTCTTAAATGTTATCCCCTTCTCCTACTCAACCTGTAACACCTTCTTCATATGCACCTCCAATACATCTTTCTAAATTTGTGCTTCCAGTACCTCTCCCTTTTCCTCATCAACTAGAACCTCCTGTACCTTCAATAAATTTACCGTGGTCTTTAAACCACCTCCATATCCAAATAGTTATGTTTTTCAATCATTCAGTCTTGCGCCATCCACTTATGCTCCATATTATACATTTGATCCATATACTTACTCCTAGGCTACTACTCTTTTTGAGTGGTTAAATTCTATGAAACAAGAGTTTGAGGCTCTTGATCTAAAAAATACTAGGGATCTTGTTCCTTTTACTCTTGGCAAGAAGTCCATTAGTTGCAAATGGATTTATAAGGCCAAGTGTAAAACTGATGGTTTTTTTTTGGAAACCTATAAAGCTGGATTGGTTGTGAGGGGTGTCACACTAGTTGAAGACATGGGTTTTACTGAAACTTTTTCTCCTATTGTTAATATGTATACTATTAAGACTTTCATTGCTATTGCTATAAAAAAGTTTTCTTTGTATTAATTGGATGCCAACAATTACTTTCTTCATGGTGATTTGGATGAAGAGGTTCTTATGAACTACCTCTAGGTCTATATGTATATTCTTCCACCTCTGTTCCAATAGTGTGATAATTGAACAAGTCCCTTTATGGATTAAGATAGGCATCCAGAAAATGGAATGCTAAACTATCTTACTCTTTATGCTCTAGAGGGTATGCTCACTCTCTCACTACTCTTTATTTACTAGAATTTCTGGTGATTCTATTGTTATTTTGGTATGCTATGGGGATGATATCATCATTACTGGAACTAATTTGGTCCAAATATCTTCTCTAAAGGATTTTCTTAATGAAAAATTCAAAATCAAGGATTTGGGTTCCTTTAATTACTTCTTGGGTATTAAGGTTTCCTACTCTGAATATGGGGTGGTTTTCCATTAGAAGAAGTTTATTCATGATCTATTGGTGGAGTTTGATGTACTTGATTGTTACTTTGTTTTATGTCCTCTTGAGAAGCATGAGAAACTCAAAGCTGGTGTGGGTGATCCTTTACCTAAACCTGAATTATATAGGTCTTCTGTAAGGAAGCTCAACTTTCTCACTCATATTAGATCTGACATTTGTTTTGCTATACATCATCTTAGCCAGTTTATGTAGCTATCTTATGTTACATACATGCTTTCTACTTTACATTTGCTTAGGTATCTCAGAAAGACCCCTGATATTGGTGTTTTTTCAATAACTTCTTTGATCTTTCTCTTTCTATGTACTATGATAGTGAGTGGGGGACTGTCTAGACAATAAAAAGTCTATTACTGAGTTTTTCATCCTTGTAGGTAGGAGTTTAAATGGCTGGAATCCAAGAAGCAACCTGTTATAACTCTCTCTTCCACAGAAGTAGAGTATAGGTCCATGAACAAAGGTGTTGCAAAACTCACTTGGCTTTCTATACTTTTGATTGATTTTTTCTTGCCAGCTGCTACTTCTATCCCTCTTCTTTGTGACAATGAATCAGTAATTCATATTGCTATGATAAAGTATGCAACCTATTAATTTACTTATTTAAACTTCACAATAACCTATGAATGAAACAAATTGCTTAATGTGTTCCAACTAAGCTGTAATAGTTTAAGTAAACGAGACAGTAATTTTCACATGGAAAACACCCTGCTAAAAAAGGTGTGATAAACCACGACCTGTACGTCTAAAAGATTTCACACCAAACTTCACTAAACAAATTTGAGCCTCAAAAGACAACAAATTAAGGACATGTAATCTAGGAATTATAAAATCTACCTCTTACTTAAACACTACTCACAAATCTCCCAAGGTATATCATCCTAAGTCTTTGAGTTTCCCAACTTGAAAATAATAATCCTAATTCAGTTTATGATTTAATGAAACTAGAATTACATTAATATTACAACTCAAGAACCAAACCTAATACATAGAAACTAATACAACTTACTTTCTATGTAATAGAACCAGGTCCAACTATGTATTCCTCCAAGCTGTGAACCACCAAGTCAATTTGTTAATTGCCTTTTTGGTTTGTGAGTGTGTGCGTAACTGTGAATGTCACCCCTTGTATTTAAACACAACTCTCCAAAGATTTCTTCTTCATATCAGACTTCCATTTCAAGTGAAACTCTCAAATCTTTATAGTTTTATGTGAAGTAGAACTCCTTCTTCAAAACTGATCCTCTCTTGTCTTCATGTGTTGTAATAAAACTCAATGTCTTCAATTCCATACATGATAATTACTTTGAGTTTATCAACTGCATCAACTTATCTGCTCCTGAAAACAAGTCTTCTTGTCCCTCATATTAGTGATCTCTTTTGTGGACTATGTTTTTTTGCCAGTTTACCAGTTAACCACTTCAACTAATATGTTTTTGCTATTTTGTCAATCACCAAAACTTCATGAGATCCAAAAAATTTCCCCTCTTTGGTAATGAAAAACCTCTTGTCATTTATACAACTCTTGAACTTTTCCTGTTGTCACTAAGTCAAGAACTTTTTAGTAAGAAATAGGTTAGGTATTAAGTCATGAATATTGCACAACCTAAGTCATACCCCTTTGGGCATCATCGAAAAGTGTAGTCATAACATATTGAAGGCCAGTGTGCTGTTCTAAATAGATCATGGCCACTAGGGATATCACCAAGTGTCGTGACTCGATTTGTGAGTCATGATGACACTTACTCTGTCCTGGCAGTAGGTAAGATAAACCATAACCCAGAGCTAAACACAATGAGTTAACTTGGTATAAATGCTCAATAAGAATGAAAAGCAACAACACAATATATAAATAAACAAGAGATGAAAATAATCCATGGGTAGCTAATCATAAAGAACCAAATCCCATGACCTATTAGATCAAGTAAAAGAGCACCTATAAATACAACCTAAGAGTCTGAAATAGTTAATACAATCTGTCTCAAAACAAAAGACTAAACATAAGTAAGATAGAAGGAAATAGGCAAATCTGACTCCAAGATCTCACCCTATCTCCGAAAATCAACATAGCACAACATCGATCAACAATGATAAATAGTACTCAGATCTGTACCAAAAAGGTGTAGAAGTGTAGTATGAGTACCAAAACACAAGTACTCAATATAAATCATCGGCCGACTGAGCCAAATCATGATATAAGTATGATAAAGTACAAGATAGCATAACTAAGTCATGGTGCGGAGGCAAACTTGATAACCACTCTAATGTCGTTGCACATTAATAAGTAAGTAAACTAAAATAACAGCATAATGTATAACATCAACACATGCAATAATAACTACATAATTGCCTCCCATAAGAAAATTAGTGCAAAAAAGTAAATAACCTATCGCAAGCCCTTATAAGCCTGGCAGGTACATACAGGGTAGTACAACCCACCATCATTATTTATCAACTCTCATAATGCAACTAGCATCCATCCATGTTATTTCATACTATAACCATCGGTTGCCCATTAGTTATTACTCAACCACTAATCATTATTTATCCACTAATCATCATTTATACACTAATCCTTATTTATCAACTAGTCATTATACCTCTAGAATCCATTCATATTATGCCACTTTAAAAGCTTTTCCTTATTTTCTGACTTAGCTATAACTACTATTATAAATCTCACACCTCAATATCATTATATCATAAGAAGTATATCATCATGGTATGGTGTGTAAATTTAGACTCAAACTGGTAGATGTAATACAAAATTTCATCATTGGTATCATCATTAATATCATCACCAGTATCATCGATATCATCATCAATATCATCAATATCATCAATATCATCATCAATATCATCATCAATATCATCCATCCTCTAGACTTATGATAGGTATAAATAATCAATATCATCATAATTATCCTAACTTGAACTGGTATTTATATATATATATGTGTGTGTGTGTGTGTGTATATATATATATATTCATAGAATAAGAAATATCTGGAATTGTAAATCATATCATCATTATCAAGGTCGATAACGTAATCAATAGAGTATTCAATAGCATAATCGGTAGCATAGTTATTTAGCATGATCACTAATCATAATCGAAAGCATGATCACTAGACTAATCAATATCAAAATTGCTAATATAGTGAATAAGCACGCTCTTTAGAATAATCAATAAGATAATTGCTAATATAGTCAATAAGTATGATCTTTAGCATAATGAATAGAATAATAACTAATATAGTAAATAAGCATGATCCTTAGTATAATTAATAGCATGAGCTCTAATATAGTCAATAGGCATGATCTTTAGCATAAGGAATAACATAATTGCTAATATAGTCAATAAGCATGATCTTTAGTATAAGAAATAACGAAATTTCTAATATAGTAAATAAGCATTATCTTTAGTATAATCAATAACTTAATCACTAATATAGTTTATAGGCATTATCTTTAGCATAATTACTAATATAGTCAATAAGCATGATATTTAGTATAATAAATAGCATAATCACTAATATAGTAAAATAGCCTTATCAATGGCTTAATCGATATCATAATCAATGGCTTATTCAATAGTTCAATCAATAGCATATTCACTAGACCATACTTAACTTAATCAATAACTTATTCATAACATAATTGATATCTTATTCATAACATAATCAATAGCTTATTCATAACATGGTTAATATCTCATTCATAGAATGAACCCATCATAACCATCAAGTACCAAGGCATATCAATATCACCACATAAAATATTTCTTAGATGTACACATACATATCAAAAGGTCTTCAATACTATCACAATTCTTTGCCTAAGGTGGGTGAACGAGCTCACTTCTAAATCCCCAAAATCCTTTGCCAACAATGTCTACCCTAGACTAGGTTATGGTACCTAATCTCAATCCTAGATGTAAAGCTAGCCATTATTAGTCCTAGAATGTAAATCTTTCCCCAAATATGATCCACTACCAAGGTAATTCTTCTAACTTAAGCAATTAGGAGAAATTCTACTCTAACATGAATAACTAGAGCCAACTCACAAACCTTGAGTAATCAAAGCATTCTTAATCTAATTACATACCACAAAGCCCAATTCACCTAAGTCATACTAACCACACTAACTATTTTGTGTCCAAGGTTCCAAGGTAACATAAAAATCCAATTAAACCTAAATATCCATAATTTCACTACCAATGCCTAAATCCCATCCCAAATCTAATATGATATCATAAACATACTATGAACTAGATCAATCTATAAGGAGGGTAATCCTAGCCTTCTTCAATGCTGAAGAATGCTTAAAGGATTTGCTAAAACATTGCTTTTCCCTTTCGAGAAGCTCCACAAGATGCCAAGCTATCAAAAACATATTCTACTCATCAATACAAGAATAATAATACCTATATTACACCATTGTGTTTTGGGTTCAAAAATCACACTAAATACCTATGTGGGTCTCATTTATAAAAAATTGTATTTTTGAAACCAACCCAACATTTTCTCATGCTCAAGGAGTCATTACCTTACAAAATGGGTAAAATTTGATCTAATTTGGATCTAAACTCAAGCCTCTAAGATTTAAGGATTTTGAACAAGAAATGGAAAATATCTACTATGAAAAGGGTGAATTCTTACCACAAATTGAAGGAAAATCACGAAAACAAATATTAATGTTACACCTCGGATTATGGTTCTTGAAATTTCCGAGTTTCTAAACTTATTGCCCAAATGACGAACCTCATTATGACTCGTCATGGGTCATTACTGGTCTTAAGAAACAATTGTAGCCTGGCCAGTTTATTGGCCTAGATTTTCTATTATGACTACAACAAGGGGTTACGAGTCGTAAAGACTCTAAACAAGTCATATGATCCAATCTATAGCCAAACTAGTGTGACATCCAAAGTATTCTGCCTTGACTACAACTGGACCATCCAAGTCATAGAGTCTCTTAATAAGTCACGAGGTGTGAGTCACACATTTATCGAGGGAGGGGGGAGGGGGAGGGGTCCCTCAAATACTGTCCAGACTACAACTCATGGTAAGGAGACATAGTGAGTCCTTGCAAGTCGTATAGTGAGCGTAGTCTTTGGCAGTAATTTTTTGGCTTTTAATTAAGGGCATTTTGGATATTTCCCTCTTTATCCACTCAATACCCACAATCATAAAACAACCTTGGGACATTATTAATAACACTATAGCACTCAAAATACTCTTTCAAACTCTCTAAATTCTCTCAAGAAAGATACTTAGGGTTTATAAAAAGTTGATCAATTAGAGCTTCCAACGACAAATTCTCTCTGTAACTCTTAATATTTCAGGCATGTTACTCTTCCACAATAATTATTTTGTAAAAACATATATTTTAAATAGTTATTCATGTGGTTTTGATATTGGTTTTGGAACATGGGTTGAGGGTTTTGAATATTTGTTTTTGAAAAATATTTCCCACGGTTTACATATGATTGTTCATACTTTATTTATGGTTTTAAACTTGTGGGGTAAATGGGTATGGTGAATAAACTAGGGGAATTTGATTTCCCCCTTAATTTGTGAATGTTGACAATTAAAGTGGTAATGACTTGAACCCCATATTGGGAAATCTATTTTGAGTTCAAAAAGTATGCGCATTGAACTGCTCTTGAACTATTGCATAATGTGAAAAGATAATGAAGAATAATGATTTAGAATTGAACCTTATGGGGTTGTGTAATTCCCTAAGATTAAACTAAAGGGGTTGTGAATCCCCCTAAGTGATGATAATTAGTTGGGTATATTGATGTTACCTTGCAAGTATAGTTGGTATGACAATACCAATAGTGTATGCTTAAATGTGTATTATGGTTCAATGAATGGAAATGTATGATAAATGTTTTAATGGGGCTTAAAAGAGGGTTGTATAGCTGTGTTGTGGAGGTGGCAGCCCCAAAGGACCAATAATGGAAACCATACTTGTCAGCGGGGGTCTAAATGACCTAGTTTCGAGTTTCCTTACTTATGAATGGGTGTTTGAGTCCACCTTATTAAATGATTGAGAGGTTTGAGTCCCCCATAATACACTATATGATTGGGTACTTAAGTTACCTTAGTATATGGTTTGGAGGTTCGAGTCCCCCGTCTATATATATGAGATTATTGTCTGGTTTGTGTGGCTACATGCACTGGGGCATGACCAGGGGGTGAGATCTGCGGCCCATATAGCCCACGGGTACTATTATGACAGTTTTGCTACACAATTCAGGTTAAAGTTGTAAAGTAGCATACTAAGCCTTGTTCCCTATCCAAGTATTTTCTATAAGTATATATGTTACACACATGTATATGAACATGTACATTGAGTTGAACTAGATTATTAAAATGTCATTACTTTATCCTTATTCCTGAGTTACATGCTAGTTCTCAACCCACTAACCATCTCTAGACGCTGTATTCCCATGTGATATAGGGTCCAAAGGCAATTCTACTTTTCCAATGCAGTGTTAGGTAGATCGGCTTGGCTCATCGATCATTACAGTGAAGTGGTGAGCTTTCATTCTCAAGAATACTTGATCATTCCACCAGTTTCCTTTCATAAACTAGAATTAAAGAGTTCACATTAACATTGTCATTTTTATTATCAGGGTTGAGAGCATGTCTCGACTTAGATTGTTTTTGGTTTAGTAGAGGCTTCGCGTATATTATTGTGGACTTGGGTATTGGTTATTGGTTATTGATTATTGGTTACCAGTTATTGATTGTCGGTTGTCTATAAACCTTAAATATCTTTTATGTTACTAAGCATGTTATCTTGTTGTATGTTTGGAATTCAGCTGCTGCTAGGTGTTATGTTCTGTGTTGACTACGCAAAGGGGGTAGTCTCTGATCCTCAGTGGACTTGGGATACCCATCACGGTTAGTCCTTGGTTTAGGTTGACAATGATGGTATCAGATCCTAGGTTTGGTGTCAATAAAAGGATGTCTAGTAGAGTCTCTTTTATGGGTGTGTAGTGCACCCCACTTATAAGGGAGAGGCTATGGGTTATTTAAGAATGTTTCCCTTTTTTATTTTTCTATTTTAGGATGTAGAGTCTATGTTCTTAAATCTCCTCTATTCCTCATTTATTCGTATTTTAGGTCATGTCTCCAAGAAGATCTTATGATTGTGGAAACCCTTCTGTCTCTTCTGAGGATAATGTCGACAGAGCTCGTTCTACTCTTGAAGTTTAGACCCGATCTTAGGCTCTAGATCTTGATTGCTTAGGTGGAGTTCCATAGGTACCTACCAGTCCTCCTTAAGCTAATGATGATCATGCCCCACTGCCCTAGGAAGACATTTCTAAAGTTGCATTCTGTCGATATATTTATCTATTAACCCAGATGGTAATATCTCAATCATGCCAGTTGGGTCCAGTTGGTACTGATGTGAGTTCTTCTAAAGTTACTCAAATTAGAAAATTTATGAGGCTCAATCGTCTAACTTTTACTGGCTTTAAAGTTGAGGAGCATCCTTATGAATTTATAGATAAAATGGATAAGATCTTTAGAGTTATGCATACTTCTGACTCTGATGGTGTTGAATTTCCTGCATATCAGTTGAAAGACATGGCATATAGTGGCATGAGGAGTTGGATTAATCGATAGGTGATGATGTTGAGGTGGCCTTATGGGATGATTTCTCTGGCGCCTTTCTTGACGGTTTCTTTACTCAGGAGTTAAGGAAATAAAAGGCCGAAGAGTTTGTGAATTTGAGGTAAGGAAGGATGACTATCAAGGAGTATGCCTGGAAGTTTTACTAACTGTCCCGTTATGCTTCTGAGTTAGTGTCTTCCTAGAGATCAAGGATGAGGAAGTTTACTTCTGGGTTGTCCCATGACTTGGTGTTGGAATGCAAAGCCTCCTTTTTGAACAATGACATAGACATTTCTAGGTTGGTGGTGTACTTTCAACAAGTAGAGGAGGAAAAGAAGATATAGGGAGAAAATGGGGAGAGGCAGTGTGAGAAATTTTTGTTTTGAATTAGAGTGGAGGTTAGCAGTGGAGTGGTAGAGATGCTAGAAAATGGTCTAAGAAGAAGTGAGGCTATTCTGGTTCTTATTCTACGGCTAGTTCCCCATATCCTAAGCCATCTGGTGATCGCCATTTCTAGAATATTGATGGTCCCAGGGCACAGGGTGTCCAATCTCAGGCTATTGGAGCTCAGTCAACCCCATCTTATCCCCATTTCTATTTTGGTGGGCAGGTGAATCATAGATATTATAAGGAGGAGAGGAATATATGCTTTAAGTGTGGTCAGTTGGGACATTTATAGTAGGATTGTCTATCAGTCAAGGTTTCTACTGGGACTAATAAGGTTCTAGTTGCCGCTTCTTTAGCTCCTGCACTAAAGGGTGCTACTTTTGGCTCTGTCACTGGTCGGAATTGCCTTTATGTTCTTGTCACTCGCTAGGAATCTGAGGTATCTCCAGATGTTATAACTAGTACGTTACAACTCTTTTCTTGTGATGTGTACTGTTTGCTTGATCTGGGGTCTACCCTTTCTTATGTGACCCCATACGTGGCTATTTATTTTGGTTTTGGTCCCTAATCTATTCCAGATCCCTTTTTTTCGTGTCTACCCTATTGGGTGAATCTATTGTGTCTAGAAGAGTCTATAGGGGTTGTGTAGTATCTATTAGTGGTAGGGAGATACTAGTGGATCTAATAGAGTTGGTCGTGTTAGACTTTGATGTGATTTTGGGGATGGATTGGTCACACTCGTTCTATGCATCTCTTAATTGTAAAACCCAAAGGGTCAATTTCCAATTCCTAAATGAACTGGTGACTGAGTGGGAAGGTAGTTCCCTAGTTCCTAAGGGAAGATTCATTTCGTATCTTAGAGCTCGAAGGTTGATCTCCAAGGGGTTTCTATAACATTTAGTTTATGTTAAAGATTCTAGTTTTGAGGGTCCTTCATTGCAATCTATCTCGGTGGTCTATGAGATTCCCAAAGTGTTCCCTCATGATCTTCCTGGTGTTTCTCTCAATAGGGAGTGATTTTGGGATTGATCTTCTTCCATACACTGATTAAATATCAATCCCTCCCTATAGAATGGCTCCGACTGAGTTGAAGGAACTTAAGGAGCATCTGAAAGACCTTCTTGATAAGGGTTTCATTTTTCCTAGTGTTTCCCCATGTGGTGCTCCTATACGCTTCTTGTGCAAGAATGATAGGTCCCTTCGAATGTGTATAGATTACCTCCAGTTGAATAAGGTGACTATAATACCCCATACTTTTCTTAGCTGAGTTTAGTTCTTAGAATGTCAAGGGTCAACTTTAAAAATGTATAACACTTAATATGAGTAGAATTTTCTAGCTTTAGACCCTTTAATATGTACATAATTGAATTAGCTTTCCAACAATACTAATTTTGCCTTAATTTGATACTCGGTTAAGAAGGTATGGCGATTTTAGTAAAAGCCGTAGATCACTGTGATAAGCACCGCATCGCGGTGAAGGAAAATTTGCAATTTTACGATTGTAGTGAAGCACCACGATTGGCCCGCGTCGCGGTGAAGCTCCAGTTCCTATTCGTCCCATTCCAGTAGCTTATCACAATTTGCCCGTATCATATCGAAATCCTTAATTGGATAGGCACCGTATTGTGGTAGAGTGTACAATGGCACTCATCCTTTTCTAGTGGCACAACACGATTTTTCCGCATCGCGCTAGAGGCCAAAATGATAATTGTCCCTTTTCCAGTATGCCACTGCGATAGTGGCGCAGCGTAGTGGGTGGTAAAATCAGGATTTTCCAGTTTTGAGTAAAATTTTAAAAAGGGTAATTTAGTCTTTTCCCAAGCCCCCAAATCATGTAAAACACAGAATTATTCCTATTCTAACCATTATATGCATATTTTCATCAACTTTCTCTCAAAGAAACCCTAGAACATCAAACCTTCATCCCCAAGAAATCCAAATTCCACTATTCTTTTTCCAAGATAGCTCAAAATTAAAGGTTTTCCAATTCAAGAACTTCAAGAATCTATCTTCAAGAGCACAAATAGGAACTAAAAGTTCAAGTTTCTTCATCTAATCATCAATTAAGGTATGTGGTGTTTTTCAACAAGGATAATTCTTTCATCCTTGTGCCCAAAATTAGTTTTTGAAGTTAATTTCACATAAATTCACATGAGTTTCAAATTAGGGTTCATACCCAATATTGTTATTTGCAAGATTTTGAGATTTAGAGTGATTTAGATGTTGAATTGCATGACTACTTTCGTATCTTCTTGCATATTGCAGAAATTTTAAGATTTAGACTTGAATTATCAATATTTTCATTACTTAGCATGAGTTTTGTGATGATTTGACATGAAATAGATGTATGGGTTATTATCCCTAGTTTAAATATTGTTATTTCAAGAAGATTATGCTTTTAAGCATCCCATGATTAGTTATTTTCAGATTTGGATAAGGATTTGAACTTTTGATCTTAGCTTCGATATGGAATCCACTTTACAGTTTTAGTTACAGAATAGATTAACCGATACACAATTGGTTTTCATTATAAATCTTTATACTAGTTTTAAAGTAGATTTCCAACAGATTGAGCGTACAGATTAAAAGGAGTAGTTTTTAGCACCGAGTTGGGTATGTTCACATGCCCCAAAACTATGAACCAATGTAGGTTCAGATTATCAGATTATTCCCATTTCTATATGGATGACAGATACAGATGTGATCACTTAGATTAGGTTATATTCCTTAGCAAGAGTATGAAACCTTTTCCCAACGTGAGGTTTTCCCATAAGGGAACTAGACATTGGACATTATGATAGCTCACATAGTGTATGTCGGTTAGAAGAAACTCCCTACAACTTGCAAAAAAGAGTAAAGAATAACAGAAAAGATTTTAGAAATAAAGTGTAAAGGCTCACAAATTTTATTCAGATATTTCTTTATATGAGGCATTAGTTATAGATGTCAGCTCTCAGATATAAAAGTGAGTCCTTTCTACACTTAGACAACATGATTTGAAGATAGAATATAAGTATAGCTTTTAGAAACTAAATGTTATGACTCACTAGATCTATTCAACATGTTTTGCTATTCATGATTATGACTTTCAGTTTTTAGATATTCCTGCTTATGTGAGTCATCTACATTTAGCATGCATTATTTTACAAATTTATAATAATATTGAGATATTGATTTACTTATGAATTCACCCCCATATACTCAGTACAATCTAGAAGTACTAATCCATATATACGTCTATGAGCTACATTGTTTTATAATGTAGGTTCAGGTGCTCAGTTTCAGCAGTATGAGTGATTTTGAGCATTTCTATCTGCATCCCGATAGTTGGTGAGTTCTCATAGTTTGGGGACCCAGTTATTTAGTTTTCAGCTTATTAGTATAGATGATTCAGTATTTTTTAGACAGTTTGAGTCAGCGATGGGTTGTCCCAGTGACTCTCTAGTTATTAGTAGTAGAGGATTGTTAGACTACTAGACATAGTTTAAATTTTTAGTATTTCCTTATTAGACTTTGAGTCTAATATTTTTTGACATTATATTCAGATAATTTTAGTTTAGCTCAGACAGAATTCCACATACTATCTTGATCATATGTTTACATTTCTCTATTTTGAGCTTCAGATTTAGTAGAAGGTAGACAGGGTTAGCTTAAGGCTACTCATATTCTTAAGCACTGTGTGACATCTCGGGATCCATTTTCAGGGCGTTATAGTAATGGTGAAGAATAAATATCCTCTTCCTAGTATTAATGACCTATTTGATCAGCTTCAGGGTGATAAGTACTTCTCTAAGATTGATCTATGGTCAGGTTATCATCAATTGAAGATTAGGGAGTTGGATATCCCTAAGACTGCTTTTCGAACTTGGTATGTTCATTTTGAATTTTTGGTGATGTCCTTCGATTTAACTAATGCACCGATAATATTTATGGATCTTATGAATTGGGTATTCTATCAGTTTCTGGACTTATTTATCATTGTATTTAGTGATGACATCCTGGATTATTCTAGGAGCGAGGTGGATCATGCCAATCACCTACATGTAGTTTTGCAGACCTTTAAGGATCAACAATCATATACTAAATTTGCTAAGTGTAAGTTTTGTTTTAATGCTAAGACCTATCTAGGCCATGTGGTGTCTAGTAAGGGGATCATTGTGAATCCACAAAAAGTGGAGAAGGTTAAGAAGTGGCCTAGACCCACGAGTCCAAATAAAATTTAGAGCTTCTTGGGTTTAACCAGTTATTATAGGAGGTTTGTGGAAATTTTCTCGTCTATTGCTGCCTCATTGACTAAGTTGACTCAAAAGAGGTAAAGTTCTTGTGGTCAAATGCTTGTGAGGGTAGTTTTGAGAAGTTGAAGGATAGATTGACTTCAGCTCTAGTTTTGACTCTACCTTAGGGTACCAAGGGTTTTGTGGTTTATTGTGATGCATTTTGTGTGGGATAAGTGTGTGTGTAGATGCAACATGGTAAGGTTATGGCCTATGCTTCTAGGAATTTAAAAGTTCATGAGAAGAATTACACAATACACGACTTAGAATTGTTGCTTGTGTTTTTTTCTTTGAATATTTGGTGCCATTATTTGTATGGGGTTCATGTTGACATCTATCATATCATGAGAGCTTGCAATATGTGTTTACCTAGAAGGAATTAAATCTCAGATAGAGTAGATGACTTGAGTTTCTTAAGGACTATGATATGAGTCTTTATTATCACCCAGGTAAAGCTAACATGGTTGCTGATGCTCTTAGAAGATTATTTATAGGGGAGCTTATCCCATGTGGATGAAGAGAAGCAAGAATTGGTAAAGGATATTGTAATACCCCATACTAATCCTAGCTCGATTCAGCTCTTAGTTTCATGCTTAAGGGGTTTAAGGCTTGAAAATTTCTTTAAGTGTTGGGGACTTAGTCATTTTCAAGACCCCTAAAATTCGAGGATTTTCATTTTGGCCTTCTCAACCCCGAGATATTAGTTTTTGAGTTAATTTACGTTCTGGAATGTAAGAAGTATGTCTTGGGGGAGTTTTGTATTTTTCATACAAGGTTTGGATCACGTTTTGATCACGAACCCAGAAAGTCACCATGATTGGGCCGCATCGCAGTGACATTCTCTTTGGCACGTACATCGCACCGCGGTGAAGGTGTTTTCCTCCAATTCTTGATTTATAATTGAATTCATGTATCATGATATTTATCCTAGTGTGTGAAGTGCTTATGAGGTGAAGAATGTTCATAGGAATATCTTAGAACAAAGTTGAACTAAGAGTCTTTGATTCGTCCAAAGTTTGGTATTCGATTCTACAAGAGTAAACTTTGAACATGTATAACTTTTGATATATAAGGAATTTTTCACCTCAAGACCCACCAAATTATGGATAATTGAATTAGCTTTCCAACAATACCAATTTCACCTTAATTCGATACCCGAGCAAAAAGTTATGATCATTTTCGTAAAAATCAGTAAGCTACCACGATAAGACCGCATCACAGTGAGCTTGTAAATCGCAGTTCAGTTGCAAATTAATTCCCTAAGGGGCAATTAAGTATTTTTCCCTCAATTTGATCCATCATAACACGAATTAAAGCTTCAGGTAGGGCATTATTTGCCCATCTTCTAGAATGTTCTCTACAAAACAAACCCTCTCCTCCCCCAAGATCATCAAATTCCATTACTTTCTCTCTAAGGAAACCAAGAATTCAAGTTCCCAAATCCAAGAATCTTAAAGAAAGCATCAAGAATGGTGTTTCTCTTTCAAGCTAAAGGGTTTAAGGTATGTGGGAGTTCATCTAAGAATCCAAGAATCATGATGAAATCTAGGAAAAATACAATACTGATACAATTTTACATTCTGATAAAACTGAAGAGCGGAATTAAAATTACAAGACTTACTCTGACTGACATCTGTGAAGCCTCTACTATATTGACAATAGATAGCTGGGACACAACTCTAAATACCACTAATCAATACATGTGAGCTATCATAATGTCCAAAGTCGTGTTCCCCTAAGGGGAAAACCTCACGTTGGGGAGAGGTGTCAGACTCTTGGCAAGGAGTATAACCTTATCTTAAGTGATCACTGACTTAGCCCACTATGGTCACTTAATCTTAATCCTACGGTGGCATGTAGTTCTGGGGCATGAGACCTTAGAATTATACCCAACTCAATGCTAAATACTACTCTCATTCTTTTGCTCAGAACTTTAGAAAATCCACCTTAAAATAGAACAAGGGTTTGTAATGAAAACCAATTATGCTTCTCTTTCCTTAAATCTCAAACTGTATGAACAGTGTGGATTCTTTATCTTAGCTTAGGATAAAAAGATGAACTTTCCTTCTTAAATCTTAGTAAACAATTTGTAAAAAAGGATCAAAATCATAATCTTGTTGAGATATCATTACTTAAACTTAGGACTTTTAAAACCTATGCTTTAAACTTATGCAAATTCATAGAAAAACGTCATGCTCAATGTACTTCTTGAAATACTTCAACAATATCAAAGTAATGAAATCAAAATCATAATATCATGCTTAAAACTCAATTAGAAATCTATAAAATCATATCACACGCATAAAGATGTGAAAATAGACCTGTATTTCAACATTTAAATGACTTGTGACATCATAATCTTCAAATAATGATAATTGGGTATGAACCCTAAATTGAAACTCATGTAAATTCATCTTTAAAAACTATTTTTGGGAACAAGGATGAAAGAAGTATCCTTGTTCATAACCCCACATACCTTAATTTTCTTGAATTGTGAAGAAAGCTTGAATCTTGGAACTTGAGTGATGAACTTGTGAAAGAAACTCTATTCTTGATTTTTTTTTCTAATTTTTATTGAACTAGGAAGCTTTAACTATTGGATTCTTGAAGAAATATTGAATTCAAAACTTAAATCCTTGGGTTATTGAGAGAAAATTTAAACTTTGTTCATGGTGGAAATAGGGAGAGTTTATGTGAGTTTTTTTTATGATGAAAGTGAGCAAATAATTCCCTTTGGGGTGTTATAAATCATCCATTGGATGTTTGGGGTTGAGGGGGTATGGAACAAAGCTCCCCTTGACCCTTAAGAAGTTTAAAACAATGAGAGAATGGATCAAGAGCCGCCCTTTTTAGCCCGGGGGAGTTGATCCCACGGCACCCCCTATATCCCGGTGCAATAGCACGGGCAGCGCGGGCATATTGCCTCCACTCACTGCCTCTCACAAAAATTGCTATAACTTTTCGCTTGGGTATTGGATTTAGGAGGAATTGGTATCTTTGGAAAGGTGATTCAATTATCTATAATTTGGTGGGTCTTGAGATGATAAATTTCACTTATATAAAAAGTTATGCATGTTTAAATTCAACCCTTGTAGAATCGAATACCAAATATTTGGACGAATCAAAAGGTCTTAGCTCTACTTTGTTCTAAGCGATTCTTATGAAAATTTTTAACCTTGAAAGCACATCAAACATGAGGATAAAGATTATGAAACTTATATTAACATGGGAATCATTTAGATTATAACTTATACACGTAGGAATGGCGGTTCAAAGACTAACCCAAAAATGCGGAGTCTTACATTATCTCCCCCTTGGGAACATTCGTCCTTGAATGAGACTGGTTAGACTGAGAGTACTGTACGAAGGTAACTGAGATCATATTTTGAACATGCATGACTTGGAACTTGATTGCATAACTGAGTCTAAAACCTGATACATGAATGAAATTGATTTCATGAATACATGCAATGACATGAGAATGGTTATAAGGCTGAGACAAAAATGAGAGAGTCAACTTATAAGTAACCATTACTTCAAGATGGATCTTGTTTCGTGAAGAAAAGGTAAAATATTTAGTACATAAATACTCAGGGTATTATATCTCCCCCTTGGGATTCGTCATGCCCCAAATGATACTGACTTGGCTGAAATACTAAGGAAAGACTGAGATTATGCACGGGACACTTACGGACTGAATCATGACTGAATACCTGGAATCTGAAACTGATGCATATGCTTAAACTAAGGTTAATTCGAAATTCGCATAGATGTGAATTATCTGATGGATAGGAAGGATGGAAAACCATAGGAACTTGTCTATGTGATTGCTACACTAGATTACTGGCTATACTGAATGAATCATACTGAAAGATTATACTCAATTGGAGTATTCCTTCAAAACTCTTACTAAGGAGTTATATTAACATTAGGGAGCAAGGGATCATGGGCATGATCTAAGCAAGGCATCTGACTAAGGAATCAAAATATTGATAAAACTCTATAGCATGGAACATAGACATATAAATAATAAGCTAGGATAGAATTACTAGGCCTTAGGCAATGCAATTTCTTACTTTCAAGCTTAGCAACACTTCTCAAATACTCTCTCTACTATACTATTCCCCTTAAAGACCATACTCATTTGATTCAACTTAAAATTTTCACATGGGCATTGATAAATTCATCTACTAAAGTCTAAACTGAACTAAATTCTCTCACCATGATCAAGCCTAACTCGAAACCACAAGATACAACACACTACCCCATTATACTAGTATAACCCATATGGTTCAATCTTCTATGTCTCTTCCAGAGCTCACACCCTAAGCATAATATGCCTTACCGCTTGGATGACTAAATCTGAACTCTTACTATGGATTCACTAGCGCATATTGCATTCCTCCTCTTACATTACAATAGGACATTCAAGCCTATCATTATAACAATATATGAACTTCAAGGTAAACACCCATAAAAGCATACTTCTCATATTCTCTAAACCTCTATCAACAACAACTTTCTTGCACTATGCTTAAGATGACATACCTAAAATTCTCAACTAACTATGACATATACCAAAGATTTACCTCAATATTCCTTCATCCTTTAGCCTTAGATAGAAAATCATAAATAATATTTCTTAATGAGGGTCATCAACTCCCTCTCATCTAAACCATTTCTTATCCATTATCATCACCACTATCTTAACATAAGAAGAGGTCACTAAAGGACTAACGTATAAGGACCTGAAGCACAAAAGAATACTATACATAGCTTTGACACTTAACTGAGGCCTAAGGAATAGATTGTCATAGGCGTGGATTCATTAAAGAGATCGAAACTGAGGACGTACATGGTATAATGTGAATTTCACTAGTATCATGAATTTCTTAGGGCTGATCATACTCTGAAACATGAGTTCATACTTATCATAAGTTATTCAACATAAGACTGGAGTTCATAGATTCATGAGGGATACTCAAATCACAAAGTAAAACTGTTACTTAGTAGAAGCTAAGAATGGACTTGAATACGCATGAAGTGTATAAGCATTTTCCTTTGGCATGGATCTATCACACAAGACATGAATTTGGCGTGATAATGACTAAAATCCAAGGAACACTCTAGAGTAAGAAGGGATCACTATCTCATCACAACTCTTATTGACATACACCACGATGTAATTCTCTAAACTTGATTTGGTTCCTTGTACTATCATCCCCCCTTGAGATTTAAGCCATCATTCTAAGTCTGTGAAATCCTTTACTAAAATCCAAACTAGGCTACAATCACTGTACTCTAGAGTCTGGGATATAACAATGCACGTAAGTAATAATCTTAACCCGAAAGACTATACCTGAAAGTGTAAACCCCACTGCTAGTACTTCTTTCTGAGATACAACTCTATCTTTCTATAGCCCCAATAGTCATCATATAATACTTGAACACTTACTAACATAAAATCTTCATGAGTATCGCCATATCCAAAGTACACACCATCTAGAGCTTTAACTTTTATTTCTATTAGCTCAATCTTCAAATATTCAAACTTAGGTTCTAACACTTAACATGGATATCCCCAAACATTTAATGAACCATACTACTTCCGTCATAGCCTACTAATATCACATCTCTAAACTTATATCCTTACCTCAACCATAAGAAACAAAATCATTCCAAAGGGTTCAACATTATCTATCCATAACTCTTTAACTTATCTATTAAGAGCACCATATACTATATAACTATCCCTCTTTCACTTAGCAACTTGAGGGTACTACTAACCAAACACAACACTCAATAACCTTAGAAAATAATGCAACCCTATATCACCTTGGGCATACCTCTACATCATACTTAATTACGAATAACTGAAAATTAACTCTTGCATACACCATTTAAGGCTACTAGATCACTTCCATATAACTAGCATCACTAACCAAACAATTAATATTTTCACCTAGATGATTATCTACTATTCAAACTTAGTGTCTAGTACTAGCCATGATTAACCATAACTTCACACACCATTCTTACATGTCAAAACATCAGGAAAACACTAGTCCACTAGAACCTTATAACAATGATAATCGATCATACTCCTATGATATACCTTATTAAAATCCGTTAGAGCATCCTCCTACACATTACTAACATTTAACCATCTATACCCAAGTTACTTTCATAGCTCTATAAGTTTCAATTAAACCCCTTTTACAACCTCAAGGGAAGCGTAATTAACTATACTCAACAACCAAATGCTTTTATTAATGACCTATACTTTTCTAACACAACAAATACCATCTATAACTCCTTTCATATCTCAAGCAAACCATAATTCACCTTAACTAATAACTCCCTCTCTACCTTCTACTAACTAACACATAATGACATATCACCTTACTACTAACTCGAACATATGAAAAAAAAATCATAAATATACATCCGATCAGTTGCCATTACCAACTTTTTTGTCACTACACTTCTATAGCCATTCTTCCAACTATAAGAAGGTTTTAATACTTATGAATCATAACACTCTACGTGTCAATATCTCTTGAATACAAACTCTATTTAACAATCTAGGTTCATACTATCTCTTCTTATAAGCACTATCTGTATTGAAGGATTAATAAGGAATCTGAATACATATATTACTCCGCCTTAACTGAACAAATCATAAGGATGAGGAAATAACTTTCAACTTGTGGAACTTATAACACACTAGTGAGCTCTTCTCAAGCCCCTTGTGTGACTTCTGAAGTTACTGATAGTAAATCTGAGAGCATCATCTTAGGAGAAATTGGAACTTGCTAATCATGTTATCTCAAGAATATAACATAAATAGAGAAGTATGGATTAACATATGAATTGACAGAAGTTTCTGAAGGAATAACTTTACAACATGATCTAGAGTATGAAAGAAAGAAAACTCTTCTTAAATTCCCTATAGCCTCTCAAAGAAAAGTATAGATGTCTCCGTACCATTCTGAAAGTCTCTATTAGTTATGGATTCACAAACACCGTAGGACACTTGAACTCTGTTCTCTGATACCAAGTTTGTAATACTCCGAGACTACCCCTTGGACGTCACACAAGGCTTAGGACAATAAGTGATCCCAAGCTAACCCATAAACTGGCATACTATTAAGAAGCTAATTTAAATATCTATAAAATAACTATGTTTACAGAGCAAAAACTTAATCATGATGAAATATGGGAAAAATACAATACTGATACAATTTTACATACTGATAAAACTGAAGATCGGAATTAAAATTATAAGATTGACTTTGACTAACATTTGTGAAGCCTTTACTATATTGACTATAGATAGCTGGGACGCGACTCCAACTACCACTAATCAATACATATGTAAGGAAGTAAAGTACATAATAATATCTAACTGAAGACCTCAAAGTAGGAGGACTGAACATCTGCTGACTGGAATCTGTAACTGTTTGATCGTGATATATGGACTACAACTGAACTGGTACCTACATTATTAATTAATGTAGAACATAGATGTATATGTGGATCAGTACTTTTGAAATGTACTGAGCATATGGGGGTGAATGCATAGATAAAATAATAAATGCAATAATTCAAATAAACTTTTGAAAATGGCATGCTAAATGTGAGTGACTCACCTTGGCTTAAATAATAAAAGCTGACAAATCATAAACATGAGTAATAAAGCATTAAAAAAATTCTTGTGAGCCACCACACTTAACTCTAATAAATTGTACTCTTATTTTATCCTTCAAATCATGCAGGCTAAGTGAAAAGGGCTCACTTTTATTAATATTAAAACTTAAAGCTGAAATCTGATAACTGAAGTCTTAAGTAAGATAATGTCTAAGTAAATTTGTAATCCTTTACACTTAGTTTTCTAAAAACTATTCTGACATTTTGATTGAAGACTTAGGGGCTTTGGGAGTTTTTTCTAATCGACATACACCATGTGACCTATCTTGATGTCCAATATCATGTTCCCTTACGGGAAAAACCTCACATTAGGGAGAGGTGTTAGACTTTTGCCAAGGAGTATAACTTTATCTTAAGTGATCACTGACTTAGCCCACTATGGTCACTTAATCTTAATACTACGGTGGCACTTAGTTCTAGGGCATGATACCTTAGAATCTTACCCAACTCGATTCTAAATACTACTCCCATTCTTTTGCTCAGAACTTTAGGAAATCCACCTTAAAATAGCACAAGGGTTTGTAATGAAAACCAATTATGCTTCTCTTTCTTTAAATCATAAACTGTATGAACAATGTGGATTCCTTATATTTGCTTAGGATCAAAAGATCAACTTTCCTTCTTAAATCTTGGTAAACAATTTGTAAAAGAGGCTCAAAATCATAATCATGTTGTGATATCATTACTTAAACTTAGGGATTTTGAAACCCATTCTTTAAACTCATACAAATTTATAGCAAAATATTATGCTCAGTATACTTTTTGAAATACTTCAACAATATCAAGGTAATGAAATAAAAATCACAATATCATGCTTAAAACTCAATTGGAAATCTATGAAATCATATCACACGCATAAAGATATGAAAATAGACATGTATTTCAACATTAAAATCACTTGTGACATCATAATCTTTAAATAATGATAATTGGGTATGAACCCTAAATTGAAACTCCTGTAAATTCATCTTTAAAAACTAGTTTTGGGCATAAGGATGAAAGAAGTAACGTTGTTCATAACCCGACATACCTTAATTTTCTTGAATTGTGAAGAAAGCTTGAATCTTGGAACTTGAATGATGAACTTGTGAAAGAAACTCTATTCTTGATTTTTTTTCTTGAAGGTTAATGGAACTAGGAAGCTTTAACTCATGGATTCTTGAAGTAATGTTGAATTTGTAACTTAAATATTTGTGTTCTTTAGAGAAAAGTTGAACTTTGTTCATGGTAGAAAGAGGGAGAGTTTACGTGATGTTTTTGATGATGAAAAGTGGGCAAATAATGCCCATTGGGGTGCTATAAATCGTTCATTGAATATTTGGGGTTGAGGGTAAAAGACCAAAGTTCCCCTTGACCCTTAAGAAGTTTAAAATCACGTGGGAATGGACCAGGAGCTGCCCTTTTTATCCTAGGGGAGTAGAGCCCGCGGTGCCCCCTCTATCCCGGTACAATAGCCTGGGTAGCGCGGGCATATCGCCTCCACTCACTGCCTCTCATAAAAATGGATATAACTTTTCGCTCAGGTATTCGATTAAGGCAAAATTGGTATCATTGGAAAGCTGATTTAATTATCTACAATTTGGTGGATCTTGAGATGAGAAATCCCACATATATCAAAAGTTATACATGTTTAAAGTTGACTCTTATAGATTCAAATACCAAATATTTAGACGAATCAAAGATTCTTAGCTCCACTTTGTTCTAAGTGATTCTAATGAACATTTTTCACCTCGAAAGCACATCAAACACGAGGATAAAGATCATAAAACTTATATTCACATGGGAATCATTTGGGTTATAACTTATACATGTAGGAATGAAAGTTCAAAGACTAACCCAAAAATATGGGGTCTTACACCTACAAAAGTAAATCTGTAAGAAACTAATTATGTTTGATACTCATGTTTTAAGCTACTTCAGTCTCTCGGTGAGTCTACTTACACTCAACATGCATTTTTTAAGATTACGTATGAAATCAGTTTTACTTATTGCATTCACCCCCGCTTACTCAGTATATTCCAGAAGTACTGATCCATATATACGTCTGTGTAGATACATTATTTCATAATGTTAGTACCAGTTATAGTCCACATATCATGAATAGATAGTTGCAGTTTCCAACCAGAAGGTGATGACTTCTCTTATTTTAGAGACTTCAGTCAGATATTGCTCATGTTCTTTTCTTTATTATGCATATGTATTCATTAGTGGTAGCTGGGGTCATGTACCATTTATCTATAGTCAGTATAGTAGAGGCTTCATAGATGTCAATCAGAGTCACTTAAGTAATTTTAGTTCTCTTTTCAGTTTTATTAGATTGTAAATTATATCACTATTATAATTCTTCCTAGATTTTATCATGATTATATTTTTGCACAGCAGAACCAGTTATTTAATATATTATGAATCAGTTGCTTATTAGTAAACCAGTTCATGGTTTAGCTTGGGATCACTTATAGTTCTAAGTACCGTGTTATGACTAGGGGTTAGTCTCAGGTTATGACAAACTTGGTATCAGAGAACACATTTCAAGTCTCGCAGGGAGTCTACGAAGTCGTGCCTAGTCTAGTCTTATGGAATAGTGTAAAGATGTTTGTACTTTTCTATAAGAGGCTACAGGGTACTTAAGAAATATTTGTCTTCTTTCATGTCCCACATCGTGTAGTAGAAGTGTTCTCTAAGAAGATTATGCAAATTCTTTTGTTAATCTATTCATTCCAACACTGCCTTATCCTTAAGTCAATAGAAATAGTCAATCTTAACATCCTTATAGATAGAGCTTTATCAAATAGTCCTCATCGATAGTTATGGGAATGGACGCAGGATTAAAATATCCCACCAGTGACTTATGCTCCTAAGTATGAATTATTTCATTTAAATTTATGAAAAAACATGCATTAAGCCATAGTCAGATATGCTTTTTGATCCTTTCTCAGAATTCTTTGATAGTATATGATCTAGAGTTAGATGCATGAACTCAGAAGTTTAGCAACAGTAATGTGGGGATAGTGTTTGTCTAAATTTAGTGGACTTTGTAAGTGTGGGGCTAGTTGTATGAAGGTGAATCAGTAAGCTTGAATTGGTATATGAAAGAATTTAAGATTGTTGATTCAAAATTAAGTATGATGGTGTGTGTATGATCTAGAGGTGTACCCAAGGTGATATGGGATTGTATTATTTCTAAGTTTTAACAATGTGTGTGCTCTTAGATAGTACCCTTGAGTTTTTATGTGTTAGAATGTAAGATTGAATCTTGGATGAATGAGCTAATAGAAAGAGGAGTTGAAGTTCTAGACGATGTGAACTTATGGTATGATGATACTCCTAAAGATTCTAAGTTAGCAAGTATTCAAGTTATTATATGATGGCTATTGAGGCTATAGAAAGTTAAGAGTTGTATCTCAAAAAGAAGTGTTAGCAAAGGGTTTTAAGCTTTCAGGTGTAGTCTTTCAGGTTGAGTTATTATTTATGTGTATTGTTATATCTCAAACTCTAGAGTCAAGTGGTTGCAGTTCAGTTAGAGTTTATTAAGTGGTTCACAGACTTAGAGTGATGGCTTAAAGATAAGGGGGAGATGATAGAACTAGTGACTAGGTCAGGCTCTCAGATCCTAGTAGTAATGCCAGTATGTGTAGAAAAATAATAAGGGAAAATGATGCCTAACCCATTCTTATCTTAGTGCAAAGTTTTTTAGTTATCACTATATCTACTCATGCCTTACATGTCAACCCCATAATCATAGTTCATGTTCAGGCACATAATAGAGAATTATGTACTCTCCCAGTTCCTAGTATAAGGATTTCCAGTTCATTCAGCAGTATGAATCATGTTCCATGGATTTATGAACTCCAAACTCAGGTCATGTATCTCATAACTCATGTACTCATTCTTTACATTATGTTCAATTCCTGGACTCAATAAACTGTCAAGTTATGGATATTATCCTTTAATGTTTTAGGTTCTTATGTCCTATCCTTCCAGTGGCCTTTTCTTATGTCAAGATAGGGATGATAAAAAGTTATTTAGATAGGAGAGAGTAAATGTTTCTTATTGACAAAAAATTGTCGTAGGCTTGTTTGATCTAAGGTTATAATTATGAAGTAAGATTGAGGCCAAGTTTTTGATATATGTCATGGTTAGTTGGAATTTTTGTGTGTGACTTTCTTAAGAATAGAGCATGGACGGTGTTAATGATAGAGGTTTGAAGGATATGAGAATGATGCTTTTATGGGTGTTTATTTAGAAGTGCATATGTGGTTATGATGATAGGCTTGATGTTATGTTTATATATATATCGACATAGATGAATGCATTGCGCATCAATGAATGTCTAGTAAGGGTGCAATGTAGTTGTTGAAGCGGTAATAGGAATTATTAATGAGATGAGAAGTTGTGAAAGAGCAGGGTCTATTGAATTCATAATTCATACTAGTGTTATGGTGTGATGTGTAGTACCTTGTAGATTTGAGTAGGCTTAAACATAGTAAAAGAATTCAGTTCAACTCAGACTTCAGTAGATAGAGTTATCAGTGCCCATGTGAATATTTTAAGTAGCCTCAAGTGAAGTGAAATTTTGAAGTGGAATGTATATTTGAGTATAACCTTTTAGTATGATTCAATTCGTTTAGCCAGCATTTTAATTTAGTAGTCAGACAAACATGTTCCTATGGTTTTCCATCTTTCGATCTAGTCTTACTATCTGAAGTTTCATAAATATGGTCATGCCAAGAGATAGTTTGTTCACATCCATGTAAATTGTGAATCCAGTTCAGTTCATGCAACATGTTTCAGATTTAGATATTTGGTCATGATTTAGTCCTTAAGTGTCCCATGCATTATCTCAGTCTTTCCTTAGTATTTCAGTCAAGTTAGTATCATTCGGGGGATGAAGTATCCCAAGGGGTAGATATGGTAATACCCCAAGTTTTCACATCCTAAACCTTTAAACTTTTCTTCACAAAACCAGATCCATCCTGAGGTAAGGGTTACTCATAAGTTAAATCTCTCATTTCTATCCCAGCCTTATAACCATTCTCATGTCATTGCATGTATTCACGAAATCAGTTCAGCTAATGTATCATGCTCAGACTTAGTTAAGAAATCAAGTTCCAAGTCATGCATGTTTAGTATATGATCTCAGTTACCTTAGTATAGTACTCTCAGTTTAACTAGTCTTATTCGAGGATGAATGTTAACAAGGGGGAGATATTCTAATACACCGTACTAATACTAGACCGATTCATCTCTTAGTTGCATTATTAAGGGGATTAAGCCTTGAAATTTTCACTAAGTGTTGGGGACTTGTCATTTTCAAGACCCCTAAACTTCGAGGATTTTCATTTTGGTCTTCTCGACCCCAAGACATTAGTTTTTGAGTTAATTCACATTCAGGGATGTAATAAGTATGTGTCGAGGGAGTTTTTGATTTTTTGGACAAGGTTTGGGTCATGTTCGGATTACAAATATAGTAAGTCACTGCAATAGGGCCGTGTCATAGTGACATTCCCTTTGGCACGTACATCGCGTTACAGTAAAGGTGTTTTCGTCCAGTTCTTGATTTATAATTGAGTGCATGTGTCATGATCTTTATCCTAGTGTGTGAAGTGTTTATGAGTTGAAGAATGTTCATAGGAATCACTTAGAAAAATGTTAAGCTAAGAGCTTTTGATTCGTCCAAAGTTTGGTATTCGATTCTACAAGAGTAAACTTTGAACGTGTATAGCTTTGGATATATAAAGAATTTTTCATCTCAAGACCCACTAAATTGTACATAATTGAATTATCTTTCTAACGATACCAATTTATCATTAATTCGATACCCGAGAAAAAATTTATGATTATTTTTGTCAGAACCAGTAAGCTACCGCGATAAGACTACATCGCAGTGAGCTTGTAAATCGCAGTCTAGTTGTGAATTAATTTCCTGAGGGGCAATTTTCACCTTAATCTGATCTGTAATAACACAAATTAAAGCTTCAGTTAGGGCATTATTTGCCTATCTTCTCTAATTTCCTCTAAAAAACAAACCCTCTCCTCCCCCAAGATCATCAAATTCCATTACTTTCTCTCCAAGGAAACCTAGAATTCAAGTTCCCAAATCTAAGAATCTTTAAGAAAGCATCAAGATTGGTGTTTATCTTTCAAGCTTAAGGGTTTAAAGTATGTGGGAGTTCATTCATGGGTCCCTTTTCACCCATGGAGCCCAAAAATCCTTTTCTTTCAATTAAAGAATGAATTTTCTATGATTATGGTATTTTGTATGTTCAAGAAAGATTTAATTTCATGTTTTCATGGTAATTTAAATGCAATTCAGCCCATGTATGATTCAATGCAAGATTTGATTTCCTCATGCTATGAATTTGAATTTCCCATGTCCTATTTCAAGTGAATTCTATGTAAATCCCCAATTTATGATTTTAGTCATGTAATCATGCTACTTCCTTAAGTTTAAAGCATTCCCATGTTCAAGTTCATGATCTTCACATGTTTGATGAAATGCCCATGTTAGGGTCTTTGAATCATAATCACTTATTACAGTGTTTCAAGTTTGATATCATATTTTGTACTCATTACGTGCTGGAAGTTATGAATACCCAAAACCTATATGATTTACATAAATTCAGCTTTTCAAGTGTTCAGACAGTTAATCTATTAATCTTAATAGTACACTTACGAAAGTTTAAGAGAGCTATTGGGTGGACCATTGCAGACATTGTAGGGATTCCACTAGGTATATGCACACATAAGATATATCTTGAGCCAGACAAAATTCCTAATATTGAGCATTAGAGACGACTGAATCCTTCTATGCAATAGGTAGTGAAAAAGAAGATTATCAAGTGGTTAGATGCTGGGGTGGTTTTTCCCATTGCAGACAGCAAGTGGGTGAGCCCGATTCAATGCGTACCAAAGAAAGGAGAAATCACATTCCTTAAAATTGAGAAGAATGAATTAGTCCTAATGAGGCTAGTGACGGGGTGGAGAGTATGCATGGATTACAGAAAGTTGAAAAAGTGGACACAAAAAGACCAATCGCCTATGTTGTTCATGGATCAGATATTGGATAGATTAGAAGGAATGGGTTGATACTATTTTCTTGATGGGTATTCTGGTTAGAATCAAATCATGATTGCTCCCAAAGACCAAGAAAAGACTACTTTTACTTTCCCCTATGGGACCTTTGGATTAAGTGAATGCCATTTAGGTTGTGTAATATGCCAACTAGTTTTTAGAGATGTATGATGTCCATATTCTCTGACATGGTGGAAGACACTATTAAATTATTCATGGATGAGTTTTAAGTAGTTGGGGACTCATTTGATGATTGTTTAGCTGATTTGGCTAGTGCACTATAGAGATGTAAAGAATGGAACTTTGTACTAAACTGGGAAAAATGCCACTTTATAGTAAAAAAAGGCATCATGCTAGGGCACAAGATCACCATACATTGTATTGAAGTAGACAAAACAAAGATTAAGGTGATTGAGAAGCTGCCACCGCCAGTGTCAGTTCAAGGCGTACAAAGTTTTTGGGGTCATGTAGGCATTTATAGAAGGTTCATCAAGGATTTCTCTAAAATGAAAGCCCTCTATGCAAGCTTTTGGAGAAGGAGGTGAATTTTTTGTTTGATAATGATTGTCTCAAGGCTTTCAAATGACTAAAGGAGCATTTGATTTCAACGCCCATTATTGTGTCTCAAGATTAGTCTGCATATTTTTAGGTAATATATGATGCCAGCCGAGTGGACTTGGGAGCTGTTCTAGGCCAAAGAAGAGAAAATATACTGCATCCTATCTACTATGCCAATAACTTTAAACCCCGCACAAAAAATTACACAGTTATAGATCAGGAACTATTTATGATGGTTTTCTCTTTTGATATATTTTGGTTTTATTTGATTGGGATTAAGTTTATTGTGCACACTTACTATGTAACCTTGAGGTACTTAATTTTGAAAAAAGATGCCAAACCCAGACTGATTCATTGGGTTCTTTTGCTGCAAGAGTTTGATTTTGAAGTCAAAGACTGAAAAGAGAAGGAGAGTCAAGTTATAGACCACTTATCCAGACATCAAGAGAAGACCATACAGAAACTAAGGGATAATCTTGAGATAGATGATGCTTTTCCTCATGAGCGAGTATTGGAAGCATCTCATGATTTGATTCCTAGTTTATTGATTTTGCCAACTTTTTTGCAAGTTATATAGTCCCAGATAATCTATCCTTCCAGCAGCGATAGAGATTTATGCACGAGGTAAGGAAATTATTTTGGGATGAACCTTATTTGTTTAGAGTATTCGCTAAATGTGTGATTTGGAGATGCATTCCAGAGGTGAAGGTTATGATCATTCTAAAAGCTTGTTATTCTTCACCTATTGGGGGACATACAGTGGCATATAGACAACCCATAAAATTCTATAGTCGGGGTTCTATTGGCATTCTATGTACAAGGATGCTCATGATTTTGCAAAATCTTGTGACCAATATCAACGTCAAGGCAACATTTTACGATGCCAGGAACTCCTCATGACACCTATTCCCAAGTTGGAGTTATTTGATGTGTGGAGGATTAATATTATGGTCTTGTTTATGAGCTCCTATAGTATGAGTTATATTTTGGTAGTGGTTGATTATCTATCAAAGTAGGTGGAGAAAGTTTCACTTCCAGAAAATAATGGTAGGAGCGTCACCATTTTTTTGACGAGGAATATTTTTTTTCAATTTGGAACTCTATGTGCAATTATCAATGATAGTGGGTCACACTTCTGCAACCACTTGTTTAAAGAACTTCTTGATAGATATAGTGTACATCTTAAGGTGGAAACATCTTACCATCTTCAGACGAGTGGGTTAGAGAGATAAAGTTCATATTGGCAAAAACTATAAATACCAATAGGACTGACTGGTCCTGAAAGTTAGACGATGCATTATGGGCCTATTGTACAACCCATAAGACCCCCTATAGGTGCCTTTCGATATCAGCCTGTGTATGGAAAAGTATGCCACCTACCAGTTGAGCTTGAACATAAGGCACTATAGGTATTGAGAAGGCTAAATTTTGAGTGGCGTGATGCAGCAAATTGAGGTTAAGAAAATTGAATGAGTTGGATAAATTTTGACTTGGTTCTTATGAAAGATTGACCATATACAAAGAAAGGATGAAGTTGTACTATGATAGAAAGATTAAGAAGTGAATATTCAAACCTGGTGATTTGGTCTTGTTGTACAATTCAAGACTACGCCTGTTTCCTGGCAAGATGAAATCAAGATGGACTTAACCATTCACTGTTGTTAAGGTATTTCCATATTGTACTATGAAGATAAATCATGATGGTGATGTCCTATTTAAAGTCAATAGAAAGTGAGTGAAACACTATATGGGAGACCTGGAAAAAGTTAGAGTTTGTACTAAAATAGACCTTGGTAAAGTTTTAGTAGCTAAGGGAACTGAGTCGAGCCACGATAGTAAATTAGGCACTATTTGGGAGACAACCCAAGGTATTTTGTTGTTTGTATTCATATTGCGTGATTGACGTCAATCTCCACACCTATATTATCGCAGGTATGTTCCTAACTCTCTTATTTTGTAGCAATTTGATGCATTAGGGACAATACATGATTTTAAGTTGGGGGTGGGGTTGCAGTGGGTCTTGATGTCCTCTTGGGGTTCCCTGGAGTCTTGTTCCTAGTAGAGCCGGCATGTTTAGGTGTATTGTGTTTTGTTTCATGAGTTTTGTGGTTAACAAGGAGAAAAGTAAGTATCTAGGGCGGTAGTCATGTTTGTATTAAATTTTTATACCCCTCCAGTAATTTGTGTTTTAGAACTGTGTGAATGTAAATTAGTGTGAACATTGTGGATCTTTCCATAGTATTAGGATTAGGGACATGATAATCATAGCTAACTTGTGCATGAAACGAAAAGGTAGTAGCTTGTGATGTGACTCTGTGCCATGTGTGTGTGAGATACTACCTAGTTCCCTTTGTGTGTTAAATTCAGATCTTGCCTGGTTAGTCATGCCTAGGTTGAAGAATAGTCAGTTAAGAAAAGATCATAGGCTGTTTTTTATTTCAGTCCACTTTTAGCCTAAATGACCTTCTATGGGTGAATTATATCCCTTGATCTCAATTTTGAGCCTTGTATCCCATTTCTTTGTTTTCACCTCTCACCTTCCCATTTGTGTTACATTGAACCTGTTTTGGCCTTGTTCCTCCTTGGACATTGTGTACCTTAACTCAAGAAAAATGCTAAGTTGAGAGTGGCTATCATAGGGGTATGTAGTGTAAAATAGGTATGAAGATGGGTAAAATAAGAGAAAAAATTAGTAGGGCTGGGTGTGGAATAAAAAAAAGAAAAGAAAAAAAGAAAAATTGTGAAAAAAAGAATAAAAGACCACACCCAACCTGAATGTGCATAAAATAAAAAAAGGGAGAAATAAGGGCAGAAATAAAGTGAAAAAATGGTTAATAACTGAGACCCCAAGGTTAGTGTAGTGCCAAGGAGGCTTCGTCACTTAATGTATCTATTTGTATCATACAAGCTCCCAAACCTGCATTACAAGCCAAATAAAGTCCTATAGTAATTCTAACTTGACTATTTGAATGCTAAGGTAAAGAAAATAAGGGCAAGCCTTTGGTATTTGACATGCATTGATTGGAACTTCTCTTCTGAAAGAGTATTGAAATTGGAAATTTCTAAAGGAGTGAAATTTTCATTTTAGCTTGGACATCGTGGGTTGTGATTCCTATACGATGATGCAGCATTAGACCCTTACATCATAGGAATCTTTGAAATATCAAATCTAGTATTTTCGTGGCTTGAACCACAACATAGATTTCTTCAGAGTTGGTTGGATTCAATCAAAATTACTGAAGACATCACACTTATACTCCATGAGTATATAGTATTGGTGGCACAAGTACCACAATAGCCATAAGAGTTCTTGCAAAAAGTCAATGACTAGTATGATGAATACATGATAGAAAGGGTATTTTACGTGTACTCTAAACGGATTTAGGATAGATCCACCATACTTTCTGAATATTTGAAGATCATAAAAAGTCTTTTTTTCTTGTTAGATGGATATATCGAAAGAATCCATTTACTGATTAAATAGATCTACCGGATAGTCCATTATTCCAAAAGATAGAAATCCCTGTTGTATTGAACATGAGGATTTGACAAGCCAATTTCTATTTGTCTTCTTCGGTACTGGATAACAGGTAGAGATCCTTAGCATAGAAGTCACCTGAATCTTTGTTTATGTTTATGGGGTAAAATATGTCCTTTGTCGATTCTTCTTCTAGTGAGAATACTAATTTAAGGTCGTCCCTTTTACTGAGATAGATTCCCACATGATCAACTATTACTTTTAAGATGTGGATGGAGTTCTTTAAATTTATTTCGTAAGGAAAATTTCTTGCTAAGTTACTAGGATTTCTACAAATGAAGAAATTTTTCCTTTTTGGTCGTTCATCAGGCTTATTTTCTGGAGTACTTGGTTCGCTGCACCTTCATCTTATCGTCTGGAGGCCTAGGTAGTATAGACCTTCTAAATCATAGTTTTTTCTGAGATCCCACTTGATGGCTTGAGCAGGGGTAGTTAGAATTTGTAACAAGATTATTCCTGCTGCAAGGATGATTGAGAGCTAGGTTATTTAGGATGATCTGCTTCGGTAAAGATCTTTTCTAACATAGACTTTTCAAGACATGAAAGATGGACTACCTGGTGTAGCTCACATCTCTGCAGAATACTTCTTAAAGGATTTTGATGATGATGGTAAAGTCTTGAGATGTGAGATAAGTGTTTTTATCCACAATCCCTAGTGCATTCTACTAATTAGTGAGAATTGTAGAGAATCTAGTAGTGCAATCTAATAGTATCATGTATTGTCTTTTTTAAGCAAAATTCTTCATCGTCTTGAAAATGTAAAAGTCCTGAATTCCATGAGGCCGAGGTAGAATCTTGACATCATCGATAGTGAGGATGCGGAACACAGTTTCAATGGTTTTCTTTGGTGTTTTTTTAGATTTCTTCCTCCTTTCTAGGACTGGATCACCGGTTACCTCAGTTTAATCAAATGCTGATTTAGAGACCTCTGGATCTTTGGAGTGTTTCCTAAATGCAAATGGATATTCATTCTCAAGCAATTGGACTGATGGCTATAGAGCATCTTCATTGTCTTTGACACATTAACCAGTAGGGAAGTCATCATCAGTATTGGATTGTGTATCCATAGGATTAGTATTAGATGACTATTTACTAATGAAAGATTGTGGTTGGACATTAGTTAAGAGAGATGGGATGTCCTCAAATGTTCCTTTATCTGTGCTAAAATTAGATTCAGGAATATTATCTAGATCGAGATAAGGATCATGAAGAGCTTCATCTTTGGCTAGGAACTAAGATCCTATGGTTTTCTCTGAGGTTTGAGGTGCCCTTTTGGCCTTTCTAGACTTGGGACACACTTTTGCAAAGTGTCCATTATCATGGCAGATGAAGCATTTGTCCTTGCATGGGTTTCACTTTCTGGAGGATTTTACACCTTTACTAGTAAAGGTTCCTTATCCAGGGGTTTAAGTTTTTTGGCTAGCCTATCCTGCATGTACCTCTTTTGCCTTGCTTGGAACTTTGAGATCTGGGGAGACCCATCTAGTTTGAGAATTAGATCGCCATGTATCATATTAGAGTGGATGGATTTTGAACGTTCATCTGACATAGTGTTGCCGAATGAAGTTTCCTTATGATTCTCGAGAGGATTGGAGTCTTTGTAAGGATATGACTCTTTCGGTATAAGCTCATCATCCTTTGGAACAACGAGACTTGGATCAACTTGACTGAGGTTGGTCAAGACAATGGCTTTGTTAGTATCCTCAGGAAAGCATTATTTCCGAGAGACCTATTATTTATTGTGGGATTCGTCATTAGAGATGTCCAGGATATCAACTAAAGTGATGGGATTTCGTTCACAACTTGATACATCATATGGGAAGGATCAATTGACTGGTCATTTTTATCCTAATTCTGGGCAATTCTCTGAATAGGAGGAACATCTATTGTTTCTCAAATAATTTTGGTGATGTCATGCCCAAGCTTTTCTCTTTTATTAGATATTGTAGTTGAGGATATGGGTAATGGTAGACTGATAGATTTGAGGATCTTACATTATGAGGGATACTTATATGGAGGTATGAGAGATAATGTTGGATTTTTCCTGAAGTTTTAGGTTTTTTGTGTTTTGAGGATCTCATACATGTGTTGTGCTTTGAGAATCTCATACTTTAAGTATTATATTTGGGTTTTCAAGGAAGCGAGTTCTTTTTGTTTTTAGTTAAGGAAGTAGGATGGTGAGGTGCCTGGTGGACACACATCATATTGTTGGGTTTTAAGTCGGTGATTTAGGACTTGTTGGTATTTTTAGATTTTGATCAGTCCATTATGTAGAACAAGAAGGATATTATTTTGCAATTTTAAAGTATAGCTCGAGTTATCCTTTTCAAAGTGGCGGTTTGGTGGGAAAGCATTGATGTGACTGGATCTTGAAAGGGACATCATTAGCAGCTGAGGGTGGACCTTAGATTGAGTGTGTTGGACATTATCCTTTTTGCATATTTTACAGTCATAATTCATCTTCTACGGGTAGTGTCCTGAAAAAGTACATTGGCACCACAGCAGGCTACAACTCTTATGATTGAATTTCTTTATCCAACCATGTGCTTACATGGAACTGGTGAGGCACCAAAATTTTCCCTGAGTCCTTCACATCTGGGAGATGTTCACTCAGTTTGTACATAGGGATGTAAAAGGTTGCTTGATGTGGAATTTTACTATGTGAGTGGTCGGCATCATCAGTGGGCTGGAGAGGTTAAGGATGGTCTCTCAACTTCTTGTAACTTGTGATCTACGAAGATGGAAAAATATCATGCAATTCATCCCAAGATATGTGTCTTGGGATATTTGTACACTCTGTGGTTCTTCTGATTGAATTTATGTCTAGGAATAGAGAATTCTTACCAGTTGGAGGAGTTAAGTTCATGGAATGATTTTAAGCTTGCCAGACCATTTGGTAATAGAGAGTTGCTCGAGCTGAGTATTTATTCTGTGGTACTCCAAACATCTGTACTTGGATCCTTAGCACCTTCATTTGATGTGGATCAGATATAGGTATGTGAATGTTGGTGAACAAAGTGACAAAAATTGTCCCAACATCCAAGATAATCTTCGATGTACCCAAGTTTTCCTGTTGGTACTTGCCAAATCTACTGTTAAGAAGGGAACGACACACTATTAGTGGTCGGCCTTTTCTTCCTTGATAACTCAAACCAATTTGTATAGCACTAATATGGAGATGATTGAACCCAAAACTTTTCCATTTTTGTGGAAAGTTATTTGGCATTTGTAGTGATATAAACTATTCAACCTGAGTTATAACAATAGGGTGTTGGACCATTTTTATTGCAGAAACATATTCTTTAACTCCGTTTGGATTTTCTTGCACCATAGAGTGGATTTTCAGTCGAGGATTACATATTTTTTTAGAAAGTGCTCAATAGGGGTTTGGTAGAGGTAGAGATGTGGAGGATATCTGGTTTAGCGGTGGTAGCACAATTACGCTATATAAGTAGTCAAATTTACATGACAACTTATTACTCAAAGTGGTTAACATGTTTATCTTGCCAAAAGGATTATATGGACTAGATAAGAAAGATGGTAAAAATTCAGAGACGGACCTATTTTTGTATTTTTCTGGACTATAAAGACTAGATAATTTTTGCTAAAGATCTAAGAAAAAGACTCAATGAAATATTTGTTCTAAACTCTAAGAAAAGAAACTATGACTCAATTATGTACAAGATATAGAATATGATAACAGGAAAACACACACTGTAATAATAGAAATACGATGACTCTAATATTTACAGGACTTTGGTAGTGATAAATGAAAAATCACGACTATAGATAGATTAAGGCTAATAGCTATGACAAAAGAAAGAAAATACTAAAAATGTAAAGTTGGCTTACGTGTATACAATCAACAAATATTATGCAAACTCTTTATTTCTCTCTCTCCCCGGGAGTGGGGATGGCTCTGATACCAACAAGATAGGGAGACAGCGGGGCACAGATGACTACCAACAATATTAACTAGGTGGTTAGTAACAAAGCTCCAAGCTTTCCAATATGATAGGCAATTTCACGTCCATTTAGGTGGTATGCCATACAACATCAAAACTTTAATCAACACATAATAACTTTCTTACGACTGAGCCACGTATCCACTAATGGATGGTTTACCTTGGTAACAAAGACTTCGCAACCCTCAATAGGAAGGCTTGACTTTGCCAATCTTAAAACATAATAAATCATTAATCTCCTCAGTACAAAACTATTCTATATATGACATAAATAGGACTTATGATGACTCTTCCTGGCCTATTTCCCTCAAGCCTCCATGGAAAAAAGGTGTACTAAGGAAAACCTCAAATCTGTATGTTTTTTCAAAGATAACAAATCAAATTGGAAACCTATTGTTCAGACTAAGCTAATTTCGTTTCATATACATGGAAAGGACTTAGACATCTACATTTCATGGACAAAAGTTACTTCATTTCATATTCATGGGAAGTACCTTCGGAGTTCCATGGTGCAATCACAATAAGTATTTGCTGAAGTATTGCCTTACCCCACCGACCTAAAGGATCAAAGTATCCATCCCTTTGGAAGACAGGAAACAAGAGAAAGAGTTTAACCAAATAACATCTTTAATGATAGAGAGAAACTTTACAAGAGGTTTTTAGGTAGAGAATTTGATGCCCTCTAACTAAAGGCCTATGCTTTATTTTATAGGATAAGGAAGCACTAAATAAGTATAAAGTACAAATAAACTTGAAATAAAATATTCTATCTCTATCCTATCTTCTAAGAGATAAGTCTTATCCATTATGACTAGATAAACCTTATCTTTATTATGAAATAAGGATTATCTAATATGAATATATAAGCCTTATCTTTGGCATACACTTCAAATAGATATTTATAATCTACTTATTCAAATTGACATCCACTAACATGTAAAGGGCCAAATTAAGAAAAACACATTAATGTTGTTGGCATGTGACTATATGTGTAAGTAGGTGGATCAACAACTTGTAAGATTCTTGAAAGAAGGTGTATAAGCTCATTGTCCTCAAGGTAACCCAATTGAGAGGGTTTCTTGAAAATGAGGGTAACCCACCAAAAGGGGTAACCCGCTGGTAAGGGTAACCAATCTGACAGGGTTTCCTTGGAGATAAGGGTAACCTACTAGAAAGTGTAATCCATTAGAGAGGGTAACCCACTATAGAGAGTAACTCACTGGAGGATAACATTCTTGAACATGTTATCTGACGTCATCTTTCAGGAAGTGTTGGATTATACAGGCGATGAGCTGGCGTATCCTTCTTCAATCCACAAATTGATACCGTGCTTCAACCTGAGGTGTTCTTGCCCTTCCAAGCTTGTATTCATCGATTTTATGAATTAACTCTTACTGATCGATGAATTTTTGCAATCTTGTAGGTGGATCCTTTATCTGTATGCTTTTGATGGAGTTAGTGGCTTTATCTCTTATTATCTCATATGATGGCTGATGTTCTTTTGCCACTCGTTGGACATCATCCCAGTGGGGATGAACGTCAATATATTTCTACTTTTCCTATTTTTTGGCCATATTTCCTTTGCAATATATCTTTTCTGTAGAGAAATAAGGCGTTGTGCTTCACAGTATTCATCTTCAAGAGAGAGTATTTAAATGGGAAATTTTCAGATGAGTGAAATTTTTGGCTAATCTTGGACTTCATAGATAGTGATTCCTATCGAATGGTGCAACATGAATACCACTGCATTGTAGGAATCCTTAAAGCATCAAATTCACTATTGTCGTGGCTTGAACCACAACATAAATCTCTTCAAAGCTAGTTAGATTCGATCAAAGTGCCTAAAGACATCACACTTGAACTTTATGAGAATTTAGTACTGATGGAATAAGTACCAGAATAACCAAAATAGTTCTTGCGGGAAATCATTGGCTAGTGATATGAACACATGGAGAAAAAGGATATTCTGGGTGCACTCTGAATGGATTTAGGATGGATTTTCCATACTTTCTAAATAGTTAAATCTCATAGAAAGTTCTTCTGTCACAGAGGATGGATGGATCGAGCGGATCTGCATACTGGTTAATAGATTTGAAGGGTAGTTTGTTATCCCAACAAATAGAACTCCTACTGTGTTAAACATAAGGATTTGACTAGCCGATTTCTATTTTTCTTCCTTGGTACTGGATATCAGGTAGAGATCATTGGTATAGATGTCTCTTGATTCTTTGTATACATCTATGGATAAGAGAGTATCCTTCACTCGATTTTCTTCCTGCAAAAATACTGATTCAAGGTCGTCCTCTTTGCTGAGATAGATTCCTATGTGATCAACTATTAATTTAAAGAGGTGGACAGAGTCCTTTAACTTTTTGGCTTGAGGATAGTTTCTAGCGAAGTGACCTGACTTTCTTCAGATAAAACAGCTATTTTTTTCTTGTATTTTGCTGGGCTCTTTCATCTGAAATACTTGGTTCATCATGTTTCTCTACTCCTGTCATCGAGAGGCCTTGGTATTTTGCACTTCTTGAACAACATGTGTCTTTTTAATCTTCTCTTTTAGCATGAGTAGGAGCATTTAGAGTTTGTGACAAGGCTATCCTTGTTGTTGGTTTGATTAAGAGTTGGATTGTTCTGGACAATCTTCTTCAACATAGATCTCTTTGTGTGTATGTTGTCTAGATCTTAAAATATGGCCTGCTGAATATATCCTATCTGTGGATCAGTTATGGATTTAAACTTCTCCTGCACAATTATCATCATATGCCCTGCTAGCATATTTGGCAGTGATGACACAAAGTCTTTCTTCAGGATGAGGTCTCCACCCAGATCAAAGTAGATATTTGCTATCTTCTATAAGTGGATATCATTGACATTTCTGTTGAATGATAGGTACTTCATGTTGAAGAGTTGACGTCGGAGCTTTTCATATATCTAGCCCGTGTCTCCACAAAAAACCTCATGTAGGATCTTATTATTGAAAGCAAAGTCATGGGGATGTCAGATAAGTGCTCTTATTAATAATCCCAAGAGCATTCCACCAGTCTCTGAGTATTCCAAAGAATATGATGTGAACTCTGAGAGTATAATGTATTTCTCCCTTTCATCAAGATTCTTCATCTCCATCAAAGTATAGAAGTCCTGGATCCATCTAGACTAAGATGTAATCTTACTATCATCAAGAATGGAGTGAAATCTGGTTCCTATGTTTTCTTTGTCATTGCACCTATATCTGGCCTATTATTTGAGAATGGATCATCCATCATCTTGTCTTGGTCATCAACAACTTTGAAGACCTCTAGTTTATTATAGTGGTTTATTTATATGAGAGGATAACCTTCTTCGAGCGGCTATATTAAAGATTCAGCAACATCATTAGTATCAGTATCTTTGGCATGTGCTCGAGCATCAACAGATGAATTTTTCTCTTCATGTATATGTTCATCAGGAGTGTCATCACTAGTCTCAAAACATACATCCACAAGGTCAGTAGCGGGTGACTATTTTGGATTACTATTATGTTTAAAGCTATACAATTTGTCAACGGCGTTTAGATATTTCTCCTATGAGTTATAATTGATAAATTTCTAAGGAATGACATCACCAATATTTGCAGCATTAGTCTAAGGGACCACTTGATCTAAGATGACCGAGTAATCTTCTATAAGATTATTTAGAAATAATCTTCTATTGCCGAGAAGACATTTTATAGTGGACTTTCAAACTTTATCTGGTTGCTCTTCACTTTGTGTTTCTGCACTTTAGATCTCCAGGTTTTTATCTGGATTTATGGGATCAGGTTTTGAAGCAGCATGTCTTGGGACCATCTCATCAGCATAATATGGAATCTATCGAGAATACTTTATCCTTTTAACCCAGTCCTGTGCCATCTTAGCTTGTTTTTGAGCGACAATAACTTTTTTCCTTTCCCAGACAAATTTGGCAATATTGAACTCATTTTGTTCATCTCTTGGAGCTGGAGTGAATAGTGTGGGTATGGATGAATGAGACGGTTAGGTGGAAAAAGGTTGGCCTAATAATTATGAAGGATATGTTTTGGAAATTTACTTACCTTTTAGGAATTTTTGAGTTTAGTCCGATCGTATTTCAAGAGATAGATTTGTTCATCCAGTGAGGCCATTTCTTTCCATTGTTGGTCAATAAAGTGTAGTATTAAGGTTCCAAGCGGACGTTTTTTAGACTGGATGGTCTGGAGCCTGCATTCAAGGGCTCTGATAAGTATGTCATGTTGGGGTAGAGTCTTTATATCTTATTGGCTCCTTTCATTGGGCAGATAGAATAACACGTGGTATTTCTGGAATGTGGTTTTGGTTATTCCTTTTGAATGGGTGGTTTCATAGGAAAGTATATTTAGGACTGGAGTTGGTTTCAGATATCATGAAAATAAAGGTTCAGGATTTAATTTTCAAGGTTTATATTTTGATGGAGTGGGCATTAGTGACTAGTCTTGGGGCTTGTATGAGAGTTCGAATAAATATTTGACTTCTTCCTCATCCCAATGCCTCTAGAAATAGGGTTTTTGGAAGACCTGATACTCATCCTATTCTAATTCATTTTTCTTTTCATCATAATTATTCAGCCAGTCCTCTTGGCATTTCTCACAATCACAATCAATATCCCAAAGATAGTGTCCTGTAAATGGGTCCTTAAACCGGTGTATAGTTTGCCCATCATGACTAAATTATTGTATCTAATTTTATTCATTCATGGAACTATTTATATAGCATGAAATATTCGTTGGATCTAGATTCTCTTCATCTGAGTAGGTGTTAGCAAGAGTGCACATTGGGACGGAGAGAGATACTTTGTGATATTTTTTTAGCGAATATAGTTTTTGCGGGTTGGAGACATTGAGGATGGACTCTCTACCTCTTATCACTTTTAATCCATAAATTTGGAAGAATTATGAGGAGTTTTTCTCTTGAAACATATTTTGGGATCTAGATGCACTAGGTCGTTCCTTTGGTGGCATCTACGGTAAGAGATAAGGAATAGTGGCCACCTGGAAGGAATAAGTTTGTGAGTGATTTTGGACTTTCCAAATTATCTGGTAGTGTAGAGTCGTTTGTATGGAGTTATAGTATGGTGGAGCTTTAAGGATTTGGAGTTAAAGCATCAATGCCTTTGTTAGATACGGCTTAGTGAAGGGCATATTGAATTTGGGAAACATGGGTTTGGTATAGGTAGATATATAAAAGATAGATCTTGTTCTTCTGATAACATATCTACTTCATAGAGATATACTTTCTTGCATGAGAGAGTTTTGTTGATGGTTGGAGACATATGTAGTGTCTTTAGGAATCTACATAAAATAGTCATAGATGAGAAAGACAGTGAAGACTCTGATACCGACATATTTTTGTATTTTGTGGACCATAAGATTCGATGTATTTTTTCTAAAGCTCTAAGGGAAAGACTCAATAATTTTTTTTTGTATTTTATGGACTATAAGGACTCTATTATGTACAAGACTCTAGATATCTAGAAAACACTGACTCTGATAATGGAAATATGACGACTCTAATATTTATAGGACTTTGGTAGTGATAAAAAAAGTGAAAATAAAGCATTAGGCCTCATAGTATTCATCTCGAGAGAGAGTATTAAAATTGGAAATTTCCAGAGAAGTGAAATTTTTGGCTGATCTTGGACATCGTGTCTTGTGATTCCTACCAGACAATACAACATGAAGACCATTAAATCATAAGAATCTTTAAAGAATCGAATCTAATATTTTTGTGGCTTGAACCACAACATGAATCTCTTCTGAGCTAGTTGGATTCGATCAAAACTCCTGAAGGCATCATAGTTGAACTCCATGAGGATGTAGTACTGGTGGCACAAATACCATAATAGCCATAGGAGTTCTTGCGGGATGTCATTTCTAGTGCGATGAACACATGATATAAATGGCATTTTAAGTTTACTCTAAACGGCTTCAGGATGGATCCGTCATACTTTTTGAACTCTTGAAGCTCATAGAAAGTACCTCTTTCTTAGAGGATGGATGGATCGAAGGGATCCATCTACTAATTAAATAGATTTGGTGGGTAGTTTGATATTTTGGAAGATAGAATCCTGTCTATGTTGAACTTAAGGATTTGACTAGCCGATTTCTTATTGTCTTCTCCGATACTGGATATCAGGTAGAGATCATCGGCATCGATGTCGCCTAATTCTTTGTACATGTCGATGGGGAAGGGAGTGTCCTCCATCAATTCCTCTTCCAGTTAGAAGATCGATTCAAGGTAGTCCACTTTGCTGAGATAGATTCCCATGTGATCAGTTATTCTTTTAATAGATGGAAAGAGTCCTTTAAATTTTTGGCTTGAGGACAGTTTTCGGAAAAGTGACCAGGCTTTCTGCAAATGAAACAACTATCATTGTTCTTCTTGTAGTTTGCTGGGCTTCATTATCTGAAATACCTGGTTTGATAGATTGCCCTTCTCCTATCATTAGGAAGCATTGACAGTTTGAACCTCCTAAACAACTGCTGTCTTTTTTAACTCGTCTTTTGGTACGAGCAGGAGAAGTTTGGCTTGGTAACAAGGTAATACTTGTTTATGTTCGATTGAGTCCTAGATTGATCTGGATGGTCTTCTTCAACATAGATCTCTTCATGTATATATTGTTCAGAGCTTGGAAGATGGCCTTACTGATGTAGCCTATCTGTGGGATGGTTATGGATTTGAAATTCTCCTCAACTATCATCATTGTATGTCCTGCTAGTATCTTTAAAAGTGATGACACAAAGTCTTGCTTCAGGTTGGGGTCTCTGCCAAACTCAAAGCAGATCTTCTCTATCTTCTAAAAGTGGATATCGATGACATTTCTATCAAATTATAGTAACGTTATCTCGAAGAGATGTTGCTGGAGCTTTTCTTGTCTCTGGCCTCTGTCACTGTAGAAGACCTCATGCAGGATCCTGATGTTGAAGCCAAAGTCTTGGGACTTTACATAAGTGTTATTATTAGAAATCCGAAGAGCGTTCCACCAGTATCTGAGTATTCTAGAGAATCTGGATGTGAACTCCAAAAGTATCATGTATTTCTCCCTTTCATCCAAATTCTTTGTCGCCATCCAAGTGTAGAAGTCCTGGATCGTTCGGGGATAAGATGAAATCTTAATGTCATTAAGAGTGATGGTGTGGAATTCAATTCCTATGGTTTTCTTTGGTGTTGCACCTGGATCTGACATTCTTTCTGGGATTGGATAGTCCGTCATCCCGTCTTGCTTATTAACAACTTCAGAAACCTCTGTCTCCTTAGAGTGGTTTATGTATATGGATGGATAGTCTTTATTGGGTGATTATACTGAAGATTCAACAGTATCAGTAACATTAGTATCTTTGGCATGTTCTAGAGCAGCAATAGATAAATTTTTCTTTTTACGTATATGTTCATCAGGAGTGCCATCACCAATTTTCGAACACACATCCACAAGGTTAGTAGTAGATGAGTGTTTTGGATTCTCATCATGTTCAAAGCCATACAATTCATTAATGGCTTTTAGATATTCCTCCTCAGGGTTATCCTTGATAACTTGCTGAGGAATAGAATCTCCAGTATTTACAGCATCAGTCTAAGGGACCACCTGATGTGAGATGATCGGGTCATCTTTTGTAAAATTATTTGAAAAAACCTTCTATTTCTGAGAAGAGATTTTTTGGTGGACCTCCAGACTTCATTTGGTTTCTCTTTACTTTGTGTTTTAGCACTTCAGATCTCCAAGTCATCATCTGGAACTAGGCCCAAGCACTTCAAATCTCCAAGTCATTATCCGAAGACATTGTGTTTGTTGGTTTGTCGATAGATGATGCCAACAAGCACATCATAAATTTCATTGGGATATACACTTTGTATAATTTACCTTGGGTGATTTTGGAAGCTTTGAGACTCAGGTTATTCCCATTCTATCTTATAGGTAAAGAAAAACTATGTTAAGGGGAACTACCTCAAGGATCTATCACAAATTGAAATGAGTTGCGGAAAAATCTCTATGACCTATTCTTCTCACCTTTGAGAATACTGCAGTTGAAGGATGATATTTATAATTTTCAGTAGTTTCATTCTTAATGATTGTATGAGACATGGTTAAGGTTTAAGAAAAGTTTGATACTGGTGCCCAATCACATAAATTAAGAGAGGAATTTGCTTGAGATATTCTATAGAGCCCTGAATGCCAATACCAAAATTGTTGCTGATACTATAATAGGTGGACATTTAATGAGCCTTCATTGGGTTTTTTCTTTGAAAATCTTAGATCAAGTGTCTAATACTAATAGAGAATAGCATACTTGAGAGATAGAAAGAGAAGTTGGTACCTATGTGATTGGTGCTTCCAGTGAGAAGAGAATTATAGATGACAGGGTAGGTCAAGAGGTTGCACAGCTGAGGATGAAGATTGGGTTACTAATAAAGCAATTATACAATTATGAATTTGGAAAAGGTGAATGATATGCGTGCACAAGGTAAATCTCCTATCTTATATGATTTTGATTTTGAGGAGTAAACAAAGTACCTAGATCAAGAGATGAAGGGTTTTCAAGCAAAGGACCAAAGGTCCAATCAGAAAACTTAGAACTTGAGGTAAGGAAATCAAGGTTAGAACTATTTTAGGGACATATATAGGGACCAGAGTAGAGAGAGAGATGGTGGGTAGAGGCAAAAGGATGACTATAAAGAGCAGGGTGGTGAATATATTCCATCTGGGAACCTTAATACTGATTTAAGGATGGAAATAGTACTGACTAAGCTAGTTAAGGGATGAGAGAATCAAGAGAGTTTCCTTAAGAAGATTAAGACATATATTTTGGGACTGAGACAAAAATTTGAATTGCATGCTACCATGATTAAGTAACTTGAGCAGGAGTTTGGTCAAATGTCATCTACTTTAAATCATCATCAATCAGGCACTCTATCGAGAAACCCTTTGTAGAATCTAAAGAACTACACTCACTTCTTAGCCATTACCAATCAGAGTGGAAAGGCAACTATTGATCCCCATATATCTATAGTTGATCAGGTTTGTGATAATGTTATGGATATTAATGATGCACCCGAAGCAAAATCTAAGAAGTTGGTAACTAGTGATGAGTCATCACAAAAGTCAATGGGAGTGGATAAATGTGTTGATAAGGATAAAGGTAAATGTTAAGGTAGTCGAGCCTTTAGCGAAGGCCATTCCATGACCCCTTATTTTCCTTAGAGATTGAAGAAGAAACAGGAGGAATGGAAGTATCAAAAGTTCATATCAATATTGAAGAAATTATATATTAATATTCCTCATATGGAAGAATTGGAGAAGATATCTGGCTATGTAAAGTTCATAAAAGATGTAGTTACTAAGAAGCGGACGGTGAGTTTTGAGCCCACTGATAATATGCATCATTGTAGTGTTATTGTTTCCTGGTCTTTGGTTGAGAAGAAAGAGGACCCTAGAGCTTTCACTATTCCTCGTACTATTGGGTCCTTGAATTTTTCATGAGCATTGTGTGCCTTGGGAGCTAGTAATAATTTGATGCCACTAGTTGTGTACAAGCAGTTGGGGGCACCTAAGCTGATGTTAATGAGATTATTGATGGACGACCAGACTATGAAGAAATGGATCGGTATTCTGTGTGATGTCTTAGTGAAGGTATCATCCTTCATATTCTTAGTTGATATTTTGATTCTTGACTGTGAGGTTGATTTTGAAGTTTCTATTTCTTTAGGAAGTTTCTTCCTAGCCACTGGTAGGACATTAGTTGACATGGACGCAGGATATATGAAATTCAGGCTCAATGAAGAATAGGTTACTTTTAATGTCGGGTAGTCAATGTAGCAGTCAAAATATATGAGAGTGGTGTCTGTTATAAATACTATTAAGGATGATGCAGTGAGTCTTCCCATTGAGGTGATACTTGTTGTTAAGGCACTAGCGGCGGTGATCATGAACTTTGACATTGATGGTATTGAGGAGTAAGATGAGATGGCGAGCAGACTCTATGGTTGAGGTTCTTATTCCTATGCACCAAAAAGTTAGATCTTGACTTGTAGAATAGAGCGACTTTGCCAACTCGACCATCTATTAAAAATCCACCTATCATAGAATTGAAGGCTCACCCTTCTCACTTGTGATATTCATTTTTGGTGGCCGATGATACCTTGTCGGTTATTATTGTTGCTAATTTGTTGGATACAGATGTTGAGGCATTGATTTTTGTATTTCAGAGATTTAAAAAGGCCACCGAATGGACTATTATAGATATTATACAGATTCCACCTAGGATTTATATGCGGATTCCACCTAGGATTTGTACTCATAAAATTCAGCTTGAACCAAATTATGTTCACAACATTGAGTATCAACACCATCTAAACCTACCTATGCTAGAGGTGGTGAATAAAGAAATTATAAAGTTGTTAGATGCAGGCATGGTTTATCCTATTATGGACAACAAATAGCTAGTTCAATGCATACCAAAAAGGGTGGGATCATTGTGGTCCCAAATGAGACGAATTAGTTAGTTCCTATGAGACCAATTACTAGATAGAGAGTGTGCATAGATTATCTAAAGTTGAACACTTGTACACAAAAGGACCATTTTTCTTTGTCATTCATAGACCAAATGCTAGACAGACATGCAGGCAAAATGTGGTATTGTTTTCTTAATGGTTATTTGGGCTATAATAAGATTTCTCTTACCTCAAAAGGCCAAGAGAAAACTACTTTTACATGCCCATATAGTACTTTTACGTTTAAGAAGAAAGCATTAAGACTTTGCAATGCTCCCACCACCTTTCAATGTTGTATGATATTGATATATTTTTTATATGGAGGTGGACATTATAAAGGTCTTTATGGATGATTTTTTGGTTGTTGGAGACTCGTTTGATGATTGTATTGACCATTTGGCCAATGCACTTTAGAGATATAAGGAGTACAACTTGGTCTTGAATTGGGAGAAGTGCCACTTTATGGATAAAGAAGGGATTGTTCTCTGACACAAGATTTAGAAGAGGTGTATTTATGTTGACAAGTCAAAGATAGAGGTGATTGAAAAATTTCCTCCACCACTTTTAGTTAAAGGTATTGGAAGATTCTTGGGTCATGCTGGGTACTATTAGAGGTTCATCAAGGACACCACTAATATTGTTAATCTATTATGCAAGCTTTTAGAGAAGGAGCTAAAGTTTGTGTTAGATGATGCTTGTATCAAGGCCTTTGAGTGCCTTAAGGAGAGGTTGATATCGACACTTATTATTGAGTTCCCAAATTAGTTTATGCCCTTTGAGATGAGTGCCATTCTAATGGTGTGGCTTTAGAATCTATCCTAGGCGAATGAATTGAGAAAATCCTTCAACTTATCTACTATGCCAGCAAAGCAATAAACACTATGTAGAAATTTTTTACAATTACAGAGCAGAAGTTACTCCTGATAGTTTTTGCTTTTGATAAATTTCAGTCTTATTTGATTGGGACTAAAGTCATCATTCATATTGATCATGCATCATTGAGTTATCTGATGTTGAAGAAAGATACTAGGTCAAGGTTAATTTATTAGGTACTATTATTTACTAAATTTGACTTTGAGTTAAAAGACCTCTTATCCTGCCTCGAAGAGCAGGCAATGCTGATATTAGGAGATAAGATTGAAATTGATGATACTTTTCTAGGTGAGTGGGTCTTGGCAGTATCTCAAAACTTAATGCCCTAGTTTTTTTATTTTTAAAACTACTTGGCAAGTGACCTTGTCCTAAAAGACTTGTCATTTTAGCAGCGCATGTGCTTCATGCATGAGGTATGAATGTTTTTTTGGGATGTCTATCTATTTTGGGTGTCTTCAGATGGAGTTATTCGAAGGTGTATTTCTGCGGTGAAGATGATGAGCACTCTAGAGGCTTGTCATTCATCACCAATGTGGGGTCATCATGGTAATACTCGCACAACACATATAGTTTTATAGTGTGGGTACTTTTGTTTGACTATCTATAAAGATACCATGATTATGCTCAGGCTTGTGATCAGTGTCAGTGGCAAGAACATATTTTGTAGAAACATAAGCTACCCATGACACCCATCTTAGAGTTAGAGTTATTTGATGTTTTGCGAATTGATTTAACGAGCCCATTTGTGAGTTCTTATGGGATAAATATTTATTTATGGCAGTCGACTATGTATCTAAATAGGTGGAGGAAGTTGCACTTCCTAATAATGAGGGTCAAAGTTTCACCGCATTCTTAAAGAAGAATATTTTTTCTCAGTTTGGCACTTCACGTGGTATTAGTAGTCATGGTGGGTCTCATTTATATAATTGTCTATTTAAGGCCCTGCTAAAAAAATATGGTGTGAAACATAAGGTGGGAATACCTTACCATCCGTAGATGAGTGGGAAGATTGAGGTCTTCAATCGTGATTTCAAATCCATATTGGCAAAGACTGTGAATGCCAACTAGATTGATTGGTTAAGAAAATTCTACAATGTACTTTGGGCCTGCCAAACAACTTTTAAAACACCCACAGGTGCCTCTCCATATCAACTTGTGTATGATAAGGTATTCCATTTGTCGGTTGAACTTGAGCACAAGGCACTATGAGCGTTGAAAGAACTAAATTTTGAGTAAAGTGATATTTCCAATTTGAATATGGTTAAGGTAAATGAGTTGGATGAATTCCATCTCCGAGCTTACAAGAGTTCAGCCTTGAACAAGGAGAAAATGAAGTTGTATCATCATAAAAAGATTGAGAAAATGGTGTTTTAACCTAGCGGTATTGTCTTGTTTTATAATTTTAGTCTTCACTTATTTTTTGGTAAGTTGAACTCTAGATGGCATGGACCATTTACTATGGTTAGAGTATTTTCACATGGTGCACTTGAGTTGAAGTGAGACTGAAAAACTCCATTCAAGGTGAATGGAAAATGTGTTAAGCACTGTATGGGAGATATTGAAGAAGTGAAGTTTTTTGTTGATGTAATCCTTGGCAAAATCCGAGTAGCCATGGTAATCGAGTCATGCCACGAAGCTAAATTAGGCGTTTCATGGGAGTAAACCCATGGAATAGTTGGGGAAGTCTGAGTGTCCAACAAAGCCATATCATGTCGCGATCTTATATTAAGTATTTGTTAGGAGGCAACCCAATGTATTAGTTTTTGTGAAACACCTTAGGTTTGGTACCCTTTGAAAATTTCTGAGATTTTTGGGATTTAGATAAAATATGACCGGTGGGTACCTGTCGTATACAGGGGTACGAGTGGTATTCCTTGGTCATATGCAGACCATTTTTGGTTGATAGATTGGATTGGGTTTTTAAAAGGGTATGATTTGGGTCGGTATGAGTCATATGGATGGATATGAGCTGTTTGATTAGGTCTTTCCTTCACTTAATCATAGACATTGTAGACTAAGTTAGATTTAAGTACGAGTGTCTCACCATGAGCCATAATCTAGGTTACGAGTTATACCATGGACTCGTATGGTGGACAATGTTCAAAACTCTTGTGATTCTATTCTTCTAGGGGTACGGGTCGTATGCTTTGGGCATGACTTGGTTTTGATAAGTCATACCTTGGACAGTGTTGGGCCTAATAGGAGGCCTAGGGTATGAGTGGTGGGTACCACTCGTATTGAAGGGTATGACTGGTATGGTTAGTCGTACCCCTTGAAAGGAATTTTATGCAGTTTAAGTGAGTGCAATATGGACATTTTCCCACTTAACCTAATAAGGCCCTACAACTTTTAACACACTTGGGAGGTTATTTTTCCTATTATTCTATTCATTAACACTAAGAAAACACTCTCTAATCCTCTCTAAATTTCTTGGGCAAAGTATGCTAGGGTGTCATCTTAAGGATTAATTTAGGGCTTGTGTTAGGGATTTCTCTCCATCATCTACTCAGTTTAAGGCATGTACTCCTTCCCTCATTGGTAGTTCTAACTAAAGGTATATTTTTTAAATTGTTTTCATGGCTTAATTGTTATGTGGTTTTGGGATTTCAAATAAATATTAGGGGTTTTGGTTAGAATGGCTTGGTTATAGTTTTCCCATGTTTTAATTATGTATTTACATGTTTTAATGGTGGTTTGGATACTTGGTTGCATGGGAATGGTTAATTGGTGTTCGATGTTGGTTTTGGAAACACTATGCCCCAATATCTTTGATAAAATGCCTATGAGAATGATTTTACTATGTTGTTGGACTTTTTAATGGAACTATTGCATGGTATAGTTTGGTAATGGAACCCTAAATGGTATAAATGGGTTAAATGGTTTGGAATGGTTAAATAGAATAGTTTGATGGTCACAGTTATGGTTAGTTAAACTCCTTGTGGGGTATAATGGAATCCCCCTAGTAAACATGTCCCCTAAGCAAACATAATAATGGAACGCTTGTGGGATATATGGGACTTCCCCAAGTTAACTAGGTAAATGGGCACACGGGAATCCCTTTACTTTATAAGGTTTGTCTAAGGACAATATTTTCAAGTTATAGTCAGTATGATGTCACCACTATTAATATCCTTGGTAAATAATAAATGAAATAATGGATTGGTTGGTCGGAAATGGTTTTAATTGGGCAATAATAGCGGGGTGTGATAGCTAACCATGATGGTGGGAGTTTAATAAAAAGACACTGGAAGCTCATTTTTGCCGATATAAGGGGTTGATCATAGAGACCATATATGATACTATAAAGTACATAAGAATCCTATAAGTATACTATACATATATATCATAGAGGGTGAAGGGTACTTGGGAATCCTTTACTCTTGTGGTATCTCTGGTTTGTGTAGCTACACGTATCGGGGCCCGTTCAGGGGGTTACACTGGACCCATATAGCTAGTGTGTGGTTAAGGATAGTTAAGCTTCACATACCCAGGTTAATGGTTTCAAATACATGCTAAACCCGATTCTATTTCCCAACATGGTTATATATATATATGGTTTATATGCATATAGATGGTTTACTTGGTTTTACTGGATGACATTATTTTATCCATATCCTGAGTTCATTCTAGAGTTCACCCACTAACCTTTCTTCAAGAGGTTGTATCCCCACAAGATGTATGAACGGGCCTTTCTACTCCTCCTGCATAGTGATCGGATTTTGGGATCAACTATTATATTGAAGTAGTGAGCTTTCATCTTTCTAAAAGGTTCCATTTCATTGATGTTATTCCATACTTTAGTTTATTTATAGATATTGGTTTTGGCTATAGTTGGGGGCATGTCCCAACTAGATTTCGGTATTCTTTTGGATAGATGTTTTTGTGGAACTTCTATAGGTTGGCATGGACAGGATTGGTATTGGTGTCAGCCTTTTTATTGGCATTGGTATTGAGGTTGAGAACATTAGATGAAATTTCTAACTGTTTTATTCTTTTATGTTATGTAATGTAACTTGTTTTGGTTATTATTTTGGTTTTGGTTTATGATTTGGTTATGGCTATTGGTTTGTTAGGGGACGGTTGGACTCATTTGGGTCGGTCTTAGTTATGGACCTATCCTAGAGTCTGGATTTGGATAGTTATACACTATCTTGTTATATGTTCCGAATTTATCCAACTTGGGGTATGCATTGGACGGTTGGGTTGGGTATTGGGGGTGGTCCTTAGTCCTGGTTGCACTTGGGATGCCCATTATAACAAGGCCCCTGGTTGGATGTTGTCAAGTATGTATCAGAGCTTTAGGTTTATGGTCAATTGGGAGTCCACAAAGCCGTGTCTAGTAGAGTCTCTTTTAGGGTTGTGTAGCATGTCACTCTTATAAGGGTGAGACTAAAAGGAATTTAGGAATATTTCAGTTTCTTGGTATTCTATTCTCAAGCTTGGAGTTCAAGTCTTAGAATTTTCTCTAACCCTTTTTGTTCTTATTTTAGTTCAGGCCTCGATAATTTAGAACTCAAGGAAACTCTTATATCCCATCAGGGGACAACGTAGAAGGGACATAAGGGATCTATACTCGGTCTAGGGGTCTAGTCCCTAATATTTCTAGAGATTCATGGGTTGCTACTAATCCTTCATAGGGTTTCTTGGATGAAATACAAAAGATATTTAGGGTGATGTAGGCCATAAATATGGAAGGGGTGAATTTTACATCTTACTAGCTCAAGGATATTGCGCACCAGTGTTATAAGGTATGGGATAGGGATAGAGGTGATATTGAGATGTTGTCCTTATGGGAAGCTTTATCAAATACTCTTTTGGATCGCTTCTTTTCTCAGGAGCTGAGGGAAGCAAAAGCAGAGGAATTCATCAATCTTGGACAAAGAAAAATGTCAGTCAAGGAATATTCCTTAAAATTTCATCAAATATAAAGGTATGCTTTGGAATTGGTGTCTGATATGAGGACGAGGATGATAAAGTTTGCTTCTGGACTGTCTCAGGATTTGATTCTTGAAAGCAAGACTGCGTTGTTGATCAAAGATATGGATATGTCTAGGTTGGTGGTTCATATACAATAGGTGGACAAAGAAAAGAGAATGCATGCTGAATTTAGGAAAGGTAGAGTAAGAAGTTTAGATCTTTCAAATAAGGTGGTGGGTGACAACAAGACGGTTAGGATCGCGGTAAGTGGCCAAAGAAGCAGTGAGGGAGTTCTGGTTCCTTTTCTTCTGCTAGTGCCCCTTACCCAAAGTCTTCGGGTGATAGGCATCAGTAGAGTGGTGATAATTCCAGGCATAGGGTGCCGAATCTCAGGTGAGTGGGGAACTGTTAGCTTCTTTATGCCATTCTTATCGATTTTGTGATCGTCTTCATCGGTGATTTGGTGATGAAAAAAGCGATAGGTGTCTTAAATATGGTTAGTCTGGCTATTTGCTCAGAATCTGTCTAGTAGGTAAGGGTGCTTCGAGAGCGGTCAAAGCTCTGGTTGCTTCATCTTCATCCCTTGCACCTAGTGGTGCTGCTTTAGCGTATACTTTTACTTTTGGTGTTGGTTCTGGTCGAAATAGGTTATATGCTCTTTCATCTCGACAAGTGTCTGAGTTATCTCCTGATGTTATGACTGTTACATTACAACTCTTTTCTCATAATGTGTATTACTTGCTTGATCTAGGGTCCACACTATCTTATGTGAGCCTATATATGGATGTATGTTTTGGTTTTGATCTTGAGGTTATTTTGGATCCTTTTTCTATTTCTGCCCTGGTAGGTGACTATATTATTGCTAAAGGGATCTATAGGGGGTGTGTGGTATCTGATGGTAGTAGACAGACTTTGGTGGATTTGATGAACAAGTTTTTCAGGTAGTTTTTGGATTTTTTTGTTATTATCTTCATTGATGATAGCCTTGGGTATCTTAAGAGTGAGGTAGATCATACTAATCATCTCCGTTTGGGGTTGCAGACCTTGTAGGAACAACAATGGTATGCCAAGTCTCCAAGTGTGAGTTCTGGTTGAACGCTATAACTTTTCTTGGTCATATTATTTCTAGTGAGGGGATCATGGTGGATCCACAAAAGGTGGTGTGGTTAAAAGGTGTCCTAGACCCACAAATCCAACAAATATTCGGAGCTTCTTGGGTTCGGCTGGGTGTTAAAGAAGGTTCGTGGAGGGATTTTCTTCTATAGCTGCCCCATTTACTAAGTTAACATAGAAAAAGGAAAAAATTTCTTAGTCAAAAGAGTGTGAAGGGAGCTTTGAGAAGCTTAAGGATAAGCTAACTTCGGCTTCAGTTTTGACATTACTTGAAGGTAATGAGGGGTTTATGGTTTATTATGATGCGTCCTGGGTGGGACTTTATTGTGTTTTGATGCATCATAGGAAAGAGATTACCTATGCTTCAGTTAGTTGAAGGTGCATGAGAAGAATTATCCTACTCATGATTTGGAGCTTTTAGAGGTGGTTTTTTATTTGAAAATATGGCGGTATTATTTGCCTGGGGTGCACTTGGACATCTTTTCTGATCATAAGAGTTTATAGTATGTGTTCACTCAGAAGGAGCTAAATCTCAAGCAATGGAGATGGTTGGAGCTTCTCAAGGACTATGATATGAGTCTTTACTACCACCAAGGTAAAGCTAACATGGTTGTTGATGCTATTAACATGTTATCCATGGGGTGTTTAGCTCATGTGGAAAAAGAGAAGTGAGAATTGGTGAAGGATATTTACCCATAGGCTAATCTTGGAGTCCATCTTCTAGACTCTGAGAATGATGGTGTGTTGGTAAAAGAAGTGGTTCAGTCATCTCTTGGTACAAAAATTAAGGAGAAGTAAATGTTAGATCCTGTCTTGATGAAAATCAAGAGTGACGTTGGTGAGAAAAAGGTGATGGCTTTTTAGATCAGTGGTGATGGTACTTTGGGGGTACCATAGAAGGCTATGTGTTCCTGATGTGGATGGGCTACGTGAGAGGGTATTGGCTGAGGTGCATGAATTGCACTATGTTGTTTATCCCAGTAAGACTAAGATGTATCATGATCTCAAGGAGGCATATTGGTGGAATGGTAAAAGGGGGATGTTTTCTAACTTTGTAGCCATGTGCATAGTATGTCAATTAGTCAAAGTTGAGCACATAAGGCCTGGTGGGTTATATCAAGAAATTGAGTTACCCAAATAGAAATGTGAGGTGATCAACATAGATTTCATTACTGGTCTTCCTCAGTCTCCGAATCAATTTGATTTTATTTGGGTCATTGTTGATAGGATGACAAAGTTCACTCACTTTTTATCGGTGTGGACTAACATTTTGGTGGAGGACTATGCGAGGTTATATCTTCATGAGATAGTAAAGCTGCATGGGGTACCTATTTCAATTATCTCTGATTGTGGTATGGAATTTTCATCTTACTTCTGGTGGTATTTCCAGAAGGGATTGGGTACCAAGGTGAGTCTAAGTGCTATTTTTCATCCGCAGATGGATGGTCAAGAAGAAAGAGCTATTCAAACATTAGCGGATCTGCTTTGGGAATGTGTGATTAACAATGGAGGTAATTGGGTAGAGCATATACCTCTTGTAGAGTTTTCTTATAATAATAGTTACCATTCTAGTATTGGAATGACCCCATTTGAGGCGTTGTATGGTAGGAGGTGTAGATCTCCTAGTGGGTAGTTTGAGTTTGTTGAGGTGGATATGTTTGGTCCAGATATGATTTATCAGGCTATGGAAAAGGTAAAGGTGATTTGGGATAGGCTTAAGTCGTCCTAAGGTCGCCAAAAGTCCTATGCAAATGTACGGCGTAGAGACTTATAGTTTGAAATTGGGGATAAGGTATTACTAAAGGTATATAGCATGAAGAGAGTAATGCAGTTTTGTAAAAGGGGAAGCTCAGTCCCCAATTTATTGGTTCTTATGTGATTTTGTGATGGGTTGGTAATGTGTCTTTTAAATTGGAGTTGCCTTCTAGTTTGAGAACTATTCATCCAGTATTTTATGTATCTATGTTGAGGAATCGTCTTAGTGATCTTTCTTAGGTGTTTTCTTTGGAGGGATTGGGTATCTCAAATTCTCTGACTTATGAAGAGGTCCCAGTTGAGATCTTGTATAGGCGGGTTTATCAGTTACAGACCAATGATGTGGCCTCAGTTAAGGTTCTATGACGGAACCACATGGTATAAGAGGCTTCATGGGAAGTGGAGGAGGACATGAAGTCCAAATATCCGCATTTATTTTTTACTCCTTGGATTCATGCGGAGGTATGTTTTCTTCAACATACTTTTGTTTTCAAAAATTGTTAAAGGAATGATTAATATCTTTGCATCTTTATTTTCTAACTTGGTTAAAGGTTGAATTGATATTTTATAATCCAAATGACTCTACTAGATTTCTATGCGTCTTTGTTAAAGATAAGAGTAGAGGCATATAAGGGGTTTAAATCATGCTTGTACCAACCTTGTCCTTCATTCGGGGACGAATGCTCCTAATGGGTGAGATTGAAACACCCTGGGTTTGGGACCCTTAGAAAATTTCCTAAATTTCTTAGTCCTGGAAAACATACGACCAGAGGGTACTAGTCGTATACTAGGGTACGATAGGTATGCCTTGGTCATATGCTGACCAGTGTTGGTTGGTGGGTTGGATTGGGTTCTGTAATGGGTACAATTCGGGTCGGTAAGAGTCGTATGGATCGATATGGGTCATTTGATTTTAGTCTTTCCTTCAATTAATCATAGACTTGGTAGACTAACTTTGATCCGAGTACGGGTGGCTCAACATGTGATATAAGGTAGGGTACAAGTCGTACCATGGACTAGTATGGTGGAAAGTGATCAAATCTTTTGTGATTTTATTCTGTTAGTGGTATGGGTAAAAGGTACAGGTCATATGCTTTGGGTATGACTTGTTTTGGATAAGTCATACCTTAGATAGTGTTGGGCTCAAGGGGGTGGGTACCACTCATATTAGAGGGTACAACTAGTATGGTTAGTGGTACCCCATGATGAAAATTGTATACAGTTTAAGTGAGGGCAATCTGGACATTTCCCCACTTAACCTAATAAGGCCCCACGACTTTTAACACGCTTGCCATGCTATTTGCCCTATTATTTTATTTATTAACACTTAGAAAACACTCTCTAATCCTCTCTAAAGTTCTTGGGTAAAGGAGGATAGTGTTCTGTCTTAAGGATTAATTTTTTCTTGTGTTGGTGATTTCTCTCTGTCATCTACTCAATTTAAGGCATGTACTCCTTCCCTCATTGTTAGTTCCAACTAATGGAATGTTTTGTAAATTATATTCATAGCTTAATTGTTATGTGGTTTTGTTTTTTTTTAAATAAATATTGGGGGTTTTGGTTATAATGGATTGGTTATGGCTTTCCCATGTTTTAATTATTTATTTACTTGTTCTAATGGTTGTTTGTATACTTTTTTGCATGAGAATGGTTAATTGGTATTTGATGTTGGTTTGGAAATACTATGCCCCTAATATGTTTGATAAAATGCCTATGAGAATGCTTTTACTATGTTGTTGGACTTTTTAATGGAAATATTGCATGGTATTGTTTGGTAATAAAACCCAAAAGGGTATAAATGGATTAAATGGTTTAGAATGGTTAAATAGAATTGATTAGTGGTCATGGTGAAACACCTAGGCTTTGGACCCTTAGCGAATTCCCTTACTTTATAATTCTGGACTTGGTACGACTAAGGGTACTAGTTGTACCCTTTGGATATGACTTGGTGACAACCCTCTCATATCCTAGGCAGTATGGTGGAAGTTACATGCTTTCCTAAGTATGATTTAGCCTCCCCATGGCCATACATTACTGTATGAGTCGTACACAACATAGTCATATGGAGTGTTGAGTTGGATCTAGACTGGAATGTAATTGGAAATGGTTAGGGTACAATTTAGGGTAACAATTGTACCCTATGATAGGAGTCTAGGGTGTGTATTTCATACCTTGGGCAGCATTTGGGTCTTTGGTGAAGCCTAAGGTACGAGATAGGGTACCACTCTACCCTAGGGTACGGTTGAGTAAGTGAGTCGTACCCTCCTGCGAGTTTAATTTCCAACTTTTAGGTAAGGACTTTATGGTCATTTCCCACCCAAAATCCTTAAGTACCCTCACTATATAATGTCTTGTGGCCTCCTAAACATTCATTTTTGAAGATCAAAACATTCCAAAAACATATTTTACACTTCTTCAACAAGATTGGAGGCTAGGACTCCAAGGGGTGATCATCTAGAGGCAAAGAGGAGTCAAGTTTCTTGGTGGATCATCTTTTTTAAGGCATGTGACACTTTCCCTTGTTATTAACTCAAAAACCATGTATTTTAAACATGTATTAACACTTGTAAATGATGATTTTGAAAACAAATGTTAAGGGTTTTGATGCCTAGTGATGAGTAATGTTTGTTCTTGCTTAGACTTGTGTTTATACGTAATATTGGTGGTTATTTGCACATGTGGGTTCTTGTTCTTTGTGGTTTAACAAATGGGTCTTCAGAAACCCTAATAATGATGATTTCTACTTTGAATTTGGCCTTGGTAAAGGCATGTCCATAAGGTGTTTGTGAAAATGTCTAAGTGAAATGTCTAGTCAGATGTTGTTAATGTCTTGAGCAAGGGCAATGTCCCAATAAGTGTGAATGGTTGATAAATGGTAATGAAAAGTTATTTTTAGCCATGTAATTATTTATTGTATGACCTTGTTGGTTTGATGGATAAAAGGGGGTTAAAGTCCCTAAACATTAACTTGAATTGTGCTTGAACTAAAAATGTGGTATGAAATTGCTAATGAGGAATGAATGCTTTGTAGGGGTCTTGTGACCATAAATTGAATAGAATAATGATTTGAATCAAGGCATTGGACTGTTAAAGTTTTTGAGTGAAAAATTCTTCCATGAAGACCTTGTGGTCGTATATAGGGATGAATTGGTTAAGTGGGTCAAAGTCCCAAAGAATTGAATTGGTTAAATGGTCTAGAGTCCCTAAGTATTAAAGTGAATGAATGTTAAATTATGGACAAAGGGTTGGAGTCCCAATGTCTACTAATGATAGTCACAACGGCTTGTGGTAAAAGTCCCATGCCTACTAAACTGGCTAGTGATTAGAGTCCCTTACCAAAGGAAATGGCTTTTGGTTAGAGTCCCTTGCTTAATAAAATTGCTTGAGGTTAGAGTCCCTTGATTAAATACACCGGCTTATGGTTAGAGACCCTTATCTAATATGGCTTGAGGTTAGATTCCCTTTTCTAATATGGCTTGAGGTTAGAGTCCCTTGCCAAATAAAAAATGCATGAGGTTAGATTCATATGCCTAATGAAAGGGCATGAGGTTAGAGTACCTTTCCTAACAAAGATGTGTGTGGTTAAAGACCCTTGCCTAGAAAGAAATTTTTGATTCTAAAAGTATGGAAGGACCTCCACTTTACGACTCATGATTTAATGCATCAAGAATGCTTGTTAAGTCTTATTTCCTTTGGTACGATATGGACGTGTTAAATATATATCTACATGTATACCAATGAATATGAATGTGGTTGAATATGATAATTTGACTTAATTTTGAATGATGACATTATTTTATCCTTATACTTGAGTTACATGCTAGCGTTCGAACCACTAACCATCTCTGGATGCTATGTACCTATGTGACATAAGGGCTGGAGCTTCTTCTTCTCTTCTTACTTAGTGAAAGGTGTTCGGGAAGTTCGCGTGTTGACATTGAAGTAGTGAGCTTCCATTTTTTGAAAGGCATACATTTCACAGGCTCTTATCTTTGGTTATAGATGTATAACTAGACTTGGTTTGTCTATTGTCGGTGGCTTGTCCTGACATATATATATATAGACATCAGATTTGTGTAGAGGAACTGTAGATGATTATGGATTGGGGTATGTTGGTTAGTAGGTTGATGTAAATAAAATATTTAGACATTGTCTAAGTTATGATTTCTAGTTTTGTTTTTGCTATTTTGATTTATAGTCGTAGTTTATCCGACACTTGTGGACTTATATGGTGATTGGATTGGGTTAGCAGAGTGATCTCCGATCCTTGTTTGGCATCAGATGCCCCATACGATATGGCCCAATTTTGGGTTGTGTCAAGTTGGTATCAGAGCCTAGGTTCATGGTCAGTTGGGTGTCCACAATGTCGTGTCAAGTAGTGATTTTTTATCACTGTGAAGCTTCCACATTTATAAGAGATGAGCTACAAAATATTTAAGAATATTTCCCTTTATTGTGTTTCGATCTTGAGCTATAGAGTCTAATGTCTTGGATTCATCTGATTTCTATTTGCTTATCTTTTACATCATGCCTTTAAGGAGCTCTGAGGCTTAGGCAAACCCTTTTGAGGGCCCTATGGATATCTAATTTTTAGAGTCTAGACCCGATCTAGGGCTGCGACATCGTACTATGCTCGTGGGGTTCCATCGGTTCCCACTAACCCTGCTTATGAGAGTGACACTCATATTTAGTCACCTTAAGGGGATGCTACTAATGTTATGTTTCATCACTCTATCAACCTCTTGACTCAGTTGGTAGCCTCTCAATCAGATCGTGGTGCTCTAGCTACTAATTTTTCTGTGGCCACAAGAGTCGACCATTTTATGAGGTTGAACCCTCCTATGTTGATAGGTACAAAGGTTAAGGATGGTCCTCAAGGTTTCGTTGATGAAACGGAGAAGATTTTCCAAATTGTGCATGCTTCGGAGGTTGAGTCCATTGAGTTTGCTTCTTACCAATTGAAGGATATAGCGTACCAATGGTACGGAGGGTGGGAGTTTTCTAATGGTGTGTATGCTAGTTTTTCCATCGGGGAAGATTTCTCTGAGGCTTTCTCGGACTACTTCTTTCCTCAAGAGTTAAGAAAAGCAAAAGCAGAAGAGTTTGTGAACTTGAAGCAATGGAGGATGTCTATTCAGGAGTATTCCTTGAGATTCCATCAGTTGTGTAGGTATGCCCCTGAGATGGTTTCTAGCATGAGGTCTAGAATGCGTAAGTTTGTTTTGGGATTTTCCCTTTAGTTGGAGATTGAGAGCAAGGCGACTTTGTTGATAGAAAACATGGACATTTTTAGATTGATTGTGTATATGAAATAATTGGAGGAAGAGAAAAAAACAAGTTGAGTTTAGTGAAAGGCAAGGGGGGAAATTTAGACCTTCTGAGCGTAGTGGAAGAGATGGTGGTAAGTGGCTAAGAAAAAAGTGGGGGAGTTTAGGTTTTTTATCCCAGGCTAGTGCTCCTAACCTGAAGTCGTCGGGTGATCGTTGGCCTCAGTTTGGTGGTGGGTTCTGGGCATCGGGTACCCAATCTCAGACTAGTGGGGCTAATTCAGCTCCATCCTACCCACCTTGTATATTTTGTGGTCATCCTTATCGTGGTCAGTGTGAGAAGGGGAAGAACAGATGTTTTAGATATGGTTAGATTAGGCACATCCAGTGAAAGTTCCCCTCTTTAGCGGCTTCTTTATCCAATAGGGACCTTATTGATACTTTATCTACTCCATCACTGTAAGGTGCAATTTCTTCTTCTGCTTCTGCTTTTATTTCTGGTACCGACACTGGATGGAATCGTTTGTATACACTTTTTACTCGCTAGGATTCTGACACGTCTCCCGATGTTTTCATGTGCATGTTGAAACTTTTCTCCCATGATGTGTATTGTTTTCTTGATCCAGGGTCCACTATTTCTTATGTGACCCCATTTGTGGTTGTGTATCTTAGTTTTTGTCCTGAGAGTTTGTTAGTTTCATTTTCTATTTCTACCCTAGTAGGAGGATCTGTGGTTGTTAAAAAGGTCTATAAAGGGTGTGTGGTATCTGTTAGTAGTACAGAAACTCTTGTAGACTTGATAGAGTTTGACATGGTTGATTTTGATATTATTCTGGGGATGGATCGGTTGCATTCGTGTTATTCTTCCTTAGATTGTCGGATCCGTAGGCTCATGTTTAAATTCCCTAATGAGCCGATCATTGAATGGGAAGGGGGTTCTTTAGTACCTAAGAGGAAGTTTATTTTGTATCTTAAGGCCCAAAAGTTGATCTCAAAGGGATATTTGTATCATTTGGTCTTAGTTAAAGCTTCAACTCGGGCGGTCCTTCTCTAGAATCTATTCCCACGGTCAATCAATTTCCCAAGATTTTCCCCGATGATATTCTCGATATTCCCCCCCAATCAGGAAATTGATTCTGGGATTGATCTTGTTCTGACACTCGTTCGATTTTTATTCCCGCATATAGAATGGCTCCAACAGAGTTAAAAGAAGTTAAGAAGCAATTGAAAGACCTCTTTGTTAAAGATTTTATCCTTCCTAGTGTATCTCCTTTGGGTTCTCCCGTGTATTTTATGTGCAAGAAGGATGGTTCCCTTTGTAGATGCATTGATTATCGTCAGTTGAAAAAGTAACCATAAGGAATAAATATCCTCTTCCTAGGATCGATGATTTTTTTAATCAACTTCAAAGTTCAAAGTGTTTTTCTAAAATTGATCTTACGTCGGGTTATCACCAACTTAAGATTAGGGAGGTGGATATCCCTAAGACTACCTTCAGGACTCGGTAAGGTCACTATGTGTTCATAGTTATGTCCTTTAGGTTTACCAATGCCCCGACAACATTAATGGATTTGATAAATAAGGTCTTCTGTCCGTTCTTGGACTTTTTTTTCATTGTATTCATTGATGACATCTTGGTCTATTCTTAAAGTGAGGTGGATCATGTCGATCAATTTCGTGTTGTATTATAAACTTTGAAGGATCATCATTTGTATGCCTAGTTCTCTAAGTGCGAGTTTTTGTTGAGGGCTGTGACTTTTCTTGGTCACGTCATTTATTGTGAATGGATTATGGTGGATCCTCAAAAGGTTGTGGTAGTTAAGAAGTGGCCTAGACCTGGGACTCCGACTGATATTCGATGTTTCTTCAGTCTAGAAGATTACCCAGATGAAGGTCAAGTACCTATGGTTGAATGCGTATGAGGGTAGTTTCGAGAAGTTGAAAGATAAATTAACTTCGACTCCAGTTTTGACATTTCCCAAGGGTAATGATGGATTTGTTGTGTATTGTGATGCTTCTTGTATTGGTCTTGGTTTTTTATTGTTTCAACATCGTAGGGTGGTGCCCTATGCTTCTAGGAAATTGAAAGTTCATGAGAAGAACTACCCTACTCATGTCTTGGAATTGTTAGCCGTGGTTTTCGCTTTGAAAATTTGGTGACATTATCTCTATGAAGTTCATGTAGACATCTTTTCCGATCATAAGAGTCGCTAGTATATGTTTACTCAGAAGGAGTTAAATCTCAGGAAAATGAGGTGTCTTGAGTTGTTTAAAGACTACGATATGAGTCTTCATTACCATCCAGGTAAAGCTAATATAGTCGCCGATGCACTTAGCCGATTGTCCATGGGGAGTTTAGCCCATGTGAATAAGGATAAGCAAAAATTGATGAAGTAAATTCACCATTTGGCTAATGTTAGAGTTCATCTCTCAAACTCCAAGGATGGTGGTGTATTTGTGCATACGGTATCTCAATCGTCTAGTGTTGTTGAGATAAAGGAAAAACAAGTGTTGGATCCCAATTTGATGAGCATCAAGAGTAATGTGGGTCAACAAAAGTTTATTGGCTTTTTAATTATTGATGATGATATCTTGAGGTACCAAGGTAGGCTATGTGTTCCCGACATTGATGGATTGAGGGAAAAGATTATGGCCGAGGCTCAACAATCACGATATCCTATTGTAACACCCCAAAAATGTTCCCGAGACGTCACACGGTGCTTAGGACCACAAGTGATCCCAAACTAACCCATGATCTGGAATACTGATAAGAATCTGATTAAACATGTATAAAATGACAGAGTTTACTGTGAGGAAACATAAAAATGATGGGAGCTATGAAAATACAATACTGGTACACTTGTACATTCTGATAAAATCAGAAAAGAGGTACTAAAATTACATAACTGACTCTAACTGACATCTATGAAGCCTCTACTATACTGACTATAGATAGCTGGGATGCGACTCCAGCTACCACTAATCAATACATATGAGTAAGGAAGTAAAGTACATAAATAGCATCTAACTAAAGTCCCCGAAGTAGGAGGACTCATCATCTGCCAGCTGGAATCTCCAACAGACTGATCCTGACTGTACATGCTACAACTTTGACCTACATTATGAGACAATTTAGCACATAGACATATATGTGGATCTGTACTTTGAGGATATACTGAGTATATGGGGGTGAAATGCATAAGTAAAACATCATCTCATCATCATAATTTGTAAAACAATGCATACTAAATGTAAATGACTCACATAAGATGGAATATATGAAATACTGAAATCATGAGCAATAAATCAATCATACTTTATAAATCTAGTGAGTCATAACATTTAGTTCTAGAAGTTATACTTGCACTCTCTCTTAAAATCATGTTAGCTAAGTGTAGAAAGGACTCACCCTTAAATCTAAAAGCTGAAAGCTGAAAACTGTAATTAAATATCTTTCTGTAAGGCATAGTTTGAATAAATTGGTGAGCCTTTACACTTATTTTCTAAAAAGTTTTTCTGATATTTTGTCTTAGGAATTAGGACCTTTGGGAGGAACTTTTAACCGACATAAACCATGTGAGCTGTCATGGAGTCCAACGTCTTACCCATATTGGGGAAAGCTATTCTAGCCTTTTCATCGGAATAGAACCTTAGCTTAAGTGATCACTGACTTAGCCCACTATGGGCGCTTAAAATCAACTCGTAGTTCTAGGGCATGAGACCTTGGAATCATACCCAACTCGGTACTAAATACTACTCCCATACTTATCGCTCAGAACTTATAGGAAATCCACCTTAATACAGCACAAGGGTTTATAATGAAAACCAATTATGCTTCTCTTTCATTAAATTTCAAACTATATGAACAAAGTGGATACCTTATCTTAGCTTAGGATCAAAAGATCAAAGCTTTACTGAAAATCTGTGAATAAACTGATCATAGGATGCTTAAAGCATCATCTTTCTTGAAACATCAATATATAAACTTTGGCTTTATAACCCATACATCAAACTCATGCCAAAACATAGTAATATTCATGCTTAATCATGAAAACAATGATAATTCATCTCAAAATCTGTAAATTTCTGGAATGGGCATGAAAGTACGAAAATAGACATGCAATTCAACTTCTAAAACATTGGAAATCTCATAATCTTGTAATTTGCAATAATGGGTATGAACCCTAATTTAAAATTCATGCATAAATATTCCAAATCATATAAATTTTGAAGTTAAAAGTTAGTTTTGGGCACAAGGATGAAAGGAAATCCTTGTTCATAAACCCCACATACCTTGATTGATGATTGAATGAAGAAACTTGAATTATTGATTCCTATTTGAGTTCTTGAAGATGAGTTCTTGATTATCTTGTCTTGGAAATCCTCAATTTAGAGATTTCTTGGAGAAACAATATAGGATTTTGATTTTTTGGAGAGAAAGCTTTGAGCTCTAGGATTTTTCTTTGAGAGAGAATTGATGAATAATGAGCATAATAGGCTTAGAATGGGTTTAATCTCATGTTATACACGAATTGGGGGCTTACGAATTGATCAAAATACCCCCTTTAAATTTTTAAATGAAACTTGAAAAGTCAATATTTTTGAACTGGTAGGCCACCGCGACGCGCCCTTATCACGGTGGCTCACTGGATAAGGGACGATTGGGAACTTGAGACTCAACGCGATGTGACATCATCACGGTGCCCTTGTGGAATACCATTTTGGACACTGGCGCGACGTGTCTGTATCACGTTGGGCTACTGGATTTTGAGAATTGGGAATTTGGACCTCTTCACAATGCGCCAATATTCTGGAGGTCCACTGGAATTGACAATTATGAAATTTTCCTTCACCACGATGCGGTGGTTTCTCTGGTGGAACACTGTCAACTTAAAAATATTTTAACTCCTCAATTGAGCATCGAATTTGGGTGGATTAGGTATCGATGGAAAGCTTATTCAATTTCCCACACAATGGGAGGTCTAAATCTGAAAAATTCCACATGAAATAAATATTCTTCATTTTGGAAGCTATTCCTTAATGTTTTAGGAAAGAATTAAATCTAGGAAAACTATGGGGTATTACAATATCTCCCCCTTGGGAACCTTCGTCCTTGAGCGTGGCTAGATAAGATGAAAATACTGAGGAATCTGAGGCTATAAGAAATCATGCACAACTGAAAAAAATAGAAAAACTGAATCTGAACTTAATGAGCTACTGAACTGATTTGCTAGTACATGAATTCTCACGAAATTAGCTACATAGCTGAATCTTAGACTGAAAAAGAACTGAATGAAGGAAAAACTATTACCTCCAATTGAATCTGAGTTTGTGGAGAAGAGATGAGGATAGTTGGTACGCATGTCTGGTTTTGCTTCCCAAGTAGCACCCTCAACGGACTGATTGGAATGAGAGTTCTGAACTAAGGAAACTGAGATTACATATTGAACATTCGTATTTGGGAATATACTTACATGACTAAGTTTAGAACATTAGAAACCTCTATCATGAAACTGATTTCTGAGCTGACTTACCTTTACTTATTATAAGAAGTTGATTCAGGCTGAGAGTTTAGAATTCACTTGAAGTGTTCATTATGCAATTATTCATGTAGAAATGTTAAGTGACAAATTATATAGGCACAAATCATGAGACAACGAGGCTAATATCATACAATGGGTATTACATTATTTGGGTTGGGATGCTTGGAAAACTAAGATCATTCACTAAATACTTATGAACTGAATCGTGACTAGATATCTGAATCTGAAACTGATGCCTAATGCATATACTGAGATGAATTCTCATTTTACCTTGATGTGAATAAACTACCTCTTGAAATTACCATACTCATGAAATTTTAGGTAGTAAGACTAGACTAAATCGAAAGATAGAAAAATATAGAAATTTGTCTGTCTGACTGTTAAACTGGATTGCTAGATTTATGGACGTAATCATACTGAATGCTCATACTCAGATGGAGTATCTCTTCAACACTTTTCTAAGAAATTTCTAATGTTATTAGGGAGTAAAGAACTTTGGACATGATATGAACAAAACATATGAATAATAAATCACAACATTGCTAACACTCTATAGCATGGAACATAGACCCATAAATCATAAGGTTGGATAGAATTACTAGATCTCAAGCAATGTAATTTCTTACTTTCAAGCTTAGCAATATTTCTCAAACATTCCCTCAACTATACTATTTAGTACAAATACCATACTCGCTTGAATCAACTTATAATTCTCACATGGGCATTGATAAATCCATCTACTAAAGTCTAAACTGAACTAAATCCTCTCATCATGGTCAAGCCTAACTCCGAATCACGAGGTACTGCACATAACACCATAATACTACTCTGAACTATGGATTCAATACCCCAAGTGTTTTCACAACTACTCTTCTCTAAGATGATTCTTTTTATCACTTTAATAACTAAATTCAACCTTTTACTAGGAAAGTTTTAGCGCACAACGCCCCCATCCACTTATATACCAACATAACGTTCAAGCTTATCTTTATAACCACTTATGCACTTCTAAACAAATTCCCATAAGAGTATCTTTCTCATATTCTCTAATACCTCTATCAATAACAACTTCCATGCACTATTCGATTCTTAAGAAGACACACATAAAATATTCTCAACTAACTAAGCCATACACAAAAAGCTTTACCTAAATATTTCTTCATTTATAGACTTACATGAAACAAGCCTACAACCATTTTTCCCAACTTAACATATTTACTCTCTCCCATCCACATGACTGTTCATCATCACTATCTTTACTTAAGGGAAGATCACAGAAAGGTTGGAATACCATAGCTTAAAACATGAAGGGATACCAAGCATAACTTGACACTCTACCGATGCCTGGGGAATAAAGTGTTTACGACATGGACTTAATAAAGAGATCTAATCTGAGGGAGTATAAGATATAAATTTGAATTTAGCTGATCGTTAAGGGTTTTGCATGCGTACTGGAACTGAACATACTGTAAAGCATGAGTACATGAGTCATGAGCTACATGACCTGAATTTGGAGTTCATAACTTATGAAATCTGATTCCAACTGCTGGATGAACTGGAACTCCTCATACTAGGAACTGGGAGAGTACATAATTCTCTATTATATGCATAAGCATGAACTATGATCTTGGAATTAATACATAAGGCATGAGTAGATAGTGGAATAACTGAAATACCAATACTAAAACAAGAATGGGTTGAGCCTCACCCCTACTTTCTGATGTTCTATAACATACTGGTATCACTTCTAGAATCTGGGAGCTTGACTTGGTTACTCGTTCTATCATCTCCCCCTTAGCTTTAAGCCATTATTCTAAGTCTGAGAAACCCTTTACTAAAATCTAAACTGGACTAGACTCACTGCACTCTAGAGTTTGGAACACAATGATACACATAAATAACAAATTTACTCTGAAAGACTACACCTAAATGTGTAAAACCCACTTCTAATACTTTCTTCTGAGGTACAACTCTATCTTTCTACAGTCCCACTAATCATCATATAATATCTTGAACACTTACTAACTTAGAATATTCATGAGTATCACCACATCCTGAGTTCTCACCTTCTAGATCTTCAACTCTCATTTCTATTCGCTCATTCTTCAAAGATTCAAACTTAGATACTAACACTCAACACAAATATCTTCAACCTTTAACAAACCATACTTCTTCCATCATAGCCTACTAATATTGCATCTTTAAACTTATATTTCAAAACCATGAGAATCAAGATCATACCAATAGGGATCAACATCATCTATCCATAGGTTAAATCTTAACTTAGCCATTAAGAACATCATATACTATATAACTAGTCTCCTTTCTCTTAGCAACTCAATGGTACAACTAGCCACACATAACATATAATAACCTTTGAAGTTAATGCAACCCCATATCACCTTGGGCATACTCCTTCATCATACATACAACATTATACCTAATTATGAATTAAAATGGACTCAAACTCTTGTACATACTATTCAAGCCTACTAAATCATTTCCATATAAATAGCACCACTAACCAAGATATTATTACGTCTACCTTGATGAACATCAACTGTTCAAACTTAATGTCTAGTGCTAAACATGATTTAACAACCCACCTTACATACAATTCTCACTTGGAAGCTATAATATGAAACATTAAGAAACACTAGTCCACTAGAACTTCATAATAATAGTAATCAGTCAAAATCATATGACCTATCTCATTATAATCTATTAGCACATACTACTTCTACACATCACTACTATTTACCCTTATATATATAGAAATTAATGGTACTTAATCATCAAATACCTCATTAATATCCTATACTTTTCAATCACAATAAATACCATCAATAACACCTTTCGTACTTCAAGCAAACAACAATTCTCCTTAACTAGTAACTCTTTCTCTACCTTCTACTAAACAAGCACACAAGGACATATCACCTTAATAAAACTAGACAACATGCCTAAGTTTATCTCTATACTTTCTATCAATCGGCATTCCCACTTTCTTACCACTACTCTTCTATACCCATACTTCCAACTATAATAAGGTTCTACTATTCATAAATCATAACACTGAAGTTCATAATAACCCTCGAATATATACTTTATTTAACAATCTAGGTTCATACTATCTCCTCTTACGAGCACAATCTGTACTAAAAGGGTCAATTGTCAATCTGAATACATATCTAATTCTGTCTTAACTGAACAACTCATAGGGATGAGGAGATAACTTTCAACTTGAGGGACTTATGAAATACTAGAGAGCTCCTCTCAAGCCCTTGGTATGATTTTTTAGACTTCTTCTAGAAAATCTAAGAGCATTATCTAGGGAGGAAGTTGGAACTGGCTAATCATCTTATCTCAACAATAACTCATAGATGAGGAATTTTGGGGTAACACACGAATTGATAGAAGATTCTTAGAGAACAGCTTTACTGCATAATCTAGAGTAGGAAAGGAAGGAAACTTTTCTTAAATGCCTTGTAGCCTCTTAAAGAAAAGTACAAACGTCTCCATACCATTTTGCAAGACTTTACTAGATACGACTTCACAGACACCCTAGGACCCTTGAACCTTGTGCTTTGATACCAAGTTTGTAACGCCCCAAAAATGGTCCTGAGATGTCACACGGTGCTTAGGAGAACAAGTGATCCCAAGCTAATTCATGAGCTGGCATACTGATAAGCAACTGATTAAACATGTATAAAATGATAAATTTTACTGTGTAGAAACATAACGATGATGGGATCTGTGAAAATACAATACTGGTACACTTGTAAATTCTTATAAAATCTAAAAAGAGGGACTAAAATTACATAACTGAATCTAACTAACATCTATAAAGCCTCTACTAGACTGACTATAGATAGCTAGGATGCGACTTCAACTACCACAAATTAATACATATGAGTAAGGAAGTAAAGTACATAAATAGCATCTAACTAAAGTCCCCAAAGTAGGAGGACTCATCATTTGCCGGCTGGAATCTGCAACTGTCTGATCCTGACTGTACATGCTACAACTTGTACCTATATTATGATACAATGTAGCACATAGAAATATATGTAGATCAATACTTTGGTGATGTACTGAGTATATGTGGGTGAAATGCATAAGTAAAACATCATCTCATCGTCATAATTAGTAAAAAAATACATGCTAAATGTAAATGACTCACATAAGCTGGAATATTTGAAATACTGAAATCATGAATAATAAATCAATCATACCATATAAATCTAGTTATTCATAACATTTAGTTATAGAAGTTGTACTTGTACTCTCTCTTCAAATCATGTTATCTAGGTGTAGAAGGACTTACCCTTCAATCCAAAATCTGAAAGTTGAAAACTGTAATTAAATATTTTTCTGAAAAGCATAGTCTGAATAAATTGGTGAGCCTTTACACTTATTTTTCTAAAAAGCTTTTCTGATTTTTTGTCTTAGGAATTAGGAACTTTGGGAGGTACTTTTAACCGACATAAACCATATGAGATGTTATGGAGTTCAACGTCTTGCCCACATTGGGGAAGGCTATTCTACCCTTGCCATCGGAATAGAACATTAACTTAAGTGATCACTAACTTAGCCCACTATGGGTGCTAAAAACTTACGGTAGCTCATAGTTCTGGGGCATGAGACCTTGGTATCATATCCAACTTGGTGCTAAATAATACTCCCATACTTATTGCTCAGAACTTATAGGAAATCCACCTTAAAACAGTATAAGGGTTTATAATGAAAACCAATTATTATTCTCTTTCTTTAAATTTTAAACTATATGAACAATGTGGATTCCTTGTCTTAGCTTAGGATTAAAAGATCAAAGATTTACTGAAAATCTGTGAATAAACTGATCATAGGATGCTTAAGACATCATCTTTCTTAAAATATCAACATATAAACTTAGGATTATTAACCCATACATCAAACTCATGTCAAAACATCATAATATTCATGCTTAATTATGAAAACAATGATAATTCATCTCAAAATCTGTAAATTTCTGCAATGGGCATGGAAGTATGAAAATAGACATGCAATTCAACTTCTAAAATATTGAAAATCTCATAATCTTGAAATTTTCAATAATGGGTATGAATCTTAATTTAAAATTCATGTATAAACATTCAAAATCATATAACTTTTGAAGTTAAAGGCTTGTTTTAGGTACAAGGATGAAAGAAGATCCTTGTTCATAAACCCCACATCCCTTGATTGATGATTGGATGAAGAAACTTGAATTATTTATTCCCATTTGAGTTTTTAAATATGAGTTCTTGATTATCTTATCTTGAGAATCCTCAATTTAGAGCTTTCTTGGAGAAACAATGGATGATTTTGATTTCTTGTAGAGAAATCTTTGAGCTCTAGGGTTTTTATTTGAGAGAGAATTGACGAATAATGAGCATAATAGGCTTATAATGGGTTTAATATTATGTTATATACGAATTGGGGGCTTAGGAATTGACCAAAATACCCCTTTTAAACTTCTAAATAAAATTGGAAAAAATAATATTTTCGAACCGGTAGGCCACCGCGATGCGCCACTATCGTGGTGGCTCAATGGATAAGGGAATATTGGGAACTAGAGACTCAACGCAATGTGCCATCATCGCGGTGCCCTTTGGGAATTCCATTTTGGATACTGGCGCGATGGGCCAGTATGGCGTTGGGCTACTAGATTTCAACACTTGGGAATTTGGACCTCTCTGCGATGCGTCAATATTGCAGAGGTCCACTAGAATTGACAATTATGAAATTTTCCTTCACCACGATGCGGTGGTTTCTCAGGTGGGACACTGTCAACTTAAAAATGCTCTAACTCCTCAATCGAGCATCGGATTTAGGCGAATTTGGTATTGATAGAAATCTCATTCAATTTCCCACACAATGGGAGGTATAAATCTGGAAAATTCCACATGAAATAAATATTCTTCATTTTGGAAGCGATTCTTTAATGTTCTAGGAACGAATTCAAGCTAGGAAAACTACGGAGGTATTACAACTATTCATCCTAGTTCTAGGAAGTTTTATCTTGATCTTAGAAAGTTCTATTGGTAGGGTAGTATCAAGTGAGATGGCTAGTTATTTGGCTAAGTGTATGGTGTGCCAAAGAGTGAAAGTTAAACACATAAGGCTCGGAGACTTGTACCAAAAGATTGCCTTGCCCGAGTGGAAGTGGGAGGCAATTACTATGGATTTCATTATTGATCTTCCCTGATATCTGAATCAATGTGATTCTATTTTGGTCATCATGGATAGAATAACCAAATCCGCTCATCTCTTGCCCGTGAGGACTAATTACTTGACAAAAGATTATGCTAAGCTTTATCTTGTGGAGATTAAAAAATTTCATGGTGCTAAGGTTTCTATCATTTTGGATGATGGTACAAATTTTCATCTTACTTTTAAAAGTTATTCCAAAATATTTTAGGGACTAAGGTGTGCCTTAGTACCGCTTTACACTACTAGACGGATGAAAAAATAGAGAGAACCATCCAAACATTAGAGGATATGTTGTGTTCTTGTGTGATTGATTATGATGGTAATTGGTATAACCACTTGCATTTGATTAAATTCACCTATAACAATAGTTACCACTCTAGTATTGGCATGGAACCTTTTGAGGCGTTCTAGGTAGGATATGTCATTCTCCTATTAGATGGTATGAAGACGGCGAGCGTAAGTTTCTTGGTTCCAATTTAGTTCACCATTCCTTAGAGACATTGAAGGTTATTCGTGATAGATTAAAAACCGCTCAAACTCACCAAAAGTCCTATACGGATGTGAGGTGTAAGGGCTTAGAGTTTAATGTTAGCTATTGGGTATTATTAAAGGTATCTCCTATGAAGAGAGTGATGCAATTTAGTAATAAGGGGAAGCTTAGTCCTCAGTATGTTGGTCCCTACTTTATTTCGAAGAGGGTTGGCAATGTTTCCTATGAGTTAGAGTTGCCTTCTAGTTTAAGCTTTATTCACCCGCTTTCCCATGAATCTGTGTTGCGGAAATGTGTGGGCAATCCTTTATTGGTTGTTCCCTTAAAGGATGTTGGTATTTTGAACTCCTTGTTCTATGAGGAGGTTCCAGTGAGGATCTTAGATCGTCCAGTTTGCCGGTTGTGAAAGAAAGAGGTGGCTTTGGTAAAGGTTTTATGGATGAAGCAAAAGTATGAGGAAGCTACATGGGAGGAAGAAAAGGACATAAAGTTCATGTATCCATAGTTGTTTTCCATTTTGGAAACTTGTGATTGAGGTATTTGTAATCTTCTGAACTTGATTCATGTCTTTGATAGGCAATGGGTTTGAGTCCCTAAACTTTGCATTGAGCGAGTGTGATGGACAATGGGTTCAAGTCCCTATGTTTTTAATTGAGCAAGTATCTTTTATTAATGATAGGTTTAGGTCCCATAGTTGATTACATGAATGGTTGATTGATAATAATAATGATTTGTCATGCATTCTTGTTGAATTTTTTGTTTCCTAACTTGGATAAAGGTTAGTTGATGTGTAATAATATGTTGACTCGTGTTTGTGTTTTACTTAACCATCATTTGAGGATGAATGATCCAAGTGGGGGAGAATTGAAATATGTAGGCTTTGGACCCTTAGAGAATTCCCGTAGTCTGAGGATTCTAGACTTGGTACGACTAAGGGTACTAGACATACCCTTTGGATATGACTTGGTGACCCCCTCTAGTATCCTAGGCATTATGGTTGAGGTTATACACTGCCCCAGGTATGAGTTAGCCTCCCCATGGTCGTACATTTGGGTATGAGTCATACACAACCTAGTCGTATAAAGTGTTGAGTTGGATCTAAAGTGCACTATTTTTGGTATAGGTTAGGGTATAATTTAGGGTACCTATTGTACCCTTTGATATGATTCTAGGTTTTGTAATTTATACCTTAGGTAGTGTATAGGTTCTTGGTTAAGCCTAGGATATTAGTTAGCGTACCACTCATACCCTAGGGTACGGTTGAGTAAATGAGTCATACCCTCTTGTGGGTTTGATTTCCAGCCTTTAGGTAAGGGATCTATGGTCATTTACCACGCAAAAACCCATAAGTCCTCTCACTATATAATGTCTTGTGACATCCTAAATATTTATTTGAAAGATCAAAACATTCCAAAAACATATTTTACACTTCTTCAATAAGATTAGAGGCTAGGGTTCCAAGGGGTGTTCATCTAGAGGCAAAGAGGAGTCAAGTTTCTTGGTGGATCATCTTGTTTAAGGAATGTGACTCTTTCCCTTGATATTAACTCAAAAACCATGTACTTTAAACATTTGTTAACAGTTGTAAATGATGATTTTGAAATCAAATGTTAATGGTTTTGATATATAGTGATGAGTAACATTTGTTCTTGTTTAGACTTGTGCTTATACAAAATATTGGTGATGATTTGCACATGTGGATTCTTGTTGTTTATAGTTTAACAAATGCGTCTTGATAAACACTAATAATGATGATTTGTACTTTGATTTTGGCCTTGTTTAAGGCATACCCACAAGGTGTTTGTGAAAATGTCTAAGTGAATTGTTTAGTGACATGTTGTTAATATTTTAAGATAGGGAAATGGCCCAATATGTGTTAATAGTTGATAAATGGTATTTAATAGGCATTGTTATCCATGTAATTAGTTATTGTATAACCTTGTTGGTTTGATGGCTAAATAGGGGTTAAAGTCCCTAAAATGAACTTTAATTTTGCTTGAACAAAATAAGTGGGATGAGATTGCTAATGAGGAATGAATGGTTTGTAGGGGTCTTGGTGACCATAAATTGAATTGAATAAAGGTATTTCCCTATTAAAGTATTTGAGTGAAAATGCTTCCATGAAGACCTTGTGGTCATATATGGTGATGAATTAGTTAAGTGGGTCAAAATCCCTAAGTGTTGAACTGGTTAAATGGGATAGAGTCCCTAAGTGTTGAAGCGAATGAATATTAATATATGGACAAAGGTTTTGAGTCCCAATGTTAACTAATTATAGTTGCAATAGTTTGTGTTTAAAGTCCCTTGCCTACTAAAGTGGCTTATGGTTAGAGTCCCTTTCCAAATAAAATGGCTTATTATTATGTCCCTTTCTTAGTAAAATTGCTTGAGTTTAGAGTCCCTTTCTCAAATACGTTGGCTCGTGGTTAGAGTCCCTTATCTAATATGACTTGAGGTTAGAGTCCCTTACCAAACAAAAAAAGTATTAGGTTAGAGTCCCATGCCTAATGAAAGGGCATGAGGTTACAGTCCTTTGCCTAACAAAGATGTGTGTGGTTAAAGTCCCTTTCCTAATAAGAATTATTGAATCTATAAGTGTGGGAGGAAGGAGCCCTTCACTTTATGACATGTGATTGAATACATCAAGAATGCTTTTTAAGTCTTGTTCACTTTGACATGATATGAACATGTTATGTATATATCTACATACATGCCCAGGAATATGAATATGGTACAATATGATGATTTGACTCGATTTTGAATGATGAACATATTTTATCCTTATCCTTGCGTTACATACTAGCGTTCTAACTGATAATCTTCTCTAAATGCTATGTCCCCATGTGACATAGGGTACGAAGCTTCTTTTTCTCTTTCTGTGCAGTGACAGGTGTTCGAGCAGTTTGTATTTTGACATTGAAATGGTGAGCTTCTATTTTTGGAAGGCATACATTTCATAGTCTCTTAAATTTTTTGTAGATATATATCTAGACTTGGTTTGGCTATTGGCGGGGGCTTGTCCCAACATATATATATAGACATCGGATTTGTGTAGATGCATTGTAGATGACTTTGGACTGGGGTATGTTGGTTAGTAGGTTGATGTAAATTAAATGTTTAGACATTGTCTAAGTTATGATTCCTAGTTTTGTTTCCTTTATTTTAATTTATTGTCGGAGTTTATTCGACACTTGTGGACTGATATTATGATTGGATTGGGTTAGCAAAGTGATCTTCGGTGCTTGTTGGGCATAAGATGCCCATATGACACGGTTGGTTTTAGGTCATGTTAAGTTGGTATCAGAGCCTAGGTTTATGGTCAGTTGGGTGTCCATAATGTTGTGTCAAGTAGAGTCTCTTTTATGGGTGAGAAGCATGCCACACTTATAAGAGAGGGGCTACGACATATTTAGGAATATTTCCCTTTCTTGTGTTTGGATCTCGAGCTATAGAGTCTATGTTCTTGGATACATAAGATTTTTTTTCTTATCTTTCAGTTCATGCCTCCAAGGATCTCTGAGGATCAGGGAAACCCTTCTGAGGTCCCTATGGATAGAGTTCATCCAATTTCTGTGGTCCAAACGTGATTTAGGGAAACAACATTTGACTATGCTCGTGGGGTTCCATTGGTTCCCACTAACCCTGCTTATGAGAGTGACATTCCTACACAATCACCTTAAGGGGATGCTACTAATGCTATGCTTCATTATTGTATTAAACTTTTGACTCAATTGGTAGCATCTCAATCGAAGCGAGGTACTTTGGCTACTATTTATTTAGAGGCACAAGAGTTGGTCATTTTATAAGTTTGAACTCTCCTATGTTCATGGGTATGAAGGTTAAGGAGGATCCTCTAGGCTTCATTGCTGAAATAGAGAAGATTTTTTAAATCATGCATGCTTCGAAGGTTGAGGCCGTTGAGTTTGCTTCCTACAAATTAAAGGATGTAGTGTACCAATAGTATAAAGGGTGGGAGTTTTCTAATGGTGTAAATTCTCATTCTTCCATATGGTAAGATTTCTCTGAGGCTTTCTTAGACTGCTTCTTTCCTAAAGAGTTAAGGGAAGCAAAAGTGGAAGAGTTCATGAACTTAAAGTACTGGAGGATGTTTGCTTAGGAGTATGCCTTGAGATTCCATTAGTTGTCTAGGTATTCCCCTAATATGGTTTATAGCATAAGGTCTAAAATGTATAAGTTTGTTTTGGGATTGTTCCGTGAGTTGGTTCTTGAGAGCAAGGCGACTTTGTAGATAAAAAACATGGACATTTCTAGATTTATTGTGTACATGCAACATATGGAGAAATAGAAAAGAAATAAGTTGAGTTTAGTGAAAGGGAAGGAAAGAAATTAGACCTTCTAAGCATAGTGGTAGAGATGGTGGTAGGTGGCTAAGAAAGAAGTAGGGGAGTTTAGGTTCTTTCTCCTAGGCTAGTTTTCCTTACTTGAAATCATCAGGTAATCATCGGTCTCTATTTAGTGATGGGTTCCGAGCACTGGGTTTTCAATCTCAGACTAGTAGGGCTAAGTCGGTTTTATCCTACCTATCTTTTAGATTATATGGTCAGCCTCATCATTGTCAGTGTAAGAAAGGGCGGAACAAATGTTTTAGATATGGTCAGATTGGGCACATGACGCGATAATACCTCTTTTTAGTGGCTTCTAACGCCAGTAGGGCACCTATTGCAACTTCATCTACTCCTGTATCAAAAGGTGATATTTTTGCTTCTATTTATGTTTCTAGTACCTGCACTGGTCTGAATCATTTGTATGAACTTGCTACTCGCCCAAACTCTAAGGCATCTCCCGATGTTGTCAGGGGTATGTTAAAACTTTTCTCTCGTGATGTGTATTGTTTTCTTGATCTAGGGTCCAGTCTTTCTTATGTGACCCCATTTGTAGTTGTGTATCTTGATTTTGGTCCTGAGAGTCTGTCAGTTCCTTTTTCTATTTCTACCCCGGTAGGAGACTCTGTAGTTGTTAAAAGGGTCTATAGGGGGTGTGTGGTATTTTTTTGTTGTAGAGAAACTGTTGTAGACTTTATAGAGTTGGACATAGTTGATTTTGATATTATTCTGGGGATGGATTGTTTGCATTCGTGTTATGCTTCCTTAGATTGTCATACCCATTGAGTCATGTTTAAATTCCCTAATGAGCTGATCATTGTATTAAAAAAGGGGTTGTTTAGTGCATACAGGAAAGTTCATTTCGTATCTTAAGGCCCAAAATTTGATCTCAAAGAGGTGTTTGTATTATTTGTTCTAAATTAAAGTTTCGAACTCGTGAGGTATTTCCCTAGAATCTTTTCCCATGGTCAATCAGTTTCCTGAGGTTTTCCCTGATGATCTTCCCAATTTTTTCCCGATTTGGAAATTAATTTTTGGATTGATCTTGTTTCGGACACTCGTCCGATTTCTATTCCCCCATATAGATTGGCTTCGACGGAGTTGAAAGAGCTTAAGGAGAAATTGACAAAGCTCATAGATAAAGGTTTTATCCATCCTTGTGTGTCTTCTTAGGGTGCTCCCATGTTGTTTGTATGCAGGAAGGATGGTTTCCTTCGTATGTGCATTAATTATCGTTAATTGAACAAAGTGACCATAAAGAATAAATATCCCCTTCCTAGGATCGATGGTTTGTTTGATCAACTTCAAGGTGCAAAGTGTTTCTCTAAAATTGATCTTAGGTCGGGATATCACCAACTTAAGATTAGGGAGATGGATTTCCTTAAGACTGCCTTCAGGACCCGGTATGGTCACTATGAGTTCTTAGTTATGTCCTTTAGTTTGTATGGAAATTTCTCTAAGTGCGAGTTTTTCTTGAGGGCTGTGACTTTTCTTGGTCACATTATTTCTTGTGAAGGGATTATAGTGGATCCTCAAAAGATTATGGAAGTTAAGAAGTAGCCTAGACCCGTGACTCCGATAGATATTCAGAGTTTTTTTGGGTCTAGCTGGTTATTATAGGAGGTTTGTGGAGATTTTTTTTACTATAGCTTCCCCATTGACTAAGTTGACCCAGAAGAAGGTTAAGTTCTTATGGTTGAATGCGTGAGAGGGTAGTTTTGACAAGTTAAAAGATAAATTAACTTCGGCTCTAGTTTTGACCTTGCCCGAGGGTAATGATGGATTTGTGGTGTATTTTGATGCTTTTCGTATTAGGCTTGGTTGTGTATTGATGCAACATCATTGGGTGGTGGACTATGCTTCTAGGAAATTGAAAGTTGATGAGAAAAACTACCCTACTCATGACTTGGAATTGTTAGTCGAGGCTTTTGCTTTGAAAATTTGGCGACATTAACTCTATGAAGTGCATATTGACATCTTTTCTGATCATAAGAGTTGCCAGTATATGTTTACTCAAAAGGCGTTAAATCTCAGGAAAAGGAGGTGGCTTAAGTTGTCGAAAGACTATGATATGAGTCTTAATAACCATTATGGTAAAGCTAACATAGTCACCGATGCTCTTAGTAGATTGTTCATAAAAAGTTTAGCCTATGTGGATGAGGATAAGTGGGAATTGGTGAAGGACATTCATCGTTTGGCAATCTTGGAGTTTGTCTCGAGGACTCTGAGGATGGTGGTGTATTTTTGCACAAGGTATCTCAATTATCTCTAGTTGTAGAGATAAAAAAACAAGTGTTGGATCCCGATATGTAGAGGATCAAGAGTAATATGGGTCAACAAAAGGTTATTGACTTTGTGATTGGTCATGATAGAATACTAAGGTAGGCTATGTGTTCCCAACATTGATGGATTGAGGGAAAAGATTATGGCAGAGGTTTATTAATCTCGGTATGCTATTCATCCCGGTTCTATGAAGACGTATCATGATCTTATAGAGTTCTATTGATAGGGTAATATGAAGTGAGATATGTCTCGTTATATGGATAAGTGTATGGTGTGTCTACAAGTGAAGGTTGAACACATGGGGCTCGGAGGCTTGTACCAAGATATTGACTTGCCCAAGTGGAAGTGCAAGGAAATTAATATGTATTTTCTTACTAATCTTCCCCGGTCTCAGAATCAATGTGATTCTATTTGGGTCATCATGGATTGAATGACCAAATCCACTCATCTCTTTCCCATGAGGACTAATCACTCGGTGGAACATTATGCTAAGTTGTTACTTACAGAGATTGTGAAGTAGCATGGTGCTCCAGTTTCTATCATTTCGGATCATGGTACTCCATTTTCAACTCACTTTTTGAAGTCATTCCAAAAACGTTCGAGGACTATGGTGTACCTTAGTACCATTTTCCACTCATAGATGGATGGACAAGCGTAGAGAACTATCCAAACATTAGAGGATATATTGTGTGCTTATGTGATTAAATATGGTGGTAACTGGTATGACCACTTGCCTTTGATTGAATTCACCTATAATAATATTTACCACTCTAGTATTGGCATGGCCCCTTTTAAGGCATTGTATGGTAGTAGATGTCGTTCTCTTATTGGATGGTACAAAGTTGGCGAGGGTAAGTTGCTTGGTTCCGATTTAGTTCACCTAGCCTTAGAGAAGGTAAAGGTGATTCATGATAGATTGAAAACTACTAAAAGTCACCAAAAGTACTATGCGAATGTGAGGCATAGGGTCTTGGAGTCTAATGTTGGCAATTGGGTATTGTTGAAGGAATAGGGGCTTGGAGTTTAATGGGTACGATCCATACACAATCTAGTCGTACCGAGTGTTGAGTCGGATATAGATTGGACTATTTTGGGTATGGGTTAGGGTACAATTTAGGGTACCAATTGTACCCTTGGATACAAGTCTAGGGTGTGTAAGTCGTACTTAGGTAGTGTATGGATCCTTGGTGAATCCTAAGGTATGAGTTAGGGTACCACTTGTAACATAGGGTACGGTTGAGCAAGTGAGTCGTACCCTCCTGCGGGTTCAATTTCCATCTTTTAGGTAAGGGCTCTATGGTAATTCCCACCCAAAAACCCTTAATTCCCCTCACTATATAATATCTTGTATCCATCTTTTAGCTAAGGGCTCTATGGTAATTCCCACCCAAAAACCCTTAATTCCCCTTACTATATAATATCTTGTAGCTTTTTAAATATTCATTTTGGAAGATCAAAACATTCGAAAAAAACATTTTACACTTCTTCAACAAGATTGGAGGCTAGGGTTCCAAGGGGTATTCATCTAAAGGAAAAGAGGAGTCAAATTTCTTAGTGGATCATCTTGTTTAAGGCATGTCACTCTTTGCCTTGTTATTAACTCAAAAAAATGTATTTTAAACATTTATTAACACTTGTAAATGATGATTTGAAATCAAATGTTAAGAGTTTTGATGCCTAGTGATGAGTAATGTTTGTTCTTGCTTAGACTTGTGTTTATATGTGATATTCGTAATGATTTGCACATGTGGGTGCTTGTTTTTTGTGGTTTAATAAATGGATCTTGAAAAGTCCTAATAATGATGCTTTCTACTTTGACTTTGTCCTTGGTAAAGGCATACCTACAAGGTGTTTGTGAATATGTCTAGTCACATGTTATTAATGTTTTGATCTAGGGAAATGGCCCAATAAGTGTGAATAGTTGGTAAATAGTATTGGAAAGGCATCGTTATCCATGTAATTAGTAAATGTATGACCTTGTTGGTTTGATGGCTAAAAAGGGGTTAAAGTCCCTAAACATGAACTTTAATTATGCTTGAACTAAAAATGTGGGATGAGATTGCTAATGAGGAAATGAATGGTTTGTAGGGTTCTTGTTGACCATAAATATATTTGAATAATGAATTGAATCAAGTCATTGGCCGATTAAAGTGTTTGGATGACAAATGCTTCCTGGAAGACCTTGTGGTCATATTGGGTGATAAATTGGTTAAGTGGATCAAAATGCCAAAGTGCTGAAGCGAATAAATGTTAATGTATGGACAAAGGTTTGGAGTCCCAATGTCGACTAATGATAGTCACAACAGCTTGTGGTTAAATTCCCTTCCCTACTAAAGTGGCTTATGATTAGAGTCCCTTGCCAAATGAAATGGCTTGTGGTTAGAGTCCCTTGCTCAATGAAATTGCTTAAGGTTAGAGTCCCTTGCTTAAATATATTGGCTAGTAGTTAGAGTCCCTTATCTAATATGACTTGAGGTTAAAGCCTTTTGCCAAGATAAAAATGCATGAGGTTAGAGTCCCATGCCTAATTAAAGGGAATAAGGTTAGAGTCCCTTGCCCTACGAATATGTGTATGGTTTTGGGACGGTTGGACTTATTTGGGTTGGTCACGGTTATATACCTATCCCAGATTCTAGATTTGGATAGTTATACACTATCTTGTTATATGTTCAAAATTTGTACGACCTGGGATATACGTTGGACGGTAGGGTTGGGTTTTGGGGGTGGTCCCTAGTCCTGGTTGGACTTGGGATTGAAATACATAGGCCATGGACCCTTAGAGAATTCCTTTGTTTTAATGATTTTGTACTTGGTACGACTAAGGGTACTAGTCGTACCTTTTAGATACAACTTGGTGACCCCTCTCTCGTACCCTAGGTAGTGTGTTGAGGGTTACACACAGTCCTAGGGATGATTTAGCATCCCTATGGTCATACATTAGGGTACGAGTCATACCAAGCTAAGTTGTATGAAGTGTTGTCTTGATCTAGTGCACACTATTATAGGTATGGTTTAGGATACATATCGTACACTTCAGATAAGAGTCTAGGGTGTGTGATGGTACCTTTGGCAGTGTAGGGGTCCTAGTTGAAGCCTATGGATACGATTTAGGGTACCACCCCTACCTCGAGTTCATTCTCCAGCTTATAAGTCAAGGGACTTATGGTCTTTTCCCATCCAAAAAACCTTAAGTCCTCTAACTATATAAGGTATTGTGGCCTGCTAAACCATTATTTTTGCAAGATCAAAACCTCCCAAATACTCTCTCAATCACATCTTTGAAGATTTGGAGGCTAGGGTTTTTAGAGGGGTCATCTAGAGGCAAAGAGGAATCAATTTTCTTGGTGGATCATCTTGTTTAAGGCATACAATTCTTTCCCTTATTTTTAACTCAAAAACCATAAATTGTAAACATGGATTAAGACTTATAAATGATGATTTTGAAATCAAATGTTAAGGGTTTTTATACCTAGTTATAAGTAATGTTTATTCTTTCTTAGACTTCTGATTTTACATGATATTAATAATGATTTTATCACGTGGGTACTTGTGTTTGTGGTTTAACAAATGGGTCTTGAGTGACCCTAATATTGATGAGTTCTACACTGATTTTGGCCTTGGTAAGGGCATGAACACAAGGTGTTTGTGAAAATGCCTAAGTGAAATATCTAGTTACATATGATGATGTTTTGAACAAGGGCAATGGCCTAATTAGTATGAATGGTTTGAAAATGGTATTGTAAAGACCTTTTTATCCATGGAATTAGTTAAAGTAAGACCATGTAGGCTTAATGGCTAAGAAGCGGTTAAAGTCCCTAAACATGAAATTAAATTATGTTTGAACTAAAGTGTGGTATAAGATTGTTTATAAGGAATGAATGTCTTATGAGGGTCCTGATGACCATACATTGAATTGAATGATGAATTGAAATAAGGTATTGGCTTATTAAAGTGTTTGATGGATAAATAGTCCCATGAAGACCTTCTGTCCATATATGGTGTTGATTTGGTTAAAATGAGTTATAGTCCTTCAATGTTAATTGGATTGATGTGGTGTATGGACAAAGGGTTGGAGTCCTAATGTCGACTAATGATAGTCATGATAACTTGTAGTTTAAGTCTTTTTCCCACTAAGGGGCTGGTGGTTAGAGTCCCTTGCCTAATGATATTGCTTGAGGTTAAAGTTCCTTACTTAATGAAATTGTGTGTGGTTAGAGTCCCTCTCCAAATGAGCTCACTTGTGATTAATGTCCCTTATCTAATACTGCTTGAGGTTAGAGTCCCTTGCCTAATGTAATTACATGAGGTTAGAGTGTCATGCCAAATGAACATATATATGATGTGGTTAAAGTCCCTTGTCTAATGAAAGTAAATGTGGTTAAAGTCCTTTGACTAATAAGAAATGTTCGAATATATGAGTGTGGAAGGTCGGAGTCTTCCACTTCATGTCTCATGATTGAGTGTTTCACGAATGTTGGCTAAGTTTTGTTTCTTTTTTGATATGTTATGGGTTGATATGGGTTTGAATGTATGATTATGTATATAAATATGGTTGAATATTATTTAATGATTAGATTTTGAATAATGACACTATCTTATCCTTAACCTTGAGTCACATGCTAGTGCTCAAACAACTAATCATCTCCTGATGCTATGTCCCCATGCGACATAGGGGCCGAAGCTTTTTCTTCTCTTCCTGCACTATGGAAGGTTTTTGATCGGTTCATGTGATTGGCATTGAAGTGGTGAGCTTCCATACTATGGAAGTCATACATTTCATGGTCTTTAGTTTATGTTATAAACTTGTCCTAGAATTCAGTTGTGGCTATTGTTGGGGGAATGTCCCAACATATATATATACAAACTTTGTATTTGTGTAGAGGCATTGTGGATGACATTGTACTTGGGTATGTTGGTAGTATGTTGATGTCAATGAAATGTTTAGACATTAGCTAAGTTCTGATTACACGATATGTTTCTGCTACCTTGATTATAAAGTGGGAGTTCACTCGACACTTGTGGATTCATGTGATTGTTAGATTGGGTTAACAGGGAGATCTACGGTCTAAGTGCCTAGTTTTGGGTTGTATCAAATTGGCATCAGATCCTAGGTTCATGGTCAGTTGGGTGTGCACAATGCTATGTTAATTAGAGTCTCTTTTATAGGTGTGAAGGACACCACACTTATAAGAGAGGGGCTACAAGACATTTAGGAATATTTCCCTTTCTTGTCCTTCAATCTTAAGATATAGAGTCTAAGGTCTTGGATTCCTCTAATTTATGTTTTCTTATCTTTCAGATCATGCCTCCAAGGAGATCTGAGACTCAAGAAAACCCTTTTGAGGGCCCTTGGATAGAGTTTGTCAAACTTCTAGGGTTCAGACCAGAACTAGGGTTGTGGAATTCGACCATCTTCGTGGGGTTCCATGTGTCCGCACTAACCCCGACTATGAGAGTGAGCTTCTCCCTCAGTCACCTCAAGGGGATAATACTAATGCCGAGTTTTGTTGCTCTATGAAACTCTTGACTTAATTATAAGTCTCTCAATCAAATCATGATGCTTCGGCCACTGTTTTTTTTAGGCTACAAGTATTGGCCAATTTATGAGGTTGAACCCTCCTATGTTCATGGGTACTAGGGTTGAGGAGGATCCTCAAAGATTTTTTGATAAAATGGAGAAGATTTTCTGGATCAGACATGATTCGGAGGTTGAGGCTATTGAGTTTCCTTCCTACCAATTCAAAGATGTAGCGTACCAATGGTTTGAAGGGTGGGAATTATCTAGAGGTGTGGATGCTAGTTGTACCGTGTGGGAGGATTTTTCTGAGGCTTTCTTGAACCGCTTTTTTCCTCAAGAGTTGAGGGAAGCTAAGGTGGAAAAGTTTGTGAACTTGAAAAAAGGGAGGATGTCCGTTCAGGAGTATGCCTTGAAGTTCAATCAGTTGTCTAGGTAGGATCCTGAGATGGTTTTTATCATGAGGGATAAAATGTGTAAGTTTGTTTCGGGATTATCCTGTGAGTTGGTGCTCGATAGTAAGGTGGCTCTTTAAATTAAAAACATGTATATTTCTAGATTGATTGTGATGCAACAGGTGGAATAGGAGGAAAATAAATAAGTTAAGTTTAGTGAAAAGCAAAGGAAGAAATTTAGATCTTCCGAGCATAGTGGTTGAGGTGGTGGTAAGTGTCCTAGAAAGAAGTGGGGGAGTTCAAATTCTTTCTACTTGGTTAATTCTCCTTATTCAAAGTCATCAGAAAATCATTGATCTCAAATTAGTAGTGGGTTTCGTGCACCGGGTGCCCAATCTCAGACTATTGGGTCTCAGTCAGCTCCATCCTACCCACTTTGTAGATTATATGGTCAGCCTCATCGTGGTAAGTGTGAGAATGGGTAGAATAGATTTTTTAGATGTGGTCAGTGTGGGCATATACAGCGAGAGTACCCCTCTCTAGTAGCTTCTTGGGCCAATAGGGCCCCTATTTTCACATCACCTACTTTTGTACTTTTAATACCCCGATCGTTTCTTAAGCCTAAATCCGTCTTTTGAGTGGATATGTATGACTTCCAAAGTGATTGATGTTTAAAACATATTGTATTTCTCTAATTTCTACCTTTTGTCATGTAGAGCATTGAATAAGCTTTCCATCGATACCAATTTCATCAAAATCCGACATCGGATGAGTGAGTTATGGTCGTTTTACTCAATGGTATCAGAGCGCCCAGGTTTGACGGTCGACCTGGTGGACCGTCAGGTCCCTGGTGGACCATAAAGTGCCACGTCAAGCCAAGACAGTGACTCCTTTTTAGTCCATTGTGTGACGGCCAAGTTGGTGGATCGTCAAAAAGTTGACGGACCATCAAGGGGTCCGTCAGGTCGAGACAGAATGTCTCATTTCTGTCCCTCGAGTGACGGATGACTTGGTGGACCGTCAGTTTCCTGACGAACCATTACTTCGACCGTCACGTCGAGGCAGAACGTTCCAGATTTGGCACTCGAGTGACAGACGATCTGGTGGACCGTCAGGAGACTTGACGGACCGTCAGATCGACCGTCACAGGCCCCGATCATCAAATTTCAGCATTTTCAAAAAAGGGCATTTTGGTCATTTCCTCCCCATGTGGTCTTATATATATATATATCAAAGTGGAGAAGAGCCACTCATTTCCTTCTCTTTTCTCTTCCAATCTTCCAAGAATCTCCTAGAAACTAGGGTTTCTACAAGATCCAAAATCCAAATCCTCTTCCAAGAAATTCAGAGAATCTAAAATGAATTTCTCCAAGTTGTTCAAGAACTAAGTTTCCCAAGTAAAAGGCATCAAGAATCTTTGCCTAAAAGTGTGAGAAGAGTTCCAAACAAGTTTCCACATCTTCAAATCAAAATCCAAGGTATGTGGGGTTTCAACAAGAACACTCTTTTCGTTCTTGTGCCTAAATATTTACTTTCTATTATTGATTTACATGATTTTGCAAGGGGGTTTACACCCAAATTTTTTTATGTATGATTTATGAGACTTGAGTTGAATAATCTTGATATTTATGGTTATTTCACCATCATACTTCTTAAATTGAGTATTTATTCCATGAGATGTATACTGTCATTATATATTGATGATTTCTAAGTGATTTATGATAAGTATCAAGATTTATGTTTTTCTATGAGAAATTTGACTATTGAATATATATTTATCGATATTTGAATTGAAAGTCAAGAATGATTTTGATGATATTTCCTTGAAGCTTTGGCATTTGAAATGGTTTGATAAGAAAATGTACTTGATGTTGACAAACATTGTTTGAATTTGAGTCGAGTTAGGAATCCACGGTCGCATATGATTTACCGATGAGATATATTATTGTTTTGATCATCATGATAGACCCATTAATTGATATTGATTGAGGTGGATTTCCTAAGGCATTCTGAGTTGAGTCTGGGAGGAGTATTTAGCACCGAGCGGGAAATTTAGTATTTCCCCAGAACTACGTGCCACCGTAGGATTGATGTTGATAGTTGTGGGCCAAAGGACGATTATGAGGTTGTGATGATGAGATTGAGTTTGTACTCCTTGGCAAGAATACGACACCCCGACCAATGTGGGGTTCCCTCCTTAGGAGGGAAAAACATTGGATTCTATGCGGATCACATGGTGTAGTTATATAGGTTATAAGAAACTCCCACGTCCATAATGATCTAAGTACCATGATTTACCGAGTCACTCTAAGTCATGAGTGAAAGAGTTTGAGTTGAGTTGAATAATTTATAGGATTTATGAAGCATATGTTATTACTGATGACTTCTGGAAATGATGTTTTAGATAATTCAAGCGAAGAGAGTTATTATTGTTATCATGAATTATTTCCTTACACATTTATGATATTATTTAAAATATTTCATCCACCCTCACATACTGAGTACATTCCCAAGTACTGACTCTCATACTCTTTTGTACTCTATATTTCCTCATGCTATAGGTTTAGGTGCTCAGTCTCAGCAGGGACAGTGATCTTTGAGTACCTTCATCTACATTTCTGCGGTTGGTGAGTCCTCATGGTTCGAGGACCTGTGTCTTCAATTTTTTCCGGTTAATAGATGGTTGTTTACTTTCAGTTCAGTACGAGTCTGTTAGGGATCTGTCCCAATGGCTCCTCAGTCCTATGTAGTAGAGGCTTTGTCAGACTAGTGTACCAGCGTGTATAGATATTTTAGTATTTTGTTTGTACAGGGCAGTATTACTTCATGTTTCAGTATGTTCATGACATGGTTATTCCTCTTTATCTTAGCATGATTTGCGCTATAATGAGTTCTGAAAGTGATAACAAGCTTAGAGGGTTAGCTTGAGGCCACGTGTGGCCTTGTGTACCATGTGACATATCAGGATAGGTTCTTGGGGCGTTACTGTACTAATGAGTGCTATTTATGCTTCTTCTTCTATTTTTGGCATCAGCGTTGGCTGAAACCGCTTGTATACACTTGCTACTTTCCAGGATTCTAAGGCGTCATCTGATTTTGTCACGAGTATGTTGAAACTTTTCTCCCGTGATATGTATTTTTTGCTTGATCTAGGGTCTACTATTTCTTAAGTGACCCAATTTGTGGTTGGGCATCTTGGTTTTGGTCCTGAGAGTCTTTCAATTTGTTTTTCTATTTCTACCTTAGTAGGGGACTCTGTGGTCATTAAAAGAGTCTATAGTCGGTGTGTGGTATCTGTTAGTGGTAGAGAAACTCTTGTAGACTTGATAGAGTTGGACATGGTTGATTTTGATGTTATTTCGCGGATGGATTGGTTGCATTCATGTTATGCTTTCTTAGATTGTCAGACCCGTAAAGTCATGTTTAAATTCCCTAATGATCCAGTCATTATATGGGAAGGTGGTTCTTTAGTCCCTCAGGTGAGATTCATTTCGTATCTTAAAGCCCAAATGTTTATCTCTAAGGGGTGTTTGTATCATTTGGTCCGAGTGAAGGACTCTAACTCGAAAGGTTTTTCTTTAGAATCTGTTCTCGTGGTTAATAAATTTCTCGAGGTTTTCCTTGATGACCTTCTTGGTATTCCTCTTGATAGGGAAATTGATTTTGGGATTGATTTTGTTTTGGATACTCGTCCGATTTCTATCCCTCCTTATAGAATGGCTCCGGTTGAATTGATAGTGCTTAAGGAGAAATTGAAAGATCTTTTAGATAAAGGTTTTATCCATCCTAGTGTTTCTCCTTGGGGGTCTTCAATGTTGATTGTGCGTAAGAAAGATGGTTCCCTACGTATGTGCATTGATTATCATTAGTTGAATAAAGTGACCATAAGGAATAAATATCCTCTTCCCAGGACTGATGATTTTTTTATCAACATTAAGGTGCCAAAACTGCCTTTAGGACCCTGTATGGTCACTATGAAATCTTAGTTATGTTCTTTGGGTTGACCAAGGCCCCGATAGCATTCATGGATTTAATGAATAGGGTCTTCTATCCATTCTTGGACTTGTTTGTCATTATTTTCATTGATGACATCTAAGTCTATTCTAAGAGTGAGGCGGATCATGTGGTTCACCTCTATTCCGCACCATAAAATTTTTAAGGATCAATATTTGTATGCCAAGTTTGCTAAGTGCGAGTTTTGGTTGAGGGTTGTGACCTTCCTTGGTCATATTATCTCTAGAGAAGGGATTATGGTATATCCCTAAAAGGTTGTGGTGGTTAAAAAGTGGCCTAAAAAATTGATATTCAGAGCTTCTAGGGTCTTGTTGGTTACTATATGAGATTCATGGAGAGTTTTTCAACCACAGCAGCCCCATTGACCAGGTTGACCCAGAAGAAGGTCAAGTTCTTGTGGCCTGAGGCATGTGAGTGTAGTTTGGAGAAGTAAAAAGATAAATTGACTTCAGCTCCTGTGTTGACCTTGCCCGAGGGTATTGATGGATTTATGGTGTATTGTGATTCTTCTCGTAATGGGATTGGTTGTGTACTGATGCAACATGGTAGGGTAGTGGCCTATGTTTATAGGAAATTGAAAGTACATGAGAAGAACTACCCTACTCATTTCTTGGAATTGTTACCCGTGGTTTTTTCTTTGAAGATTCGACGACATTATCTCTATGGAGCTTATGTTGACATCTTTTCCGATCATCAGAGTTGGCAGTATATATTTACTTAGAAGAAGTTAAATCTCAAGCAAATGAGATGTCTTGAGCTGTTCAAAGACTACGATATGAGTCTTCATTACTATCCAGGTAAAGCTAATATAGTCGCTAATGCTCTTAGCCGATTGTCCATAGGGAGTTTAGCCCATGTGGAAGAGGATAAGCGGGAATTAATGATGTAAATTCACTGTTTGGATAATCTTGGAGTTTTTCTTGCGGACTCCAAGTACGGTGGTGTATTTGTGGATTTGGTATCTTAATCGTCTTTTGTTGTTGAGATAAAGGAAAATCAAGTGTTGGATCCCGATTTGATGAGGATCAAGAGTAATGTGGGTCAACAAAAGGTTGTTGACTTTGTGATTGGTAGTGATGGTATCTTGAAGTACCAAGGTAGACTATGTGTTCCCAATATCGATGGATTGAGGGAAAGGATTATGGCCGAGGCTCATGAATCTTGGTATGCTTATATCCCGGCACTACCAAGATGTATCATGATCTTATAGAGCTCTATTGGTTGGGTAATTTGAAGCGAGATGTGTCTAGTAATACGGCTAAGTGTATGGTGTGCCAACAAGTGAAAGTTGAACATATGAGGCCCAGATGCTTGTACTAAGAGATGGATTTGCTCAAGTAGAAGTGGGAGGCAATTAATATGGATTTCTTTACAGGTCTTTCCCTATCTAAAAAACAATGTGATTCTATTTAGGTCATTCTGGATAAAATGACCAAGTCCTCTTAGTTCTTGCCAGTGAGGACTAATTACAAGGTGGAAGGTTATGCTAAGTTGTATCTTGCGGAGATTGTAAAATTGAGTGGTTCTTCGGTATCTATTATTTTGGATTGTGGTACTCCATTTTCATCTTACTTTTGGAAGTAGTTCCAAAAAGGTTTGGGGACTAAGGTGTGCCTTAATACCATTTTCCACCCGTAGATAGATGGGCAAGCGGAGAGGACCATCCAAACATTGGAAGATATGTTGCGGTCTTCTGTGATCGTTTATGGTGGTAGTTGGTTCAATCATTTTCCTTTGATTAAGCTCGCCTATAACAATAGTTACCACTCTAGTATAGGCATGGACTCTTTTAAAGTATTGTATGATAAGAGATGTTGTTCTCCTATTGGGTGGTATGAAATTGGTGAGGGTAAGTTACTTGGCCCCAATTTAATTCACCAAGCCTTAGAGATGGTAAAGGTGAATCGTGATAGATTGAAATCTGCTCAAAGGCGCCAAAAGTCCTATGCAGATGTGAGGCGTAGGGATTTAGAGTTTAATGTTGGCCATTCGTCATTCTTAAAAGTGTTTCCCATGAAGGGAGTGATGTGATATGGTAAGAAGGGGAAGCTTTGTCTTGTCTCCTATGAAGGGAATGATGCGATATGGTAAGAAGGGGAATCTTAGTCCCTATTATGTTGATCCCTATTTGATTTTGGAAAGGGATAGCAATGTTGCCTATGAGTTGGAGTTGCCTTCTAGTTTGAGCTCCTTTCTCCCGGTTTTCCATGTATTTCTATTGCGGAAATGCATGGGTAATCCTTCATTGGTTGTTCCTTTAGAGGATGTTGGTATTCCAAAATCTTTGTCCTATGAGGAGGTCCCAGTGAGGATCTTAGATTTTTAAGTTTGCCAGTTGCGAACAAAATAGGTGGCTTTAATGAAGGTTCTATGGAGGAACCAAAAGTACGAGGAAGCTACTTAGGAGGCGGAAGAGGACAAGAAGTTCAAGTATCAACATTTGTTTTCTATTTCAAAACTAGTGATTGAGGTATGTGTTAACCTTCTTACCTTGACTTAAGTCTTTGTTAGACTATAGGTTAAAGTCCCCAATGCTTTTAGATGATTTATGTCCTTGACAGATAATGGGTTCAAGTCCTTATGTTTTGAATTGAACAAGTGTCTTTGATTAATGATGGGTTTGAGTCCCATAGTCAATAAAATGAATGGTTGGTTGGTAATGATCATAATATGTGTTGTATCCTTGTTGTATGCTTTGTTTTCTAACTTGATTAAAGGTTGTTTTGATGTGTAACAATGTCTTAACTTTTGTTTATGTTGTCCTTCCCCATAATTCATGAACAAATGATCCACGTGGGGGAGAATTGAAAAACCTAGGCTTTGGACCCTTAGAGAATTCCCTTGGTTTGAGGATTCTGGACTTGTTACAACTAAGGGTACTAGTCTTACCCTTTGGATATGACTTAGTGACCCCCCCTCTCGTACCCTAGGTAGTGTGGTAGGAGTTACACACTGTCCTAGGTGCGAGTTAGCCTTCCTATGGTCGTACATTAGGGTATGAGTCGTACCAAGCTAAGTTGTATGGAGTGTTGTCTTGATCTAATGCACAATGTTGTGGGTACAGTTTATGAGTACAGTTTAGGGTACCAATCATACTCTTTGGATATGAGTCTATGATGTGTGGTCGTACGTTGGGCAGCGTAGGGTTCCTAGGTTAATCATATGGGTACGAGTTAGGGTAACACTCGTACCCTAGTGTACGGTTGACTAAAGTGAGTCGCACCTTACCTCGGGTTCATTTTCTAGCTTATAAGCCAAGGGCCCTGTGGTTATTTCATATAAGGCATTGTGGCCTCCTAAACCCTCATTTTTGTAAGATCAAAACCTCCTAAATACTCTCTCAAAAATTTCTTTGATGTTTTGGAGGCTAGGGTTTCAAGGGTGGTCATCTAGAGGCAAAGAATAGTCAAGTTTCTTGGTGGATCATTTGGTTTATGGCATATGATTCTTTCCCTTGTTTTAAACTTATAAACCATGTATTTTAAACATAGATTAAGACTTATAAATGATGATTTTGAAATAAAATGATAAAGATTTTTATGCCTAGTGATGAATAATGTTTACTCTTGATTGTGATTTTACATGATATTGATGATTATTTGCTCATGTACGTGCTTTTTGTTTGTGTCTTAACAAATAGGTCTTGATTAACCCTAATATTGATGAGTTCTACATTGATTTTGGCCTTGCTAAGGGCATGAACACAAGGTGTTTGTGAAAATGTCTATGAGAAATGTCTAGTCACATATGATTATGTTTTGAACTAGGGAAATGTCCCAATGAGTATGAATAGTTGGTAAATGGTATTTTAAAGATATTGTTAGCGATATAATTAGTTAAAGTATGACCATGTTGGCTTGATGGTTAAGAAGGAGTCAAAGTACCTAAACATGAAATTAAATTGTGTTTGAACTGAAGTGTGGTATAAGATTTTTAATCAGGAATGAATGGTTTGCAGGGGTCTTGATGACCATACATTGAATTGAATGATGAATTTAAATAAGGCATTGTCTTGTTAAAGTGTTTGATGGATAATTGGTCCCATGAAAACCCTGTGGTCATATATGGTCTTGATTTAGTTAAAATAGGTTAAATTCCTTATGTATGAATTGGATGGATATGGTTTATGGTCAAAGGGTTTGAGTCTCAATATCGACTAATGATAGTCACGACGGCTTGTGGTTAAAGTCCCTTGCCCACTAAATGGCTTGTGGTTAGAACTCTTGCCTAATATTGCTTGAGGTTAAAGTATCTTGCTTAATGAAATTGTGTGTGGTTAGAGTCCCTCACCAAATAAGCTCACCTATGGTTAAAGTCCCTTATCTAATACGGTTTGAGGTTAGAGTCCCTTTCCTAATGTAATTGCATGAGGTTAGAGTCCCATGCCTAATAAAAGTATATATGATGTAGGTAAAGTCCCTTTTCTAATGAAAGTGAATGTGGTTAAAGTCCTTTGCCTAATAGACATGTTCAAATCTATAAGTGTAGAGGGTCGGAGTCCTCAACCTCATGTCTAATGATTGAGTGTTTCATGAATGTGGGTTAAGTCTTGTTTCCTTTTTGGTATGCTATAGGTTGATATGGATTTAAATGTATGATTTTGTATATAAATATGGTTGAATACGATGCAATGACTTGATTTTCAATAATGACGCTATCATATTTTTAACCTTGAGTAACATGCTAGCGCTCCAACCATTAATCATCTCTAGACTCTATGTCCCCATACGACATAGGAATCAGAGCTTCTTCTCCTCTTCCTGCGTAGTGACAGGGGTTCGATCGGTTCGTGTGATCGGCATTGAAGTGGTGAGCTTCAATACTCCAAAAGTCATACATTTTATTGTCTTTAGTTTATGTGATAGACTTCTCTTTGAATTTGGTTTTGTCTATTGTTGGGTGCATGTCCCGACATATATATATATAGACTTCGCATTTGTGTAAAGGCATTGTGAATGACTGTTTACTTGTGTATGTTGGTAGTATGTATATGTAAATGAAATGTTTAGACATTTTCTAAGTTATGATTATAATATATGTTTCTGCTACCTTGATTATATAGTTGGAGTTCATCTGACACTTATGGATTGATGTGATGGTTAGGTTGGGTTAACGGGGAGATCTCCGGTCCAAGATGGGTTTGAGATGCCCATATGACAAGGCCCGATTTAAGGTTGTGTCAGAAATACCCATTACGACAAGGCCCCTGGTCGGGTCGGGTCAGCTCACTTTGTTTTTGTTTTTGTAGGTTTAAAGCATAGGGAAACACTTGGAAGATGGTAAAAATTGCAGAATTTAGACAAGTCCAGTAAGTGGACTTACTAACCCACTTATGGGGGTCGTAAGTCCCAGTTATGATAGGTAAGTGGTGATAACGCCCAAACTACAGCTCTCGTAAGAGTGTAAGCGGTCGCTGTCAAATATAGAACCCAACTGGGTTGGGTTTCGAATCCCACAGGGAATACTTGGTCACTAAGTGTTGCAATTGTTAGCAGACTGTTGGTCGAAAGTTCTACAGAAAGGGGGGATGGTTTAGGTGTGAATTAAAAGTATCAAAATAGCAAAGTAAAAGCGGAATGCTTTGTTTAGTAAGATTTTAATCAATGAGAATTGTAAGTTAGGGTTATGTCCACCTTATGAGTTCTACGTATCTATTAACTATGAGTAATGCGGAATTCAGACATACATGCACTTATAGAGATTCGTATTCTAATGGTAAATCCTAGTGTTTCTCAACCATCAAGGATTACTTCACTTTAACTCTCTCGAGCTTAAAGCGTGTAACTAACGGTACAAACTCTCCAAGAAGTTAATCAAGTTACGGCACTAACGTGTAAATAGGGGTTGGTATCCCTATTTCCTTGTCACACTCTCTTTTCCAAACATGTAACTTTTCTCTCGAACAAGTTAATGCTATAATGGCGTATTCTATATGTTTGCAACCACAAGAATGTAATTAAGATGAAGAGAGTAATGATATAAGTAGCATACGTATCAAGAATTCACAAACTCATAGTAATAGATAGTATATCAAAAGGCTTTCATAACCCTAACAGAGAAGTTTAGCTACTCATGATTACAATAAAGATCACAATAGACATCATCATCATACCAAAGCTTGAATAATCTCACGGTGGGGATGAGATTGGCGTCAAAAGGGATTGATAATTTTTCTCCCCTCGTTGCTCACGTGTTTTCCATTTTTCCCTGTCTTAAAACTTACAGATTCTGTAAACTGAATAATACTAGAAATTCGAATGAATTCTGAAAAAGCAAACGTGAATCAATGCATGAATGAATGCATGAATGAATGCTGAAAAATTCAGCAAAATAGGGTTTTTATAACATCCTTGTCCTATTCCTACTAAGTTACTGCTGATCCCCAAGTCTTTAGAAATACTGTTTTTGCCCGGGACAAGTTCTCCATGCATCACTTTCAGTCCATAAGCTTCCAAAAGTTGCCTTCCCTCTTATGTGAAGTTTCCCTTGCTACCAAAAGGTCCACAAAGTGCTGAAATCTTCATCATTAATACCTGAAAATATGCTAATCACGTTGGTTAGCTCACTTACAGGAAAATGGACTAAAAATGCATGAATTATATATTTTGTCCTTAAAACTTAGCTAAAATATGGGTAAATTATGGTGCTTTAGGCGTGTAAATACGCCTATCATCAACACCCCACACTTAAAGCTTTGTTCGTCCTCGAACAAAATATTACATCCATGCAATCATCTACTTAGAATATCACAGCATTAACATAAAATGTTCAACAAGACAGGCACGATAATTATTAACAAAGAGTAGTTTTCTTGTTCACTACTAGAAACAATTCAACCTCCAACATAGACTCGTGATGATGGTTAATTCGTATCCACAAGTTAAGGCACAAAGAATCATACAAAACTATCCAAAACTCATCAACCATGTGTGTCTCACAATATATCACCCATAATCACTCACAAGTATTTCATTTTTTGAAACATGGGTATAAGATTTTCCTTGCTCTCACTCTCACAAAGAATTCATATGTTTCAACTGATGACCATAGGCTTGCCCTTAGTGTAATGCTCCACTAATATCAGAATGCTAAGCTTAGGATCAAGTAGGTCTTTACAGGTTGTAATGTAGGCTAAGGGACAGGTAGGACTATTTTGGCCAGAAATAGTGACTATGTTCCCTAAGCGCTTTAATACACTACGTTATGTCATTAACACTCTCACTTAAACAACCCTTCTACCTTTCTTTTCATCTAACACCCCTTTTCACCTATTTTGTTATTCAATTATAAACACAAAGATGAGAATATTCAACTTATTTTTTTATTATTATTATTTTTCTATTTCTATTTTTTTTTTTTTTTTATAAAATACCTCTATGATAGCCACTCCTTTTCACAACAATTTCAAGTACCAATACACTCTGAGGCATCACTCTCACCTAATGTCCTCTTATTTTGTCACATGACTCTATAATTTAAAGCGCTTAGAAATTTGGATCAAATTATGGTCTTGAAAAAAAAATGGATTAGGCTACATATGAGGCTGTCAAAGAAAATAACTAAAGGCTCAAAGGGGGTTCACTAGGATAATGTACAAAGGTAGGTAAAAAGAAGGTAAACAATTACAGGCTGCCAAAGAAATGCCTAAATCATCTCCTAAACTCACACTCTTTATTTCGCTTTACACACACACCAGGCAAGTTCTAGCATCAGTCACAACACAGAATATACTATAACCTCACACACACAAGGCACATGGTCAACTTTATTGGGAGAAGTATAGACTCTTGACCCAACAGATGAATGAATTAAACCACACACTTGTCACACAGTGAGTCAAACTTAGACCCTAAATGTCTCAATAGTAATGATTTTGGCACAAACTCTTGTCATAATACCATGCCGCCTATCAGAACAATTTCATGCAAAATCTAAACAATCTAAAATTAAACTAACTAATTACGACTAATTAAAACAAACAAGAACTAGAATAAATGTAAATGTAGACAAAGAAGTGTAGCATACAAATACCAACACCCCACACTTAGACGGGACACACTGCCCTCAGTGGAAAATAAATAAGAAAAACCTGATTAGTCAGACTCCTCCGCTATGTTTGGGGTCATACCCCCTGCATCGGAATCATCATCAAAGTTGTCGTCATCAGAGTTCTCCTCCACATCTGAGTCTGGCATTCGGCGATCGTCATCGGTTGGCACGTCATCATCAAGAGGTTCCTCGAAATATACACCAACTCCGCACATAGCCCTCGCATGCTCATTCATTGGGTAGTCATAATCCAACTGTTGGAGCTCTGCAGCAGTTGGAACACGACCCCCACCCATCATGGTGAACCTAGTCATGCCATATAAATGGCGGAAGAAGCTTTCATCGCGAGCATGTCTTTCTGCAGTGGTCAGGTTGACGTCATGCATAGATTCAACATCTTTCACCTTTGTGAGGTTAACTTCCTTTGGGTTGTATGGAAGCTTATGATCTGCAGGTTCCTCTTTGATATCCTCCTTCCTCAATATCGCAGTCAACAGATTGCCAAAGCTGAAGTGGGACCTCTTGTGCAGCCTAGCCTTACGCATTGAAGATCGAATAATCGCCCCAATGTTGATGGGGGTGTTTGTCATCAAAGCTTACACCAAGAACACTCTATAACGTGTGATCTTTGTGTACTGTGTTCCTGGAATCAAGCAAGAGTTGAACATCTGCAACCATATCTGAGCTTCTCTGTTCAAAGAAGCATATGGGAAGGTATTGTGCCGACCGGTATCCTTGTGACGACTCCAACGTGCCATTGATCTTGTTCCGCACAGTGTGTGTCTGATTTCCCTATACGGAGGTCTGTTATAAATCTCCTTGAGCGGTGATGGATCTACAGATGGCAAACCCAGAAAAGAGTTGAAGAACTCTGCATTTAGTTGCAAGACTTGGCCCCGAATCTTTACTTCACTCCCTGTAGTCTTTGGGGACCAATTGGCATAGAATTCTCGCGTTAGATCAAGATTGCACTCTCCTATATCTCGGAAAATGAAATCAAAATGTAGCGCCATTATTTTAGCCAAAATGCAAGGTTCTTTCTTTGCTAGGCTCTCTTTTTGTATTAACTCCACGTGAACATATTTTTTCACTTTGTTGTTCTTGTACCACTCCTTTCCTTCCTCCTCTAGGACCCATTTTATCCTGAACATGCAGCGAGGTATTTGCAGTAAGGAGGATTCAACTTGATCTTTTCTTCCCCTTTTCTGACCTTTCTATGAGGTGGACGCTTTTTCTTTTCCTGGTCGACTTTTTGGTGCCATTGTGCCTGAGATTAAAATAAAGTCATGTTAGCTTCATCTTGGTAGATACAATCGACAAACAAATAGTAGTCGCACCATCCCACACTTAATTTGTGGTGACAAACTAATTAGGTGAACGATGTCGATTACTCAGACTTCATCGCCATACATTTAGGTGTTATGTTCCAATAATATATTCAGCGCAGTCATACTTTTCATGTCATCTTCACTATCCTTTTCAACTCTATTTCATATAAACTTGACCATACTGTATGGTTTGGATTAATGCACTTTTGGGACAAGACTACTACGTAGAGATCGAATCAAGTTTATGGCATAGAAATAATCACACATCTCATGCTTGTATTCAATCATGATCTTTATCTCGATAAACGAGCCTTTCAAAACATTCCAATGTTTGACTTACACGATTATGTGATTAGCTTTACCATTTCAATTCTGCAAAAGGATGACAGTGTATAACAACCAAAATACAAATCGGAACAAAGTTTAGAACACCCATACGTATTTTTTCACTCAACTAGATGTATCAATACAAACCAACTACATTCAAATCACCAACACTACTTCAAGATTTAACAAATCATTATAGGCGTAGTATTGTAATAACTACGGAATATAAAAGAAGTACTTACTTGGTGATGGCCTCCGAAGATGATCTTGCAAGGTTAGAAGAGCAAAAAAAAATTTTTTGAGAGATTTGGAGAGTAAAGACGGCGCCTAAGTTGAGAAAATAAGTGTGTTTTGTTCTCATGTTGAAGTTTTATTTATAGGAAAAGGCTTGGGTCAGGTTTGACCCATTTAAAATCGGATTAGGGGACCAAAAAGTAAGCATAGGCGGCGCCTAATGATTTGCCTATGCTTAGCATAGGCGGCGCCTTTTTCAAAGCCTAGTTTAGCATAGGCGGCGCCTATGCTATGGCATTGTTAGGCATAGGCGGCGCCTATGCTATGGCATTGTAGATTCAGAGAGCAAAGGAAATGGCATAAGCGGAGCCTATGCTATGGCATTGTTGGGCATAGGCAGCGCCTATGCTATGGCATTGTAGATTCAGAGAGCAAAGGCAATGGCATAGGCGGCGCCTATGCTATGGCATTGTTGGTCATAGGCGACGCCTATGCTATGGCATTGTAGATTCAGAGAGCTTAGGCCATAGCATAGGCCTTGCCTTGTTCGTTGCCTAATTTGCATAGGCAATGCCTAACCAATAGCCTTTGTTTCTTCATTCCAAACTTACCACCTTCAACATGACACAATTCCAAATTAAAATTTGGGCTAGATCTCCTATTTTATACGTCTTACACCTACATTTACTCAAAAATAACAAAAACAATTAGAACGATGGGTTTCCTCCCACCAAGCGCCTTAGTTTTGGTCGTGGCTCGACTCTTCTTTTTGGATTTTTATTTAACAAAAACAAACTCTTAGTAAAACAAAATGATTAAAAACGATGGGTTGACTCCCATCTAGCGCTTGATTTATTGTCGCGGCACGACATAGTTATCTCAATTACTTAGACTTCGTCGAGATAGATGGTGTCCATGCATTTTATCGAGTCAAGAGGATCGATATATGGCTTCACTCATTGGCCATTCACTTTAAAGACACCACCATCAATGCCTTCTAACTCTACTACTCCAGACGAGTAGACTTGGCTAATTCTAAACGGACCAGACCATTTAGACTTTAACTTACCTGGAAATAGCTTTAGTCTGGAGTTGAAAAGAAGTACCATATCACCCTTCTGAAAGTTTCGTTGGATAATCCGCCGATCATGGTACTTTTTCATCCGTTCTTTGTAGAGGTCTGCCCTTTCATACGCATATAGACGGAATTTATCCATCTCATTCAGTTGCTCCAATCTCAGATTAATTGTATCATCCCAAGTTAGGTTAAGCCTCTTCAACGCCCACAATGTTTTATTTTCGAGATCAATCGGCAAGTGACAAGCCTTCCCATAAACTAGTTGGTACGGGGACATGCCAACTGGTGTCTTGAATGCAGTTCTATAAGCCCATAAGGCATCATCCATCTTTCGGGACCAATCCTTCCTACTAGCATTTACAGTCTTAGCAAGGATCAGCTTGATCTCCCGATTAGAAACCTCTACCTGCCCACTAGTTTGTGGGTGGTAAGGTGTAGCTACCTTATGTTGCTACACCCCATATTTCACCAATATGGCTCTAAACATCTTGTTGCAAAAGTGTGATCCTCCATCGCTTATGATGGTACGAGGTACCCCAAAACAAGAGACGATATTTCTCTTTAAGAATGCTACAACACGCTTACCTTCATTATCAGCCAGCGCTACTGCTTCGACCCATTTGGATACATAATCCACAACAACTAGGATATATTTCATCCCAAACGAACTCACAAATGGGCCCATGAAATCAATACCCCATACATCAAATAGCTCCACTTTAAGAATTTTAGACATGGGCATCTCATGGTGCTTGGAGATAGAGCCTTGCCTCTGACACTGATCACATCTTCTCACAAAATCGTAAGCATCCTTGAATAATGAAGGCCAATAATAGCCGCTTTGCAATACCTTCCTGGCTGTCCGATCACTTGCATGGTGACCCCCAACTTGGGAAGCATGACTTTCTTCAAAGATGCTAGGCACCTCTACATCAGAGATGCATCGCCTAATAACACCATCAGCACATCGTCGAAAAAGATACGGTTCATCCCAGAAGTAGTGTTTCACATCATGCATGAACTTTCTCTTTTGATGAAAGGAGAGATTCTCAGGCATCACTTTACTTACCACACAGTTCGCAAAGTTCGCATACCACGGTAAGTATTCCACCATAGCGGCTAGGATCTCTTCGTCGGGAAATGCATCATTAATCTCAAGGTCGGGTTGCGCTATGTGCGCACTCTCAAGTCTAGATAGATGATCAGCTACTTGATTTTCTCAACCTTTTCTATCCTTTACCTCGAAATCAAATTCTTGAAGTAATAACACCCACTGAATTAGCCTTGGCTTAGCATCCTTCTTTGCCATTAAATATCTCAGAGCCGCATGATCAGTATGAACTACCACTTTGGTTCCCAACAAGTAAGCACGGAACTTTTCAAAAGCATAAACAACTGCTAGAAGCTCTTGTTCCGTGATGGTATAGTTCTTCTGGGCTCCATTCAAGGCCTTGCTTGCATAGTATATTGGATGAAATAGCCTTTCTTTTTTTTGACCAAGTACAGCACCCAAAGCTACCCCACTTGCATCACACATCACTTCAAACGGTAGAGACCAATTGGGTGCTACAATAATAGGAGCTTCAACTAGCTTCCCTTTGAGGCATTCAAATGCCTTCAAGCAATCTTCACTAAAGTCGAACTTCGCATCCTTCTCCAAGAGTTTGCATAACGGACTAGCAATCTTGGAGAAGTCTTTGATAAACCTTCGATAAAAACCTGCATGACCGAGGAAACTACGAACTCCCTTTACAGAAATTGGAGGTGGTAGTTTCTCGATAACTTCAATTTTGGCTCGATCAACTTCAATTCCTCTTTCGGAGACTTTGTACCCAAGAACAATGCCTTCCTTAACCATAAAATGGCACTTCTCCCAGTTTAGCACCAAGTTGAACTCAACACATCTCTGTAACGCCATACTCAGATTCGCCAAGCACGATTCAAACGATTCACCCACCACTGAAAAATCGTCCATGAACACCTCCAAGGTGTCTTCAACCATATCAGAAAAAATGGACATCATACAACGCTGAAAAGTGGCAGGTGCGTTACATAACCCAAATGGCATACGTTTGAAAATAAACGTACCATATGGGCATGTAAAAGTGGTCTTCTCTTGATCCTCAAGAGCAATACAAATCTGATTATAACCGGAATAACCATCTAAGAAACAAAACCATCCCTTCCCTGCCAATCGATCAAGCATTTGGTCTATGAATGGCATTGGGAAATGATCCTTAAGCATCCACGAATTCAGCTTCCGGTAGTCCATACACACTCTCCACCCTGTGACAGGTCTGAGTGGAATCAGCTCATTTTTTTCATTCGCAACTACCGTCATGCCCCCTTTCTTGGGCACACACACTGTACCGGACTTACCCACTTACTGTCGGATATTGGATATACTACCCCAGCATCTAACCACTTAATTATCTCTTTCTTCACCACCTCCTTCATGGGTGGATTCAAACGTCATTGATGCTCAATGGTGGGCACACAATTTTCCTCGAGCTGAATCTTGTGCATACATATCCCAGGAGGGATACCAATAATATCAGCAATAGTCCAACCGATGGCTCTCTTGTATCTCCTCAGAATAGAAATAAGAGCCGCAACCTGCTGCTCACCTAAATCAGCCGCAACAATAACCGAAAGTGTCTCACCACTTCCCAAAAATGCATATTTCAGGTGACTGGGCAGCTCTTTTAATTCTAGCACTGGTGGTTCTTCAATGGATGGCTTTGCTGGTGGTGAAGGGCGATTTTTAAGATCCAGATCCATCTTCTTAGGAGCATGAGAATAGGAGCCAATTCCTGTTAGAGTACAAATAGTTTCTTCATACTCTTCAACATCCTCACGACCAAAATTCATAAGCACAGCAGCCAATGGATCAACAATAAGCTGCTTCTCTACAGATAATTCTTTCTCATCATCATAATACACATCAGCTACAGAGAACACATTCATATCTTTGGGCTGCTTCATTGATTTGCATACATCAAAATGGACCACTTCGTCATTCATCCAAAATAAAAGGTCATTATCTCTTAGATCAATAAGCACACTTCTTGTTGCAAGGAAAGGACGCCCCAAGATTATGGGAACTTCAAAATCCACCTCGCAATCCAAAATAACAAAGTTTGCTGGAAAGATGAAGGTGGAAACCTTCACCAATACATCATATAAGATACCAACAGGTCATTTTACCGACCTATCTTCCATCACGAGCCGCATATTGGTTGGTGTAGGATCACCCAACCCCAACTTTCTGTAAATATATAGTGGCATCAAATTAATGCTAGCTCCCAAATTGCACAATGCCTTAGCAAAATCCAATGATCCAACCGTGCAAGGAATAGTGAAAGAACCAGGATCTGCCTTCTTCTGAACTAGCAATCTTGTAGCGATTGCACTGCAATGATGAACATTATCTGCCAGCTCATAGCTTGCTGCCCGCTTCTTTGTCAAAATGTCCTTCATGAATTTAGCGTATCCGGGCATCTGCTCTAGCGCCTCCACCAAAGGAACATTAATAGTCAGCTGCTTCAACATAGTCATGAATTTACTGAACCTGGTGTCATCGACTTTATTCTTCAGTCTCTGAGGAAAAGGTGGTGGTGGAAGGGGAATAGTTTTCTCCTCCACTTCCTTTTTATCTTGCTTCCGATTGTCGATCTTTTTAGGCTGCAGACTTCTAGGGGTAACATCCAGGAACACTATCTTCAGCTTCTACGGCCTATTCACATTCTACATCAATAACATTATCTGTTATATCATCAATCACCTGCTTGCATTTGGATGGATTTTCCAACGCTTTACCACTCCTGGTAGTAATATCCATACATGATCCATCATTCCTTGGGTTTTGCACAGTATCGCTAGGTAAGGTGCCAGCCTTTCTTTGATTGAATGTCGCTGATAGTTGACTCAATTGTTGCTCCAGCTGTTTTATCGCGGTAGAATGCGAATCAACCAATTGATTTATTGATGACAAATCATTCTTTACCTCAGTAACACCTATATTGGTTGCCTCCACCCCTTTCAACATCTTAGCCATCATATCATCCATGGACATCTTTCCAGATCCAGACGCCACAGCCTCACGGTTTCTAGGAGGAACATACAAACCACTCCTGTCAGTTTTATTCTTCCAACCACCTTGATCGCGGTCCTTGTATCCAGATTTATCATAATTGTTCCGACCTTGGTTTCCTTGGGCATTGCCTCGGAAACCCCCCTGATTATTCAAGTAGTTCGCTTCTTTCTCAGAGTCGGATTCATCTCTTCCCTGTGATACAACGGCCTTAACCTTTTTGGTCTTCTCTGATAATAAGTGCTTGGTAAGAAGATCCATCTGCATTTTCATGTGAGCCATATCTTGGTCACGTTCCTCTTGTCTTTGTCTCTGCTCTGCGGTCATGCCAATAGATACAGTAGAGCTTGCTACCTCAGAATCCCTGGTATGCCAAGCTCTACTCTGCTTTGTCATACAATCTAGCATATCACTTGCCTCAAGAAAAGTAAGGTCCATGAATGACCCACCTACAGCATTATCAACCACTGGCTTTGTCACCAAGTTCAAAGCCCTATATAATATTTCCATCAAGTGGATATTCGTCATCTGATGGTTTGGGCACCGCATAAGCTTCTTCTTGAACCTCTCCCATGTTTCGTGGAGAGCTTCAGTTGGAAGCTGTTGAAAATTGCTGATCTCATCCTGTAGTTGGGCTCTCTTGGATGGCGGAAAGAATCTTTCTAGGAAAGCGTCTTTCAGTTGCCTCCAATTAGTAATAGAATCAGGAGTTAGCCCGTTCAGCCATAGAGTTGCCTCCCCAGACAGAGACAATGGAAATAAGCGCAGCCAAATTGCATTCTGCCCAACTCCTGTATTTTCAAACGACTTGCATGTTGAAATAAAATTGACCAGATGCATATTCGAATCATCTCCTGCAAGTCCACCAAATAACCCCTTTAGCTGCAATAAATGAATCATGGTGCTAGTGATATTGAACTTAGCTCCGGGTGCCAAGGGTGGAGGAATAATAGCCCCTGTGGCACCAGCTCCATCCAGATCGTCATCATCATCATCAAAAGGAGCCTGCACAGCTCGATGGTCAAGTCTCATTCTAGCTTGACGTTCCCTCCTATGCATAGGTGCCGCCACTTCATCAGTACACCTGGGATTCAGTAACTCATCATCACCCAGGTCCTCATCATCAGGATTTGTTGCCCGACCTGGGTTATCAATATTTTGTTGATGCACTTGAGCAGCTGCCAACGCAGCTAATCTAGCTTGGTCCTATTGAGCATCCCTTCTTTCAGTGTCACATTGTGCATCCATTCTGCCAATAAGTTGTGGTTCAGGATTTATGGGTAATAATGGCTGACCAGAACTACGAGTATTTGGCATTCACTCAACAGAACCTGAATAAAATGAAAACAACAACTAAAAGTAAAATTCGAGAATCTTTGACCAAAGGGTCTAGTAACTATCACAAACATAGTTGACAACCGTATTCCCCGGCAGCGGCGCCAAAATTTGATAACGCCCAAACTACAGCTCTCGTAAGAGTGTAAGAAGTCGCTGTCAAATATAGAACCCAACTGGGTTGGGTGTCGAATCCCACAGGGAATACTTGGTCACTAAGTGTTGCAATTGTTAGCAGACTGTTGGTCGAAAGTTCTACAGAAAGGGGGGATGGTTTAGGTGTGAATTAAAAGTATAAAAATAGCAAAGTAAAAGCGGAATGCTTTGTTTAGTAAGATTTTAATCAATGAGAATTGTAAGTTAGGGTTATGTCCACCTTATGAGTTCTACGTATCTATTAACTATGAGTAATGCGGAATTCAAACATGCATGCACTTATAGAGATTCGTATTCTAATGGTAAATCCTAGTGTTTATCAACCATCAAGGATTACTTCACTTTAACTCTCTCGAGCTTAAAGCGTGTAACTAACGGTACAAACTCTCCAAGAAGTTAATCCAGTTACGGCACTAACGTGTAAATAGGGGTTGGTAGCCCTATTTCCTTGTCACACTCTCTTTTCCAAACATGTAACTTTTCTCTCGAACAAGTTAATGCTATAATGGCGTATTCTATATGTTTGCAACCACAAGAATGTAATTAAGATGAAGAGAGTAATGATATAAGTAGCATACGTATCAAGAATTCACAAACTCATAGTAATAGATAGTATATCAAAAGGCTTCCATAACCCAAACAGAGAAGTTTATCTACTCATGATTACAACGAAGATCACAATAGACATCATCATCATACCAAAGCTCGAATAATGTCACGGTGGGGATGAGATTGGCATCAAAAGGGATTGACGATTTTTCTCCCCTCGTTGCTCACGTGTTTGCCGTTTTTCCCTGTCTTAAAACTTACAGATTCTGTAAACTGAATAATACTAGAAAGTCGAATGAATTCTGAAAAAGAAAACGTGAATCAATGCATGAATGAATGCATGAATGAATGCTGAAAAATTCATCAAAATAGGGTTTTTATAACATCCTTGTCCTATTCCTACTAAGTTACTGCTGATCCCCAAGTCTTTAGAAATACTGTTTTTGCCTGGGACAAGTTCTCCATGCATCAGTTTCAGTCCATAAGCTTCCAAAAGCTGCCTTCCCTCTTATGTGAAGTTTCCCTTGCTACCAAAAGGTCCACAAAGTGCTGAAATCTTCATCATTAATACCTGAAAACATGTTAATCATGTTGGTTAGCTCACTTACAGGAAAATGGACTAAAAATGCATGAATTATATATTTTGTCCTTAAAACTTAGCTAAAATATGGGTAAATTATGGTGCTTTAGGCGTGTAAATACGCCTATCATCAAGTGGTGTCATAGGTGTCAGAAATTTTTTTAGGGTATTTTTGGGTCTCTAAAGTTGTATTTAGAAAACCCATTTATGACCCTACTTACGAGGGTCATCAAATTCAAGGGAAAAAGAACTGAAGGGTTACTTATGGAGGAACTTACAGTCATCGTAAGTATCACTAATAGGTTGTAAGTGACCCTATAAGTTGACAAAAATAGTGGGTCAAAATTTTTAAAATTTGGGTCGCTCCCAAGTAATCCAACTCGTTCTGACCTGACGCTCTTCCTTAACACTATCAAACCCAATCATTTGCCCCACTTTTTCAAATTAAAACTCTCACTCATACTCAAACTCGTCACCTTTGTGCCTAAGAACTATAAAAGGCAAAGAAACACATTTTCTCTCCCCTCACTTGCACTCGCATATAACAAAATCTAGGCTTTCATTAAGATTTACCAACTTCTACTTCCAACATCTGAAATTTATGGTAAAATCCTTGGCTTCTACTAGTTATGCATTGTGTTATTTGCAAAAACATTGAGATAGTACTAAAAGCAATCTTGAAAGTATATCTAATCTCACGAGTCTTGATATTTAGGGAGCCTATATGGTTAAAATTTGAACTTGTTGTATTATTTATGTTTGAAAATACATGTGATCATATCATATATGGAAGTAGAAATTGAATAGTGTATAGAAAGCCCAAAAATACTTTTGCAATACCTGTGAACCTAAATTGATACATGTTGTAGTATATTAAATTGGCCTAAAAATTGAAATATACTTTGTGTGGGATAAAATATACTCTGAGAAACATCAACCAACTCTATGAAGGTCACTTATGAGGCTATTTATGGGCCTCGTAACTAGTACCAATAAGGTATAAGTGGCCCTATAATTGTTATACCTGAAGCCTTAAATCTTCAGTGCTTTGTCTTGTACTTATGAGGGAACCTACCAACTCTTTAATTACTACCTACAACCTCTGTAAGCGTATTTATAGGTAGCCCTACCCTGGGTCATTAAATTTTTTTAAAAAATTTGTTCCTTTCCTGCATTTCAAGCACTAACAACTTCTTTTTCAGATACGATTGTACCAAAAGATGCATTGAATAAGGGATCTTTGTCTAGTATCAGTGACAATCCGCCCAAGATTAGTGGATCCATGAAGGAGTACTTTGTGAGCTAGGACAGCACCCTATTGGCCCCATGAAATACTAAGAGACGATCATAGAGATATGCTGCATGTGTAGTAGGTGTTGCCACATTAAGGAACTCATCCCGCACCAGCTATTATTCAACTGGGCTCTCAGCCCGCACCACCACATGCTAGGGCCCAGTCTCTATCAACCCTAATTTTTTGGACAAGACCTCAGATGAAGAATCTAAGTTAGATACACCATACACTTCCCAATCTAAGTGGGAAAAGGATAATTGAGATGCTTATTCAAAGAGGAGGCTGAGTTTGGATCAATTTTTGGTTCTGGAGATGAGGAGCATGCATATGTCTCCCTATCTAAGAAGGGCTCGGAGGATGCATCCATCTCAACTAGAAATCTGATATCTGGTCCTACTGCATACCAGTCAGAGGAGTGTGTAGCCTAGGGTCCACAACAAATTTTATTGTCATTGGCATATGATCCTGTAATGACCCTTCAGGTCATTGTCCGCATTCTTGGTTATTTTTTCCGATAGAGCTTCTCCATAGATGCCCCAAGTCATTAGTGACTTGATGGAATTGATAGTTGATTACATGGAGGTTCATTTGTTTTTTAGAACCACTTTACCAATTTGAAGTCTTTGTTGGTTCTAATTGACCACATAGAAAAAATATCAACAAAACGATCTTAAATATGAAATCTAACTTTGCCACCGCATCCAAAATGTCAATATCTATGTTGTTACATATCTTATTTTCTCGAAACTGGCTTCGAATGCATCTTGAGGCATTTCCAAAACCTGGAACCAAGTTCGAAGCTTCATCTATTACCTGGCTTAGAGAGAGATACTGCAATCATAGTGGGTGAGGTGAAAATGCATGAGCCACAACCTCGGCAAAATGGGGTGCATAATTACGCTACTCGAGGCCTAGGAAAAACCTATTTAAAGGTTGTCTTGCTCAAAATTTTGGCCATTTGTGCCTCCCTCTTGAGCCTTAAAACCCTAATAGGGTGAAGAATCTTCAAAGTGAGTCTTGTGGATTTATTAGGAGCTTGACTAACTTGTAGAATCCATTTTTCCTACAAATCTAAGGTAAGATTCCTTCTAGTTTGGTATTAATTTCTTGATTTATAGATCTAAAACCCCAAGTCTTTGAGGCTCAATTGTATCCACAAATGTGATTGATTTACTCAAATTTCTTGAGGGTTATAGCTCCCTAATGATAGTTAAGCAATGGGTTAGTCTCTGAAGCTCATTTTCTGAAGATGGGACCCACTTGGGGGCTTGGTGTCATTTTGGACCCATGGCATAATGGTGCTATAATAGGTATTGTCATTCTTGTGTTAATGTTTAGATTGTGTTGTGATATCTTGGCTCGTGGAAGAAGCTTCAAGTAAAGGAAAGGCAAATCTCGTTGGTTTGTGAGCAATTTGGACTCAAGGTAGCTTAGGCTTAATTTTAGTTAGATTGAGCTTAATTATAGTACATTTATGATATCTTATGAGATTGGGCGGGGTCTTAGATGATAAATGGGTGAATGATGATACTTGGGATTAGTTTATCCTTGTAGGATAGTAAACTTGTAAAATATGATGATTGACTATAGCTTAGAACCTTGGATAGTTCTACTTGTGGTCTCATGAATAGCATGAGAATACTTTACTTGCTCTAGTAGAGGAGAATGATGTTGTTGACTAACCTTAAGAGTATGTTGACCTAGAAGTTACTAGTTATGAATTTCCCTTAGTGTTTGGAGTGAATTAGAAAGGACACTAGAAGAAGATTTTTCCTTATAGGCTTAGTAAGAATTGATAAGCCATTATGGTGTGATTTAGATAACCTAGCCTAATTTCGTGTAGAACTTAGTCTTGTAGAAGTGAACTTTGGCATTATTGGGATCTAGGTATGGGACTTGACCCACCTTTAGCTTGAACTATGTAATTCCTTAGTGATCTAGATACTTGATGAATGTCTAAGTTACATTATTAAAATTATAATGGTTAAACTCGGTTATCGGCTATGCTTGTGATCAATGGTTAGATAATGTGTATGCTTGATTGATTATCTTATTGTCATGATATGGATATCCTTGGAAAGTCTTGTAAATTGAACCAATGGTTATGCTATCACTTGTCTTGGAAAGTCTAAGTTGAGGGTGCTGATGTGTCATGGTTTCATGGCACTTTAAATGCTTAAAATCAGAAAATATGCAAGTACTTAGGTCCTCTTTGTTAGATATCATGTGTTTTGATATTTGTCCTGTAGGAAACTAGGTTTTGGAGTTGAGAAGAAGAAAAGATGATGAAAAATTATAGAAAAACCATTAATTGGGCCTCATATAGAGCATAAATGGTACCCATGATGGTCTTAGGTTCCTCCATAGGTGTTGGAAAGAAAATTCTGAAAGCTGAAGACTTGCTCTGAGAGTTACAACACCCACTTATACGATGTAAAGTAACAATCACACCCCTTGTAAATGCCTTCGTAGGTGGAATTTCAGACACTGCTGATTTTTGTTTATACTTACGACCCACTTAGGAGTCTGTAAGTAGAACTCACGGCCTTTAAGTTTTTGTTTAGATAGTTTTCCTTTTTCATTTTGATTAGGATTCTTATTGTTTTGATGTATTCTTTACATACCCGTTTGATGTTTTTGTATTAGTTTATGGACTCTTTACATTCACAACACTATATTGATTCTAAGATTCGAGTTTTGATCTTGGAATCCTTCGTTCTTGGTTTTAAAGTTCAATTTTAATTTGAGATTCTAGTTTTCTATTCTTCAATTATTGTAATATTATTCATATGATTTCTTTTATAAATTTAATAGCTTTTTTGAAAACATGAGCGGCCAAATTACCTATCTAGGCTTGTGATAACTCTGATGAAATAAAAAAGAATAGGAAGTGTAAAGTCGTTCTTGATCAATATTATTGCATACATTGTGATCTCCTTTGATTTGATCGTTTTCTTAATGATTGTTAAGAACCTTTATTTATTTGATACTTACTTCAACATATAGGTAGAGATTAGGAAAAAGAGATAACAACAGTAATTTGAGGCTACCAACCCTTATATAACTAACTTGACACTCAAAAGATAATAGTTAATCCAAAATCCAGGATAAGGTCTAGTAAGACGACACTCTGGGACTCAAAATTTAAAGAGTGAAATTTACTAAAGATGTTCATAAGATGGTTGGTGATACATATCTTAGCATATTCTACATAAAAGGTATTGGGATAGTTTGATGGATCACAATAAGTCTACAGAGTTAGGACGTTAGGGGGAACATAGTCCAAGTATTCAACTCATATTGATTTCGACCAAAGTGATCAAGATTTGTTACTATTTTCACTGTTCTCAAAAAATTCCCCCCTCTTACCATTTACTTTTCTGCATTTTTCTGACTACTTCAACAAGTTTTTAATAGATATTTGACCTATTCCTTATTGGTTTAACCCCCACATTTTTTGGGTTATATATTTTACAGAGATTGCATTATATTTATTGGAGGTATAATTTAGACGACATCAATATAAGGAACAGGATAAGTATGTTCATTCATGGACTTGGCCACCATTTAGTTGAGGGAAAATCAGCTATGTTAATTGGATAAATGAATATTACCAGTCTCATAACTCATTTCGAATAGGTTGAAGAGTAAAAGTTGAAGGTTATAGAGAAGTTTCACAATAAGAATGTTAAGACCTCACACAATAAGTTCAATCAGCCTAAGATTTATAATAGCAATCAATAATTCTTTTAAAGGATCAGGTCCTGCTCCATCTTCAGCTAGTACACCTACACCTAGACCCAAGTAAGATCGGTAGGGTAATATGCAAGGTTCTTGTTCTCAATATGGCATTGTAAAGGGGTTCACAAATTTCCCTACATATAAGACTTGTTGAAAAAATCATCACAGTGAATGCTTGTGTGGGAGAGATAGTTGTTTCAGGTATGGTTAAGTAGGACACAAACATAGGGACTGTCCTTCTTCTTGGAAGGGAAATGGGGGTAAAAAACCCTAGGATACATCATCCTTAGGTCTAATAGGCCAAAACATTCAAAAAGGCACCACTTTGGGTGCAAATGGCAGTCAAAACTATTCTATGGCTTGTCTTCCAGTCAGGATCAAGACAACTCCCCCAATATTATTACTGGTATGTTAAAATTTTTCTATTTTGATATGTATAACTTGTTAAATCCTAGAACTATATTATCCTTTGTTACTCCTTATGTTGTTGTAAACTTTAGAGTTAGTCTCAAAAAGCTCCTTGGCCTATTTAGAATTTCTACTCCAGTCAATAAGAATATCAAAGTTGTCCTCTTTATATCCATCATAAGGACACCACAACTGATTTAGTAGAATTATATATGATATACTTCCATTTCATTCTTAGTATGGATTTGCTATATTAATGTTATGCTTTAGTTGATAGTAGAACCAAAGTTGTTAAATTCCAATTCATAAATGAACCAGCCTTAGAGTGGAAGGGTAGTCCTGGTGTACCTAAGGTTCATTTCATATCTATCTCAAAGCTAAAAAATAATTTCCAAGGGATACATATACCACTAAGAAAGGGTTAAGGATTCTACTTTTAAAACCCCAACTCTTTAATTGGTCCTTATAGATAGCGAATTCCCAAATGTCTTCTCCAAAGACCTTCTTGGAGTCCCACCATTAAGAAAATAGACTTTGGTATAGATGTCCTTCCTAATACATAGTCTATTTCTATTCGTCCATATATAATGGTCCTAGATGAGTTGAAAGAATTGAAAGAGAAATTGAAATATTTGTTAGAAAAGTGATTTATCATACCTAATGTTCTCTCATTGGGTGCTCCAATCCTCATTATGCATTAGAAAGATAGTTCCCTTAGAATGTGCATTGATTATCTCCGGTTGAATAAGGTGTTAATCAATAATAATTATACCATTACTTGGAGTGATGAATTATTCAACCAACTCAAGGTTTCCACCTATTTATCTAAGATTAACAACGAGTTGGGTTACCATCAGCTGAAAGTTTGAGAATGTGACATCTTAAAGAATGCTATTCAACTTCGATATGGCCACTATGAATTCCTTGTCATGTATTTTTACTGACCAATGCTCCTGTAGATTTTATGGACCTTATGAATAGGGTGTTTAAGCAGTACCTCACCATGTTCATTACTACATTTATAGATGAAGTCCTAATTTACTCTGCGATAAGATTGAGCATGCAAACCACCTTAGAATTGATCTTTAACATCTTAGAGATAATAGTTGTATGCAAAGTTTTTTAATTGTGAATTTTGGTTGAAGTTAGTTACTTTCTTTGGTCATGTTATTTCTGGTACGGGAATATAGGTTGATTCTCATAGGATTGAGGCAATCAAAAGTTTCCAAGACAGATAACATAATCATACTTTATAAGTTTCTTAGGTTTAGCGAGTTATTAGAGGATATTCATAGAGGGTTTCTTATCTATTACAACCTTACAGACCAGGAAAATACAGAAGGAGGTGAAATTTAGTAGTTCAAAATTATGAGAAGATCTTTCAAGAGTTGAAGGCTCGACCTATTTCTTCTCTAGTTTTAACCCTGTAAAAAGGCACAAATGGATTTATAGTGTATTGTGATCCTCTTAGGGTTGGACTTAGTTATGTTTCGATGAAGAATGATAGGGTGATTTCTTATGCTTCTAGACAACTCAAACCTCATGAGAAGAAATATCTAACACATGATCTTGAGTTAGCAATTGTAGTTCGTTTTGAAAATTTGAGTTATCATCCCTATGGTGTGCATGCTGATGTATTCAAAAATCATAAGAGTTTGTAATAAATCAATAATTAGATGGATTTAAATTTTCAACAAAGGAGATAGCTTGAGCTCCTAAAATATTATGATAAGGTTCCCTATACCATCCTAGTAAGGTGAACGTAGTTGTTGATTCTCTTAGTAGGTTGACTATGTGGAGTGTTGTCCATGTAGAGGATAAAAAGAGGGTACTTGTAAAGGAAGTACATAGAATTTCACGGTTAGGATTCATCTCATGGATTCAGATGAAAATGGTGTTGTAGTGCAAAATGGTTCTAGGTCCTCATTCATAATTGAGATAAAACTGAAGCAAAATAGTGACCCCATGTTTCTACAACTAAAGTATGTAGTCCATAAGCATAATTGTGTGCCTAATTTAAATGGGTTGAGAGCTCATATTTTGTCAGAGGATCACAGTTATAGATATATTATTCATCTATTTTCCAAAAAATGTATTGTAATTTGAGAGTAGCCTTTAGGTGGTGTGGTATGAAAAAGGAGTCTACATACTTTGTAGCAAAATGTCCAAATTGTCAAGGAGTGAATGTAGAAAATTAGAGGTATCGTGATAAAACAAAAGATATTAGTATTCCTACATGGAAATAGGAGATGATAAACATGGACTTCATCATAGAATTTCCTCGTGCGCATCGTCAACATGATTTTATGTAGGTAATAGTAGATAGGATGTGTAACGCCCCAAATCTGGTACCCAAAACGCTACACAATGCTCATGACCTCGAAGGACCACAAGCTAACCCATGACTGATATCTGTACCTGAACATTGCATAATATACTATATAAATGCGGAAATAAAGGTTGTAAGGCCATAAGGTTCAAAACTGTAACATAACTGATAAAAACATAACATATGGGTGGGGTATGAATTACCCAAAACAACTGAAATAAACGGTCTAAAAAGCCTCTAACTAAATGAACTGCCTGAATAAGGAGTTGATGGGACATGTCACCAACTAACTCCAACTAATAAATTAATTAATGAGATAATAAAGTAATGGTCATGTCCTCGATGGATGAGGACTCACTGCTAACTCTGACTGTGGAGACTGGAATACTACTGATGCTCTGAAGCTCGTGCTTCTGAATCTATGGTATAAAACATGATAGCACAAAGGCGTCAGTACATTTTAATGTACTGGTATGCATGTGAGGTAGGCTGAATACAAAGGGTTCACATGCATGAACTATAATAACTGATTGGGTAACATGAACGTGAGAATGCATGCATGAATAAATAATAACTGTAACTGAGTTTATGACAACATGATTACTGAACCTGAGTACTAATAACATGAGATACTGATAACTGTGTAACTGAAATTACTAATACAGAACGATTGTATCCGATAGTCTAGTTTTTCATGGAACAAACTGAGTTCCGTACTATCTTAGTTGACTATATCTGACAGTCCTGAATCCTGTAGAACTAACTGAGTTCTATTACTAAAACTGAATGACTGTCTCTGACAGTCTTGATTCTGTACTGAAAATGTGGGAAGTAGTCATCTAATCGACATGCCCCTAATACGCCATTAGGGCTGAGTTGGGGTCCAATCTATAACCCCAATTGGAAAGGTGCCAATACCACGCCACTGGTAAGGACAATCTTTGAGTAACCCTCATATAATAGGTAACTCTAGTGAGAACAGTGGGAACCCGCATATAGCAGGTTAAGACACCTCATCTATCCTCATATAACAGGCTATGATGTCTCAACCTACGTTGGCTACGTAGTTCTAGAATGCAAGAATTGTTTCTAAGAATCACACCCTCATGTAACAGGTGGGTTCCCATCCTTGGGTTTGCTCGGTGCTAATTTCTACTCCCATCTGAATAGACACTGAACATGATTAACTAAACTGACTGGACTGAGTTAATTGAGTTCCATTGACTAATGTAATACTACTGAGATTACTAAATTTCTAAGGTTTCTGAGATTACTGAGTTTACTGAGTTTTCCTGAGTCACATGACTGACTGAATTTCTATGAACATGGCTCGACTGAGAGTATCTTGAAAACATGTCACTGTCTCTAGGAACACAACTAATTGTCGGGTACAAGTACCCCCAAGACTCGATAGAAGTAAACTGACAAAGCATGACTTTCATGAATACCAGACCAACATCACAATCCATAATACAATAAGATGGGCATTTCATGAATTACAAGTGCTAAAGCACCACAATGTCTACACATATATCCATAATTCATTGACTAATACATTTCATCCAACACTTAACATGCATGAACTTGAACATGAATGGGGATTTTATATTATCATACTAGAATGCCACTTTTCCTTCACATAGGCATTTAATCAAACACATGGGAAGCATGCTTTAGTTATACAATCATCAACACATCTAATAATCATGGATACATCAATCAACTTGTAAATTGAAGGGGGTTTATCATGATTATTATGCAAATCACCATATTCTAGGGTTAATCATTGGAATATGTAATTTAAAACGTGAATCAAAACCCCACAACATCATGAATATGAATTTCAATTCAATTTAAATCATGAACATTCATAAATACACAAATCTTGGATTTTGAAAAGAGATTTTTGAGCTTCATGGGTGGAAGGGACCTATGAATCAACACATGACATACCTTGATTATGAGTTTCTTAAAGTTCTTGGACTTGAAGAAGTTGAATTTCTTGGTTTCTTGAAGAAGGATTTGGATCTTGTTCTTGGGGATTATCTTTGAGAGAAAACCCTAATTTGATGTTTTGAATGAATAATAAATTTATGAGCCTTGGTCTGATATAATTAGGGGATAAAACGGGTGGAAAATACCTAAATACCCTTTAAAAATGAGTTAAAATTCTCTGAACAGGACCTGTAACGGTTTGTGCGATGGTCTGTCGCTGGCTCGACGGTCTGCCATTTCGACCGTCGTACGTGGACCAAATAAAAGACTCAATGCCTTATAGCGATGGCTTGGGCGACGGTCCATCGCAAGTTCGATTGTCCGTCAACCTGTCCATCGCACCTTATCCAGAAGGTTGACTCAGTGCCTTGGTTGTGCCGGTCTAGGCAACGGTCCATCGCTAGGTCGACGGTCCATCAACCTGGACGTCGCACCTGGACAATTTTGATAACTTTGAGTAAAACGTCCATAACTTTCTACTCCAATATCAGATTTGGTCAAAATTGGTATCGTTGGGAAGCTAATTCAATTTACCACATGATAAAAAGTGAAAATATTAATCATTCTACATGTACAAAAATGAATTCATATTTTAAAGTAAGTTTCTAATATTCTTGGGATGATTTCAAGCTAGGTAGAAGTAGGGGGTATTATAATATCTCCCCCTTGAGAACATTCATCCTCGAATGAGACTAAGTTAGAGGGGAGAATATAAACTGACGTACATACTAAACATGAACAATTGGATCATGATATCATGACAGACAGGATTGATAACTAAATATATCATATTGTTCATGCATATCTGATGCATGTATAACTGAATGCATGACTGAGTGTTCCGATAAACTAAGGTACTCATAATGAGAATGCATATCTGATGCATGATTATATGGCTAAACTAGTGCGTGAATGCATGATTGAATATGCAATGGTATTTAATACCAAGTTTGTGATGGAATTTTGAACATAAAATGAATACCAAGCTTGTCACTGAAATCTGAACATGAAACTGAAAAACATAAGAAGAACTGTTACCTTGAGCTTGATCTGAGTTTATGAAGAAGAGGTGAGGATACTTGGTCCGCATGTCTATTTTTTCTTCCCAAGTAACTCTCTCAACTGATTGTTCCTCAGTCTACGAGTCTGGTAGTCAATAATTTCGACTGGAATCTCTTCATAAGAGAGGCTATTCTGAACATCTATGCTCTGAATAGGGAATACAATAGCTGGGTCACCTATGCACTTCTTGAGCAAAGAGATATGGAAGACTGGATAAACTGAGGCTAGATATGAAGGCTATTCGAGCTTATAAGCTACCTTGTCACAACAACTGAGAATTTTGAAGGGACCGACATATCGAGGACTGAGCTTTTTCTTTAGATAGACACAGTCACCCTATCGAACTCGAGATCCTTTCTGCGCATATCTACAAAAGACTTCTATCGGCTCTGAGCAGCCCAGAGTCTTTCTCTGATCAACTGGACTTTTTCTATGGCATCAAATACTAAGTCAGGCCCTTTAACTGAGGCCTCACAAACTTCTAACCAATTGATAGGAGCCATCTGAATACTAGAATAATAGCTATTGTTATATGAAAACTCAATCAAAGGCAAGTGGTCATCCCAACAACCCTTGAAATCAATTACACACGTCCTTAGCATATCGTCTAAAGTTTGAATGGTCCTTCTTGCTTGACCATCTGTCTGAGGATGGAAGTTTGTACTGAGATGAACTTGGGTGCCAAGACCCTTTTGGAACGCTTTCTAGAAATGAGAGATGAACTGGGTACCTCTATCTGAGATAATATATAATGGAACACCGTGCAATCTAACCAACTCTCTGATGTAGAGTTTGGTATAATCCTCGGCTGAATAAAAGGTATGGACTGGAAGGAAATTAGTTGATTCGGTCATTTTGTCTACAATGACCCAAACTTAATCATGCTGGCAATGAGTACGAGAAAACCCCATTACGAAGTCCATGTTCACTTCTTCCCACTTCCAAATAGGAATACTAAACTCCTGCATGGACCCACTAGGTTTTTGATACTCAATCTTAACCTATTGACATGTAGAGAACTTAGCCATAAACTCTGCAACATCTCTCTTCATCCCACTCCACTAATAGATTTCCCATAATTACAGTACATCTTTGTGGCCCCTGGATCAATAGAGTAGCGTGTACCATGCGCTTCTACAAGAATTCACTGCCTTAAGTCGTCTACACTTGGAACACACAGATGACCCTGATAACGCAGAACAGCATCTCCCCCTTGGGAGAAAACCTCTACTTTCTGATCCTTGACTGAATCTATTAACTTGACAAGGCTGGGATCTCTATATTGCTTTTCTTTCACCTCGGAAACTAGAGATGATTCTGAACTACTCTGAACCCATATGTCACCCTCCTTTGAATCAACTAAGTGAATGCCTAGTCTGGCAAGCTGATGGATTTCTTAAGATAACTTTTTTTTACTGTCCTCAACATGAGCAACACTAACCATAGATTGTCTATTAAGAGTGTCGGCTACTACATTGGCCTTGCTCGGATAATAAAGGACACTCATGTCGTAATCTTTCAAGAGCTCTAACCACCTTCTCTGACAAATATTGAGATCTTTCTGAGAAAATACATACTGAAGACTCTTATGATCTGTGAACCCATCCACATGAACTCCGTATAGATAATGCCTCCAAATCTTTAAGGCAAATACTACGGCTGCTAACTCAAGATCATGAGTAGGGTAATTCTTCTCATGGGGTTGAAGCTATCTAGAAGCGTAGGCTATGACCTTACCATGCTGCATGAGGACATAACCCAAACCTACTCTGGATGCATCAAAATACACTATGAACCCATCTGGACCATCTGGAAGAGCTAAGACTAGAGCTGAGGTGATTCGAGTCTTCAACTCCTGAAAACTCTTCTCACAAGGACCTAACCACTAAAACTTGAATTTCTTCTGAGTCAATCTGGACATTGGGGATGAAATAGAAGAAAATCCCTCAATAAATCATCTGTAATAGCCAGTCAAACCCAAGAAACTCCTGATATCTGATGGAGGTAAAAGTCTAGTCCAGTTTCTTACCACTTCGGTCTATTGAGGATGAACCCTAATGCCATCACCAAAAATGATATGACCAAGGAATGCTACTGACCTTAGCCAAAATATGCACTTACTAAATTTAGCGAACATCTGATGATCTCTGAGAGTCTGAAGTACGATTCTGAGATTGTGTTAATGATCATGCTCACTGAAGGAATAGACCAAAATGTCAGCTATGAATACTATGATGAACATATCCAAGTACTTCTTGAAAACCCAGTTCATCAAGTCCATGAAAGCTGCTGGGGCATTGGTAAGACCAAAGGACATAACTAAGAATTAAAAGTGACCATACCGAGTATGAAAGGCTATTTTTGGTCACCCTAAAGTTGGTCAAACAAGTCATCCATTATGGGAAGAGGATACTTGTTCTTGACTGTGACTTTATTGAGTTGACGGTAATCAATACACATTCTGAGAGAACCATCTTTCTTGTGCATGAATAAAACTTGTGCACCCCACGGGGAAACACTGGGCCTGATGAACCCCTTATCTAAGACATCCTTTAACTGCTTTTTAAATTCTCTAAGTTCTGCTGGTGCCATTCGGTATGGCAGAATAGAAATAGGCTGAATATCTGGAAGAAGATCAATACCAAAGTCTATTTCCCTTTCGGGAGAAATTCCTGGAAAATCTTTGGGAAAGACATCTGAATAATCATTAACAAATGGGACTGAATCAAGTCTAGGAGTTTTAGAACTAGTGTCCTTAACTCGAACAAGATGATAGACACATCCCTTAGATATTATTTTCCTTTCCTGAAGGTAGGAAACAAGCTGACCTCTGAAAGCTGAAGTGCTACCCTTCCATTCTAGGGCAGGTTCATTCGAAATCTAAAACTGGACTATTTTTTTTCTATAGTTGACTGTGGCATAGTAGGAATGAAGCCAATCCATGTCGAGAATGACATAAAAAATAGTCATCTCTAATTCGACTAATTTTGTTGAAGTGACTTTCTGAAATATCATAACTAGGCAGTTCCTGTATACCTATCGGACTATAATGGTTTTACCAACTAGGGTAGAGACTGAAAAGGGATCTTATAGAATTTCGGGACTGACTCCAAAATCAACTGCTATATAGGGAGTAACAAAAGACAAAGAAGCTCCTGGGTCTAGCAAAGCATAAACATGCACATAAAAGATCTATAACATACCAGTAACCATATCAGGAGAATTTTCATAATCTTGCAGGGACTGGAGAGAATAAATTCAATTTGGGCATTGCCCACTAGTAGTGCTAGAGGTGGCACCCTGCTGGTTTGGGTGACCGGACTGAGCTGAGGAATGGTTCTGCTGATCCTAATGACCTGGCTGAGGATAGTCTCTAACTCTGTGGCCTAGATTTCCACATCTAAAAAAAATACCACTATCATCTCTGCAAATACCCTGATGGTGCTTGCCACAAGTCTAGCAAAGAGGATAGGTGCGGGCACTGCTGACACTACCTTGAGACTTAGATCCTAGCACCCTATCTCTTTTACCATCACTGAACTTAGGAGATGGAGCACTATCTAAAGAAGGAGATGGAACTGTTGACTTAGGATGAAACTGAGAACGATTTCCTCCTTCTAAATTGGGCTGAGCAAAGTTGAAACTACCTGTCCTTGCTTTCTTATTCTACTTCTCTCCCATCTTAATCTTTTGCTCTTCTATCTGCTGAGCATGGGTCATAATCCTGGATTTGTTCATGTCACTATTCAACATCGCGGACCTGCACTCATTGACCACACTATCATTCACTCCATAGACAAACTTACTCATATTAGCCATACTATCTGCAACCACATGAGGAGAATATTTGGCTAATTGAGTAAATTAAAGAGAATACTCTTTCACCATTATGTTTCCTTGCTTGAGGTTGATAAATTCTAACACTTTAGCTTCTCTCAGCTCTAGGGGAAAGAATCTATATTTGAAGAAAGTAGCAAACACCTCCCACTCAATAGGCCCTGCATCTACACCCCTTTTTTACTTCCACTATTTATACCAAGTGTGAGTAACATCCTGTAACTGATATGTAGCTAGCTTCTCACTCTCACTAGAAGTAACCCTCATAATGTTTGTAACCTTCTAAACCTGATCAAGAAATTCCTAAGGGTCCTCATCTGACTTAGACCCAAAAAAGAATGGAGGATTCATTTAGGTGAAGTCCCGAATCCTGGCTGCAATTGAATTAGACACTAGGTTGGCCGGAATGACACTTGGACGTTCATTCTGAGCAGTGACTGACTGAGCAAGAGTAGTGAATGTAGCTCTAAACTCTACATGAAAAACATGTTTGCCCAAAGGGTCTTCAGGCTGAGGGGCTGACTGATTCCCATTTCTTTTTTTAGGAGGCATGTTCTGTAGAAGAAAGGGAGAAATGAATTAGACCAAACTAAGAGATTAACTAGAGATTATGCTCACTAGAATGACATGAATACCTAAAGAAAGAAAACTGTTCCTAAAACATCTTATAGCCTCATGTACATAAATATGGAGCACCATAGACCCATACACAAGACTCTACTAGATGCGTCTTTCAGACTTCCTAGGACACTATTGAACCTTAGGCTCTAATTCCAAGTTTGTAACACCCCAAATCTGGTACCCAAAATGCTACACGGTGCTCATGAGACCCCGAAGGACCATAAGCTAACCCATGACTAATATCTGTACCTGAACACTACATAATATACTGTATAAATGAGTAAATAAAGGATATAAGGACGTAAGGTTCAAAAAAATATCATAACTAATTAAAATATAGCATATGAGTGGGTATGAAAAACCCAAAACAACTGAAATAAATGGTCTAAACATACTGTAGTCTGAAAATCCTCTAACTGACTGAACTGTCTGAATAAGGAGTTGATGGGACATTTCCCTAACTAACTCCAACTAATAAATTAATTAATGAGATAATAAATTAATGGTCATGTCCTCAAAGGATGAGGACTCACTACTAACTCTGACTGCGAAGACTGGAATGCTACTGATGCTCTGGAGCTCATACTTCTGAACCTATGGTATATAACACCATAGCGCAAATGCGTTAGTACGTTGGAATGTACTGGTAAGCATGTGAGGTAGGATGAATGCAAAGGATTCACATGCATGAACTATACTAATTGACTGGGTAACATAAACGTGAGAATGTATGCATGAATACATAATAACTGTAACTGATTTTGTGACAACATAATTACTGAACTTGAGTACTGATAACATGAGATACTAATAACTGTGTAACTTAAATAACTAATACTGAGCGACTATATCTGACAGCCTAGTTTCTGATGGAACTAGCTGAGTTTCGTACGATTCTAAGTTGACTGTATCTGACAGTCCTGAATCCCGTAGAACTATCTAAGTTCTATGACTGAGACTAAATGATTGTATCTGATAGTCCTGATTCTATATTAAAATTGTGGGAAGTTTTCATCTAACCGACATGCCCCTAATACGCCATTAAGGCTGAGTTGGGGTCCAATCCGTAACCCCAATTGGAAGGGTGTCAATACCGCGCCACTGGTAAGGACAATCTGTGAGTAACCCTCATATAATAGGTAACTCTAGTGAGAATAGTGGGAACCCTCAAATAATAGATTAATCCACCTCATCTATCCTCATATAACAGGCAATAATATCTCAATCTATGCTGGCTACGTAGTTTAGGAATGCAAGGATTGCTTCTAAGAATCACACCCTCATATAACAGGTAGGTTTCCATCCTTGGGTTTCCTCGATGCTAATTTCTACTCCTATCTGAATAGACACTAAACATGATTAACTGAACTAACTGGATTGAGTTAACTGAGCCCCGTTGACTAACAGAATACTTCTGAGATTACTGAATTTCTAAGGTTTTTGAGATTACTGAGTTTACTGAGTTTTCCCGAGTCACATGATTAACTGAATTTCTATGAACATGGATCAACTGAGAGTATCTTGAAAATATGATACTAGATCTAGGCACTCAGCTAATTGTCGGGTACAAGTACCTCCGGGACTCTATAGAAGGAAACTGACAAAGCATGACTTTCTTGAATACTCGACCAACATCACAATCCATAATACAATAAGATGGGGATTTTATGAATTACAAGATGGGGATTTTATGAAGTACAAGTGCTAAAGCACCACAGTGACTACACATATATCCATAATTCATTGACTAAGACATTTCATCAAACAATTAACATGCATAAACTTGTACATGAATGGGTATTTCATATTATCATACTAGAATGGTACTTTTCCTTCACATAGGCATTTAATCAAACACATGGGAAACATGATTTGGTTATACAATCATCAACACATCTAATAATCTTGGATACATCAATCATCTTGTAAATTGAAGGAGGTTTATCATGATTATCATGCAAATCACCATATTCTAGGGTTAATCATTGGAATATGTAATTTAAAACGTGAATCAAAACCCCACAACATCATGAATATGAATTTCAATTCAATTTAAATCATGAACATTCATAAATACACAAATCTTGGATTTTGAAAAGATATTCTTGAGCTTCATGGGTGAAAGAGACCCATGAATCAACGCATGACATACCTTGATTGTGAGTTTCTTGAAGTTCTTGGACTTGAAGAACTTGAATTCTTAGTTTCTTGAAGAAGGATTTGGATCTTGTTCTTGGGGATTATCTTTGAGAAAAAACCCTAATTTGATGTTGTGAAAGAATAATGAACTTATGAGCCTTGGTCTGAAATAACTAGGGGTTAAAACGGGTGGAAAAAGACCCAAATACCCCTTAAAAATACTTAAAATTCTCTGAACGGGACCTGTGATGGCTTGTGCGATGGTCCATCGCTAGGTCGATGGTCTATCATTTCAACCGTCGTACGTGGACTAAAAAAACGACTCACTGCCTTATATCAACGGCTTGGGTGACGGTCTGTCACAAGTTCTACGGTCTATCAACCTGTCCATCGTACCTTATCCAGAAGGTTGACTCACTGCCTTGGCTGTGATGGTCTAGGCGACGGTCTGTCGCTAGGTCTACGGTACATCAACCTGGCCGTCACACCAGGGCAATTTTGACAGCTCTGAGTAAAAAGTCCATAACTTTTTACTCCGATACCAGATTTGGACGTAATTGGTATCGTTGGAAAGCTAATTCAATTTCTCACATGATAAAAAGTGAAAATATTTAGAATTCCACGTGTACAAAATTAGATTCATATTTCAAAGTAAGTTTCTAACATTCTTGGGATGATTTCAAGCTAGGTAGAAGTACGGGGTATTACAGGATAACCAAATCTACTCACTTTTTGCCTATTAAATCCACGTCTTCAGTAGAGAATTATGCTAATTGGACATTCAACTATTAGTAGGTGGCATAAAATCCCTTTGCCTACTATTTTAATTATGGATATTCACGTTACATCTTTGTTCTGGAAGTTATTCTAGAAGGTTCTTGTTTCTAGGTAGACCTCAGCACAACTTTCCATCCATAGACTAATAGGTAGGTGCAAAGTGTTATTCAAAATCTTAAGGATATGTTGAGGGCATGTGTTTTTGAGTTTAAAGGTACTTGTGATGATCACTTGCCTCTTACTGAACTTTCTTACAATAATATCTACCATTCTAATAGCCAGATAGCTTCATTTTAAGCACTTTAGAGGTGAGGATATAGGTATTTTATTGGTTGGTTTGAGGTAGGTGAGGCTTGTTTGATGTGGCCAAACTTAGTTTATCAGGTCATGGAGAAAGTCATATTTATTACAGAGCAACTGAAAACTACTCAAAGTAGGCAAAAATAATATTTTTATGTGAGGCATAGTGATCTAGTGATTTAGATTAGTGATTGGTTTTCTTAAAGGTTTCACCAATGAAGGGGGTGATTCTATTTGGTAAGAAATACAAGCTTAGTCCTCATTACATAGGTCTCTATTGTGTTTTGAGTAAGATTGGAAAGGTAGATTATGAGTTGTAGTTGCCTACCAAATTAGCAATACTACATCCTTTTTTTTATGTATCCATTCTTAAAAAGTGTATTTGGGATCCTTCACATGTCATTCCTATAGAGAAAATTGTATTAAGGATATCCTTTCATATGAAGAGATTCTGATTAAAAAAATTTATTGTCAAATTTGCAAGTTGAGTATAAAATAGGTAGCATCAGTTCAAATCTAAAATCCCTTATCTATTCAATTCTATCATGACCCAACCCCGAGCCTAGTCTTGACGAGTATATCAAGGTCAGTGAGGGATAGAGACCACTACAATAGCCTCTTCAACCGAGCAAAATCTAAATAAACAACGGAAGATATCTAGAATATAAATATAAAATAGTTAATGTAACTCAAAAGTAAGATCTAAGAGTCAACAACAAACATTCCCACACTTTTTCTATTAAAGCCTCTAAACTTAAATACCAAGTTAGGATGGGAAGTTCCCCTAACTATTGCCAAAAAGGGAATCCAAAATATGAAAAAAAAATTGATAGGATTTTGATACTCATAAAGAAAGCAATGAAATGTCTGGCCTTTTAGTAGATGGAGGCTCACCACTTCAACGAAGGACAACCGACGAACTGGTCCGCTTAACACTTCCCAAACCAACATATGAAACCCCTAGGACCCTACATTATGAAAGGATATAGCATTGGTGGACATTTAGTGGGGTGAGATTTAACATGTAACTCAGGGTAGGGATAAAATAATGTCATTTCAAAATCATATCCAAACTAAATGTATAGGTTGACATAAATACATATATACATATATATAAGATGTTGGGATGTGAAACAAGGTTTAGCATAATATTTAAAATCATACACCTGGACAGTGTAGCTCTATCTATCCTAAAAATACCCTCGAGATATATGGGTCCCGTTCTCCCCATTAAAAGGGACCCAGTTCATGTTAGCCACAAAAACCAGAGATATCTAAGGAAGGCCAGGGAATGCCTCGACACTGCTACATTTGAGGATACATATATGTACATATACACACAAACATATATATATAGACATTGTGAACTACGCACAAGGTCATCAATACCCCCACGCTGACAAACGTGACTTCCAATATAGGTCCCCCGGGACATCCACCTTCACAATAAGCTACACAACCCCCTTTAAACCCACAATAAAAAATTTGCACATAACCCATCCATTAACCAAGAAATCACCTGTCAAGACATATACCAATGGTATAGTCATACAAATTAAACTTTCAATCTTGTTTAATTATGCTATTACAGTTATCCATTGGCCTGGGGAAATACCCCGACCCCCTAAGTCCCAATTTTAAAACTAAAATATAGCTACCAAGGCCTTTCCAAAACCATTTTTATCCATTTATCCATTAGTGAAATGCAATAGATTATAAGATTAGGAAAAAACATGCTATTATCCATATTCCAAAACCAATTATGCAAGTTGTTTGAAGTTTGATGTTGAGAGTATTTATGCATTCTAGCGTCACTATTCCAGCCTTTTTAGCCTTATTTTGAGGATGATTCATGTGCTATATGGGTTTATAATGATATAAATGTGTATCAAAGTGTTAAAACATCTATTTATTATGTTTAAAGTGAGTTGCAAACAATTTTGTACCTAAAAGGTTCATTTATAGTTCAACCTAGAAAACTAGTGTTACTAGCTTGCGCTAGGTGCTTGTTTAGTGATTTCGGTAGATTCTATTATGTTTAAAGTGTTCCAAATGGTTTTAATAGGTTACTATGAGTGTAATAAATTTTTGGGAGTGAGTAAAGTTCAATTTTAATAAGTGTACAACTAGAACAATAAGTGAAACATCAATACGAACTAGCTTAGCTTAGCTCGTGTTTTGATTCGTCGTTATGGATGTAGTGTTGTGTTTCTCTCTTAATTCGTGTGGTGTGATTGTGTATGAGGATTTTATAGATATATATGATGATATTCTATGATAATAATTCTTGGAATTCATGGGAAATACGCCATAAGACAAGGGATCAAGAGGGGAGACTCAACACTTAACCAAATTTCGGAGAGCCAATTCTAGAGCCTTAGGGCAATTTGGAGGAGCATACTTGCCTGTAGTGACACTCTAACTATGTTGATTCCCCACCTGGAGTGTCGATAAACCCAGGGTGATGCCCTACCCAGTTCGGGGCTCAATAGCTGAAGGTTTTCTTGTCCAACATGGAATGGTCTTACTCTTATACTTTAAATACATGTAGTATCACGTTTTTACAAATCTTTGGACATATTTTTGAGAGAAAAGGGCTGATGAAACTTCTTATTTAGGTTTTTATTATTTTTATTTAGTTCACTCATGTTTTTAGTCGTTAATTACAACTTTGTGATTACGATTATGACTATGTGTGGCTAAATACCCTTTTCTGGGGTTAAAGCCAAAGACATGATTACTTTTGTTTTGAATTAAGTTCATTAATTTTTCTTATCATTATTGGTTGTGTTTTCATCTTTTATTTAACTATCTTAAGGATTTGCGACCCTTAGAATACATTACATGTCTACCTTTTGATCTCGGGAGAGGAAATAGAAAGATAGAACATAGAGATGAACAAAGTTTGGGTTTTTATTCTTTTATAAAATAAATAATTGAACTTAGCACCTAGGACAGGGATAAAATTAGGAGCCTTACTTTATTCAAACATTGGATGATAGCTCAAATAACCTAAATTGATCATTACATCCCAGCTCAACGATGTAGTTGTAAGGTTCAATTTAGATAAAGTATTAGAGGTTAGGAAACCATAATCGTGCAATTAACCCTACTAATCTACAACCAAGACACATGAGTTAATGAATCAAATTCAATACATTGTATGATTGTCGAAGTGCTTTAACCCTGGGTTTTCTCACATTGATTGTTTCAAGATCTTTACTTTCCGTATTGTTTATTTTAATTGCAATTACAATTTTCAAACTCTCTTTTGGTTACTCTTGCACCAAACTAATCTGAATTGTGAACTAAAATAGAATTTCAAACTAATATAGTCTATGTGGGATCGATACTTGGATTTTAGTATGCCACTTTACTACTTGATAATACCACGTACACTTGCATGTGCGCTTGGGCTGTCAAGTTTTTGGCGCCGTTACGGGGACTTGTTATTTGGTAATTGTTTACTTTAGTGTTACTTTTAGATTTATTTGGTGGGCTTTTATGCTTGGTCTTGGTTTTGTTATTGCATGAAATAGGTTTTTAGGTTGATAAGATGGTAAGAGATCGGGAGTTGGTAGAACCAAGCCCTGAACCTGAGCAAGACTTTCACTAATGCAGAAGATAAGTAATCCTTCTCCCCAGAATTCCTTAAATCCAAGAATACCAAGAGTATATTGATCCAATGTTTGAACAACAAGAAGCTCGAAGGACAGTTAGGGAAGTGGAAATGCACTTCCGATGAACTTGACTTCCCCAATTCAAAGACCGATAGCTTGAAGGAATATCGAGTTAAAGCACAACATAGTGAAGCTTTTAATCAGCAATGGACGATTTGCAGGACTTTCACACGAAGATCCAAAAGTCCACTTGTAGACCTTCATTGAGCTTATAGACATATTTATTCTGACAGGAGTGTCTAGAGATTATGTGAGGCTAACACTATTTCTCCATTCAATATTGGGGGAAACAAAGAGGTGGTTGAATGCAGAACCAGTGAATTCAATCACATCATGGGATGACATGGCCCAAAAATTCTTCATCACGTTATTTCCATATAGCAAGACTATGAGACTTCACAGTGAGATAGTGAGCCTCAAACAGAAGCCAAATAAAAATCTATATCACGGTTGGGAATGCTTTAAGGCCCTTCTTCAGGATTTTCCACATAACCAATAATCTAATGAGGTACTTGCTTATAATTTTGTAGAACCTATTGATAATAATATGAAGATTTTACTAGATTCAGCCACAGGGGGTCAAGTGATGGAATTGACATATGATAAGTTGTACGCGTTGTTGAACCATATAGCAAAAGAAAATCTAGAATGTCATTCAGATTCTAAAAGTTCCAGGAAAAGAATTGGGGTGTGTTGGAGGTGGACCAATTCATGGATTTATCAGCTGATATTGCAATATTGTAGAATATGATCAATACTCAGTTCAGCAACCTGAAATTGGGAGCTCCACAGCCTACAACCACAGTCAATTCCATCCAATAAGCTACAAGTTGGTATGAGGTGTGTGGTAATTGTGGTCACTTGGATGCCATGTGTGCTTCAAATCTAAAATCAGTGATGTATGTGGGCATTGCTCAAAGGCCAAATTATGGTAATGCCTACAATATAACGTGCAGACTAAGCTATGGAATGCCCAACAACAACAAATTCAGCAACCACAGGCCCAAACTAATCAGTCAACTAGAAACATGGAAGAGATGTTAAAGCAATTCCTAGTTATCCAGACATAGTTGACTGTGGACATGAAAAATCAGCAAGTGGCCATAAAAATTTTAAAGTTGCAGTTGGGGAAATTATTATATGCAATGAATACTAGACCACAAGGTAGTTTGCTAGCAAATACAGAAAATCCAAAGTAGGTTATGGAAATCAACTTGAGGATTAGTAAAGAGCTTCAAGAAAAATCTCCCAAAGCAACAAGGGAGGTAGATTCAGATTTGACTGCCCAACAGGTTTCTGAAAAAGCTGTTGAAAAATCAAGGAAGTCTGAGTACTTGAAAGACAAAGTTGTTGAACTAGAAGTGAAGAAGACACTGCCACTATCTTATCTTAGAGGAAAATAAAAGCGAAGGAGGATGCCATGTTCAAAAATTTCTTTGATACATTCAGAGGACTTCACATTAACTTACCATTGTTAGATGTTTTGCAGGGTATGCCTAAGTATGCAAAGTACTTGAGGGGTGTGGTAGTTAATAATGTGAAATTGTAGGATGTGGGGTCGATTACACTCACTAAAGAGTGTAGTGCGGTAATGACATAGAAAATCCCTAAAAAAATTGAAAAATTCAGGGAAGTTTACTATCCCTATCCAATTTGGGAGTAAAGTGGTCCATATATTGAGCGATTTAGTACTATCTTGAGTGTATTGCATGTATTAGAAGTTTAGAATCTCCAGATCATGATACTTAGAGTAAAGAGTTGTTCGAGGACGAACAAGGCTTTAAGTGTAGGGTGGTGATGTTGGGTGTATTTATGCATTCTAGTGTCACTATTCTAGCCTTTTTAGCCCTATTTTGAGGATGATTCATGTACTATATGGATTTATAATGATATAAATATGTATCAATGTGTTAAATCATATATTTATGATGTTTAAAGTGAGTTTCAAACAACCTTGTACCTAAAAGATTCATTTAGAGTTCAACCCGGAAAACTAGTGTTACTAGCTTGACCTAGGTGCTCGTCTAGTGATTTCGGTAGATTCTATTATGTTTAAAATGTTCCAAATGGTTTTAATAGGTTATTATGAGTGTAATAACTTGTTGGGAGTGAGTAATTTTCAATTTGAATGAGTGTACAACTGGAACAATAAGTGAAAGATCACTACGAACTAGCTTGCTTAGCTCTTGTTTTGATTCATCGTTATGGATGTAGTGTTGTGTTTCTCTCTTAATTCGTGTGGTGTTATTGTGTATGAGGATTTTGGAGATATATATGATGATATTTTTATGATAATAAGGCTTGGAATTCATGGTAAAGATGCCACAAGACAAGGGATCAAGAGGGGAGACTCAACACTTAACCAAATTTCGGAGAGCCAATTCTAGAGCCTTAGGGTGATTTGGAGGCGCAGCCTTGCCTGGAGCAATGCTCTAACTAGGGTGATTCCCCACCTGGAGTGGGGATAAATCTAGGGTGATGCCCTACCTAGTTTGGGGCTCAATATCTGAAGGTTTTCTTGTCCAACACGGAATGAGCTTACTCATATGCTTTAAATACATGTTGTATCACGTTTTTACACATATTTGGACATATTTTTGAGAGAAACAGGCTGCTGAAACTTCTTCTTTAGGTTTTTATTATTTTTATTTAGTTCAGTCATATTTTTAGTAGTTAATTACAACTTTGTGATTACGATTATGACTATGTGTGGCTAAACGCCCTTTTCCGGGGTTAAAGCCAGAGACATGATTACTTTTGTTTTGAATTAAGTTCATTAATTTTACTTATCATTATTGGTTGTGTTCATTTTGATTTAACTATTTTAATAATTCACGACCCTTAGAATACATTACATGTCTACCTTTTGATCTCGGGAGAGGGAATAAGAAGATAGAACATGTAGATGAACGAAGTTTGGTTTTTATTCTTTTATAAAATAAAGAATTGAACTTAGCACCTAGGATAGGGATGTACTTAGGAGCCTTACTTGGTCAAACGTAGGGTGATATCTTAATTACCCTAATTGGATAATTACATCCCCGCTCAACGATGTAGTTGTAAGGTTCAATTTAGATAAAGGATTAGAGGTTGGAAAACCGTAATTGTGCAATTAACCCTACTAATCTACAACCAAGATAAGCGAGTTAATGAATGAAATTCAATACATAGTATGATTGTCAAAGTTCTTTAACCCTGGGATTTCTCCCATTGATTGTTTCAAGATTTTTACTTTCCGCATTGTTTATTTTAATTGCAATTACAATTTTCAAACTCTCATTTGGTTCCTCTTGCACCAAACTAATCTAAATTGTGAACTAAAATAGAATTGTTGTCGAATCTAGTCTCTGTGGGATCGATACTTGGATTTTAGTAGGCCACTTTACTACTTGATAAGACCACGTACACTTGTGTGTGCACTTGGGAGCTGTCAAGGTTATTATCAATTTCATATCAAAATTCTTTAAAAAATAGGGGAATGTCGTGACACCCTATTCCATTACCCATAAATTTGGGGGAATCCATGACCCCCACTCTATTTACCATGCGCATGCACCGAATAAGTTCCAAATCCATCGATAAAACATAAACAAATGCATACAAACCATGGGAATACCCTTTACGAAAAAACCATCCAAACCCCTCAACCCAAAGTCCAAAACCATAAATTAAAACCATTGGAATATCAAAAAGTTTGCCTGACATAATAAAATACAAGGTCGGGGAAGAGATACAGGCCTGGAACACCAAGGAATTTACAAGATAAACCACTAATTGAGCCCTAGATATTTAATCCCTAGGAACCCTAGCTTTGTTCTTAACTTGGGAATTTTGAAAGAAGTGATGTGTGTTTTGATTTTCTGATAGATGATAATGATACCCTAGAAGTATTTTAAAGTTGTGGGATATTAGTGGCAAAGTAGGGAAATGACCAAAGTGCCTCCAATTAAAAGTGCAGGAAAATAACATATAGTCATTACGGGTCGGGTAATGAGTCGTAATGTCTGGCTATGAGTTGTTTCCTGAACTTGTATCCTGAGTAGAGAGTTGGGGAATCCACACTGTTATGTTCATGAGTCCCACCCTACGACTCATGACCTTACACTATAACTTGTGAGATCTAGTCATGATCAGAATAGTACCCTAGGGTCATCTTACTATTTTGGTCACGATTCACGCCCTACCACTTATGACCACAACCTACAACTCATAGGGTCCCAGTAGTACCCTGAATAGAAACTTGATCCACCTCACTGTCTTGAATATGATAGGTACTATACGACTAGTGAGGATTCTCTATGACTATTTGATGTGTGCATAATTGAGAACACATTTGAGGCCTTTAACCTAGAATAATTGTGAGGCCTTAAGCAACTTTTATCGTTTTTTGATGTGTTTATGTTAATTTTACAGATTAAGCTAATGGGATAGAGAACCAACAAGAATGGAGTCAAAGAAGTCGACATCTGAAGAAAGGTGTGGCTGACGACATCTGTGACAAGGCGTCATCCCCATGATAGGCTATCACAGTTGCCGTCAAACATAACCAGGGAGTTGGAATGAAGTGAATGCTATGATGACATATGTTGATAAGACGTCAAAAGTGTGACAGGCCGTCAGAATCATCGTTAACCTTAGGCAGAAATTACCGAAATGGAGGAGGAGTTGATGACATTCATAACACGTCGTCAGACTCCTTATAGGCCGTCATTGTCGTCGTCAACCTTAGGCAGCAGAAGCTGAATTTGCAGAGAAGCTGACGACGTCCATGACAGGCCGTCAAAATTATGATATGCCGTCACAATCGCCGTAATCTATTCTGAAGAAAATCTGAAACTTTAATTTTATTTTCTTATTTAGGGTTAACTATTCAAAGCCTTGTTTTAGGGTTTTTCTATCATCCGTCAATTAATTAACATATCCTACAACATACAACTTTTTTTTCTCTCTCTCGAAGATAAATATTTTGGTGGTTTGCCTTGTGATTCAATTGAAAGAACACTTTTTATTTCCTTCATTATTGTAAGTTAATCCTTTCAATTATGAATTCAACTTGTGTGCTTATTTCCTGCATCATGAGTAGCTAAACACTCTTAACCTGGGTTATGGAATATAGGGTTAGGTCATGATAAGGTGTTGATTAATTACTCAAGGTTTAATAGTAGTTAGGATTTCTTGGTAATTCTGATATTTTAACTTATGTCTATTGGTTGCAAACAATAGGCGTACCACTTTGGTTTGCTTGAGAAAGAAATTATAAACAGTAGGAAGTAAATTATTGACAGGCACTCGAAAAGGCTTCATTTAATAATCAACGTTGTAACAAGGTTGATTAACCTGAGGTAAAATCTGGGTAGTGAGTTGCGATTCCCTAAGTCCGAGAGGATTAGGAAATTAGATGCTTGAATAGGTCGAGAGACATTTAAGCATACTATCGATAGAGATAGCTTGCCATCCTAACCACCATGAGAACCTTGAGTTATTTGTAGAATTTATCATATACCATAAACCCTAGTGAACATAATCCCGGTTATTTCATAAAATATTGATTACAAACATTAATTTCAAAGTGACTAACAATTGTTTGGGAAATTTAAACCCCCATTTTAGGAAACAGTAAACTACCAGTGAATTATTTCGTAAACAACTTGAGTTCACACCCTATTCCCTATGGTATTCGACCCCAACCTAGTTGGGTTTTATATTGGCAATGATCGCTTACACCCGTTCCAGAATGTAGTTTGAGCATTATAAAAAATGGCACCGTTGTCGGGGAGTACGGTTGTAAACTAAAAGTTTGTGTACATTAATTTGTTGTTAGTTAAGTTTTCTAGATTTACATTCGGTTGTTGTTTTGTTCAATTGTAGGATCTTTATAGGTGACGCCAAGTACCACTCAATCCGAAACTCCATTGCATAAGCAAAATGGCAGAACAACCACTGCAGTATGAGTTTGATGATGACGATGTGGATGGAGCAGGTGTAATAGGTGCAATCATTCTTCCTCCGTTGGCACCTGGAGCAAATTTCAATAGTACAAGCATGATGATCCAACTCCTGAATCTGAAGGGGTTGTTTGGAGTCCTTCCTGGGGATGACCCTAACCTGCATTTGGTAAATTTTTTCACTATTTGCACATTTTTTGATAACCCAGGGGTGTGCCAAAATGCTATCCAGTTGAGGTTGTTCCCGTTATCTCTTTATGGGGAGGCAACAATGTGGTTAAATGATCTAGAGCCCAATTCTATAACCAATGGGAGACAGTTGAAAGAGGTGTTCCTAGAATTGTTCTTTCCACCCTACAGAAGGGTACAGTTGAGGGACGAAATCAGTAACTTCAGACAACTCCCAATTGAAGCATTGCACGAAACCTGGGAGAGAATAAAGAAGAAGCTTTCACAATGTCCAAACCACAACATGAAGGACTTGAACTTGAAGTAAACTTTGTACAGATCTTTCAACTCTATGACAAAGACAATTGTAGACAACGCCACTGGTGGTTCATTTGTTGATATGTCCTTTCAAGATTCTGCAGATATGCTGAATAGGATGGACAAATAGAGTCGGGCTTGGTACACCAAGGATTTTGTGGTGACAAGCCCTACTATTCCTGCAGGAATAAATGTTGAACAATATAGGAGAAATGAGGAGAGGGATCAAGATATGGCCCATCTGAAGACTCAGGTGGACCTGCTCACCAAGCACTTATTATCAGGGAAAATGGAGAGAGTAAAGGCTATGATTTCTTAGGACCGTGTCGATGTGAAGCTTGAAGAAGAGGCTAATTATGTTAATAATCAGGGGGGGTTTCGAGGAAATAGCCAAGGAAACCAAGGTCGGAACTTCTATGACAAGCCTGGGTACAGAGACAGGGAGTAGGGAAACTGGAGAAGTAGTAATGACAGGAGTGGGTTGTATACTTTTCCTGAAAACCAGGAGGCTGCTGCAATTAGATCGGGGAAGATATCTATGGAAGATATGATGGAAAAACTATTGAAGAGAGTTGATTCTACCAACTCAGGGGTACTTACTATGAAGAGTGAATTTTCTACTCTGAATTAGTTGGTTAGTTCACACTCAACTTCTATCAATCAGTTGGAGCAACAGATGAACCAAATTTTTGCAACACTGAACCAGGGAATAAATGGTAACCTACCTAGTGAAATCCTTCAGAGTCAGCAGACTGATGGCGCATGTCTAGTGATTACCACTAGGAGTGGTAAGATCTTATCTAGCCCTTCTGTGGGCAAGTCTATGAATAGTGAGGTAGTTGTGGATGAACTAAAAGAAAACAACCCAGTAGAGTCTGAGAAGCTGGATAGCTCTATTGATGCGTCAGAGAAGGTGAAGGATAAAAAAAAGGAAGTGGTGTTGAAAACTATCCCAAGACCACCACCTCCCTTTCCTTAATGATTGAGGAAGAAGGTCAATGATGCCAAATTCAGCAAGTTCATGGCAATGCTCAAGCAATTGACAATAAATGTGCCTTTGATTGAGCCACTTGAGCAAATGCTAGGATATGCAAAATTCATAAAGGACCTTGTTACCAAAAAATGAGCAGCGAGTTGCGAATTGGAGGAAGACCTCCACATTTGCAGCGCGATTTCTACAAAGACCTTAATGCAAAAGAAGTCAGATCCAGGTGTAGTCACTATTCCCTGCACAATTGAACCTATGGGGTTCACTAAAGCACTGTGTGATCTTGGAGCAAGCATTAATTTGATGCCATTGACTATTTATAAAAAGTTGGGTCTAGGGAATCCCACACCCACCAACATGAGACCGGTGATGGCGGACAGGTCAATAAAGCAGCCTGGTGGCATTTTTTATGATATGTTGGTAAAGGTTTTAAATTTCATATTCCCTGCAGACTTTGTCATTCTGGACTATGAGGTAGACTTCGACGTGCCCATAATATTGGGTTGACCTTTTCTCGCAACCGGAAGTGTGTTGATTAATTTGATAGAGAATGAACTCTTATTCAGGGTGAATGATGAAGTGGTATGGTTTTATATGGGAAAATCAATGAAACAACATGAGGAAATGACTGTGCTCTCAATAGTTGATGTGTATTTTGAGGACGAACAGGATGTGCCCAGAACTGAACAACTTGTTATCAAACCTTTGGCCTCGGTCATGGTAAACTATGATAGTGAAGGTATGGAGGAGTATGAAGAGACAGTTTGTGCCTTGACTGGCATGGGGTCATACCCTTATGCTTCTAAAAGTTGGACCTTGACCTTGCTAATCGACCAATGCCACCAGTCAAGACATCTATTAAAGAACCCTAGTGTTAAAGTTGAAGGAGTTGCCTGGACACTTATGATATGTTTTTCTGGGTAAAGGGAACATGATACCTGTTATTGTTGCAGCTGATTTGAAAGAACAATAGGTAAAGGCACTTATTTCAGTACTTCAGAAGAACAAAAGAGCAATCGGATGGACCATCGTAGATATTGTGGGTATTCCCCCTGGCATTTGCACGCATAAAATTCAACTTGAGGAAGATTGTATTCCAACCATAGAGCATCAGTGTCGTCTTAACCCACCAATGCAAGAGGTGGTTAAGAAGGAGATTATTAAGTAGTTGGATGCGAGAGTGGTTTACCCTATTTCTGACAGCAAGTGGGTGAGTCCAGTTCAATGAATGCCCAAAAAAGGGGGTATGACGGTGGTTGCTAATGAAAAGAATGAGTTGATTCCACTCAGGCCAGTATTGGGTGGAGAGTTTGCATGGAATACCGTAATTTAAACTCTTGGACTCTGAAGGACCACTTCCCAATGTCTTTTATGGACCAAATATTTTATCGATTAGCCAGTAGGGGGTGGTATTCCTTCTTGGATGGTTATTCTGGATATAACCAAATCTGCATTGCTCCTAAAGATCAGGAGAAGACGACATTCACATACCCATATGGCACCTTTGCATTTAAAAGGATGCCATTTGGTCTATGCAATGCACCCGCCACTTTTCAACTGTGCATGATGTCTATCTTCTCTGACATGGTAGAAGACACCATAGAGGTGTTCATGGATGATTTCTCTGTGGTGGGTGATTCATTTGAAATGTGTCTGGAGAATCTGAATGTAGCCTTGCAAGGATGTGTTGAATTTAACATAGTGCTTAACTGGGAAAAATGCCATTTCATGGTAAATGAGGGTATCGTTCTTGGCCACAAAATTTCTGAATTGAAGTTGATCGAGCAAAGTTGGAAGTTATCAAGAAATTACCACCTCCCATTTCTGTGAAGGGAGTATGTAGTTTTCTTAGTCATGCAGGCTTTTATCGAAGGTTCATAAAAGATTTCTCAAAAGTTGCAAATTCACTTTGCAAACTTTTGGAGAAGGAAGTGAAATTTTTCTTCGATGACGAGTGTTTGAAAGTAGTTGAGTTCCTTAAAAGAAAGCTGATTGAGGCCCCTATTGTTATCGCACCTGACTGGGTAAAACCATTTGAAATAATGTGTGATGCAATCGGTGTTGCCCTAGGAGCTATATTGGGACAAAAGAGAGATAAGTTGTTTCATCCAATATATTACGCCAGCAAAGCACTAAATGGATCGCAAAAGAATTACACAGTAACTGAACAGGAACTGTTGGCTGTGGTGTATGCTTTCGAGAAATTCAGAGGTTATCTGCTTGGGACCAAAGTGGTGGTCCATACTAACCATTCTACCTTAAGATATTTGATGGCTAAGAAGGATACAAAACCAAGGCTTATTAGATGGGTGTTGCTATTGCAAGAATTTGATTTCAAGGTCAAAGATAGGAAAGGGTACTAAAACTAAGTTGTGGATCATCTTTCTAGAATGGAAGGTGAACAGGAAGCTAGTGATAAAACAAAGATAACTGACGCATTTCCTGATGAGGAAATCCTGGAAACTACTATGAAAACATTGCCCTGGTACGCAGATTATTGAAACTATGTTGTGAGTGAGGTCATACTAGAAAATCATTCTTTCCACTAAAGGAAGAAATTTGTAATGACCCGAAATCGTCTCCCGGGATGTCACATGGTGCCTAAGGCTACGAGTAGACCCAAGCTAACCTTTAGAGCCGGTTTCTACCAATGACACTCAATTCAAGATAAGAATGGACTCAATACTAGCATAGTCATATAACATGAAAGGAAATATGGAAAAGATACTCGGTCCATAAGACCACAATATAGAGAAATCTCAACAAAACCACAATATCGAACGCTCAACACATCATAAGTCTGACACTAGTATGACAAGCCTCTACAAATCAAAATCTAGAGAGCCGTTGGGACAGGTCCCCAACTGACTCAAAATGAACTGGAGATAAAACATAGTCTCTCAACTATGGTAAATATCTGAAGATCGGTCCTCGAATCATGAGAACTCACCACTGTAGAAAACATAGGCAAGGTACTCGAAGAATCACGGGCGAGGCTGGTACTGAGAACCTGAACCTACATTATAACACAATGTAGCACATAGACATATATGTGGATCAATACTTGGAATGTACTGAGTATGCGGGGGTGAATGCATATGAATAAAATAGTAACAATCTTCTTTAATCAAATCATGTATGCATTATGAGACAACTCACATGGCTTGAACAAGTATAAAATATAAAGCTCATAAGTCATGTAGAACGGAACATGTAACACAAATCTCGTGAGTCATTATTGTTTAATCTTAAAATTTGAAATCTTCTCTTGTTCTCAATAACCAAAGGCTAAGGGACTTTAAACAATACTTTCAACTCATGCATAAGTCTCATGGAGAGTAAAACTTCTTCAATGCTCAATATTTCATAACTATTTAGAACTCATATACTTGGAATTCGGAATCATATAACTTGAAAACATACTTGAAGGCATTTTATTCACTTTAGGAAAATATCTCATCTCAAGCTTTAGGGAAATCACTCCATCTCAAATGGAAAGGCATTCTAGTTTCTGGAAATAACTTATCTCAAGACTTTATAAAAAGTACTATAACAAGGGAAGATGCTTTCATTTAGGAAATAACTCACATCAAGAAAATACTTTCGCTGGGGAAACATCTTTGCAATTCAACCATTTAGGAAAATAGCTTATAGGGAAGGAAAATAAGTATTTGATCCTGAAATCTAAATGTCAAGGGAGGTTCTCGTAACTGACATAAGCCATGCGAGCTACATGAAGTCCAATTTTTTGTCCTCCTAAGGAAGAGACACCACGTTGGAGAGGAGTTTCATACCCTTGACAGGGGGTATAACCTAGGTCTAGTGATCACTAAACGAAACTCGGCCTCGGGCCAAATCATAATCATCATAAACTCAACCTCAGGCCCAACCTACGGTGGCATGTAGTTTTGGGGTAAGAAACCATAGTAACTTACCCAGTCGGTGCTAAATACTACTCCCTTTAGATTATCTACGCTCATCTCATAAAAATCCACTTTTAGAATAATCACATGATTCACTATGAACCCAATAATCAAATCGATAATCTCATATAGTGAAGTGGATTTCAAAGCTTAAGGACCATTAGGTTAATTTATTTCTCAATCATCTCAAAATACTCAAATCATGGGTTCTTATAGCACAAGAGTTCATAATTTCACAAGTCTCAAATAGGGCTTACTAACCCATAGTTCAATCTCAAGTTAATGCTTATCAAAAGCAATATATATAGCATATAGAGAGTCATAAATCATATGGAAATCTAGGAATTTCAGCCATTTCATCTCAAAATCTCAATATAGTCATATCCTTCAACATTTCAAATATTGCAAATATTAGCTTCTCAAGGAGTAAAATCATGGGTTTATACCCAGCTGCAATTTCTCAATAAAACATGTAGAAATCATGCCATTTGACTCATAAATCATGGGAAATATCAAAATAACGCATTCAATCATAATGGGTGAAAACCCCAATTCAAATTCATGTAAAAACCTCATATATTTCAAGAATTTTATGATTTAAATAGCCTTTTAGGCATAAGGGTGAAACGGTTGACCTTGTTCAAAAACCCCCACATACCTTGATTTAGAAGCTTTGGATGAACTCTCACTTTTGGAACTCTATTCTTGCTCTAGAATGAGGGTTCTTGAGATCCTTGACTTAGAAACCTTGAATCTTGACTCAATTTAGAAAATCCATGGTAGATTCTTGAGATTCTTGGAAGAGGTTTTGAGTATTTAGGGTTCTTGTTGAGAGAAAACTTAAGAAAAACCTCATAAGATGCTTGTAAATGGCTTGGATTTAGTGTTTCCATGATTTTATAGGCTTGTAAAAAGTCCAAAACGCCTTTTTAAACATATGTACGAAACTAGAAAAATTGAACTGGAACCCAATTTTCCTGGCCTCCGCGATACGCCACTAATCGTGCTGGCTCACTAGAATTGGACAATTGGGAAAATGGCATCCACCATGTTGCAGAGCCATTGCAATTTCCAACTGGTTGGGACCTGGGACTCCTCCATGATGCACCATAATCGCAGAGTCCTAATGAAAATTGATAATTGCTAAATGCACCCTCTCCACAACGCGCTAGGCTCTCTAACGATGCAGTTTTACGACGAAGGCTTAAATTGGCCATAACTTCTTACCGAGTGTCCGATTTGGGAAAATCTTATATCGATGGAAAGGTTATTAGATTTCACACGTGAAAAAAAAGTAGAAACTAGGGAAATTCTATATGGTTAATATTTTACTCACTTAGGAAGCTACTTCTCAATCTTTTAGGGCCCGAATCACGCCTCACTCGACATGCCCTATGACTCAAACTACGAGGTAACTTTGTGGGGCCTTAAAAAATTCTTGCATGATGTAACTAACTACTTCTGGGATGATCCTTATCCTTTTTAGTGATATGTAGACAATATCAAATGGAGATGTGTGCCAGAAGTATACGTATTGTGCATACTGGAAGCATGTCATGCTTCCCCAGTTGGGGGTCACCATGCGGGTGACCAAACGGCCAGAAAGGTGTTGCAGAGTGGCTATTATTGGCCAACATTATTTAAGGATACCCATAAGTTTGTGCAAAAATATGACCAATGTCAGAGGCAGGGGTCAATCTCTAAAAGACATGAGATTCCCTTAACTAAGATGCTTGAAGTGAAATTATTTGATGTCTGGGGTATTGACTTCATGGGTCCATTTGTAAGCTCATACAGGATGAATTATATTATGGTTGCTGTTGACTATGTCTCTAAGTGGGTCGAGGCTGTGGCTTTGGCTGATAATGAAGGAAAGAGGGTTGATGCTTTTCTCAAAAAGAACATCTTCTCTCTCTTTGGAGTACCATGTACTATCATAAGCGATGGAGGATCTCACTTTTGCAATAAATTATTTCAAGCAGCTTTGGCAAAATATGGAGTGAAACAACACAGAGTGGCTACTCTGTACCACCCATAAACCAGTGGGCAAGTGGAGGTGTCGAATCGTGAAGTTAAAGCCATCCTATCCAAAACAGTGAATGCTAGCCGAAAAGACTGGTCTCGAAATCTTGATGATGCCTTGTGGGCAAACTAAACTGCTTTCAAGACACTTATTGGCATGTCACCATTTCATCTGGTCTATGGAAAATCTTGCCACCTGCCAATAGAGCTGGAACACAAGGCTCTATTGGCGCTCAAAAGGTTGAATTTAAATTGGAAGGAAGCAGCAGAGATGAGACTGGGGGAACTAATGAGATGGATGAATTCCATCTCAGGGCATATGAACGAGCAGATCTGTATAAAGAAAATATGAAAAATTACCATGATAGGAGAATAGAGAAATGAGAATTCAAATAGGGGGATTTGATGCTTCTGTTTAATTCCAGACTCAAATTGTTCCCAGGGAAGTTGAATTCTAAGTGGTCAGGTTCTTTTAAGGTTAGTCAAGTCCACTCTTCTGGAGTAGTGGAACTCGAAAATGAAAATGGCAGCACATTCAAGGTAAATGGGCAGCGGGTGAAGCTTTACATTGTCTTGAAATAATCAGTGAAAAGAATTACCATTATCTGCCTCGATGAAGTATGAGGTAATCGAGATACCTGAGTCATGCCGCGACGTTAAATCAAGCGCTGCATAAGAGGCAACCCACAATCCCAGAGACCAACCCAGTCCAGGTATACTCTAACTCTTAGTTTAGTTTTGCTTTAATTCTAAGTTGAGGGTGGAGGGTATTCTGCTGTTGTAACATAGCTTTGGGAAACTAGGAGAAATACAAGCACAAAAAGGTAGTGACATTTCCTTGCTCGACTTTTGAACATCCTTCCAATGTCTTGTTTAATAAACTGTGTGGATTACATTTACATGTGACCATTGTGAATCTTGTTATGGCATTAGTTATGGTTGCCTGATGATCATTACTAAAAAAAAATTGCATGAACTAGATAAGTGGTGGACTGTGATAGACTTGTGTGCCAGGTGCATGTGAGCTATTACTTATTTCCCTCTGTATACTAAAGCCAGAACTTGCCTGGTTGGTCTTGCCATAGTATAAGGATATGAGTTAAGACAGGATCATAGGCCGTCATTGATTAACCCATTTTTAGCCTAAAATATCCTTTCCTGTATGAATAACACCCCATGATCCCTATTTAGAGCCTAAATTGACCCTTTCATTCACATGACATCTATCACTTTCCCATGTATACCACAATGAACCTATTTATCGTTGGCCTTCCTTGAACACTGAGCACCTTGATCTAGGCAAATAGCCTAAGTTGAAGGTGGCTATCATAGGGGTGCAAGGTGTAAAATGAGTCTGAAAAAGGGTGGATATTCAAAAAAAAAGGGCAGCACCCAACGTGAATTTGGATTTCTTATAAGAGAAGAGAAGAAAAGAAAGAGGATAATAAGTGAGTCTCAAGAAAGTAGTGTAGTGTTAAGGAGGCATAGTCACTCTTAATGACCTTGAATATCATACCTTCCCCAAACCACACTACAAGCCTAAAAGAAGTCCTATAGTGATTCTAGCTGACCTATCTGAGGATTTTGGTAACGAAAATAAGAGCAAGCCTATGGCACTTGACATACACTGACTGGAACTTCCTTTTGAACGTGAGAGTCTTATGATGAACCCCATATTTGCATTGTTGGATTCCATATATGAGAAGAGGGGGATTTCTTTGTTGTGAGGGCACACTGGTATCATTGCTAGCTACTTGCTTGTATAGATAGTGTGACATTGATATGTAAATGGTTTTTGCGGCTAAGATTGATGCTGCCACTTGATTCCTTTGTGTTACAGTATTGTTTTTAATAATATGCACAGTTGGTATTAATTTGTTTGGCATTGAAAGGATAACTTTGTGTCTAGCTTAAATGAAAAATTGGCTGCTAAATGTGCTATGTGTTCCCTTAGTTGGATTAAGTTGCTTGAAGACAAGCAATTGTTTGAAGTTGAGGGTGTTGATGTGTGCGTAATTGCGAACACATTTGAGGCCTTTAACCTAGAATAATTGCGAGGACTTAAGCAACTTTTGTTATTTTTTGATGTGTTTATGTTAATTTTACAGATTAAGCTAACGGGATAGAGAACGAACAAGAATGGAGTCAAAGAAGTCGACATCTAAAGAAATCTGAAGAAAAGTGTGGCTGACGATATCTGTGACAAGGCGTAATCCCCGTGATAGGCTATCGCAGTTGCCGTCAAATGTAACCAGGGAATTGGCATGAAGTGATTGTTGTGACGACATATGCTGATATGACGTCAAAGGGTGACAAGCCGTCAGAATCATCGTCAACCTTAGGCAGAAATTATCAAAATGGAGGAGGAGCTAACGACATTCATAACACACCGTCAGACTCCTGATAGGCTGTCACTTTCGTCGTCAACCTTAGGCAGCAGAAGCTGAATTTGCAGAGAAGCTGATGACGTATGTGACAGGCCATCAAAATCATGATAGGTCGTCACAATCGCCGTCATCTATTCCGAAGAAAATCTAAAACTTTAATTTTATTTCCTTATTTAGGGTAAACTATTCAAAGCCTTGTTTTAGGGTTTTTCTATCAGCCATCAATTAATTGACATATCCTACAACATACGACTTTTTCTTCTCTCTCTCTCTCAATGACAAATATTTTGGTGGTTTAACTTGTGAGTCAATTGAAAGAACACTTTTGATTTCCTTCATTATTGTAAGTTAATCCTTTCAATTATGAATTCAACTTATGTGCTTATTTCCTGCATCATGAGTAGCTAAACACTCTTAACCTGGGTTATGAAATCTAGGGTTAGGTCATGATAAGGTGTTGATTAATTACTCAAGGTTTAATAGGTGTTAGGATTTCTTGGTAATTTTGATATTCTAACTTATGTCTGTTGGTTGCAAAAAATAGACGTAACTACTTTGGTTTGCTTGAGAAAGAAATCATAAATAGTAGGAAGTGAATTATCGATAGGGACTCGGAAAGGCTTCGTTTAATAATCAGTGTTGTAACAAGGTTGATTAACCTGAGGTAAAATCTGGGCAGTGAGTTACGATTTCCTAAGTCCAAGAGGATTAGGAAATTAGACGCTTGAATAGGTTGAGAAACATTCGAGCATACTATCGATAGAGTTAGCTTGTCATCCTAACCACCATGAGAACCTTGAGTTATTCGTAGCATCTGTCATATACCATAAACCCTAGTTAACATAATCCTGGTTATTTCATAAAATATTGATTACAAACATTAATTTCAAAGTGACTAACAATTGTCTAGGAAATTTAAACCCCCATTTCAGGAAACAGTAAACTACCAGTGAATTATTTCGTAAACAACTTGAGTTCACACCCTATTCCCTGTGAGATTCGACCCTAACCTAGTTGGGTTTTATATTGACAACGATTACTTACACCCATTCAAGAGTGTAGTTTGAGCGTTATCACTCGTCACTTGAGTCGTATCCTAAACGGTAAGAACAAACAATTAGAAAATTTCAGTGTCAAAAACCTAGGGTATTACATTCTCCACCTGTAGGATCATTCATCCCCAAATGAAGAATCAAGGAACCCATTAGCATGATTTATATAGAAGAATGCTTACACACCAAAAAGACAAATTTTAAAGTCCCAAGAAAAAGAACGGGAATCATACCTCAAGCAATGTCATCCAATGCGAGGAACAAGAATAGATATTTGGACTTTATGTCCTCTTCAGCTTCCCAAGTGGCCTTCTCAAAATTTTGATTCCTCCAAAGCACCATTACCGAAGCCATATCCTTTGTCCTGAATCTACGGAATTATCCGTACAAAATCTCAACTGGGACTTCCTCATAGGACAAGGAATCTAAAATACCATCATCTTCCAAAGGGACAGTAAAAAAAGGATCACCCACATACTTCTTGAACATCGACACATGGAAAACCGAAAGAATAGAACCCAAGCTCGCAGGCTACTCCAATTCATTGGAAACATTCCTAACTCTCCTCAAAATCTAGTATGGACCAACATCACGAGGACTGAGCTTCCCCTTCTTCCCAAACCACATCACTCCTTTCCTAGGAGTCACTTTCAAGAATACCCAGTCACCTACATCAAACTCTAAATCCCTTTGCCTAACATCCACCTAAAACTTTTGGATACTTTGGGAAGTCTTAAGTCTTTCCCTAATCACTTTCACCTTCTCAATGGACTAATGAACCAAGTCAGAACCAAACAACCTAGTCTCACTTACTTCAAACCACCCAACAGAAGACCTACACATCCTGCCATAAAGAGCTTCAAAATGAGCCATCCAAATACAAGAGTAATAACTACCATTATACATGAACTCAATTAGAGGTAAGTGATCCACCCTACTTCTCTTAAAGTCAATCACAAAAGCCCTTAGCATATGCTCTAAGGTCTGGATACTTTATTCCACTTATCCATCCATTTGAGGGTGAAAACTGACGGTAAGGTTCTTTTTAGTCCTCAAATGTTTCTGAAATGAATGCCAAATGTGAGAAGAAAATTGCATACCTCGATCTGAAATAATGGAAACAGAAGCACCATAAAATCTGAATATCTCATCAATGAACAACTTAGTATAATCCTCCCCAAAGTAAGTAGTCCTCACATGAAAGAAGTGAGCAGGCTTAGCCATGCTATCCACAATAACTCAAATTGAATCATACAGATTATGAGACTGTGGTAGACCCATGATAAAATCCATATTAATCATCTCCCACTTCCATACAGGCGTCTTTATCTCTAGAGACATACCACTGGGTCTCAAGTGCTCAACCTTCACTTGCTGACAGACCATACACTTAGTCACAAAGTTAGCCACATATCTCTTCAAACTGTTACACTAATAAATCTCTTTCAAATAATGATACATCTTTGTCCAATATGGGTGAACTGTATACCTTGACTTATGATCCTTAGTAAAAATCCTCTCTTGGAGCCTACCAAAATCAGGAACACACAACCTACCTTGGTACCATAGGATACCATCACCACCAATCTCAAAAGCCATAACCTTTTACTGACCTACATCATCCTTAATCTGCATCAGAATGGGATCCAAAACATCTTTCTCCTTCACATCAACGCCAAGCAATGATTAACCACTTCATGAATAATCACCCCTCTGTCCTCAGAGTCCAAAATCCAAACTCCCAAGTTAGCCAACTGGTGAATGTCCTTCACAAATCCTCTTTTCTCCTCATCCACATGAGATAAAGTCCCTGTGAACAACCTGCTAAGAGCATCAACAACTACATTAGCCTTACCTAGATGGTAGTGAAGTCTCATATCGTAATCTATACCACCTCTTCCAAAGATTCAACTCCTTCTGCGTAAACACATACTACAAGATCTTATGATCCAAGTAGATATCTATATGTACCCCAAACAAATAATGGTGTCAAATCTTCTAAGCAAAAACTATAGTTTCCGACTCCAAATAATGAGTCAGGTAGTTCCTTTCTTGAACCTTAAACTACCTAGAAGCAAAGGCCTTTACCTTACCATGCTATATCAAAACACAACCCATTCCCATACAAGATGCATAACAACACATCACAAATCCATCAGTACCCTCGGGTAAGGTTTGAACTTGCACAAAAATCAACTTATCCTTTAACTTCTTGAAGCTACCCTTGCAAACATCAAATTATAAAAACTTTACCTTTTCCTGAGTCAATATTATCAATGGAGAAATAATAGAGGAGAAAATCTTTATAAACCTTCTATAATACCCAGCCAAGCACAAGAAGCTCTGAATAACAATTGGAGTAGTGGTTCTAGGCCACCTCTTAACCACCTCAACCTTTTGTGGATCCACTCTGATCCCCTCACTAAAAACAACATGCCCAAGAAAAGTCACTGCATCCAACAAAACTCACATTAGAAATTTAGCATACAACCTCTAATCCTTTAGGGTCTGCAACACAATTCAAAGGCGATTGGCATGATCCTCCTCAGTTTTAGAATACACCAATACGTCGTCAATGAGCACTATGATACACTAATCCAAAGACTATTTGAAGACCAAATTCATGAGATCCATAAAAGCAGCCGGTGTATTAGTCAATCCAAATAACATGAAAAAAAACTCATAGTGACCATATAGAGTACGAAAAGAAGTCATAGGAATATTAGTCTCCCTAATCTTTAATTTATAATAATCCGAGCAAAGATCAACAACAATAATAACATACCCAGTGTATTCCCTATAGTGGGGTCTAGAAAGGGTAGAGTGTACGCAGACCATACCATTACCTCTGAAAAAGTAGAGAGGTTGTTTTCGATAAACCCCCAACTTAGGACCAATAATAGTATAGCAAATCACAAAACATAAATACGTATAGACTAGTACATTATGCAAAATAAACTAACACCGGTATCCATAAGGTAATATAACAGCCACCAGAAACTACTAAAAAACTATCTAAACTTGACAACCACATCAGCCTCCTGCGACATATCACTAAACTTATACTCCAAGCACTCCGTCTTGGCCTTGCTTAACCAAAATCCTTTAAAATCAAGGGTTTGTCTCCAAATCGCCACCTTATCATTAACTCTTCCCCGAGTCTCATCGATTAATACCACATCATCTGCTAATAACATACACCAAGGCACCTCTCCTTGAATATGCTGCGTCAACATATCCATCACCAAGAAAAATAAAAAAGGTCTAATAGTCGATCCCTGGTGCAAACCTATCAAAACTTGAAAGTGCTATAAATCACCTCCTACCATCCTTACACGAGTCTTTACGCCATCATACATATCCTAAATCTCCCTAGTGTATGCCACAGGCACCCTTCTAACCTCTCAACACCTCCACATAATCTCCCTAGGAACTTTGTCATAAGCCTTCTCAAGATTAATAAAAACCATGTGCAAGTCCTTCTTTCTCTCCCAAAAATGCTCCACTAATCTCCTCATAAAGTGAATGGCCTCTGTAGTCAAGCGACCTGGCATAAAATTGAACTGATTCTCAGAGATAGTCATAATACTTCTCAGCATCAACTCTACCACCCTTTCCTAAACCTTCATAGTATGACGCAACAACTTGATACCTCTATAATTATTGCAACTCTGGATGTCTTTCTTTTTCTTATACAGAGGAATCATCGTACTCCACCTCCATACTTCAGACATCTTTTCCGCCCTAAAAATAATGTTAAACAACCTTGTCAGCCACTCTAAACCTACCCATCCAGTGCTCTTCCAAAAATCCATTAGAATCTAATCTTACCCCATCTCCCTACCCTGACATATCCTGCGAGTAGCCTCTTTGACCTCCTCCACCTTGATATGCCTACAATAACCATAATCGCGACACTTGTCAGAATTCTCCAAGTCCCCCAACACAAAACCTTTATACCGCTTGTCATTCAAAATTTTATGAGGGCATCCTCAACCAACACTGTACTATTTTCTCCCTTGATGAATTTCACTTGGTCAAGGTCACGAGCCCTCTGCTCCCTGGACTTGGCAAGACTATACAACTTCTCATCCACATCTTTCTCCTTTAAAGCCCATATAAGCTCTCAAAAGTTGTTATCTTAGTTGTTGTAACTACTAATTTAGCCTCTCTCCTAGTGCCTTATACTCCTCCTTATTTGTCTATCTCTCCCCATCATCCTTACTCTCAACCAACTTAGCATAAGCCACCTTCTTAGACTCTACCTTCCTCTTAACCTCTTCGTTCCACTACCAGTCCTCTCGATGCTTGTTAGATCGACCTCTCGACACACCCAACACCTTTCCAACAGTCTCCCTAATGCAATTGGTAGTTATCTCCCATATACTATCCACATCCCCTCTACTATCCCAAGCCCTCCTACTTTACAACTTTTCCCCAATTTTCAAAGCACTAGCAAAAGTCAAGCTACCCCACTTAATCCTAGGCCAAGCCTCCACACTTCTCTTCTTTCGACCCTTGTTGATTACCAAGTCCATCACCAACAATCTATGTTAAGTCAAAAGATTCTCACAAGGTATTACCTTGCAGTCTCTATAAATCGCTCTATTACACTTCCTAAGGAGCAAAAAGTCTATCTGAGTTTTAATACCGAACTACGAAAGGTAATAAGAGGCTCCTTCCTCTTCTAGAAGCTCGAATTTACCACCCACAACCCAAAAGCCCTATTAAAATAAAAAAGATCAACTTTTTCTTTATTCTGATCCCCAAAACTGCAACCTCCATGCACATCATCATACCCTCTCGGTAAAGACCCAATATATCCATTGAAATTTCCTCCAATGAACAACATTTCTCTGCTCGAAAAGACTCTAACCACCTCATCCAAATCCTTCCAAAATTTCTTTTTCTCTTTCTCATCTAAACCTACTTGCGAAGCATATGCACTAATAATGCTCAAAAAGACCCCCCTACGACCAACCTAATCGACATCATCCTATCGTTCACACGCTTAACCTCCACCACCTACCCCCGAAGATCATCATATACTAAGATACCTACCCCATTCCTATGCCTCAGGCTACCCAAGTACCATAAATTATACTCGTCCATATCCCTCGCCTTAGGGCCTACCCATTTCATTTTCTGGACACGCGCTATACTAATCTTTCTCTTCCAAAGACTCTTCACGAGCTCTATGGACTTGCCTTGAAGAGTTCCTATATTCCAAGACCCTATTCTCAACTTGGACTCTCTCTTACCCCATATTAACCTACTACCTTTGGCACTCAACCCTAAACTCGATCCTAGACCCGCTCCTAACCCATTGCTAGCACCCATCTTGACCCAAGATCCTATTCTCGACGCCCAAGCCAACCTAGAGCATGACTGTAGCTTATCATCGACCACTACAGCCACTACTCAACAAAAGAAAGAAAAAGGCAAGAAAATATGTAAGGCTATGAAACACAAAGGAAAGGCAAAAAGACTCAAAGGTAATAATGCGATAAATCTACAGGGAAAAGGTAAGAAATAATCACATATACCCATGGACACAATCACTATCCAGTGTGACAACTAACAATTAATAACAATAATTCTACTAATCACAATACCTCAAATCTACTTTAGAAAGTAAAACCAATACAAGAAAAAATTTCAACACGTAAAAGAGAAACTGGAACCAATAATCCCATAAGAAATAGTCAAGATACACACTTAAGAAACTAGGAAAGAAATAGCTAAGGATATATAATAAGACACGAGGCATATAAACTAGAAAAGATGAAACGAGTGCGCCTGATCCTATTGAAAGAGGAAATGATGGTGTTTTCTTGATCTTTCATTGAATTTCGGTAATTTGGTGGAGAAATTGGTCGCCGGAATGTTGTTACCATCAGTTTTACCCACTGTTGATATCACCCAGACTTGAATGACAGAGAGTGTGTTGGCCACCGGCAAAACCTGTTGTTGGAGTTTCACCGAATCTAGTTTACCACTGCTTCTTGGTAGTCGCCAGACCACCAATTCTAGTAGTGATAAGAGATTTGTGGCTCACCAAATAATATGGGCATCAGTGCTGCACTCACTTGTCGGTTGTCAGCACTGTCTAAGAAATATTATAGAGAGAGATTTAACGAGAGATACGTCAGATTTTATTATTAACCAGAGATCTAAAAAGTGAATTTCCAGAAGAAAATGAGGGATTTTTATCGGCGATACATCAAAAAGAGACAACGGGGAGGATCTACAAGTCGCTAGAAAAAGTAGTAACTAGAGATCTGGTCGATGAAAACTCTAAACTTTTAAGCTTAGGGTCGAGAGAAACCCTAAACTAGAATTTTTCACTCACTTTAGAAAAATTATGAAACACGACCAAAGATTAATCTTAGAAAAATAGTTAGCATCCTGAAGCTAGTAAAAGAGATCATCAATCCTAGAAAGAGGGTACTTATTCTTCATAGTAACCTTATTCAACTTTCAAAGTCTATGCACATCCGAATAGACCCATCTTTCTTATGCACGAAAAGCACAGGGGCACCCCATAGAGAAACACTAAAAGGGTTGAAACCCTTATCTTAAAGATCCTTTAACTGTTTTTTAAGCCCCTTTACCTCAACTGGAGCCATTCTATAGGGAGGAATGGAAAAAAGATTAGTATCTGGTAGAAGATCGATCCCAAAGTCAATCTCCCTATTAGGAGGGATTCCAGGAAGATCATCGATAAATACTTTAGGAAATTCATTAACCCACAGGGACAAATTGCAAGGGGGACCCTCAGAGCTAGAATCCTTAACCCAAACAAAATGATAAAGACATCTCTTAAAAATTAACTTCTGAGCACTAATATAAGAGATAAACCCCCCTTTAAGAACCAAGGACTTCCTTTCCCATTCTATTGTCGATTCATTAGGGAATTGGAAACTGACCATTCGGGTCCTGCAATCTAGATAAGCATAGCACGATTGAAGACAATCCATCCCTAAGATCATATCAAAATCTACCATATCAAGATCTACTAAATCCACCAAAGACTCGTTATGAAAGATAGACAATACACAACCACTATAGATTTACCTAATAACAATAGAATAAACATCTAGAGTAGGCACAGAAAAAGGCTTAGAAATGGTATCAGGACCAACACTGAAATGCCCAACTACATAAGAGGTCACATAGAAAAGTGTGGACCTAGATCAAGCATACAATACACATTACGAGAGAAAAACTTTAACATACCAATGAAAATATCAGGAGATACCTCAAATTCTTTATGGGTGAAAAGAGCATAGAGATGATTTCGGCCAGTGTTGGTACAAGAAATAACACCCTTTGGTGGTGGAGACAAGGAAGTAGCAATCAGGACCTTATTAGTTCCAATAGTCACCTTAGCTAAAGGACAGTTCCTCTGAATATGACCAGGCTGACCATATTTGAAGCATAAGTTCATTCTATCATCGCAATAGCCACGTTGAAGCTGATCACAGAATTGACAAGGGGGATAGGGTGGGGTTGACTGAGCTCTACTAGCCTGATACTAGGCACCTTTTGCCTTATGACCATTGCTAGACTTAAAATGACAATAATCAGGTGGCTTATGATAAAGAGCACTATCCATCAAATAGGAATTAGAACTTCCCCAATTCTTCCTCTTGGACCACTGTCTACCATCTCTTCTGCTAACTTGATGGCCTCTACCCTGCTTTCAATATCTGAACTATTTGTTCTATCTTTCTCCCATCTCGTCTTGCTTTTTTTTCTTATACTCAACTTGTTACATATAATCAACAAGTCTTGAAACATCCATATCACTATTCAACATAGAGGCCTTACACTCTAAAACTAAGTCATGAGATAAACCCGAAGCAAAATTCCTTATCCTAGCCCTTATGCTAGACACTAACTTCGGAGCATAGCGAGACCACTGATGAAATTTCAAAAAATATTCCTTGACACTCATCGTACCTTTCCTTAAGTTTAGAAACTCTTTGGCCTTAGCCACCCTCAACTCTTATGGAAAGAAACGATCAAGGAAGGCTACAAAGAACTCCTCCTACATAATCTGCTCAGCCTCATCACCCTTAGATGGATCCTACTCCTTATACCACTAATATGCCATATCTTTTAACTGATATGAAACAAACTCCACACCCTCTATATCTGTATCATGCATCACCCTAAAGATTTTCTCCATATTATTAATAAACCCTTAAGGATCCTCCTCAACCTTAGATCCAGTGAAGGTTAGGGGATTCAACCTCATGAACTGACCAACTCATGTAACCAATAAATAAGGAGCAGCAGAATCACCTTGACCTAATTGGCGAGACAGGTAGGTCACCCACAAAGTAAACAGATGAATAGAATGGCAAAACACTTTATTAGAGATAACTCTTTGAGGTGACTTAGCATGAGTGTCACCAACCAAAGAACGACTAGTGGGAAAATGGTGGAACCTCTTGGTGGAGAGGCACAATCGGGGGTAGGGACCCTAGACCAAGTATGTACACCATAAATGAGGTGAGTCCTCTCCATATTGCCCTTAGGTGGGTTAAAGGTTCCAAAAGTGTTTTTACGAACATTAGATCTTCCAGGAAGCATGATCTAAAATGCAAACAAACTAGGAGTTAGAGAAATTCCATAACCCTAGACTCTATAGCCCAAAATAGAATACAAGAAAGGGAAACATTCCTAAATAACTTATAACTTCCCCTTTATAAGTGTGGCATGCTACGCATCCATAAAAAGAACTTTTCTCAACACGGCTTTGTTGACATCCAACAACCCTGAACCTATGTCTGATACCAAGCTTATCACGACCCAACCCCAGACCCAATCGTAACTGGTATCTCAAGTCCACTGAGGATTGGAGACCACCCCCATAGCCTGTTCAATTGAGAGAAACCCTAATAAACGGTTGAAGACACCCATACTATAAATCTAAAATAATTTATGTAACTCAAAAGTAAGCTCTAAGTGTCAACAACAACCATTCCCACACTTTGTTCTCAAAAGCCTCTAAATTAAAATACCAAGTTAGGTTGGGACATGCCTCCCGACCATGGCCAAAAAGGGAATCCAAAATATGAAAAGAAACCAATAGGATTTAGATACTCATAAAGAAAGCAATGAAAAGTCTAGACTTCTGGTAGATGGAGGCTCTCCACTTCAACGTAAACCATCTGACAAACTGGGCCACCTAACACTATACAAACTAATAAAACAACTCATAGGACCCTACATAATATGGGTTATGAGTCTGGCTTCCCCTACTGGAAAGGCCCAGTTTGTGTTAGTCGCACAAACTAGAGATATCCAAGGAAGGCTAGGGAATGCCCCGACCAAACACGATTCCCAGATATGTATAAAAATATGTAAAATGTGAACTATACATATGATCATCAAGACCCTCATGCCCGAAAATGTGGTTTTCGGTATTGGTCCGACCTGGAACCTACACCTTCATGGAGAGCTACATAATCTCTTTTAAGCCCAAATTAAAATATTTGCATGTAACCCATCCATTAATCAAGGAATCATCTATCAAGGCATATACCAATAGTTTCATCATACCAATTATGCTTGAAAGCTTGTATAATTATACCATTTTGATTATCCATTGACTTGGAGAAATGCCCCGACCCCTAAGTCTCAATTTTAAAACATATACATGGACACCAAGGACTTTCCAAAGCCATTTTTAAATATTTAGCCATTAGTGCACTGCAACAGATTACAAGAGTAGGCAAAACCATGTGATTATCTATATTCTGAAACCAATTATGCAAGTAGGTTGAGGTTCTAATCAATTTCATACCAAAATTCTTAAAAAGTGAGGGAATTCCATGACCCCCTATTCCATTACATATAAATTTGGGTGAATCCATGACCCCCATTCTATTTAACATGACCATGCACCCAATGAGATCCAAATCCATCAATAAAACATAAGCAAATACATGTAAACCATGGGAATATCCTTTAAACAATAAACATCCAAAACCCTCAACCCAAATTACAAAACAACACATTAAAACCATAGGAATATCAAACCATTAGCATGTCATTACAAGGTTGGGAAAGAGATACATTCCGGAAACACCAAGAAATTTGGAAGAGAAACCATCAATTGAGCCCTAGATGTTTAATCCCTAGGAAACCTAGCTTTTTTCTTGAATTGAGAATTTTGAGAGAAGAGATGTGTGTTTTGATTTATTTAAGGATGATAATGAGACCCTAGAAGTGATTTTTAGTCATGGATTTTTATTGGTGAATGAGAGAAATAACCAAAGTGCCAATTAAAAGTGCAGGAAAATAATGTACAGTCGTTATGGGTCGGGTAATGGCTTATAATGTCTGGCTATGAGTTGTTGCCTGGATTCATAGCTTGAGTAGAAAGTTAGGGCATCCACACTGTTATGGTCATGAGTTCCACCCTACAACTCATGACCTTACACTATGACTTGTGAGATCTAATCATGATCAAAATAGTAACCCAAGGCTATCTCACTGTTTTGATCACGAGTAACACCCTACGACTCGTGACCACAACCTATCGATCGTAGGGTCCCAATCGTACCCTGAACAGTAAATTAAGACACCTCACTATCTTAACTAGGCTAGGTACTATAAAACTTATGAAGAGTCTTCATGACTCATCACCTAAGTCATACCCAAAACAATAAGCACAAACAATGAGAAAATTTTAGAGTAAAAAACCTGGGGTATTACAATTTCTCTCAATGATAATATTTTAGGTAATGACGTTATTCCTATAAAAATTTCATAGTATCTTTCATATCTAAGGATCTTGTTTAATGGTTCTATGTTTATGCTTGAGCCTTGTAATCTTCACTCAAGCCCCTATTGGTATGAGTAAGTTGACCTATAGTTAATAAGACAAATTCTTAATAGCTAAAGATAGAATATTTTCTTTCACCACTTTACTATATCCTTAGTCTTTTTTCGAGGATAAATGACCCTAAGGAGGTAATTTAACACAGCAAAATTCTAAACTAAGATCTGAAGCACTATTCAAATACATATAGATATGAATTTGATGATTTTTAATTGTATATAGGTTTTAATAGCAACTCCTTAGTGAGAGCAGAGCTTTGCTTATGAATTAAGTTCATGAAAAACTTCTAGCTCAAAGTTAAGTTGAAAACTTCTTTGCCAATTAAGTTTCTTTCTAAGATTTTACTCGAGAAACTTCAAACGACCATCACTCATAGAATATAATGAGTGTTTGTAATGACCCGAGACTACCCTTAGATGTCACACGGTTCTTAAGACTACATGTAATCCCAATATAATACAAGGGACTGTCTAATGCCTGAGCAACTGATTAAACATGTTTAAGAGATAAACTTACTAAGTAGAAGCATACTCATGAGATAATATCTTTCATTAAATTGTTGTTAAAAGTTTACGACACTGGTTATACAAAATAAAACTAAAAATGAATGCATTAACTCTGATTGACTATCTATGATGCATCATCTACTAATACAAACTATAGGTAGCTGGGAAATTACCCCCGGTTATCCCTAATCAATACAAATGAAATCAAAATAAAACATTATAACTGACTTAAGTCCTCAAAAAAAGAGAACTCATCCTCTATTGGGTAAAAACTATGAACTGCCTAATCATGAATTTGTGAGCAAGAACCAAAACCTATAGAATGAAACAATGCAACCACATAGACATATATGTGGTCAGTACTTCTGGAATGTACTTAGTATATGGGGGTGAATGCAATGAGTAAACACTGACATAAATCATAAGCTTAGAAACATGTATACTAAGCATATGAAAACTCATCATATTCATGGATAAACCTAAAAGCTAAAATATCATAAAGTATAAGTCATAAAGAAACATATGATAAAGTCAGTGACTCATTACACTTTGTTTCTAAAATCATCTTTCTATGAAAGATTCTTACAACCGACATAAACCATGTGAGCTAGGACAAAGTCCAACATCTAAGCCACATTTATGGAGGTTTTACCATACCTTACAATTGGTGTAGAATCTGAAGTGGAGTGACCACTAAAATGAGACTATTTTGGCAAGGGATATGCTTTGAGGCGAGGCCCATTTAATCTGTGGACTAACATAAATTCTGGTAGATCGGGTGCATTGAACCCACATCCCCCATAGTATTAAATACTACTCCCAAAATATATTAGTGCTCACAATATATGAAATTCACCTTAAATTAAGCATATAAGATTATAAATAAGAAAACCAATCATTCTTATGTTACTAAATCATGCTCATGAATAACTGTGTGAATTTCACATCATGCCTGAGATCATAAAATCAAAACTGAAATCTTAAACATATTGAGATAAACTATAATCTGAAAACATAAGCCTGAATTATTTGTAAACTGACTTAATCATGCCCAAAAATATATACATTTATCAACTCAGGAACTTCATGTCAAAATTCTAAAACCCATCTCATAATATCATTTATGAGAGTCAAAACATGAATAAATGTAAATTCTTATGCTAAATAAACTTTAAATCAAAAGGAAACATCATAATTTCAAAATCATAGAAAGTAGGTATGAACCCTAGCCATCTTAAAATTCATGTAAAAATATAAATTTTGGGTACAAGATAGAAGATAATCCTTGTTCAAACCATACATTCTTGAACTTCTCAATTTCTTGAAGAAAAACTTGAGTTTGGAGTCTTGGAAGTTGAACTATGGGAAAAAACCCTAGTATTATTTCTCTTGAGGTGTAGAGGAGAAAAAACGATGAAAACTCAATAAATATTGAGTAAATTATGTTTATAGAGTGATGTAGGTCGTGGTTAAGGGTTTTGAGGTACGAAAAGGACCAAACTACCACTAAGAAAGTCTTAAAACCTTGCAGAAATATCTCGATTGACGATTTCACCGGAAGGCCCATCAACTCCCATTGTCAATATAAGGGTGATTTTTAGCTTTAATGCCTAAATTTGATTATTTCAATTAATGGACCATCAAGTACTTGAGAGCTCGTCAACTCCCGTCGTCAACCTCTGGCAAGCAGATTTTCTCAGGTGAAATGAGCATAACTTTCTACTCTAATATCGGATTAAGGTAAACTAAGATATGTTGGAAAGATGACTTAAATACCTTTAATTTAGTGTGTCTTGAGACATAAAACTCTATATATTCTAGAAGTTTTACCCTTGTAGGCTCAACTACTAAAACTCAATAGATAATAAATGCTCTAAACTCAACTTTTCTCTAAATGCTTCTTATGATTATGATTCGCATCGAAAGCACTTTACACAATAGATGAATGATCATTAAACTTATATATGGCTTTAAATAATCACTTTTTTGGCTCTGAAATAGATGATGAACGGTTAGAAACGTAGCTAGGAGTTTGTGGGGTGTTAAAATCTTAAAGCTCAAGACCCACTAAATTAAAGGTCTTTGTGTCTTCTTTCCAATGACAATGACTGTTTGTTAATACGATTACAAGGTTGAAAGTTATGATTAATTACTAAAGTATGTTAGTGCTAAGGACAATTTAGCGAAGCACCAAACAATTTGACATATGATGGCCAAAATTGCCTGAAAATCTTTAAAAACTCTTCATATCGGTGATTTGAGGTTGCACTTTTTTCAACCAACAAATAGTTTAGCCATATAAGCACTATATTGCTGAAATAGTCTACAAAAAATCATTAAAAGTTCATTTTCCAAGTTCTCCCAATTTCTTTATATTTTTCTATAGCCCCAATTTGATATTTTCTCCTCTTCTCCGCCTCAACCCAAAGGTAAGTTAATCTCATGCAATTCTAAGCAATTTCTAGATGTCAATCATTCTTTTTCAAGATTATTACTAAAATTCTACACCATAACCTAGAATTTTGAAGAAAGTTCAACCAAGATTCTAAGAACTAAATTCTTGGAGATTCTTCTTCAGATTGGGTTTCCTTCTTGACTTCTTAGAAAATAATTAAGGTACATAGGACTTCAATGGAGGTTTCCTTTCATCCCATTTCCAAAATTTTAGTTTTTCATGAATTTAAGAATAAGGTTAGGGTTTATAAATCTAATTTTAAACTCATTTATTTATGAAGCATATTTCATGATTTCTTAATGTTTTTAGATATGATTATGATTTCTATAAACACTATAGATATATTTGTCGAACTTTAATTCTTTGTATGATTCTTAAAAATTGGATTTTTTTGAAACAGACATCTCAAGCATGGCTTTAGAATACTTATGACATAATGAATTTTCAAGAAACTCGAATAAACCCAAAAAAGGGAAAATTTCATGAAAGTTATGAAATAAAAATTCGTTAGACCCCAAAGTTTCAATGATATTATTTTGAGAGGTCCATCATATTTAATTACAATTTTTGAGTAGAATAGTAACACGAAATGTTAAAGGTACCATAATCCCAAAATAATAAGGGTCACCGATTAGGACATGCCATGGAGACATAGCATACCCTGATGTTAAATCCAGTAATCTAGCATAAAAAGGGCATGCCATGTTCGTTGTTTTCCATGATAAGGGTGTACCATGCCCTTGGTGTGGCCTAATAAGGGTGTGCCATGCCTAAGGGTGCAACAACACCAAATTTTAGTTTTTTCTTAAGTTTTTGTAATACCCCATACTTTTTCCTAGATCAATTTAGCTTCTAGGATGTCAAGGGTTAGCTTCAAATATGAATAACCTTTGATAAATATAGAATTTTCTAGTTCTAGACCCTCCAATATGCAGAAAATTTTCTCATCTTTCCAACGATACAAATTTTGCCCCAACCCGACACTCGGTTGACTAGTTAAGGCGTTTTTAGTAAAACAGTGTGCTATTTAGGCAACCACCGCATCGCGGTGACAATCAAAATGGCAATTTTCCAATTCTAATGGAACTCTATGATAAGCCCGCATCGCGGTGAAGCCTCATTTCCCAATTTTTAAATTTAAGTAACTCACCACGATGGTGGAGCGTCACAGTGATGGCCCAAATAACATTTCAGTGGCTGACCGCGATAGCTCTGCGTCGCGTTGACTTTCTAGTTCCCAGTCGTCAATTTTTAGTGAGCCACCGGGATAGTGGCGCATCGCGGTGGCATGTCAAATCAGAAAAATTCTTCTTTTTCCAGTCCCGATAAAAATTTTAAAAAGGGAAATTAGGTCAATTCCCAAGCCCCAATTCATCCAAAACAAGGAATTAAGCTCCTTCTTAAGCACTTTATGCATATTTTCAATAATTCTCTCTAAAAGAAAAACCCTAGATCTCAAAGACTTACTCTCCAAAAAATCAAATTTCCCTCATTATTTATCCAAGAAAACTCAAATTGAGGATTCCCAAATCAAGATAATTAATAATTCATCTTCAAGAGCTCAAATAGAGATTCAAGTTAAAGCTTCCTTAGAAATTTCACCAATTAAGATATGTCGGGTTTATAAACAAGGATCCTCTTTTATCCTTGTGCCTAAAACTAGCTTATAACTATAAATTTACATGATTTTGTATGAATATACATGAGATTTAAATTAGGGTTCACACCCATTATTGCTATTTGCAAGATTATGAGTTTTGAGATATTTTGATGTTGAATTGTATGTCTATTTGCATATTTTCATACGTATTGCAGTAAATTTAAGATTTTGGGTTGAATTACAATTATTTTCTTTAACAAGCATGAATATTATGATGTTTTGACATGAAATTAATGCATGGGTTATTACCCCTAGATTGAATATTATTATTCCAAGAGAGATTGTGCTTTAAGCATCATATGGTCAGTTTAATTTTATCTTTTTAATAAAGATTTGATCTTTGATCCTCAGATAAGATTTGGAATCCACTTTATAGATTTACTACAGTTTACATAAATAGATTTGCTTTATTTACATATTTAAATCAGATAAATGCATAATTGATTTTATAATTAACCCTTATGCTAGCTTTTAAAAGTATATTTTCAACAGAATAAGCATACAAATTAAAGAAAGTAGTATTTAGCACCGAGAAGGAAGTGTGGGTTTAGCACATCCTACTTCCACAAAACTACGATCCAATATAGGTACTGATTCAGATTATTCCTATTTCTATATGGATGATAGTTATAGGTTTGATCACATAGATTAGGTTATACTCCTTGGAAAGAGTATGGAACCTCTTCTCAATGTGAGGTTTTCCCATAAGGGAATGAGATGTTCGACTCTATGATAGGTCACATGATTTATGTCGGTTAGAAGATCCTCCCTACAGTTTGCAGAGTAGTTTTAAAGTTATTTTCCCTGCAAAAAAAAGTAATCCTAATAGTAAAGACTTTCAGAATAATCTTAACAGAAAAGCTTTTAGAAACTAAGTGTAAAGGGTCACAACTTTACTCAGATGTTGCTTTACAAAAAGACATTAGCTACAGACTTCAGTTTTAAGATTTCAGAATTCAAAAATAAAAGTGAGTCATTTCTACACTTAGACAACATAATTTGCAGATAGAACACTACTACAGCTTTAGAAGTAACTGTTATAACTCACCAGATTTATAAAGTATGATTTACTACCCATGATAATAACTCTTAGCTTTCAGATATTCCAGTTTATGTGAGTCATCTACATTTAGCATGCATTGTTTTTACAAACTATGATGATGTTGAGACATTATTTTTCTTATGCATCCACCCCCATATACTTAGTACATTCTCAAAGTATTGATCCACATATATGTTTATGTTCTACATTGTCTCATAATGTAGGTTCAAGTGCTCAATTCCAGCAACGTGAGTGATTTCGAGCATCTTCATCTATATCTCGACAGTTGGTGAGTCCTCATAGTTTGAGTACTTAGTCATTCAGTTTTGAAGCTTATTAGTTTAAATGGTCCAATATTTTAAGATAGTTCGAGTCATCTTGGGGTTTGTCCCAGTGACTCTATATTTATTAGTAGTAGAGGCTTTTCATACTGCTAGTTTTGATTCAAATTTTTTTGTATTGATTGTTCCAAGTAGTTAGTCTAATACTTTTCAGAGATTTTATTCAAATATTCTCATTTAGCTTAGAAAAATTTCCATATTTAGTCTAATCTTTATATCTATTTTTCCTTATTATGTGATTCAGACTTAGTAGAAGGCAAACAGGGTTATCTTAAGGCTACTCGTGTCTTGAGCACCGTGTGACATCTCAAAACCCATTTTTAGGGTGTTACAAACTTGGTATCAGAGCCTAAGGTTTATATGAGTCCTAGGGAGTCAGACAAGCAGCGTTACATAGAGTCTTGATCATGGGTGTGAAGTATGCCACATTTATGAGAAAGACGCTACAGGACATTCTTAGGAAATCAGCCATATTTACTAATTCCCGTAGTAATGATAACCAGCCACCCTAGCCTGCTGACCTTCTAAATAAAAATGTATCATATGTTGAATTTCAGGCTTCCTTTCAGGCATTGGCCCAAGTTGTGACTGCCAATGTTCAGGGAAACCATCAGGCGGTAGTCCCACTTTAGCAAAATGGTGATTTAGCAGTATCCAGAATTTGAGACTTCATGAGAATTAATCCACCAGAGTTCTTTGGGTCAAAAGCAAGTGAGGACCCGTAGCTTTATTTAGAAGAGGTGAAGAAGATCACTCTATTTATACATATATCTTAAGAGGAGAGTGTAGAGTTGGTATCCTATAGATTGAAAGATATAGCATATGATTGGGTAGTTATGTGGAAGAATAGAAGAGGTAAGAATGTATCTTTTATGAGTTGGCAAGTGTTTCAGAATGCATTTCTAGAAAGGTTCTTTCCACGTGAAATAAGAGAAACTAAGATAGAGGAGTTTGTGAAACTGAGGCAGGGCTCAATGATAGTAAAAGAGTACTAATTTAAGTTCAATCAGTTATCTAAGTATGCCCCTGATATGATGGCTGATCCTAAGGCAAGTATGAGTAAGTTTGTTACTGGAATATCTGGTTTGATAGTCAAAGAGTGTAGGACTCCCATATTTATTGGGGACATGGATCTTTCTAGGTTTATAATTTATGCTTAGTAGATTAAGGTAGAGAAGTTAAAGGGAAGAGATGGGAAATAAAAAGACTAGAACCAGGCAGTTTGAGTATGGCCATACTAAGTTTAGAGGGGGAAATCATTCGCAGTTTTAGAATCATTCATCTATGTCAATGCCATATTTAGTCTGTTCTTCTGCTCCCAGAGCTAGGCAGAAGTAGTGGGGTAAGACTTCTATGTCCAGATCTCAGAATAGTATCAGTGGAAAGCCCAGTTAACCTCCATGTGATAAATGTGGTAAGAATCATCCTTATGAGTATTTGTTAGGACTAAAAGGTTGTTATGGTTGTGGTAAGTTAGGTCATAGAATTAGAGAGTGTCCACATGATAAGCACGGAAATAGACATGTTTGTCCCCAAACTCAGGCTTTTAGTTCACCAGTTCCTTTAGGTCGCCCAGTCCCTCCTCAGGGCGCATCATCTAGTACCGGTGGCGGTTAGCACTAAAATTGATTTTATGCTTTACCATCCCATTAGGAGAAGGAGGATTCACCAGATGTTGTTATTGGTATTCTTCTTGTCTTTCATCTTGATGCTTATATGTTGGTAGACCCCAGTTTTAGTTTCTCTTATGCGACACCATTAGTTGCAGTGAATTTTGAAATGGGTCCAAAATTCGCTTATATCAGCAGAAGATTATAGTTCTAAGTAGTTGATTCACCCTGGGGCTACCAAGTTTTACCACAATTTGCAAGAATTTTATTGCTGGAATGGTATGAAGAGGGACATTGCATAGTTTGTGGCTAAGTTTCCCAACTATCAACAAGTGAATATTGAGAAATAACTACCAGGAGGAATACTTCAGGATATCTACATCCCCACTTAGAAGTGGAAAGTCATTAATATGGATTTCATTGCAGGACTTTCTCGCACCAGATGTCACCATGATTTAATTATGGTCATTGTGGATCCAATGACCAAGTTAGCCCATTTCTTGCCAATTAAGAACTTAGATAATACAGAAGATTATGCTATGTTATATGGTCATGAGTTATTGAGGCTCCATGGGACTCCCTTATCCATCATTTCAGACTGAGGTACTCAGATCACTTTGCAATTTAGGTAATTATTTCAGAAAGGCCTTGGTACAAAAGTAAGGCTTTGTACTACCTTTCACCATCAAACATATGTCCAGGTTGAGCAAACCATCCAAACTATAGAGCACAAGTAGAGAGATTGTGTGATTGACTTTATGAGGAATTTAGATGATCAACCCCTGATTGAGTTTGCCTATAGTAACAGCTTCTATGCTAGTATTTAGATGGCTTCATTTGAGGACTTATATTGGTGTAGGTGTAGATCACCTATTGGTTTATTTGAAGTGTGTAAAATAACTTTGTTTAGGCCGAAGTATATTCTCAAAGATATGGAGAAGGTTTAATTGATTCGTGAGAGGTCAAAACTGCTCAAAGATAGCAGAAATCATGTGTAGATATTAGGAGAAGGAAGCTAAAATTCACATTTGGTAATTGGGAATTTCTTAATATGTCACCCATGAAGGGGGTTTTGAGGTTTGGAATAAAATAAAGGCTCAACACTTAGTATATATTGTTCCTTATGAGATCAAAAAGTGTGTTGGAGATGTCGCCTATGAGATAGATCTTTCATCGGAACTAGTCGTTGTACATCTAATTTTTCATGTATCTATGTTGAAAAAGTATATTAGAGACCCATAATTGGTAGTTCCTATAGAGAGTATTGGAGTGAAATATAGTTTGTCATATGAGGAGATTCCATTTGAGATCCTTGATGGATAAGTTCGAAGGTTAAGGAATAAGGAGGTGGCTTTGGTAAAGGTTCTTTGGAGGAATCAATCAGTTGGGGGAGCGACGTGGGAAGCAAAAGTAGAAATGATAAGTTGATATCCACATCTATATACTACTAGCACAGAGTCATCTTTAGTTTACAAATCCCTTTTAATTTATTCTACTAACCGAAATCATTAATTAAAATAGTTCATCCTACGAAGTTTATGTGTAATAAGATAATTTAGTTGTAAGTTCATGATTGAGGTGAGTATCTCAGTTGTAGAGTAAGATAAGTTTTAGACACCGAGTTAGCTAGTCCATTAGATAGATACTTCCCCACCAAACCTTTATTCGATGACCAATGGTCCCAAGAGGGAGATAATATTTGACCCCAAAATTTCAATGATTTTATTTTGATAGCTCCATCATGTTTATTGTAATTTCTGAGTTGAATAGTAGTAAGAAATGTTAAAGGGATCATCAGGAAGTATTTCAGAATTTTTTGAACACGTCTCAGGATTTTGGGTCCCCAAAACTATAAGGGTTAGCGATTAGGGAGTGCTACAGAGGCATGACACACCCTGACACAAAAACTAGTGGCCTAACATGATATGGGCATGTCACTCTAACTGGTTTCTGCAATAAAAGTGTGTCACACCCCTGGTGTGGGGCGATATAGGTGTGTCACGTCCAAGGATGCAGCGATGCCAAATTTAGTTTTCTATTCAGTTTTTCAAAGTATTTTGGGTCTTTTACACCAAAATCAATCCTACAACAAATACTAAACTCGTATCCCCACTATTACAAGTCAGAATACACGATTCATATTGTCCTAAATTCTCAAGAACCAAATAAGGGTTCTCAAAAATTCAAACTTTCAAGGATTAAATTTAAACTTTCTTCCAACAAAACTCATCAAGTTCAGGTCTGTGGGATTTGAAAAAGGATATATATACCTCCGTCCTTGTGCCCAAAAGTTCAATTTTCACATGAATTTAAGGATTTTAAATAGCTAGGGTTTATACACATTTTCATGCTTTTGAAATTATTATATTCCCATGTGATTTAAAGCTAATTTAGTATAATCATTCATATTTACTCATGTTTTTATCTACATGGTTGATGTTATGAGATGAGTTTTAGTATTTTGAAATGAAGTTATATAAGTTTGTAAATTTATGACTTTCAGCATGACTCAGCTAGTTTACAAGTGAAAGTATGTGATTTTAGCATGACTGTCTCAATTTATAAGAATTTTAGATTGCTACTTCAAATTACAGATTATTACAGTATAATTTAGATTTAATTTTGATATTATGATCTCAGACATGATATGAAGTTCACACAAATACTCATGAGTATGATTAGAAATGGAAGTATGATTGGTTTATAAGGTGAATTTCATATATTATGAGAAGTATATATATATATATATACACAAAAAAATTAGGAGTAGTATTTAGCACCGAGGGAAATGTAGGTTCAGCGCATCCTATTTCCCATAAACTAAGTGCCACCATAGGTTTAAGGGGCCTCGACAGATGCTATCTCCCTTGACCAAATGGGATCAGTTTAGTGATAACTTTATTTCAGGTTTTGTACCAGTGGAAAGTTATGGAACAACTCTCCTTAACATTGGTCAGACGTTGGACTCCATTCTAGCTCACATGCTTTATGTCTGTTATAAGAATTTCTAATAGAAAAAGATAATTTCAAAAACTAAGAGTAATGACACACTAACTTTATCAAATGGTGCTTTATTTAATTTATGTTTTAGGATATTTTAGCTTTTAGCTTTTTCATGATCAGGGTGAGTCTATTTATACTTAGAATGCATGTTTTAGGATTATAATCAATTTTAGCTTTACTTATTGCACTCTCACCCTTATATACTTAGTATATTCCAGAAGTATTAACCACATATATGTCTGTGTGGTTATATTGCTTCATAATGTAGGCTCTACTATTTGTCATCAGCAGCACGATTTGCCACGATCACCACCTCTGACATCCAACCAGTTGATGAGTTCTCATAGTTTAAGGTCTAAGTTTATATTTATTTCCAGATACTTATTATTATTAGTCCAGACGTTATGATTTCAGTTAGGGCATGTCCTAATGACTTTTTAGTTTTAGTTAGAGGCTTGTAAAGACTAGTCAGATTATTTATTTTCCTTTAGATTCTCATGAGTTTCAAATGATGTTAAGCTACAGTGTTTTATTGAGATTGTCCATCCATTTGAACCCAGTTTGTAATTTCTTTCAATTTTAGCTCATGTATTTTTTAAGATTACTTTATTGTGGTTCAATGCTAAGAGGATATCATGGGTTAGCTTTGGGGCTACTTGTAGTCCTAAGCACTGTGTGACGTACAGGGGGTAACCTCAAGTCATTATAGAATCTTCGTAAATATTCTACCTTTATGTATAAATAAGCATGATTTAGATACGTCCTGATCACATGTTATGAACTACTTTTAGGAGTAGTATTTAGCACTTAGAGGACAAAGGTTCATAATAAGCCCAAGTTCCAAAGCCACGTGCCACCATAGGATAAAGGTCTTCTGTTAATTGAGGTTGACATCTTTGCCCCTTTTAGGTATATCTTTAGTATTATTACATTTATGATTCTAACTATGGTAGTGTAATACCCCGGTCGTTTCTTAAGCCTAAATTTATCTTTTGAGTGGATATATATGACTTCCAAAGTGATTTATGTTTAAAACATATTTTATTTCTCTAATTTCTATTTTTTTTCATGTAGAGCATTGAATAAGCTTTCCATCAATACCAATTTCATCAAAATCCGACATCGGACGAGGGAGTTATGGCCATTTTACTAAACATTATCAGACCGTCCAGGTTTGACGGTCGACCTGGCGGACCGTCAGGTCCTTGGTGGACCGTCAAGTGTCCCTTCAGGCCAAAGAATTGACCTCTCTTTCTGGTCTCCGTGTGACAGCCAAGATGGCAAACCATCAAAAAGTTGACGGACCATCAAGGGGTCCGTCAGGTCGAGACAGAATGTCTCGTTTCTGGCCCTCGAGTGATGGACGACTTGGTGGACAGTCAGTTTCCTGACGGACCATCACTTCGACCATCACGTCGAGGCAGAACGTTCCAGTTTTGGCACTCGAGTAACGGATGATCTGATGGACCATCAGGAGACTTAACGGACCTTCAGATCGACCGTTACAGGACCCGATCAGTGAATTTCATCTTTTTCAAAAAGGGTATTTTGGTCATTTTCGCCCCATATGGTCTTATATATATATCCTAGTAGATAATAGCCATTCATTTTTTCTCCTTTCCTCTTCCAAGAAACATCTAGAAATTAGGGTTTCTTCCAAAACCCAAAAATTCAATCTTCTTCCAAGAAATTCAAGGATCTTCCATAGATTTCTCCAAGTTGTTCGAGAATTAAGTTCCCCAAGTCAAGGGCATCAAGAATCTTGGTCTAAAAGTGTGAGAAATAAGTTCCAAACAAGTTTCTACATCTCCAAAATTATAATCCAAGGTATGTGGGGTTTGAACAAGAACATTCCTTTCGTTCTTGTGCCTAAAGATTTACTTTCTATTATTGATTTACATGATTTTGCAAGTGGGTTTACACCCAAATTTCTTTATTTATGATTTATGAGATTTGAGTTGAATAAGTTTGATATTTATGATTATTTCACCATCATGTTTCTTAAATTGAGAATTTATTCCATGAGTTGTATATTGTCATTACATATTGATGATTTCTAAGCGATTTAAGACAAGTGTCATGAGTTATGCCTTTTCATGAGAAATTTGACTATTGAATATATATATCAATATTTGAGATTGAAAGTCAAGAATGAGTCCTATGATGTTTCCTTGAAGCTTTCATATTTGAAAATGATTCAAAAAGCAAATGTACTTGATGTTGAGAAAGATTGTATTGAGTTGAGTCGGGTTAGGAATCCACAAGATGTTTATGATTTGCAGATTAGATATATATATATATATTTATGTTTTGGTCTTTAAAATAAACCCATGAGTTGATATTGATTAAGGTGGATTTCCTAACGCGTTTTGAGCTGAGTCTGGGAGCAGTATTTAGCACCAAGCGGGAAATGTGGTATTTCCCCAAAACTACGTGCCACCGTAGGATTGATGCTGATAATTGTGGGCCAGAGTCCAAGTATGGGATTGTGCTAATGAGATTGAGGATGTACTCCCTGGCAAGAGTACAACACCCCCGCCAACGTGAGGTTCTCTCCTTACGAGGGCAAAATGTTAGACTCTATGCGGCTCACATGGTGTAGTTATGTCGGTTATAAGAAACTCCCACGTCCATAATGATCTAAGTACCATGAGTTACCGAGTCACTCTAAGTCATGAGTCAAAGAATTTGAGTTGAGTTAAATGATTTATGAGATTTATGAAGCATATGTTATTACTGATAACTTACAAAAATGATGTTTTAGATAATTCAAGCAAAGAGAGTTATTATTGTCAGCATGCATGATTTTCTTATACATTTATGATATTTTTAAAATGTTACATCCACCCCCACATACTCAGTACATTCCCAAGTACTAACTCACATAATCCTTTGTATTCTATATTTTCTCATGATATAGGTTCAGGTGCTCAGTCTCAATAGCGATAGTGATCTTTGAGTACCCTCATCTACATTCATGTGGTTGGTGAGTCCTCATGGTTCGAGGACCTGTGTCTCCGATTTTGTCTTATTAATAGGTGGTTGTTTACTTTCAGTTCAGTATGAGTTAGTTGGGGATCTGTCCCAATGGATCCCCATTCCTATGTAGTAGAGGCTTTGTCAGACTAGTGTACCAGCGTGTACAGAGATTTTAGTATTTTGTTTGTATAGGGCAGTATTACTTCGTATTTCAGTATGTTCATGACATGGTTATTCCTCTTTATCTTAGCATGATTTGCGCTATGATGAGTTCTGAAAGTGATGACAGGCTTAGAAGGTTAGCTTGAGGCCACGTGTGACCTTGAACACCTGTGATGTCTCGGGATAGGTTCTTGGGGCGTTACAGGTAGGTTAGAAAAAACGTTTTGTGTTGATGTATGACGCTGGAATCCATGATGCTTACATGGTTTATGTCAATTATAAGAACCTCTCATTTGTGAAATTTAACTTTACTTTATTGGTTCTCATAATAGGATCCTTAAATGTTTTGGACGATATGAATACGATATGATTTAAGATAGCATGATTCGTATATGCATCATTTTAGATTTTATTTGGGAAAATATGATTTCACATATGTATTATCCTTTAGGAAAAACTCATTTATGGTGTTTAAATTGTTTTACTTTTAGTAGATATAAATCCTGATGAAATCTATAGTCCTTTCATTTTTATTAAAGCGCATCAATACCATGTCTTTGTGTCATGTGGTTATTCGCTACATACTCATTACATTCAAATGCACGGCTATACTCTTTGATTATATATTTTGTGTGATATAGATTTTGGTGATCAAGCTCAGGCTTATGTCTAGTTGGTATTAGTTCAACTTTGAGTAGTGGCGAGTCCTCATCATTTGAGGACCTAGTTAGTTGTTTTCTCTTTCAATTCAGATATTGTTTTAAGGTAAGTTGTGGACCTTGTCCCAATAGATAGATATTCAATTACTAGAGGTTTGTAGACACTATAATGTGGTTTATATTGGCCCTTTGGCCTTGGTACTTGTTCCTTCAGATTATTCAGACATTATAGAATTTATCTTATGATTCATTTTAGCTTCTATTTAAATCTCTTACATTATGCTTAGTATGTTATGCCAGGGGTTATATTGGGATAATTTGTGGTTCTGAACATTGTATCTCGGCTAGAGAGTAGCCTCAGATCATGAGAGTGACGTAGTAGACAAACCTTAGCCAAACACCCTCACACTTTCAGAAATTATAAGTTAGGGGCAAACCTTTTTCATAATTCATATGGGGTCTTGTCTAATTTCTTATGAAGGACACTGTTAAGAATATAACATGCAGATAAGATAGATTTCCCCCTCATGTTGTTAGATAGACCCAAACTAAAAGGCATAAAGTTCATCATTTTCTTAAGGGTTTTATTCTTTTGTTTGTCTATATCATTTGTTGGGAGTATAGAGAGCACTAAATTCATGTGTAATTTCATTTTTCTAACAAAATCCTCTAGATTTTTAGTATGATATTCACTTCCCCTACCGGATCTATCTCTCTTGATATTCCTGTCTTATTGATTTTCTACTTCCACATTAATTTTTTAAAACATATTTTTAGCCTCATTTTTAGAATTAAGAAAATATACCTTAGTGTATCAAGAAAAATATCAACAAAATTAATGTAATACCTCATTCCACTTTTACTAATAGTATTCTTGAAATCTGCTAAGTCGGAATGTACTAGTTCAAGCAATTCAGTCATTCCACTAGTAACATATTTAAAAGGTTCCTTGGCATGCCTTACCTCTACACATAGGGGACATTTAGAAAAATCATCACTAGTTACTGTGGGAATTAAGTCCATTTTTCTAAGTCTTTTAATAGAACTGATATTAACATGACCTAGTCTACCATGCCACATATTGATAGACTTGGCAATATAAGTAGAATTAGAAATACTTGCATTATAGGCAATCTCTGGATCAATGTTCATTACAAATAAGCCCCCACTAAGATATTCTATAACAACAAATTCTCCTCTATGATAAATAATTATTTTATCAGCTTAAAAAATAAGTTTAATTCCTACTTTGTTGAAAAATGCTCAAGAAACTATGTTTCTACGGAGCAAGAGACCATACATAACATTGTTAAAGGTTAATATTTTTCAGAAGTTAACTTAATAAAAAAATTTCCTTTACCCATAACTCCGGATAGCAAAGTTACCTATATAAATATACTCACCATCGGTGGAATCCTCAAAGTCATGGAATAAGTCTGTGTTGGACTAGAAATGCATAGAAGTGCATGTGTGTAACACCCGGTCAGTCATTTTGGAAACTAGATTTACCTCGACAACTACTACAACAATCACTTCATCACCCTTACTAAGATGAGCTTGTACATCATCTTGTCCTCCTTACTTTGATTTTTTTCCCTTTTCTTATATAGCACTAGACAGTCTTATGGCCAAGTTTTCCATAGACAAAATAACGTCTGATTAATTTTTTAATTTGACTCTCTTACTTGTTGAAGTTATTTTTCTTCTTCACTTGTTCCTTTTTCTGGACATTGTTTTATTTTTCTTCGATATTGTTGCAATAATATCGAAAGATTCTATAAAGTTATCTCTAAAAGAACTAAGACAAAGATCTTTCATATTATAGTTGGGATGATTTGTCTTTTTAGTCATCATTCTATTGATAAGTTGTTGAAGAGTTAATTTCTTTTTCTTATATTTCAATTTTGTTTATAATCATTCCAAGATGGTAGAAATTTTTCAAGCAGAACATTAACCTAAATAATCTCACACATCTTCATATCCTCATTGATAATATATGTAGTCAAGTTCTTATATTCTTGAATTTGTTAATAATTGATTTATTATCAACCATCTGGAATTTAATCCACTATCCTGCAACATATTCTTTTCTTTCCGGCATCCATATTTTTTTCCAAACTGTTCTATATTTCCTTAGAAGATTTATAAGTGACAAATAAATCAAATAAAGGATTAGTCATATGGTTCAGTAAATGTCCTCTAACAGTTATTTAATCATTTTCAAATTTTATTTTAGCAACATCTTTAACAACCACAATAATCCTAGAGTCAGTAGAAGTTTTAGAACCATTAATAGGAAGTTTACTAAATAAAATATAATCAACTTTTAATTTTTCAAGGAAAATTAGAAGTTCTTGGGACCACCGTTTAAATCTATTTTATGTCTGATTTTTCAAGTTTTGATAAATTTATTAAGGTTTGGAGAAAAAATAGCCATTTACCATTTTGTATGTAAGAAATTGCTTTTAAATTATTGGGAAGATACTACAATATCATTATAATAATATTAAGAGAATAGTGTCAAATACCGTATCTTGGTAAGCCACTACCTTGAAAAAGATTTCATCCCATCTCTAGTGCGAATCATTGCAACCTGTCTCTCCCTAGCTTTCACAATTACTTTCAAACATGTGCACTCATGATTGAAACTTTGGAGGTTCCACAAACCAATTTCCAATAATAAGTCAAGAGGAAGAGGAAATGAGGAAGGTCAAATTTGCCAAACTACAAACTCACCCAACGATTTGAAGATCACACTTGAGTTTTTTACGAAGAAGGAGATGTTTTTCACTTAAAATTTTTGTACCAAAACCTGAGGAAAATCATGATTTTACTGTCATTAGGCGGTTCTTCAAAAAAAAAAGCAATGGTTCATAAAAATGTGCACTATTTTGAATTGTCACTAACCTACGGACCCCGTCTGTGTGCACCGGTGGCACATATACACCAGCGGGTCATTAATTTGCTAAAAAAAAAAACTTCATGTTTGACCTATGTGGTATCTACATCCGTAGGTCTCTAGGTGCACACGCATTTCAAGCATCCATTACCAAACAGTGCCTCAAAGGTTCAAATTCCTTTGAGATGCGCTGTGACATGTGTCCACACATGTAATATGCGTCTACAAATAACGAATATTTTCTATCAAATTTTGGATTAAAAACTTCATTAATTCCCAATTTTCAAATGTATTTTGTCCAAAAATACAATATCTGAATTAATTATATGCCAGATCCAAATCAAAATTTGAATCCATATCTAAAGTTGAAGCCGAGTTGTGTGAGTGACAATGACGGTGGTGCAAGTCTTGTCTTATTCTTGACTCACTATCCACAAGAATTAATGTTTCTCAATATAAGAATAAGAAAGACCTTTTCTCCCACTAATGTGGGAGAACTTTACTTCTTTAAAGTGAAAATAGAATTAACTTTTTCCTTCATTTGTTCCCTCCACTTTCTATTCACGTTTTCAGTTAGAACCCAATAATCCCCCACATGATTGGGGAACGGCTAGGTTATTAATAAATTTAAGAACAAGCGTGTAATCTACAAATAGAGACTAATTGCATCTAGATAAGTAGGTTCCCCCTTAAACTTTTCATAGTAAACATGGATTGGATGCACTCAGTCCATCTGTAGATGTGATATCTTTGAACCGTTGAACTTTAATGTACACCTAGAAAACACAAGTCACACAACTAGCCTTTTACCATTTATGGTTGTCGTGGTTTTGTTTGTTTGGACCCTGAACACGATCTGGTTTCATGAGAGCTTAGAGAATACGCCTTTACTATCATTCTTCTTGAGGCGGCTTCTACTTCATCCTCACATAGGTGATTCCTAAATATTTAATCCTATAAATTAAACTATTTTGTAAAATTTATCAAACTTAGAAAACATTAAAAAGTTTCAAACTATAATCTTTATCCTTATTTCTTAAATATTTTCTTTATCATGAGAACGGGTTGAGTTAATTGATAATGTTGAACCGTCAATCATAACTTTGTTTTATCTCTTTAAATCTAGCTCTTACAATTTCTAGTCTTCTTGGTAGAGTTACCACCATGATGACTTGTCTTGGGACTTAAACTAATTGTCATTGATGATCACTCAACCTCCTTTCTAGTTAGTCTTTTGTTAATGGATCTGACATATTAACCTTTGACATCACATAGTCAATCTTGATAATTCTACTAGAGAGTAATTCTCTTAAGCTATTATGCCTCTGTCTTATATGACAAGATTTACAACTATACATTATTCTCCTTGCCTTACCTATTGTCGCTTGACTATCACAATGTATGCATAATGGTGCCAAGGGTTTGGACCAATAAGGAATATCTTCCAAGAAATTCTAGAGCCATTTTGATTCTCCACTGGTTTTATCTAATGCGATAAATTTAGATTCCATTATAAAGAGACCAATAAATACCTGTTTGGATGATTTTCAAGAGATTTCTCCTCCACCTAACGAAAATATATATCCACTCATGCATTTTACTTCATTTGATCTGGTAGTCCAATTTGCATTATTATATACTTCAACCACCATAGGATATTTGTTATAGTAAATTTTAGATACCCCAAAACTCTTTTCATTGCCATCCAATTAAATTTTTTGGGATTACTCGCTTACTGACTCAATTTACTAATATTGCATGCTTTCTTTGGTCACATACAATTCATGATATACATCAAAATCTCAAACTTTTTTACATAGTAAAATAGTGCATCACTTTCACCTTTATTCTTGTAAAGTGCAAAGCTCATGTCTAATGGAGTCTTGACTATATTGAAGTCAAATACTTGAACTTGTCAAGTACCTTTTCAATTTAATGCGACTATAAAAATGTCAACCCTTGTTGAGTTTTATGAATTCTTATCCCTAATATCATATTAGCAACTCCAAGGGTATTTATAAAACTTGCTCTCAAGTATTTGTTTCATAGCATTTATGTTAGAAATATCTCTACTAATGATCAACATGTCATCCACATACAAAAAATAATGACCTTGTGAATTGGAGTATCTTTAACGTAAACACCTTTATCACAATCCTTTATCTTGAAGTCGTGCCAACATGGTTTGGTTAAACTTTGCATGCCACTATTTGGGTGCTTGTTTTAGTGCATAAAGTGACTTAACAAGTTTGCACACTTTTTTTTATTTACCAAAACCACAAAATTCTTGGGTTGTTCTATGTAAATTTCTTCCTCCAATTCTCTATTTATACTATCGCTAATGCAACCAACATACGAATGTATGTTATCCTAGTTATTGGCGTGTATGTGTTGAAATAATCAAGGCCTTCTTTTTGTCTAATGCCTTTTACAATAAGTCTTGCCTTGTATTTTTCAATACTACCATTAGTTTTTTTCCTTTTGAATATTCATTTAGAACCGAAAGATTTATTTCTTAGAGGAAGATTATCCAACTCCCAAGTTTGATTGCTCATGATTTAAATAGTCTCGCTATTGACTGCCTCTTTCCAAAAAGATGAGTCCAAAGATGACATCGCTTCTTTAAATGTTTGAGGCTCAGAAATGTTGTAAAATATGATTGGAAGTAAGTAAACGTTCTTTTATGTGTAATACGCCTTGGATTATCATCATTTGGTACATTTTCCTTTGGTTCATCTCGAGGTCATTTAGACTCTCCACTAGAAAGCTTATGTCCAGTTTTATATGGATAAATGTGTTCAAAGAACTCAGCATTATCTAAATCAATTATTGTATTATCACCAAAAATCAACATGATTTACTACTTGTAGCCTATCCGATGAAAGTATAGTCCATAGTCTTGCTCCTATTTTTACTCTTTTAGGTATAGGAATCCCACATATGAAATATTTTAAGTTGGTTTTCACACTTTTCCATTTTTTATATGGAATAGATATGCTACAAGTAAGGTATTAATCATTTCCTCTAATAGTATTCAGCATTATCTGAACTTATGAGTAAGGCTTTCATCATTTCTTCCAATATTTGATTTTTTCTTTTTTCAATCTAATTTGATTGAGGTGAATATAGGACAGTAGTTTAATGTATAATTTTATTTTCCAAACATATCCCCATAAAATAAGATTCATACTTTCTACCCGTATCACTTCTTATCATTTTGATCTTTTTACCCTTCTAATTTTCAACTTTAGTTTTATATTTCTACACTACTTCTTTATCATTACCATTTAGAAAATAAACATAATAGTATCATGTACAATCGTTAAAATAAGTTATGTAATACTTTTTCCCACCATGAGATGGCATTGACTTCATATCATGAATATCTATGTGAATTAAGTCTAAGGGATTGGAATTCCTTTCAACAGACTTATGCAGATGCTTAGCATACTTAGATTTCACACATGTTTGATACTTTGATTTATTGCACTTAAAGTTAGTTAAATCTTCTAAACTAATTAGTTTTTGCAAGGTTATGTAATTGACATGTCCTAGATGTTCATGCCATGGTTAATTTGACTCAAGTAAGTAAGAAGAAATGAAACTTTTATTCATATCAATATTCATTATATTAATCTTAAAAAATCCCTTGGTGAGGTAAGCTTTACCTACATATACTTCACCATTACTAATTACAACTTTATCAGAGCGAAATACACATTTGAATATATTCTTAGTCAAAAGTAAAGTAGAAATTAAGTTCTTTCACAACTCTGGAACACGAAGGACATTGTTTAGTGTCAATATCTTGACTGATGTCATCTTCAAGCTAATCTTGCATGTTCCTTCAACCTTTGTCGTAGCGGAGTTCGCCATTAATATCTTCTTATTACTTGAGCTGGAGCATATGATGCAAATAGTACTTTGTTGGCACACACGTGGTGGGTGGAACCAAAATCAATCAACTACACTTTTGTATTTCTAAGTAGATTGCACTCCAAAATCATAGAATATAGATCGTCTACGTTGTCGTTGGATTCAGCCATGTTTGGTTGATCATTTTTATTGCCCTTTTTCGAAGCACAACAATCTGCAAACTTATGGTTAACTTTATCACAATTAAAGAAACTTTTTTTGAATTTCTTCTTAGGAGGATTGTCTTTTTGTCCTGATTCTTTCTCTTCTTTAATTTAGTGGGTTCATCTTTCACAATGTTTTCTCCACTTATTATAGAATTCCCATGAGACCTCTTTTCTACTACATTTTAGTCCTCTTCAATCCTTAATCTCATAATGAGGTCTTCAATAGACATCTCCTTGAATTTATATTTTAAGTAATTTTTGAAGTCTTTCTATAAAAGTGATAACTTCTTGATTATTACAGCTACTTGAAAAGCATCATTCACGAACAAACCTACATCAAAGGTTGTATCGACAACAATTTTCATTTGTTCAATAAAGGTATTAACTAAGTTTATACCTTGAGATAAGAGATCATGGAGTATGACTTGCAGCTATTGGACTTGGACAACCACAACTTTACTATCTACCTTCTTGAAGTCCGAAAATTTTGCAACAATGAATTTCTTCATTTCGACATCCTCTATTTTTTACTTCTTTTCTAAAGTATCAAAGAGTTTCCTTGAGGTTTTCATATTACTGTACACATTGTACAGGTCATCTTATACACAAATACACAAATAGCATACATGTTTGAATTTAGATTGGATTTACTTGAGATTAATTTATATTGATTAATTATGAGAAGACCATTTAAAAACAGAGAAGCTTTTAGAAAAATTAAAGAATCTTTAATTAGTAATTATTCAGAATATATAAGTCTAAATAAAATAAAAGAAAACCCACAAAGACTAGCCTACCTAATTACCTTAATATCTAGTATTGAAGAAAAATTAATAATCCATTTAAAATCTAGAAGAATGAGACACATACCACCTAATTATGATAAAATCAGATTTAGATATCCACCAAAATACTATAAATATGGTTTAAATGAGTAAAATACAAAAATACAAAGAACTAAAACAAATTATTTCTGAAAAACGTAAAGAATTAAAAATAAGAATAGAAAGATTAAGTTATAATATATTTGTCGGAGTTAGTAAAAACTCAATAAATGCACAAAAATATGAAGTATCAAATTTAGAATCACAAATAGATAGTTTAGAATATATATAGCAACATGAACTATTTACAATAAAATGAATAAAGAAGAATTTATAATAGATGAAAAAATATATGAAAATCACGAAGGATTAAAAATAAAAATAGTATTTTCTAATCTAGGAAGAAGATATAAGAAAATAGGTGAACATTTATATTTAATGTTAGAAAAAGAAGAATTGAAACTAGAAGATAAATTGACAGCTATGGTAAGAATAGAAAGGAAAAACGAAGAAATAGATAGAAAAAAGGAAATAGAAAAAATAAAACAACAAACTACAGAAGAAATACGAAAAATAGAAGAATCTAAAAATAGTAGGATTGCTGAATTAGAAAAAGAACTACAAATGTTAAAAGATCTGAATGAAAAAAGACAGAAAGAAAAAGAAGAAAAAGATAAAGAACAAAAATTATTAAACGAGATAAATCAATTTAAAAAAAAATAGAAATAAACAATAAAAAAATAAAAAAAAGAATTAGAAATAAATAATATAGAGGTAGAAGAGACAGATAATTATGATTCAGAAGATAGTGAAACATATACAGAAATATTAACAAATACAAAAAATTTAGAAATCAATGAAAGACAAGAAGTAATTAATGAAGAAAACTTAGAAAATATCAACACAGAAATAAATACTCTTGATAAAAAAGAAGATGAAAATATAATACCTAGAACATCAGAAATAAGGAAACCTACATATTATAAGAATAAGTTTAAAAGATATAATCTAAAGAATGAATATGACAAATGGACACCAAAACAAATAGTTAATAAAAATTATAACTTTTTAGACTTAGATTGTGTAATAGATACAGAAAAAACAATACAATTATGGATAGGATATATGACAAAACAATTATTAGATAATAATATAAGTTTAATAGATGCACCAGAATATATAGAAAAAACACTAATAGGAACAGTGAAATTATGGTTTTTAAATCTAACTGAAAATAGTAAAAGAATATTAAGAACTGACAAACCTACAGAAGGAACATCATCAACAACCACAACTAAATTAACACCTATAGAGTTATTAAAAAAATATGAAACAGCTATAAAAGACGAATTTAGTAGCATGACAACAACAGAAGAAGAACAAAATGAAGAGAAAGATACAAATAGAAATTTAATGTTAAAATTAGCAATATGTAATATGTGCTACATAGATTAATATACTTGCGCATTTAAAGAATATTATTATAAAGGAGCATATAATACAGAAGAAAGTAAAGAAATAAGAAAATTATATTTTAGTAAATTACCTGAACCATTTAGTTCAAAAATAATAAAAAGTTGGGATGAAACAAAAATAGTAGATACTCCAGGAGCAAGAATAAAATTTTTACATCAATGGTATAGAAACCTATGTGAAAAATACAGAGAAGAAATAAAAATGAAAAAAACATTAATAAGAAATTTAGCATGTTGCAAAGATAAAATAGCACCTCAATTTGGATGCGAAGAAAGATATTATAAGAAAAGAAAAAGACATAAGAAATATAAGAAATACAAAAAATCAAAATATAAGTATAAGAAACCAAGAAAAAGATATTATGTAAAAAATTATAAACATAAAAGACCATATAGGAAAAAGAAATCTATAAAGGAATGTACTTGTTATAATTGCGGAAAAATAGGACATTTAGCTAGAGATTGTAAATTACCTAAAACCCCAAAAAATAAACAAATATCAGAAATAAAAATAGAAAATACAGAATATATGCAGATAGATTATATAGATTACGAATTAGAAAGCGACGACAGTATATATGAAATTTCAGAGAATGAAACAGATAATGAAATAGATAGTGAATTAGATGAATTAAATGACTGAAGAAGATATAAAAATAATAACAAAAGAAGAATACTTAAATGATGAAGGAACAGATCAAAAAATAATATTTGATAACAATGGATTTGATGAAATAAAAGGAAAAGAGTTAGACTTAAGTGTAGAAAAAATATTTAAAATACCAACAATAAAAAATATATTTACTAGAAAAAAGGAAGAATATTATGTAGTAAGCCAAAAGGAACATGTAATAGACTGTAGATATGCAAAAGGTAAAGCTAGTATACCACTAGTAACAAAAAGAATAATTAATAAAGAGATAAACGATATAAAAAGTAGAGACCCAATAAAATATGTACACTTTGGAGGTACAGAAATATTAATAAAAGCATGTTTTAGAGAAGGAATAGATACACCAATAGAATTATATTTAACAGATGATAGAATTATAAAACCTATAAAAAAAGTATAATAACTGCCATAAAAGGAAATTTAATATACCAAAAATTTAAATTTATAATAAGTGTGAATTATTTAGTAGCAGTAACGGATAAAAATATAGACAAATCATTAGTATTATATTGGAAAATATCAGGAATAGAATTAACCCCAGGAAGTAAAATATTTACGGTAAGATGTAAAAATCTATATGTATTAACAACAAAACATAAAATAACTGGAAAAAATAAAATTAATAAAATACAAATAGAAAGCCCTTTTGAACAATTCGTAAAAACAATTGATAATAATGATTATAGTTACAGAAATATAGACATAGAAGAAGATCTAGAAATAATAAATGATAGAATAAGTACAACAAAAAGAACAGCTTATGATAAACCGGAATCATCAAGCTCATCAAAAAGAACAAGTTATGAAACAAGTTCAATGGATAATTCAAATCAATATTACATAACAGGAAAGGTAAATGACAAAGAATATTTAATACTCTTAAATACAGGACAAGAAGAAAATTATATAGCAAAATATCTAGTAAAAAATGAGGAAATAAAAACTGACAATAATATATGCCCAGATCTACCAAGAAGTTTAATAAATACTAAAAATATAGCAGAAAAAAAAGTAATAATAGGAATTAGAAAAATAAAAATAGAATTTGAAGTAAAAGAAGAAATGCAAAAAACAGACATAATATTAGGAATAAAATGGCTAGAACAAGTAAAACCATATAATATAGAACATACACAATTAACCATAACATATAACAGAGAGAAATTATTCTTAAGAAGAGCTTTAACATAAAATGAAAATATATGTATTAATGAAGATAGTAGTAGAAGTATATTACAGTAGATATTATACGCCTATGATAGATACAGGAGCAGAAGCTAATTTATGTAGATATAATTGTATACCAGAAGGTAAATGGGATAAATTAAAAACACCAATAATAGTTAAAGGATTTAATAACGAAGGAAGCTTAATTACTTACAAAGCTAAGAATGTAAAAACACAAGTATGGGATAAAATATTAACAATAGAAGAAATTTATAATTATGAACTAACATCAAAAGATATACTTTTAGGAATGTCATTTCTAGATAAATTATACCCACATATAATAACTAGAACAGACTGGTGGTTTACAACACCATGTAAACAGAAAGTAAGAGCAAAAAGAGTTAATAATAAAATAAGAAAGAAAACTGATTGGATAAAAGGAAATGAAAAAATTACACAAAAGTTAGAAAATATAAAAAATACTGAAGATACAATAGAACTAGTCGTATTTTCGATAAATAAAACAGAAATAACTATATTTTCAATAAATAAGATAAAAATAGTTAACAAAAAATTAGAACAATTATATAGTGAAGATCCATTAAAAGGATGGGGAAAACATAAAATCACTATAAAAATTGAATTAATAGATAAAAATAGCATAATAGCCCAGAAACCATTAACATATAATTTTGATGATTTAAAAGAATTTAGAATACATATAGAAGAATTATTAGAAAAACAATATATACAAAAAAGTAATAGTAAACATAATAGCCCAGCATTTATAGTAAATAAACATAGTGAACAAAAAAGAGAAAAAAGTAGAATGATTATTGATTATAGAAATTTAAATGCAAAAACAATGACTTATAATTACCCAATACCAAATAAGATATTAAAAATAAGACAAATACAAGGATATAATTATTTTAGTAAATTTGATTGTAAATCAAGATTTTACCATCTAAAGTTAGAAGAAGAATCTAAGGAATTGACCGCATTTACGGTACCACAAGGATTTTATGAATGGAATGTACTACCATTTGGATATAAAAATGCACCAGGTAGATATCAACATTTTATGGATAGTTATTTTAAACAACTACCTAATTCTATAATATACATAGACGATATACTATAATATACAAAAACCAAAGAAGAACATTTAAAATTATTGGAACAATTTACGGATATAATAGAAAAATCGGGAATAAGTTTAAGTGAAAAGAAATATGAAATTATGAAAAATCAAATAGAATTTTTAGGAATACAAATAGATAAAAGTGGAGTAAAAATGCAACAACATATAGTACAAAAAATAATAAATTCAAAAGAAGAATTAGATACAAAAAAGAAATTACAATCATTCTTAGGATTAGTGAACCAAGTAAGAGAATATATACCAAAATTAGCAGAAAATCTAAAGCCCTTACAGAAAAAATTAAAAAAGGATGTAGAATATAATTATAACGAAGAAGATAAAAAACAAGTTCAGAAAATAAAAATACTTTGTAAAGAATTACCAAAATTACAATTTCCAGATGAAAATAGAAAATTTATGTATATAGTAGAAGCAGATGCTAGTGAATGTAGTTATGGAGGAGTACTTAAATACAGATATGAAGTAGAAAAATTAGAACACCATTGTAGATACTACTCAGGTACGTTTAATGAAACAGAAATAAAATGGAAAATAAATAGAAAAGAATTATGCTCGTTATACAAATGTTTATTAGCATTTGAGCCATATATTGTATATAACAAGTTTATTGTACGAACAGATAATACACAGGTATGTTGGTGGCTAACAAAGAAAATACAAAATTCAGTTACAACAAAAGAAATTCGGAGACTAGTATTAAATATATTAAATTTTACATTTACAATTGAAGTAATTAGTACTAACAAAAATGTTATTGCAGATTACATATCAAGACAAAGCTACACAGACTGATATAATAGAAGAGGATACTCTAGAAAAGATATTCAACACCCTAACTACGCTTTCAATGAAAATGGACAGTATAGGTAATGAAATAGAAAAGCTAAAGACTAATGAAGTTAAACTGAAGTCTGAAGCTACAAATCAGCTAACTCAGCAGTGTGCAGAGCTATGTCGATCGAAAGACATTAAAATTCCAGAGCTAGAAGGAGACGTTGGGATACTCCATAAAACCCATAACGTTTATCAATCTACTTCTGCAGGTACAAGCAAATGAGTTAGGAAAAATACAAATATGAACCTAAACAAGCTATTTGATAAACCATTTATTCCAAATACACCAAAAGATCCTATGTTTATACCCCCACAAATTACCACATACCGAGAAAGTTTAAACCAAGACAAAAAGACCTACAACTATACAGCCCGAACATACATAGAAAATATTTACAAAATACAAACCTTCTTAAATACCAACCCCAGGGCTATAAACATCCAAGAACCACATACGAATTACATAACCCAGAAGCTAACCGGATACAATAAGCTAATTGTTTTGCCTAATGATAACGCTCAATCTACAGCTCTCGTTTGAGTGTAAAGCGGTCGTTAGCAAATATAGAACCCAACCTGGGTTGGGTGTCGATCCCACAGGGAATAGCTTGGCCAACAAGTAAGTAAAATTACTAAACTTTTGGTGCAAGTCTCGTAAGAAGGGGGGATTCTTGTCTTGCAAGTAATGTAAACAAAAGCTGAAAATAATAAAGTAAAAAGAGAGAGATTGTTACGTTGGTTGTAAACAATGAGAATTGAAGCATTGGGGTTATGTCCACCTTCTGAGGTATACGTCTCTTTTGGCTATGAGTGTGTAGAATTCTGTCATGCAATTGCTTATAGAGAATTGTAGTCGATGGTAAATCCAAGCGTCTCTCGACCTAAACAAGGACCATTTCACTTTAACTCTCTCAAGCTTAAAGCGTATCTAACGGTACGAATTCTCCAAGAGGTTAGTCCAGTTACGGCACTAGCTTTTTAATAGGAAAGGGTGTCCTACTACCTTGACATTATCTCTTTTCCAGACAAATAACTTTTCTCTCGAATAAGTTAAATGTTAGACTGGCGTATTCTTGCGTTTGCAACCGCAAAGAATGTAGATTAAGATGAAGAGAATAATGATATAAGCAATATACGTGCCTCGAACTCACAAACTCACAGCAATAGATAGTAACTCATTCGGTTTCTATAACCCCAACAGAGAAGTTTAGTTACCCATGAATGCGAAGGAAATCACGATTGACATTGTTATTATATCACGATATTGAGTAATGGTGTGTAGATCAAGTGATAGGCGTGAGGCGTGATTCCTTAGCAAGTAACGATTCTCTTGTTGTGGAATTTAAGAATAGAAGAGTAGAAGAAGAAAAATAGAATTAATGGAAAGATTAGAAGAGTTGTAGAGTAATAGAATTGAATTGTAAGATGAGAAGTTAAGAAGATGTTCTAAAATCTCTAGCATGATAGGGTATTTATAATACCCATATCCTAATCCTACTAAGCTAATGAAATAAATAACCAAATCCTATTAGACTAATGAAATCCTTAACCCAAATGTACTAGGTTAAGGTAACATTATCATAATCCACATAAAATAATAAAATACATAACCTAATTGTACTAGGTTAATGTATCATTGTCAAAATCCAGCTTTGTGTCTGTAAGTCACCAAAGTCTTCAGAATTGCTGTTTTAGCCCGGGACAGATTTTCCATGCAGCAGTTTTGGTCCTTAGGCGTGTAAACTCCCTTCCCTTCCTTCGTGAGCTTTCTTTTGCGTCAAGTAAGCCATAAAATGCTGAATTCTTCATCATTTATACCTGAAACTTTACTAATCATGTTTGTTAGCTCATTTACAGGAAAAAGGACTAAAAGTGCATGAAATATATAATTTGTTCTCAAAACTAGGCTAAAATATGGGCAAAATATATTGATATAGACGTGTAAATCCGCCTATCATCAACACCCCACACTTAGAGCTTTGTTCGTCTTCGAACAACATATCATGTCCTTCTAAGCATCAACTTAAGGTTTTTACAGCAACAACACAAAACATTTATTAAGACAAGCACAACGATTATCAACCAAGAGTAGCTTTCCGATTATAAGTAGAAACAATTTAACCTCAAGTATAGACTCGTGATGGTGATCAACTCGCATGCAAATGTTAAAGTGCATAGAATCATATACAACTATCCAAAAATCATCAACCATGTGTGTCTCACCATATAGTACCCATAATCACTCACAAATATAGCATATTTTTCAAACATGGGTATCAAAATGTCCTTTCTCTCACTCTCACAAAGAATTCTTATGTAGCGACTGATGACCATAGGCTTGACCTTAATGTAATACTCTACTAAATGTTGGAATGTTAAGATTAGGATCAAGTAGGTCTTTTGATGGTTGTAATGTAGGCTAAGGGACGGGTAGGACTATTTTGGCCAAGAATAGTGACTAGGTTCCTAAGCGCTTTAATACATCACTTTGTATCATTGACACTTTTTTCTTTCAACCTTTCTTCTTTCTTTTTTTTTCTACCACCCTTGTTCTCCTTTTTTTTAAATTTTAAGCACAACTCACTTTTCAGCTTTCTTTTCCTTTTTCTTTTCACAACATACCTCTTATGATAGCATTTTTTTTCTTTTTCATAACACATTCAAGAACCATTCCAATTTATAGCATTATACTCACCCAATTTCCTTTTATGTTGTCACATGACTTTTTCACTTTAAAGCACTTAGGGATTTTGGGATCAAATTACGGTCTTGAAAGAAATGAATTAGGCTTACATACAAGGTTGTCAAAGAAATAGGCTAAAGGCTCAAAAGGGTTTAACTAGGATGATGTCCATGGGTAGGTAAAACTGAAGGTAAACAAATATAGGTTGTCAAAGAAATGCCTAAATCATATCCTAAACTTACACTCCTTATTTTCGCTTTGCATACATACCAGGAAAGTTCTAGCATCAGCCACAAACATAGAATATACTATTATCTCACACACACAAGGCACATGGTCGACTTTATTGGAGGTAATATAGACTCTTGACCCAACAAGTGAAGGAATTGAACCACACAATATCACATAATGAGTCACAACTAGAGCCTAAACATCTCAATAGTCACAATTGTAGCACATACTCTTGTTATAATCTCATGCTGCCTATCAAAATAATTTCATGCGAAGCTAGAAAAAAAAATTAACTACTAAAAAAACAAAATGAAACAAAAGCAAACAAACATAGATGCGAATAGAGAAGTATAGCATGCAATACCACCACCTCACACTTAGTCGGGACACTGTCCTCAGTGGAAAATAAATACAAGGAACCTGGTTGGTCGGACTTATCCTCTATGTCTGGGGTCATACCCCTTGCATTGGAATCATCATCAGAGTCGTCATCCTCAGAAGTTCCCCATAAGTATCCCACTTAATTCCAAGCGTGAGTCGAGGTATTTGCAGCGAGGAGGGTTCTCCTTGGTCCTTGCGACTTCTCTTTTTGCCCTTTTGGGAGGTGGTAGCCTTCTCCTTGCCTTGTCTCGCTTTAGGTGTCATTGTACCTGAGACTAGAAATAGTGTTAGTGGTAGCACAATATCAATGGATACAATCTATGCACAAGCAGTAGGGGTACCACCCCACACTTAGTTTTGTTGACACAAATCAGTGAAGTGAAAGTGGTCGATTACTCAGATTTCGTCGACATACGTTTTAGGAGTTGTATTCCGGCAAGAAAATCAGTGATGTATCACTACTTGCAGCCATTGCATTACTTTCATGTTAGATATAACAACACTACTACATAGGGGTTACCACATAATATAGTTACTTTCAACAATCACAACCTCCTATGTCGGCAGGCACTATAAGTCTTATCCCGATGAACGGGACAGCCTAACATGTAAGTATACAATTAGCAATTTTAAACAATGTTCAAGACTATAGCAATTCCGCAAATAGTATAACAATTCTATTAAAACCAAATTCAAGTCGGAAACAAGTCAAGATGATTCTAACGTATACGTTCACTCACATGATTTTGCATTAACATTCCAAACACATGAACTTCACCAACAATCTTTCAATATGTAGCAATTTATAATAGACATAGCAACGTAGTACTTACGAGAAATAAATGAAGAATAAGAGAGTACTTACTTGCTTGAAGCTTTTGGAGGTGGTTTTGTGAATTGGAAGAGCAAAAAAGAAAATTTTGAGAGGATTTGGATGAATATGCGGCACCTTTAGGTCACTTTGCAATGTGTTGTAAAACTAAGTCCCCTTTATATAGGAAGAGAATGGGTCGGGTTATGACCTATTTACAATCGGTTTTGGAGACAAAAATCCCACATATGCGGCGCATAATGCTTGGCATAGATATGACATATGCGGCGCATTGTCTATGGCATAATGGGACATATGCGCCGCATAGTCTATGGCATTTGTAGACATATGCGCCGCATAGTCTATGGCATATGAGATACTGAGACCAAATGCCATAGCATAGGCGGCGCATAGTCAAAAGCATACCTAGGAATAGGCGGCGCATAGTGTATAGCACACTAGATTCCGAGACCTTAGGCTATAGGATAGGTTGTGCATCATTCGTGTCCTAGTTTTACCAAGGCCTAGCCTTCCTCGAAGCCTATTTTGGCGTGAGAAAGGCTCAATCCATAGCCTTATGCATCACCCTTTCTAACTTACCAACTTTACCATACAATGCGTCCAAATCGTCAATTGAAATCAATCTCCTCGTTGACTACTTCTTGCACCTATATTCGCTCAAACAAATGAAAACGATTAGTATGATGGGTTGCCTCCCACCAAGCGCCTTAGTTTTGGTCGTGGCACGACTCTTATTTTTGGATTTTTTCATTTATCAAAATCAAATCAAGTACTAGAATGAAAGAAAATGATAAACGATAAATGAAAAATGATAAACGATGGGTTGCCTCCCATCTAGCGCCTTATTTATTATCGTGGCTCGACATAGTTACCTCGAGTACTCAGACTTCGTCGAGGTAAATGGTGGATCATTTTCTGAAAGGATTTAGACGACAATGAGGCTTACCTGTGGGCATGCGATCTTCTTCACCAATTATATCATCAATAGTCCAACCCATAGCTCTCTTGTATCTCTTCAGAGAAGATATGAGAGCTTTTACGTGTTGTTCACTTAAATCATTTGCACTCTCCGGAAGTATATTTCTACTTTCCAAGAACACATACCTTAGATAATCGGGGAGCTCTTGTGATTCTAGCATTGGTGTCTCGTCAATGGGAGTCTTCGTTGTTGGTTGATTCTTGAGATCACAATCCGGTTGCTTAGGAGTATAAGACTCTATTTCTGTTAGAGCACCCATAAGTTCTTCATAATCTTCATTATCCTCATGCTCAACTTTTAGTGGCGCAGCAGACAATGGCTCAACAGTAGGCTGTTTCTCTATAGATAATGCTTTCATATCCTCATGGTGAACATCAGCTACAGATAACTCATTCATATCGCTGGGTTGCTTCATGGCTTTGCATATATCAAAGCGGACCACTTCGTCATTAATTCGAAACAAAAGCTCATTATCTTTCATGTCAATAAGCACACTTCCAGTTGCGAGGAAAGGGCGTCCCAAGATTATGGGAACCTCTGAATCTGCTTCACAATCCAAGATGACAAAGTCTGCTGGAAAGATAAATGAAGAAACCTTTACCAAGACATCGCATAGAATACCAACCGGTCGTTTTACCGACCTAACCGTCATAACAAGCCTCATATTAGTTGGTGTAGGATCTCCTAACCCCAACTTCTTGTAGATCGATAATGGCATCAAGTTGATGCTGGATCCTAGGTCACATAATGCTTTGGCAAAGTTCAAAGATCCGACAGTGCAAGGAATAGTGAAAGCTCCGGGGTCGGCCTTCTTCTGAACTATCGATCGGGTAGCAATTGCACTACAATGATGCACATCATCCTTCATCTCATAACTTGCTGCCCTCTTCTTAGTCAAAAGATCTTTCATAAACTTCGCATACCCAGGCATTTGTTCAAGTGCCTCTACCAATGGAACATTAATGGTCAGCTGCTTCAACATAGTCATAAATTTGCTGAACTTAGTGTCATCCGCCACCTTCTTCAATCTTTGGGGAAAAGGTGGTGGTGGGTATGGAAGTGTTCTCTCCATGGCTTTCTTCTCCTCTTGCTTCCGTTTTTCCATTTTTTTAGGCTGCACGTCACTGGGCGTGACATCCTTGACGTCAGGACTGGTTGTTGCGGCATCTTCTCCTTTTGCATTATCATCCATGTCCGCTACTTCGTCAACCTCTTGCTTGACTTTTGCTGAAGGTTCCAGCACCTTACCGCTTCTGGTAGTGATGGCCATGCATGACCCATCATTCCTTGGGTTTTGCACAGTATCGCTAGGTAGAGTGCCAGCCTTTCTTTGATTGAGTGTTGTTGACAGTTGGCTCAATTGCTGCCCTATTTGCTTGATTGAAGTGGAATGAGAATCAACTAGTTGTTTCATGGAGGACAAATCATTAATTACCTCAGTAACTCCCGCACTTGTTGCTTCCACTCCTTTCAATAATTTAGCCATCATGTCTTCCATACTTCCAGAATTAGATGTGGTGGTATCACGTCTACCAGGGGGAACGTACAAACCACTCTTTTCATTGTTTTTATTCCAACTACCTTGGTCTTTGCTTCCAGATTTATCATAATAGTTCCGACCTTGGTTTCCTTGGGTATTCCCACGGAAACCCCCCTGAGTGTTCAAGTAGTTGGCCTCCTCTTCCGAATCAGATTCGTCTCTTCCTTTTAGCGCCACAGCTTTCACTTTTTCGGTCTTCCCTGATAATAAATGCTTTGTCAGAAGATCCACTTGCGTTTTCATGTGCGCTAAATCTTGATCACGTTCTTCTTGTCTTCTTCTTTGGTCTGCAGTTATGCCTATAGATAAAGTGGGGCTTACTACCTCGGAATCCCTGGTATGCCAAGCTCTACTTTGTTTCATCATGCGATCTAACATATTGCTTGCTTGACCAAAGGTGAGGTCCATAAAAGATCCTCCTGCTGCGTTGTCCACCACTGGCTTAGTTATTGAATTCAAGGCTCTATACAATATCTCCATGAGGTGAACATTAGTCATGTGATGGTTTGGGCATCTCACTAGCTTTGTCTTGAACCTCTCCCATGTTTCATGAAGAGCTTCAGTGGGAAGCTGACGAAAGTTTCTGATTTCATCTCTCAATTGTGCTCTTTTGGATGGCGGAAAGAATCTTTCTAGGAAAGCGTCTCTCAATTGCCTCCAATTTGTAATAGAATCAGGAGTCAGCCCATTCAACCATAGTGTTGCCTCCCCAGACAGAGACAATGGAAATAGACGTAATCGAATTGCATTCTGACCAACACCAGGATTGTCAAAAGACTTGCATGTAGAAATAAAGTTGATGAGATGCATATTCGGATCATCGCCTGCTAGTCCACCAAATAATCCCTTGAGTTGCAATAACTGAATCATGGTGCTTATGATGTTGAACTTGGCTCCGGGCGCTAATGGTGGTGGAATTATAGCTCCAGTGGCTTCGGCACCATCAAGATCATCATCATCATCATCGAATGGTATTTCACGTTGTGCATCCATTGATGTACTGAACAAAAAACCTGCAGTAAACAAAAACGAAAACTAAAAGTAAAAGTACGAGAGTCTTTGACCAAAGGGTCTAGTAATTATTACGAACTTAATTGACACTTGTATTCCCCGGCAACGCCGCCAATTTTTGATAACGCTCAATCTACAGCTCTCGTTTGAGTGTAAAGCGGTCGTTAGCAAATATAGAACCCAACCTGGGTTGGGTGTCGATCCCACAGGGAATAGCTTGGCCAACAAGTAAGTAAAATTACTAAACTTTTGGTGCAAGTCTCGTAAGAAGGGGGGATTCTTGTCTTGCAAGTAATGTAAACAAAAGCTGAAAATAATAAAGTAAAAAGAGAGAGATTGTTACGTTGGTTGTAAACAATGAGAATTGAAGCGTTGGGGTTATGTCCACCTTCTGAGGTATACGTCTCTTTTGGCTATGAGTGTGTAGAATTCTGTCATGCAATTGCTTATAGAGAATTGTAGTCGATGGTAAATCCAAGCGTCTCTCGACCTAAACAAGGACTATTTCACTTTAACTCTCTCGAGCTTAAAGCGTATCTAACGGTACGAATTCTCCAAGAGGTTAGTCCAGTTACGGCACTAGCTTTTTAATAGGAAAGGGTGTCCTACTACCTTGACATTATCTCTTTTCCAGACAAATAACTTTTCTCTCGAACAAGTTAAATGTTAGACTGGCGTATTCTTGCGTTTGCAACCGCAAAGAATGTAGATTAAGATGAAGAGAATAATGATATCAGCAATATACGTGCCTCGAACTCACAAACTCACAGCAATAGATAGTAACTCATTCGGTTTCCATAACCCCAACAGAGAAGTTTAGTTACCCATGAATGCGAAGGAAATCACGATTGACATTGTTATTATATCACGATATTGAGTAATGGCGTGTAGATCAAGTGATAGGCGTGAGGCGTGATTCCTTAGCAAGTAACGATTCTCTTGTTGTGGAATTTAAGAATAGAAGAGTAGAAGAAGAAAAATAGAATTAATGGAAAGATTAGAAGAGTTGTAGAGTAATAGAATTGAATTGTAAGATGAGAAGTTAAGAAGATGTTCTAAAATCTCTAGCATGATAGGGTATTTATAATACCCATATCCTAATCCTACTAAGCTAATGAAATAAATAACCAAATCCTATTAGACTAATGAAATCCTTAACCCAAATGTACTAGGTTAAGGTAACATTATCATAATCCACATAAAATAATGAAATACATAACCTAATTGTACTAGGTTAATGTATCATTGTCAAAATCCAGCTTTGTGTCTGTAAGTCCCCAAAGTCTTCAAAATTGTTGTTTTAGCCCGGGACAGATTTTCCATGCAGCAGTTTTGGTCCTTAGGCGTGTAAACTCCCTTCCCTTCCTTCGTGAACTTTTTTTTGCGTCAAGTAAGCCATAAAATGCTGAATTCTGCATCATTTATACCTGAAACTTTACTAATCATGTCCGTTAGCTCATTTACAGGAAAAAGGACTAAAAGTGCATGAAATATATAATTTGTTCTCAAAACTAGGCTAAAATATGGGCAAAATATATTGATATAGGCGTGTAAATCCTCCTATCATCACCCAAAACCAAACCAGGTCTAGTAAAAACCTGTTACGAATATGGACTACTTAGTACCATATATACCCAAGACGGAAATGAAATATCCAATATACCAGAAATATATGATTCATTTAACATTTTTAAAAGAATAACCAAAGGTAACCTATTTTTTTATAAAATTTTATACGGCACCAGCAGAGATATTGTATGATGAAGTTAAATCACCTATACAAGTTGTAAAAATAGGAATGACCCGAGATATGATTATATCAGAAGATATTATTCCACAACCAGAAATACTTAGAATTGAGATACCAAATTTTTATGCAAATAAGAGAATTATCGGACTATGCACAATTCTTCAAGAGTTAGCAAATACTTATCGCAACAGAAATCCCATATGGAGTTATTATTCAAGAGGTAATGTAATAGTATACTCAAATTCAAAGGAACTACGAGAAGCAGATATGGAAGACGTTAGGCAATGGATCTTGACTTTACTCAATCCAGAGAAAAAACTTATCGCCAGAGCCATTAGAGAAAAATTTATTTCGGAAGAATTATTAACCAGATATTGCAAGTTAATTGGACATAAATATTCAGACCATCAATGTTCAAAATGTAATGGAGAAGATAATATTGTTCCAGAAGTTCAACTTGAATAGAAGAAGATAAGAGCGACAGCTGGAAGATATAAGATATGAAGCAATAATGGAGATACAGAGCAATAAAAAGAAGATAACTACGGATAAAGAAAGGAGACAAAGAAAGTAATTCAAGAAAGAAATATGGAAGAATAGCTAGATAGCTTTCTTTACGTAAAAATCATGTAACTAGACTTAGGATTTTTTGACTATTCTTAGTCTTTTTTGGCAAGTAGTGCCATTATTAAATTTTTGGCAAGTAGTGCCATTATTAGATTTTTGGCAAGTAGTGCCACCATTAGATTAGACATTAGCTTTAAAGACTTTGTAGAAACGTTTTTCTCATTTTTGTAAAGTAGTTGACAGATGTAAAGAAAAATAGTGTACATTTTCATAATATAAATAAACGAGCACTTGCTCAGATGAAGGCAAGCCTTCATGCGTTGTAGCGCAAAAATTCTCTCCTGCCCACAACAAATATTTTGCTTAGTTATTAAAAACAGGTATATTTCAATGGAAAAATCTATGGAGGAACAAAGTTTAGAAATATCAAACCTACCCGAACAGGTATATCTATTTATGATTATGAATATCTAAACTCATAATTCCCAACAATCATGGTATGATAAAATAAATTCATGTTAGTTACTTTATAGTAGAATTATTCGAAGAATAATATGTTAAGAAGTTTATTAGAAAAGTGAAAAAGGAGAAAAATCCCTAAGAACTATGCCATCCTAAAGGTGAAACCAATGAGGCAAGAAGCCGTGGTGGGGAGTAATCAGAGTAGAGGCGTTGTTTAAGTGAAAAAGTATCCAGATTACCATGCTAATAGTGACCGAAGAACATGTTATTTAAGAATAATCTAGTATATACTAATCTAAGATGACCATATTTTGTTATGTATATGATTGAAGGGAATATTTTGAAAATAGCAATTTTATGAAAATGAATAATTATTTATCTGATATAATGGTAGATAAATTTAAAATACTTATTTTGTATGCACTTAAGGATATAAAAGTAGTAGATATAAGAAAAATCATATTAGAAAAAGCATTTGGTAAATATTATATGACTAGAATAAATTACATACCATACCTACATAACTACTCTTACAAATACTTACCATGATAAATTACATATATCTAGAATTTTTGAAAAAAGATATGAGAAACATACAGTTAATAGAAAAACAGATGAAAGTAAATTTAGACAAATACATGGAAACTAAAGATATAAAATATATAAAATTTCTTAGTAAAAATATAAAAGAGTTAATAAGATTAAAACAAACAACTACAAAATATTATAATAAAATATTTAGTCAATTTTAAATGATAGATAATCGTAAAGTCTTAATCTTATATATACTTAGAGATATACAAATTATAGATATTAAGAGAATAATATTATTAGACTATGAAATTGAAACTATAAATTGGATAGCACAGTTATACCTGCATAATTACCTAGATGGATATTATTCAGATTAAAATAAGTTAGAATATATAAAAAAAATTAGAGAAAGGCAAAATTGGATATATGAAGAAGTTAATTACAGAAATCAACTTGAAATAGAAAAAAGACAACTAGAAGAAAAATTACTTAAAATAAAATTAACCTTAGAAAAAGAAGATACAGGTAATAATTTATTTAATACTTACGAAAAATTATTTAATACTGATGGAAAATTACCTATACATGAACAACAAATACTAGTAAATCAGATAAAGAACATAAACCTACGCATTGAATATAGCAAAGTTAGAATAAAATACTACACAGAAATTGCTAAAATTTCAATAGGATAAAATAATAAACTACACAAATTAATGAATACATCTTACGAAAAGAATAAATCATTAAAAGAAATAGAAACTCAACTATATAGTTTATACCTAGAATACAAAAGGTTACATGATACTAACGAGGATCCTAAAACACTAGATAATTTAATTACGATAATATTTAATCTAGAATATGAATTAATAAAACATCTTAAGTCAAGAAGATAAAAATAAAAATTATTTCAATCAATAAAATTCACAAAATATATTATATAAAAATAAATACGTAAAATAAAAAAATACAAAGAACTAAAACAAATTATTTCTGAAAAACGTAAAGAATTAAAAATAAGAATAGAAAGATTAAGTTATAATATATTTTCCGGAGTTAGTAAAAACTCAATAAATGCACAAAAATATGAAATATCAAATTTAGAATCACAAATAGATAGTCTAGAATATATATATCAACATGAACTATTTACAATAAAATGAATAAAGAAAAAACTGACAATAATATATGCCCAGATCTACCAAGAAGTTTAATAAATACTAAAAATATAGCAGAAAAAAAAAGTAATAATAGGAATTAAAAAAATAAAAATAGAATTTGAAAACTCAGAATAGTCAGGTAAAAGAACATCTTCTATTGCCAATGCTTAAAAATCAGCACAAGAAAATTTTCTTAGTTTTTTCGTTGGTGCTATGATTGGAGCAACATTCGCATGACTTGAAGTAGAAATGTTAGTTACAATAGCATTCGTTGTTTCATCATTTACCTGACTTTCAATAGTCATTTTTTCTATCACAAATAGACAAACCCTTAGTATTTTAGAATGCTAACAATAAAGTCTTTAAACATTAAACAACTTGTTTTGAGTTTAACGATGAAGTTTTTATGTTCTTCCAATCGTCAACCGAATGATATTTGACTCGATTTATATATTCAAATCACTATCAAATTCAAACAAAATAGAAATCCAAAAGGTTTTAATCTCCAGATACCAAAATACATATTATTATAGATTCCTTAAGATTATTTTATTTTGGGTACTATCTATATTTACAACATGAATTTCAACACTAAGTCCAAGAATAACAAAGACGTTCAAACAACCTCAAACATAAGTTCATACAACTTATGAACTACCAAAATGAAGTTTAAACTATTTTTTGAAAAATAACAAAACTTGCATTTAAAAATGAAATGAAAAGGACAAAATCAAGTTCACTGAATTCACAATGTGTCCTTAAGAAATTTATTCCACTCAAGTACCCGAGGTTAATAAAATATATCCTCCCAGAATAAAATGATTTATTTCAGCAAATAGTGGTACCTCAAATTTGTTGAACTACAAACTCAATCAACAATTTGAATATCACACTTGAGTTTTATAGAAAGAAGAAGATGTTTTTCACTTTAAAATTTCATACCAAAACCTGAGGAAAAATTAGATTTTTATATCCATAAGGTGGTGCTTCATAAAAGAAGCAATTGTTCTTAAAAAGATGCATTGTTTTGAATCATCATTGATCCAGAGACCATACCTGCAAGTGTAGGTGTCCCATATGCATCCTCAAGTTGTTAATTTGTCAAAAAGAAAAACTTCTGCATTGACATGTGCAACGCCTGCACTGGCATTTGTGTTCGCAGGTCGCTAGGTGCACACTTAGGTCATGTAACCATTACCAAATAGTGCTTCAAAGGTTCACATCCATTTAAAGTGCATTGTGACATACGTCTGCACATGTCATGTTTGTATGTAAATGGAGAAAATATTTTCTATCTGATTTTTTTATTTGAAAACTTTACTAATTCTCAAGTTTCAAATGAATTTTGTCCAAAAAGAATAATCTCAATCGAACATTTTTCAAATCAAAATCCAAATTTAAAGCCAAATTAGACATTCACTTTGACTAAACCTAGGGAGTATCTGCAGTAAACCAAACAATAGCTTAGAAATTATTTTAAACCAAAAAAAGAAATGAAAAAAAAAAAAATACCAGTTATGATCAGCAGTGACGCGGAAGAAAAAGGTGATTTTGATATGCTTGACGATAGTAGTTGTGTTAATTCAATGGAGAAGACGAACACGAAGAATTGGAAGAAAAGGGAGACTAGAATGTACCATCAGTGCAACATGAATGACAAAGAAAAAATGGTGTTTTGTTTTAAACGAAAAGCTAAAAGATTTTTCCTTCATTGCATCAGTGAATGGTAAGCCTTAGATGCGGATCCAGGATTTAAATTTTGGTTAGCAATGATATTTTTTGGTCATTGAGGTTGTAAGACCAATTGTCAATGCATTATTTTAAATTGAATGTCTATCAAAAACTATTGTTCCGGGTACAAAAATATGTTTGTTTCAACCCAAACTTCAATACTAAGTTCAAAAATAACTTTTAAGAACTACAATGAAGTTACTACAACTTCAAATACAAATCCAAATGAATAATCAAATGAACTATCAAAATGAACTATTTATCAACTTTAAGCAAGAAGATAAAGAAGAAAATTGTAGAATCAAGTCCACCGAATACACGGTGTATCCTTAAGAAATTTATTTTCTTCAAGTACCCGAGGTTATAGAATCTTCCTACCAGGATAAAATGATTCTCATTCTAAAACTAGTGGTTCCTCAAATTTTTAGAAACTTCGAACACACTCAACGATTTGATGATCACACGAGAGTTTTTTGAAGAAGAAAAAAATTATTTTTCTACTCAAAATTTACCTTTACCTGAGGAAAAATTCAGGTATTTATAGCCATCAAGGTGTTTCTTCATAAACAAAAGCAATGGTTAAGAAAGGTTCATCGCTTTATAAAGGTGAAACTCTTTGGAAAAGTCACAACCCATTGGAAAGGTCATAACCATTCAATCTGAAAAGGTGTCTATTCAAATTGTATCCTTTCTCTTGGTGCCTTTTTGGAAAAATCATCAATTTATTTTCCATTCACACCTCTTAGAAACCCAACAATCCCCTACATGAATATGGAATGGCTATTTTTTTAACAAAATATTTATGGAAAAGTGTGTGATCAACAAGCAAAGGCTAATTGCATCTGGATAAGTAGGTTTTCCTTTAAACTTTCCATAGTGAACGTTCATCGGATGTACTCGGTTAATCGGTACATTTGATATCTTTGAATCATCGAACTTTAATGTACACCTTGACAACATAAGTTAAACAACCAGTTTTTTATTATTTATGGATCTCACAATTTTGTCTGTTTCAGTCATGAACACATCTTGGTTTTATGAGAGCATAGATAATAAGTCTTAACTAACATTCTCCTTAAAGCGAATTCCACTTCACCCTTACATAGGTGATTTCTAAACATTAAATCCTATATATCAAACTATTTGGTCAAACCTACCAAACATAGAAACTATTAAAAAGCTTCAAACCATAAGCCTTATCCTTTTTCTCTGAGCATTGTCTTCATCATGAGAATGGGTTGAGTATATTGACAATGTTAAACTATCAGTAACAACATTGTTTGATCTTCTTGAACCTAGATCTTGGAATCTCCAGTCTGCTAGGTAGAGCTACTGTCATGTTGACTTGTTCCAGGCCTTAAACACATTCCCTTCGATGATCTCTCAACTACCTCTCTAGATAGACCTTTTGTAAGTGAATCTTATACATTATTCTTTGACTTCACAAAGTCAACAATGATAATTACACTAGAGAGTAGTTCTCTAACGATATAATGTCTCTATCTTATATGATAAGATTTATCATTATACATCACGCTTCATGCCCTACCTATCACCATTTATCTATCACAGTGTATACATATTGGTGCCAATGGTTTAGGGCAATAAAGAATATCCTTCAAAAAATTTTGAAGCCATTCAGCTTCTTCACTGGCTTTATCAAATGCGATAAATTCAGATTTCATTATAGAGCGGTCAATACATGTCTGTTTGGATGATTTCCAAGAAACTCCTCCTCCACCTAACATAAATACATATCCACTTGTGGATTTTACTTTATTCAATCCGCTGATCTGATTTGCATCACTATATCCTTCAATGACTACTGGATATTTATTATAATGCAAAGCAAAGTCTTGAGTATATTTTAAGATACCCTAAAATTCTTTTCATTGTCATCCAATGGGTTTTATTAGGATTACTTGTGTACCGACTCAATTTACTAATAGCACATGCTATGTTTGGCCGTAGATAATTTATGATATATATTAAATATTCCAACACTCTTGCGTAGTCCAACTGTGAGTCACTTTCACCTTCATTCTTTTGAAGTACAAACCCCATGTCTAATGGAGTCTTGGTAATACCAAAATCCAAATACTTGAACATGTCAAGTACCTTTTCAATATAATGAGACTGTGACAACTCCAACCCTTATGGAGTTTTATGGATTCTTATGCCTAAGTTCACATCCGCAACTCCAAGATCTTTCATGTCAAACTTGCTCTCAAGCATTCGTTTTATAGCATTTATGTCATAAATGTATCTAAAGATAATCATCATGTCATCCACATATAAAAAAAAACAATGGCCGTGATTTGGTGTATCTTTGATGTGAACATATTTATCACATTCGTTTATCTTAAAGCTGCTTGCCAACATGGTTTGGTGAAACATTGCATGCCACTGTTTGGGTGATTGTTTTAGTCAATAAAGTGACTTAACTAGTTTACACACCATTTTTTCTTTACCAGGAACCACAAAACCTTCAGGTTGTTCCTTGTAAATATCTTCCTCCAACTCTTCATTAAGGAATGTTGTTTTCACATCCATTTGATGGATTTCAAGACCATATACTGTCACCAAGCCAACTAACATGACATTATCCTCATTATAGGCGAGTATGTATCAAAATAATCAAGGTCTCTTCTTTTTGAAGCCTTACACTACAAGTTTTGCCTTTTATTTGTCAATAGTAACACCCACTTTCATTTTTCTTTTGGAGATCAATTTAGAACCTAAAGGTTTATTTCCTAGAGGAATATCAACCAACTCCTACATATGGTTACTCAAGATTGAGTCAATCTCACTATTGACTGCCTCTTTCTAAAATGATGAGTTTGAAGACGATATCATTTCTTTAAATCTTTGAGGCTCATTTTCTAGGAGAAATGTTACAGAATATGATCCAGAGGATGTTGATGTTCTTTGATGTGTACTATGCCATGGATTTTCATCATTATGCACATTCTCGCTTGGTTCATCTTGAAGTCTTTTATACTCCTCATTAGACTGTTCCTGTCTAGTTAAATACGGATAAATATATTCAAAGAACTCAGCAATATTTGATTTAATTATCGTATTTTCATTGATATCCAAATGTTCAGATTTATGAACAAAAAACCTATATGTTTTACTGATTTTAGCATATCTAGTGAATATGCATTCCATAGTCTTAAGTCTTATCTTTACCCTTTTAGTCATAGGAACTGGAACCTTCGCTAGACACCCCCACACTTTAAAATATTTTAAGTTGGGTTTTCTTTCATTCTCTTTTTCATATTGAATTGAAAGTGTCTTACTATGGGGAACTCTATTGAGTATTTGATTGGCTGTAATGATAGCTTCCCCTCACAAGTTTTGTGTTAATCCTAAACTTATAAGTAAGACATTCATCATTTTCTTTAATGTCTGATTTTTCTTTTCCGCAATACCATTTGATTGAGGTTAATACGGGGCAGTAGTTTGATGTATGATTCCATTCTCTACACATATCTCTGCAAAAGGAGATTCATAGTCTTCACCCCTATCACATCTTATCATTTTGATCTTTTTCTCTAGTTGATTTTCAACTTCTATTTTAAATTTCCTAAATACCTCTATTGTTTCATCTTTACATTTAGAAAATAGATATAACAGTGCCTAGTGCATTCATTAATAAAAGTTAAAAAATATTTTTTCTCACCATGAGATGGTATTGACTTTATATCACAAATGTCTATGTGGATTAAGTCTAAGAGATTAGAATTTCTTTCAACAGACTTATACAGATACTTATCATACTTTGATTCCATACACGTTTGATACTTTGATTTATTGTATTCAAAGTTTGGCAAAACTTCTAAGTTAATAAGTTTTTGCAAAGTTTGTAATTGACATGTCCTAATCGTTCATGCCAAAATTCATTAGACTCAAGCAAGTAAGAAGAAATAAAACTTTTATTGATCTTAACAATCATTACATTCATCTTAAACATGCCCTTGGTGCGGTAGCCTTTTCCTACATACACTTCCCTTTTGCTAATTACAACCTTATCAGAAAAAAATACACATTTATATCAACTTTTGGTCAGAAGTGACATCGAAATCAAGTTCTTTCTCAACTTTGGTACATAAAGGACATTGTTGAGAGCCAACACTTTGGCTAACTTTATTTTCAAGAAGATTTACCGCGTCCCTTCAGCCTTTGCTGTTGCAGAGTTAGCCATATAAATCTTCTCCACATTTTGAGCTAGAGCGTATAAAGTAAACAACTCTTTGTTGGCATAGACATGGCGAGTGGCACCGGAATCTATCCATCGACCTCTAGGATTACCTACCAAGTTGCATTTTGAAAGCATTGCACATAGATCATCCATTTCATTTTTATGTTCAGATATGTTGGCTTGATTCTTTTTATTGCTTTTCTTAGGGGCCCGACAATATACGAACTTGTGGCCAACCTTGCCACAATTAAAGCACTCCCCTTTGAATTTCTTCTTTGGCAGATTATTTTGTTGTCCAACAGCTTGCTTATGTTTATTTGAGTTGTTAGGGTCATCCTCTATAATGTTACCTCCACTGATTACAGAATTCCCTTTTGACCTCTTCTCAACAACTTTGTTATCTTCTTTAATATGCAACCTCACTATGAGGTCTTAAATTGACATCTCCTTCCTCTTATACTTCAAGTAGTTTTTGAAGCCCTTCCACAAAGGTCACAACTTCTCTATTATGGCCACTACTTTGAAAGCCTCATTCACAACCAAACCTACAAAAAAGGTCATACAATTATCAAGAACAAATTTAACATGTTCAAATAAGGTATTTACTATATTTATACAGTCTGACAGGAGATCATGAATGATTACTTGCAATTCTTGTACTTGAGATACGATAATTTTACTGTCAATCATCTTGCAGTTAAGGAACTTTACAACAAAAAACTTTTTAGTTCCTGCATCATCAGTTATATAATTTCATTCCAAAGCATTTCAAAACTCTTTTGAGGTCTTCATACTGGTATACACGTTGTATAGGTCATCTTGAAGGCCACTTAGGATATATTTCTTACATAAGAAGTCTGAGTGTTTTCATGCCTCCATTACAACAACCCGCTCCTTATACGATGCTTATTCAGGCAATTTTGGAGCATCTTCAGAGATGAACTTTTGAAGACATAAATTCATCAAATAGAAGAACATATTTTGCTTTCAGCGTTTGAAATCTACACCCAAAATTTTTTGGGTTTCTCCACAGGTGCCATTGTGGGCACAACACTTGTATGGCTTATCGTAGCAACCGTTGTTGCTTCTACACCTTTCATTCCATCATTTGCATGACTTTCATCTTTCATTTTGTTGTCACAAATAGGCAACAAACTTAGTATGTCAGAATACTAATTATGAAGTTTTAAAAACTTTAAACACCAACTTGTTTCAGGTTTAACGATGAAGTTTTTATGTTCTTCTAATCATCAACCGAAAAAACTTTAACTCGTGATGAAGTATTTATATCTTCAAATCACTATTAAGTTCAAACATAGTATAGAGCAACAAGCTTTAATCTCCAGAAACCAAACCATATAGATTATGAAAGTACTTTATTTATAAATAACAAAAAAATTCACTAAACAAGTACAAAAAAATATTTTTTTTCATTAAATTCCTTAAGATTGTTGTTCTGGGTACAAAAATTTGTATGTTTCAACTCAAACTTCAACACTAAGTTCAAGAACAACTTTCAAGAACTACAATGAAGTTACAACAATTTCAAATACAAGTCCAAATGAATAATCAAATGAACTATCAAAATGAAGTGTTTATCAACTTTATGAAAGAAGATGAAGCAAAAAATTACAGAACCAAGTCCACCAACTATACAGTGCGTCCTTAAGAAATTTATTCCCCTCAAGTACCCGAGGTTATTGAATCTTTCCTCCCAGGACAAAATGATTCTCTTTCTGAAAATAGAAGTAACTCACATTTTTAGAAACTTCAAACACTCAACGGTTTGATGATCACGCGAGAGTTTTTAGAAAAAGAAGAAAATTATTTTTCTACTCAAAATTTGTCTTCACTCTAAGAAAAATTCAGGTACTTATAGCCATCAAGGTGTTGCTTCTTGAAGAGAAACAATAATTCAGAAAGATGCACCTCTTCATAAAGGTGCAACTCTTCAAAAAAGTCACAACCCATTGGAAAGGTCATAATCATTCAATCCGAAAAGGTGCCTATTCAAATTGCATCATTTCTCTTAGTGTTTTTCGAAAAAAAAAATCTATTTATTTTTTATTCACACCTCTTAAAAAACCCAACAGAAACAATTTCTTTATATCTATGAGGTAGGAGGTAAGGTCTGTGTACAATCTACCCTCCCTTGTGGAGGGTAGACTATTTACTACCCTCTGTGACTACAATTTGGCTATTAACATGCTATGTTAATCATATCTATACTATATTAAAAATGTGAAGAGTCTTAGAAATATTGTTTGAACTTTTTTCCTTAATTATAAGTCTCTACTTTAGACAAAACTCTTTTTACTATTTTCTTTTGAGAGGAATCTTAATAAATAAATACATGGAGCATTACATATATGGGAAGAATCTTAGTAAAATGAATATATGATTTTTCTCAAATTATTATTTAATTAAATATATTGAGAATTAATATTAGTAGGTTTTCTTTTGCTTGTGTAGGTGAAAAAAGAGTCCTAAATATTACCCTAATTAAAAACAACCTTTTCCATAGAAAAAAGGACAAATCCATCTAAACTAACCAATGGACGTTTTTCTTTAATGAAGATCATTATACTCCTTCATACTCCCTCCGTCCCAAATTATCCATCCCAAATTATCCGTCCCAAATTGAGATCACATATTAATTAAGAAAAATGATTAATAACATGACTAGTTTATCATAGTGCCCCTATTAAATGATGTTTACATTTTAATTTGAAGAAAAAATAATTAATATAAAAGGTAAAACATGGAAAAATAATTTTGTCTCTTCTTGATTAATGAAAAAAAACAAGTAAAATGGAAAATCAAATTAGAAATTTTGGAATGAGTAATTTGGTACGGAGGGAGTAGTAAACTAACTGAACGATTGATGTTTTGGACAAAACATACTTCATTTTTTTGACATTACTCTGTAGTATGATACACTTTTCTTAGGGTCATCAACTTCGGTCTAATTTATTGTACTACTATTTTTCTTGGCATGTATAATGTGGTTATATATGTTTAATATAATTCGTAACTACACTACTAACAAATTAATTAATTCTCTATATCTGTGTTGTCTTTTGATTTTTGTCTCAGTAGTTACGGTCCACGCATAGGATTGCTCTTTGTGTTTATTTGAGATGTATTATATTCTGAATCACTTATATACTGATGGTATTGTACATAATTAATAATTGACAATAGATTCTCCCCTTTTGTTCATTATTGTGTTTCTTTTTCAGTTGAAAAATTCTCACAACAAAATCAGACGAAGTACTTATATTCCTATCGAATGAAGTAATCAAAAAAATTTAAGATTTTATCTCATCGAGAAATCAAAGGCTTATCTTTTTCCTTTTTCAACTATTTTTATGGGAATTGTTGAGTGTAGGAATAAGCGAGGAATTAAAATTTTCATGTTTTTGATTTATTTTGTATATATATGTTGTCATTATTTGAAAACTTCTTGTACTGTTATTTGTGGATGTTATTCTCAAACGACATACTTTCTTTTATTATTTCTCTTTAAATGTATTGTCCTAGATAAATTATTGTTATCTTTTAATAACTTATATAGTTCGTTTTTTCTTTATCTTATTGTTTAGAGTATGTTTTCGCATATCAGTACCTTCAAGTGATAGGGGGATAGACTTTAAATATCATTAATGCTTAGAATAGTAGTTTGATTCATGAATTCTTCTTCTTCTTCTTCTTCTTTTTTTTTTTTGTATTTGAAAATGTAGGTAGAGGTCGCAGCTGCTACAAAATTCATTCAATCTCCATTGTATGTTTCCAGGTTAAGCTCAATTTAAGTATATGTGTGGGATCGTTATTTTAGTTATAGGCCTAGACAACAAACTCTAGCCTTTTGCAACCTCACGTAGTGCTTCTGCTACAAGGCGAACTTCCAGATTTTCAAGGAGGCTAAGAGGTTAGTTTAACACTTAGACGTTAGCTAAGGGTACAAACATTTATAGTATTCAAGTTAATAATATTGTTATGTCACACGTGCAATGCAAGTAGATTAAACTAGTTATACTAAAAGTGGAAAACTCTAATTTTTAAAGTTGAATTACTATTTTACCCCTACATTAAATTAAAATTAATCAAATTTCTAATTAATTATATATTTATTAATCAAAATGTTTTTCGCAACCTTTTCACCTCCTAGCTTTATTACAAACTGAAGAGTCATAAAGTGGCGGCCAAATTCATATGTATGTAACAAAGTGGCCAGTTAATAACATATGATTAACACATAAAAAACTTATGAAGAAATTAGATAGCCAAACCAATCTAGTGCAAGATGAATTTTCACTTTAACGTATAGCTTTAAACGTTCATTTCTTTAGAATTAATGATAAAAAAAAAGTTTCACATTTTTGATGAAATATAAATAATTTAAAGATTAATAGTGGTTATGTAACTTAATGAAATACTAAAAATGCTAAATAATTGCTAGGTGTTGCCAAAACTTTTGTTTTCCGTCAGTTAGTATCAATTAACTCTAATGATAGATTTATATTAATTTTTGCTCATTAAGGGGCAGACTGGTGCAAGATCTGGAAAAGGGTCCGATCACAAGATCTATTGCACGTAGCCTCACCTTATATTTTTAGTCACACCTTAATTTTTGCTCATTAAACATTTTATATAAATAGATATCTAAAATGTGCCTCTGATACCATTTGTAGGGGGTGCGGATTAGGTGCGTAGATTTAACTAGATAATAAATACGTATGTATTTATTTTTATAATGAATATTATTGATTGGAATAATTTTCATTTTTATATTCTTGACTTAAGATGTTTTATTAATTCATATTCTAAATTAGATATTATCGTGATTAGATTATCTAGTGTTTTAGGATCCTCGTTAGTAATATGTAATCTTTTGTATTCTAGGTATAAACTATATAGTTGAGTTTCTATTTTTTTTAATGATTTATTCTTTTCGTAAGATGTATTCATTAATTTGTTTAGTTTATTATTTTATCCTATTGAAATTTTAGCAATTTCTGTGTAGTATTTTATTCTAACTTTGCTATATTCAATGCGTAGGTTTATATTTTTTATCTGACTAATTAGTATTTGTTGTTCATGTATAACTAATTTTTCATCTATATTAAATAATTTTTCGTACGTATTAAATAAATTATTACTTGTATATTCCTTTTCTAAGGTTATTTTTATTTTAAGTAATTTTTCTTCTAGTTGTTTTTTCTCTATTTCAAGTTGATTTCTGTAATTAACTTCTTCATATATCCAATTTTGCCTTTCTCTAATTTTCTTTATATATTCTAACATCTTTTAATCTGAATAATATCCATCTGGGTAATTATCTAGGTATAACTGTGCTATCCAATTCATAATTTCAATTTCATAGTCTAATACTTTTTCTAATATTATTTTCTTAATATCTATAATTTCTATGTCTTTAAGTATATATAAGATTAAAACTTTAAGATTATCTATCATTTAAAATTGACTAAATATTTTATTATAATATTTTGTAGTTGTTTGTTTTAGTAGTTCTTGTATATTTTTATTAAGAAATTCTATATATATATTTTTTTATTTTCCATGTATTTGTCTATATTTATTTTCATCTGTTTTTCTAGTAACTGTATATTTCGCATATCTTTAAAAATTCTACGTAATTTTAACATAATAAGGATTTATAAGAGTAGCTAGGTAGACATGGTATATAATTTACTCTATTCATGTAATATTTTCCAAATGCTTTTTCTAATATAATTTTTCTTATATCTGCAACATCTATATTTCTAAGTGCATACAAAATAAGTATCTTAAATTTATCTACCATCTCATCATATAAATAATTATTCATTTTCATTAAATTGCTTTTTTCAAAATATTCCTTTCAACCATGTTTATAATAAAATATGGTCATCTTAGATTACTATATACTAGATTATTCTTAAATAACATGTTCTTCGGTCACTATTAGCATGGTAATCTGGATATTTTCCCTCAAACAGCGCCTCTACTCTGGTTACTCCCCACCACGGCTTCTTGCCTTATTGGTTTCACCTTTAGGATGGCATAGTTCTTAGGGATTTTTCTCCTTTTCCACTTTGCTAATAAACTTCTTAACATATTATTCTTCGAATAATTCTACTATAAAGTAACTAACATGAATTTATTTTATCATATCATGATTGTTGGGAATTATGAATTTAGCTATTCACAATCATAAATAAATATACTTGTTCGGGTAGGTTTGATATTTCTGAGCTTTGTTCCTCCATAGATTTTTCCATTGAAATATACCTGTTTTTAATAACTAAGCAAAAATATTTGTTGTAGACAAGAGAGAGTATTTGCTTCAACGCATGAAGGCTTGCTTTGCAATGCCTTCTTGCTTCTTTATTTATAGAGTGAACGATCTTTACAAAGTACTTTACATGTTTTTTACATGTTTTCTAAAAAGGCTAAAAAACAAAAATAGACTCAAAAAGTCCTAAAGTCTATTTCCTAGACTACCTAAAAGTCTAAGTCTAAAAAGTAAGTCTAAAATGTAGTCTTTACAAGAATAGTAGTTTACAAAGACTTTTACGTAAATAAAATCTGTACAATAAATATCTTGTCTCCGTTGATTTTGTCGTATCTGCTATATCTCTATTATTGCTCCTTATCTTATCTTTCCAGCTGGCGTCTTTATCTCTTTTTATTCTAGCTGAACTGCTGGGACATCATTATCTCCTCCATTATATTTTGAACATTTGTGATCTGGATATTTATGTCCAATAGTCTTGCAGTATCTGGTCAATAATTCTTCTGAAATAAATTTTTCTCTGATAGCTCTGGCAATAGGTTCTGTTTCTGATTTAAGCAACGTGATAATCCATTGCCTGATAGTTTCCATATCTGTTTCTCGTAACTCTTTTGAATTTGAATATATTAGTACATGATTTCTTGAATAGTAGCTCCATATGGGATTTTGTTTGCAATATGTATTTGCTAGCTCTTGTAAAATTGTAGATAGTCCGATAATTCTTTTGTTTGCATAAAATTTTGGTATCTCGATTCTAGGTATCTCTGGTTGTGAAATAATATCTTGTGGTATAATCATATCTCGTGTCATTCCTATCTTTACAACTTGTATAGGTTTTTTAACTTCATCAAATAATATCTCTGCTGGTGCCGTGTAAATTTTTATAAAAAACAAAGTACCTTTGGTTATTCTTTTAAAAGTGATAAATGCTTCATATATCTCTGGTATAGTGGATATCTCAGTTCCGTCCGTGGTATATACAGTACTAAGTAGTCTATATTTGTAGCAAGTTTTAACTAAGTTTGGTTTGGTTTTAGGTAAGGCAATTAGTTTATTATATCCGGTCAATCTCTGGGTTATATAGTTTGTATCTGGTTCTTGGATATTTGTAGCTTTGGGGTTGCTATTTAAAAAGGTTTGTACATTATAGATATTTTCTATGTATGTACGGGCTGTGTAGTTGTATGTCTTTTTGTCTTGGTTTAGATTATCTCGGTATGTGGTAACTTGTGGGGGTATAAACATGGGATCTTTTGATGTATTTGGGGTATATGGTTTTTCAAATAGCTTATTTAGGTTCATATTTTTTCTAACTCCTTTGCTTGTACCTGCAGAAGTAGATAGATAAACGTTATGGGTTTTATGGAGTGTCCCAACGTCTCCTTCTAGCTCTGGAGTTTTAATGTCTTCCGATCGACATAGTTCTGTACACTGCTGAGTTAGCTGATTTGTAGCTATAGACTTCAGTTTATCTTCATTAGTCTTTAGCTTTTCTATCTCATTACCCATACTGTCCACTTTTATTGAAAGCGTAGTTAGGGTGTTGAGTATTTTTTCTAGAGTATCTTCTTCTATGATATCAGTCTGTGTAGCTTTGTCTTGATATGTAATTTGCAATAACATTTTTGTTAGTACCAATTACTTCAATTGTAAATGTAAAATTTAATATGTTTAAAACTAGTCTCCGAATCTCTTTTGTTGTAACTGAATTCTGTATTTTCTTTGTTAGCCACCAGCGTACCTGTGTATTATCTGTTCGCACAATAAATTTGTTATATACAATATATGGCTCAAATGCTAACAAACATTTATATAATGAACATAATTCTTTTCTATTTATTTCCCATTTTATTTCTGTCTCGTTGAACGTACCTGAGTAATATCTACAATGGTGTTCTATTTTTTCTGCTCCATATTTATATTTAAGTACTCCTCTGTAACTATATTCACTAGCATCTTCTTCTACTATATATATAAATTTTCTATTTTCATCTGGAAATTGTAATTTTGGTAATTCTTTACAAAGTATTTTTATTTTTTGAACTTGTTTTTTATCTTCTTCATTATAGTTATATTCTATGTCCTTTTTTAGTTTTTTCTGTAGTGGTTTTAAGTTTTCTGCTAATTTTGGAATATATTCTCTTACTTGGTTTACTAATCCTAAAAATGATTGTAATTTCTTTTTCGTATCTAATTCTTCTTTCGAATTTATTATTTTTTGTACTATATGTTGTTGCATTTTTACTCCACTTTTATCTATTTGTATTCCTAAAAATTCTATCTGATTTTTCATAATTTCAGCTTTCTTTTTACTTAAATTTATTCCCGATTTTTCTATTATATCCGTAAATTGTTCCAATAATTTTAAATGTTTTTCTTTGGTTTTTGTATATAATAGTATATCGTCTATATATACTATACAATTAGGTAGTTGTTTAAAATAACTATCCATAAAATGTTGATATCTACCTGGTGCATTTTTATATCCAAATGGTAGTACATTCCATTCATAAAATTCTTGTGGTACCGTAAATACGGTTAATTCCTTAGATTCTTCTAACTTTAGATGGTAAAATCCTGATTTGCAATCAAATTTACTAAAATAATTATATCCTTGTATTTGTCTTATTTTTAATATCTTATTTGGTATTGGGTAATTATAAGTTATTGTTTTTGCATTTAAATTTCTATAATCAATAACCATTCTACTTTTTCCTCTTTTTTGTTCACTATGTTTATTTACTATAAATGCTGGGCTATTATGTTTACTATTATTTTTTTGTATATATTATTTTTCTAATAATTCTTCTATATGCATTTTAAATTCTTTTAAATCATCAAAATTATATGTTAATGGTTTCTGGGTTATTATGCTATTTTTATCTATCAATTCAATTTTTATAGTAGTTTTATGTTTTTCCCATCCTTTTAATGGATCTTCACTATATAATTGTTCTAATTTTTTGTTAACTATTTCTATCTTATTTATTGAAAATATAGTTATTTCTGTTTTATTTATCGAAAATACGACTAGTTCTATTGTATCTTCAGTATTTTTTATATTTTCTAACTTTTGTGTAATTTTTTCATTTCCTTTTATCCAATCAGTTTTCTTTCTTATTTTATTATTAACTCTTTTTGCTCTTACTTTCTGTTTACATGGTGTTGTAAACCACCAGTCTGTTCTAGTTATTATATGTGGGTATAATTTATCTAGAAATGGCATTCCTAAAAGTATATCTTTTGATGTTAGTTCATAATTATAAATTTCTTCTATTGTTAATATTTTATCCCATACTTGTGTTTTTACATTCTTAGCTTTGTAAGTAATTAAGCTTCCTTCGTTATTAAATCCTTTAACTATTATTGGTGTTTTTAATTTATCCCATTTACTTTCTGGTAAGCAATTATATCTACATAAATTAGCTTCTGCTCCTGTATCTATCATAGGCGTATAATATCTACTGTAATATCCTTCTACTACTATCTTCATTAATACATATATTTTCATTTTATGTTAATGCTCTTCTTAAGAATAATTTCTCTCTGTTATATGTTATAGTTAATTGTGTATGTTCTATATTATATGGTTTTACTTGTTCTAACCATTTTATTCCTAATATTATGTCTGTTTTTTGTATTTCTTCTTTTACTTCAAATTATATTTTTATTTTTCTTATTACTATTATTATTTCTTTTTCTGCTATATTTTTAGTATTTATTAAACTTCTTGGTAGATCTGGGCATATATTATTGTCGGTTTTTATTTCCTCATTTTTTACTAGATATTTTGCTATATAATTTTCTTCTTGTCCTGTATTTAAGAGTATTAAATATTCTTTTTCATTTACCTTTCCTGTTATGTAATATTGGTTTGAATTATCTATTGAACTTGTTTCATAACTTATTCTTTTTGATGAGCTTGATGATTCCGGTTTATCATAAGCTGTTCTTTTTGTTGTACTTATTCTATCATTTATTATTTCTAGATTTTCTTCTACATCTATGTCTCTATAGCTATAATCATTATAATCTATTGTTTTTACAAATTGTTCGAATGGGCTATCTATTTGTATCTTGTTAATCTTATTTTTTCCTGTTATTTTATGTTTTGTCGTTAATACATATAAATTTTTGCATCTTGCTGTAAATATTTTACTTCCTGGGGTTAATTCTATTCCTGATATCTTCCAATATAATACTAGTGATTTATCTATATTTTTATCTGTTACTGCTACTGAATAATTTGCACTTATTATAAATTAAAATTTTTGGTATATTAAATTTCCTTTTATGGCAGTTATTATACTTTTTTCTATAGGTTTTATAATTCTATCATTTGCTAAATATAATTCTATTGGTGTATCTATTCCTTCTCTAAAACATGCTTTTATTAATATTTCTGTACTTCCAAGGTGTACATATTTTATTGGGTCTCTACTTTTTATATCGTTTATCTCTTTATTAATTATTCTTTTTGTTACTAGTGGTATACTGGCTTTACCTTTTGCATATCTACAGTCTATTACATGTTCTTTTTGACTTACTACATAATATTCTTCCTTTTTTCTAGTAAATATATTTTTTATTGTTGGTATTTTAAATATTTTTTCTACACTTAAGTCTAACTCTTTTCCTTTTATTTCATCAAATACATTGTTACCAAATATTATTTTTTGATCTGTTCCTTCGTCATTTAAATATTCTTCTTTTGTTAATATTTTTATATCTTCTTCAGTCATTTAATTCATCTAATTCACTATCTATTTCGTTATCTGTTTCATTCTCTGAAATTTCATATATACTGTCTTCACTTTCTAATTCGTAATCTATGTAATCTATCTGCATATATTCTGTGTTTTCTATTTTTATTTCTGATATTTGTTTATTTTTTGGGTTTTTAGGTAATTTACAATCTCTAGCTAGATGTCCTATTTTTCCGCAATTATAACAAGTACATTCTTTTATAGATTTCTTTTTCCTATATGGTCTTTTATGTTTATAGTTTTTTACATAATATCTTTTTCTTGGTTTCTTATACTTATATTTTGATTTTTTGTATTTCTTATATTTCTTATGTCTTTTTCTTTTCTTATAATATCTATCTTCGCATCCAAATTGAGGTGTTATCTTATCTTTGCAACATGCTAAATTTCTTCTTAATGTTTTTTCTATTTTTATTTCTTCTCTATATTTTTCACATAAGTTTCTATACCATTGTTGTAAAAAATTTATTCTTGCTCCAAGAGTATCTACTATTTTTGTTTTATCCCAACTTTTTATTATTTTTGAACTAAATGGTTCAGGTAATTTATTAAAATATAAATTTCTTATTTCTTTACTTTCTTCTATATTATATGCTCCTTTATAATAATATTCTTTAAATGCGCAAGTATATTCATCTATGTAACACATATTACATATTGCTAATTTTAACATTAAATTTCTATTTATATCTTTCTCTTCATTTTGTTCTTCCTCTGTTGTTGTCATGCTACTAAATTCGTCTTTTATAGCTGTTTCATATTTTTTTAATAATTCTATAGGTGTTAATATTTTTCCTTCTGTAGATTTGTCAGTTCTTAATATTCTTTTACTATTTTCAGTTAGATTTAAAAACCATAATTTCACTGTTCCTATTAGTGTTCTTTCTATATATTCTGGTGCATCTGTTACACTTATATTATTATCTAATAATTGTTTTGTCATATATCCTATCCATAATTGTATCATTTTTTCTGTATCTATTACACAATCTAAGTCTAAAAAGTTATAATTTTTATTAACTATTTGTTTTGGTGTCCATTTGTCATATTCATTTTTTAGATTATATCTTTTAAACTTATTCTTATAATATGTAGGTTTCCTTATTTCTGATGTACTAGGTATTATATTTTGATCTCCTTTTTTATCAAGAGTATTTATTTCTGTGTTGATATTTTCTAAGTTTTCTTCATTAATTACTTCTTGTTTTTCATTGATTTCTAAGTTTTTTGTATTTGTTAATATTTCTGTATATGTTTCACTATTTTCTGAATCATAATTATTTGTTTCTTCAACATCTATATTATTTATTTCTAATTCCTTGTTTTTTATTTCTTTATCGTCTATTTCTAATTTTTCTTTAAATTGATTTATCTCGTTTAATAATTTTTGTTCTTTATCTTTTTCTTTCTGTCTTTTTTCATACAGATCTTTTAACATTTGTAGTTCTTTTTCTAATTCAGCAATCCTACTATTTTTAGTTTCTTCTATTTTTCGTATTTCTTCTGTAGTTTGTTGTTTTATTTTTTCTATTTCCTTTTTTCTATCTATTTCTTCGTTTTCTCTTTCTATTCTTACCATAGCTGTCAATTTATCTTCTAATTTTAATTCTTCTTTTTCTAACATTAAATATAAATGTTCGCCAATTTTCTTATATCTTCTTCCTAAATTAGAAAATACTATTCTTATTTTTAACCCTTCGTGATTTTCATATATTTTTTCGTCTATTATAAATTCTTCTTTGTTCATTTTATTGTAAATAGTTCATGTTGATATATATATTCTAAACTATCTATTTGTGATTCTAAATTTGATATTTCATCTTTTTGTGCATTTGTTGAGTTTTTACTAACTACAGCAAATATATTATAATTTAATCTTTCTATTCTTATTTTTAATTCTTTACGTTTTTCAGATATAGTTTGTTTTAGTTCTTTGTATTTTTGTATTTTATTCATTCAAACAATATTTATAGTACTTTGGTGGATATCTAAATCTAATTTTATCATAATTAAGTGGTATATGTGTCATTCTTCTAGATTTTAAATGGATTATTAATTTTGCTTCAATACTAGATATTAAGGTAATTAGGTAAGCTAATCTTTGTGGGTTTTCTTTTGTTTTATTTAAACTTATATATTCTGAATAATTACTAATTAAAGATTCTTTAATTTTTCTAAAAGCTTTTCTGTTTTTAAATGGTCTTCTCATAATTAATATTGATTAATTATTATCAAGTAAATCCAATCTAAATACATAAACTAAACTCAAACATATATAGTAATTCTAAATTCATAAACTAATAAACTCAAACATATATACTCAAACATAACATAACCTTCATGATTGGATGACACAAACTCACCAGATATGAAACAAATTATACCCACAGTCTATCGGTTATACTTTCATTTTTTTCGCTCATTTTTTTTGCTCATTTTTTTCTCAAACCATTAACTAATACAGTGAAGCTTTTCCATATTATATGTCAATTTTTTCTTATGAGATCACATTTTGGGGTTTGTTATGCGAAAGGAAAAAACTACTTCGTGAATTTAATACAGTGAAATTAAATGTAATGATATGATCATTCTGACATGAGATTATGCTTCAAGTTCTTAGTTAAATCATGAATGAGTCAATCCCGTTCAGTTCTGTGTCACAAAATTGACAAAATTCGTTATATTTAAATTTTACTTAGATAGTAGACTTATTTTGTGGTTTGTTATTATTCCAGAATAGAATTATAAAAGATAAAGTACGTTGGGGAGAAAGAAAGTTTAGGAATCATGAGCTTTTCTGTGTTCCTCGTTTGCTGCTTTTAATTTTCCTCTCTTTTCAAGTCAAATTGCCTTCTTTTATTTTCTGAGAAGTAGTATTTAATTTTTATAAGTGGGCTTGAAAGAATTCACGCGGGATCTTTCAATTGTGAGAGAAAAGAGTAGACCAAAAATAAACACAACCTAAATAGTGATTTATATTGATATATAATAATTGCATTAAAGACTGTGAAAGTAATGAGGACAAAGCTAACCTTTTTAAGTAAAATAAAACGATAATAGAAAACATAAAATTAAACATAAATGTCCATTTTTCCCTCTCAATACTAAAATTAAATATCTCACAAATGTTTGTGTTGTAGTTGATAATATAATTATATCAAATAGATGTAATTATTCGTATGCGTTTTATATTTTAATTTCTAATTTATGCATTAAGAATATGTAATTAAGTACCTATTTAAAATTTTAATTAGGATACACGTGCAACACACGTGTCCAGAAACTAGTAGCTTTAAAAATATTAATGGTAAAAATAACCCAAGTTCGATAGTCATACCAAATTAATAGCTTATTAATGAACTCGCCATAATTAATATTAATGAAAGTGAGGATATGTATTAACAAATCATAGTTAAGTGAAAAATTTTGTATACAAACACGTGTTAAGTACTCATTGGTTTGACGTTATCATCGCAAGTAAAACGTTCATGTACAATTATGTGCTTAGTATATATATATATATATATTGGTATGACCTTAATGCCGTGACTAAATGTCTATATGCAGACACGTGCTAAGTATGCATTGGCCTGACGTTAATGCTGTGAGTAAACGTCTATATACAAATACGTGTCAAGTATATATTGGTCTTACGTTAACACCACGAGTAAATTTTTATCCTTGCTCTATAAAGTTGGTCTCATCGTCATAGTCTTTATATTCTATAGTGTGGTCCTTATTGCGAATTTGCTTATTTGTATAGGCATTGTTTCTAGGGTAACTTATATAAATACCATACATTAAGGTGCTAATAGCTATTTTTATCAAAATTTTGCCCGATTACTTAGTATACCTCATTTCACATGTTTTTATACATATATTTGGCCTTAATACATATGTGTTTTGATAGATTTGAGAAAAACTATTAGCTAAATACGTAAACAACAAAATCTCCTTAAATTGATGGAGTAAATCACGTTTTATCAATTTTGGAAGCATAAAATATGTAAAAATTAACAGAAAGTCAAAACATTCATCTCTTCAACTCAAACTCGATTGAAAACTTCAATTTTTGCTTAAATTCTTCACTACTTTTTTCTTCATCATATCAATATTGACTATCTTTATTTTGTTACGGTATTCGGGTGTTCGGATTTTTGAGATCAGATACGACTCATATAAGATTGATGGTATTGTGATTCTGGAAAAAGCATCTTATAGAGATTTAATAGCTTCAATAGCTTTTCAACTTAAGATCGATGAATTGCTGAAAAATATTCATGAAAAATATAATATTCAAGGGAATTCAACAACAACGGAGATTCATAATGATATGAGAATGAAGTTTTTTTTTTCAAAATTTTGAAACATGCATCATCCTTTGGTATGTTGATGTTGGGTGTATTTATACATTTTAACTTTGCAATTCTAGCTTATTTAGCCTTGTTTTGAGAGCAGTTCGTGTTCCTAACGTGTTAATATTGATATAAATAAGCATTAAGTGTCAAAGGACGTGATTAGAATGTTTAAAGTATTTTTCAAATAAGTTTGCACTTAATTGAGTCATTTAGAGTTTATTTGAGAAAACTAGTGTTACTATCTTGAGCTAGACGTGTATCTAGTTGGTTTCGATGGACTCTAGTGTGTAAATGAGTTCCTTATGGTTTAAATATGTAACATTATGTGGGACAACTTGTACAATGTGTGCACCGTTCAATTAGAATGTGCATCGAGACTAGTACTTTGCTTGAGTTCATAGCTTGTTATTCTTGAGGTCTCATTGTATTGAGCTCTAATCCATGGTATTTAATATTGTAGGATGCTTGTTGAGTTAGTTATGGTGAAAAACGTATGTTAAACAAGCTAGAAATTAAAGGAAAAACCACACCAAAGGCATGGACGGAAGGAATGACGCTAAAACGCTTAACCAAATATTTGGATGTGTTTTCCAGTGGCTGCCCGCGACGCGACGCAGGCTCCATAGCATGCTTCTATTCCTTAGAAATTTTTTTGAATGCAACTTCTAGTGGCATCAGGAGAATAGCCCGCGACGCGTGCTATATTTCGGCGCAAAAAGGGTCGCGACGCGTACTAGATATCGGTGCAGCAAAGGCGCGATGCATGCTGTATTTCGGTGCTCCCATGCACGCGTTGCATGCTTTAGTTCAGTACACTATTTTTGGTGCTTAAAAACACATGATATATTTTAGTCCTACAGGGATTAGGAATATTTTAATATATATACACACACGTTACACACTTTCTGGGGATCTTGTTTAATTTTGGATCTTTTGGACTTAGTGGAATACTATGGAGGCGGCTGCTACTATTCTCTAGGTTTAATAATTCTTTCTTTAGATTTTTAATTATTCATATTAGGTATTCATTTTGGATCATGATGGTGAATATTATTGTCTAAAAACTCTCTTTTTGGGGTTAAAGTCAAGAACATGATTACTATTATTTCAGATTAATTTTATTTAAATTGCTTATCATTATTAGTTAGTTTCTTATTCTTGTTTAATTATTTTGAGGCTTGATCACCCTTAGAATACATCAATTGTCAACCTTGTGATCTCGGGAGAGGAAATAGGGAGATAGAACATGGGAATAAATAAAGTATGGTATGTATTCTTTTAAGAAATAAGGAATTCAAATTAGCATCTAGGACATGAATGTACTTAGATGCCTTACTTAATTCAAACGTAGGATGATAGCTTAATGAACTTAATTGGACTATTGCATCCCCGCTCAACGATGTAGTTGTAATGTCTAAATTAGGTAAACGGTTAGAGGTCGGAAGACAATGATCATGCAATTAACCCTACGAATCAACAACCAAGATAAGCAAGTTAACGAATGAAGTTTTATAACATAGTATGATTATTCGAAGTGCTTTAACCCTGGGCTTTACTCCATTGATTGTTTCAAGACTTTATTTTTACACAATGTTTACTTTAATTGTAATTTACATTATTCCAAACTCTTTTTGGTTACGCTTGCATCAATTAAATATAAATTATGAACTAGAATAGAATCGTTGTTGAATCAAGTCCCTGTGAGATCGATACTTGAATTTCTTTATGACCACTTTACTACTTGATAGACAATGTACACTTGCCTGTGCGCTTAGGAACTGTCAAATTTTGGCATCATTACTGGAGACCGAACTCGGGTCACCCGCGTGAAAGGCGGGAATACTCACCACTATTTTTGAGACTCTTAGGCTCATGTTTGTGACTTTTGTACTTGTTGGCTTAAAATTGAATTCATGCTATTGTTTGGTTAAGAGTCTATGATAATCCTATGTGAGTTGCGTATGTTCCATGTGCGTGTGAAGTGTTATATATTCCTTGTTGCATGTGATGTCTAGAACTTTCCCAGTGTGTATCCATAGCGAAATAAAGAATGTGGATTTAGGAGATGATATAGGCATTTATTTGATAGCCTTGTTTTAGACCTTCTTTTTGACCTACATTTGTGCTTAATCCCAGTCAGCCCCGTTGAGCCTTTAGCATTTTCTTTGGCATCCTTATGTATAGCCTAATACCCTTCTTTGATAGACCGTAATTTGATCCAAAGCTCCTTGGTGCTTCGATGAAAAAAATTAATTGAGTAAGGAGTTTAAAAATAAGAGGAAAAAGGTAAAATTAAAGCCCCGAAGTGTTAGCTATTGGTGTTCAAATTTTTTTATGTGTTGTGGTGGAGAGTTGAGTAGTGAAAAAGAATAAAAATTTGTTCAAATTTAACGAGATGTGCATAAAATACTCCCACCATAGTGTATGTAAGTGAGCTTAAAAAGAATGGGGCAAACAAAAATGGTGTAATTTGGTTGTTGTAGATTGGTTTTAATTGTAAAAAGTGATGTATTAAAGCACCAAGGGAAGATAGTTAGTATTATTCAAAAAATAGTTCCTACCCATCTCTTAGCCTACATTACAATTCGAAAAAGACCTAATTGTCTAAGCTTATCATTCTAATATTAGTGGAGTACTACACTAAGGTCAAGATATGGTTCATTATGTGTAACTTGTGAATTCATTGTGAGAGAGACCGAAATTTAATTCTTTTACCCATTGTGATAAATTGCATTATTGTGAGTGATTATGGGTAACTCTCTTGTTGTGAGGGGCACATGTTTGATGAATGTAGGTGATTTTTATGATGTCCTTGATTGAACGATAAGCATGAGTTTTCCACTTAAAAGAGTCAATTCTTGAGCCTAGGATATTTTGAAGTAGTGTTCATGAGCAATCAATTGTGTATATATCATGCCTAGTGTAGAAACTTACATTCTGTGTAGTCATTGTAGTACTAGCTTGAATGTCTTTTTAGTGGTAGTAGTGTAGAGTCTCCTCAGTTTATGATGCTTATAGTAAAGGGTTGTTCGAGGATGAATAAGGCTTTAAGTATGAGGTGGTGATGTTGGGTGTATTTATACACTTTAGCGTTACGATTATAACTTATTTAGCCTTATTTTGAGAGCATTTCATATGCTTAACATGTTAATATTGATATAAAAAAGTATTTAAGTGTTAAAGGACATGATTATAATGTTCAAAGTGTTTTCCAGATAAGTTTACACTTAATTGAGTCATTTAGAGTTTAATTGAGAAAACTAGTGTTACTAGCTTGAGCTAGGTGTGTGTCCAGTTGCTTTCTATGGATTTTAGTGTGTAAATGAGTTCCTTATGCTTTGAATGTGTAATATTATGTGTTACAACTTGTATAGCGTGTGCACCATTCAATTAAAATGAGACGAGTCAAAAATAAGTTTAAGTATAAATTGGTCAAGACTAGTACTTTGCTTGAGTTTATAGCTTGTTATTATTGAGGTCTCGTTGTATTGAGCTCTAATCCATGGTGTTTGATGTTGTAGGATACTTGTTGAGTTAATTATGGCAAAAAATGAATGTTAAATAAGTTGGAAATTAAAGGTAAAACAACACCAAAGACATGGATGGAAGAAACGACGCTAAAATACTTAACCAAATATTTAGACACATTTTCCAGTGGCTGCCCGTGATTACCACGCGACGCAGGCTCGATAGCATCCTTATTTTCCTTATAAAATATTGTGAGTGCAACTTCCAGTGGCATCAGGCGAATAGCCCGCGATGCGTGCTATATTTCGGCGCAAAAAGGGCCGTGACGCGTGCTCGATATCGGTACAACAAAGGGCGCGACACATGCTGTATTTCGGTGCTCCCATGCACACGTTGCATGCTTCAGTTCAGTACACTAATTTTGGTTCTTAAAATCACGTGATATATTTTAATCCTATAGGGATTAGAATTATTTTAATATATAAACACACACGTTACACACTTTATGGGGGATCTTGTATAATTTTGGATCTTTTAGACATAGTGGAATATTGTGGAGGCGGCTGCTACTAATATTTAAGTATAATAATTCTTTATTTAGCTTTTTAATAATCCATATCATGTATTAATATTGGATCGTGATGGTGAATATTATTGGCTAAAAACTCTCTTTTCGGGGTTAAAGTCAAAAATATGATTACTATTATTTCGTATTAATTTTGTTTAAATTGCTTATCATTATTGGTTGTTTTTTAATTCTCGATTTAATTATTTTTAGGCTTGATCATCCTTAGAATACATTAATTGTCAACCTTGTGATCTCGGGGGAGGGAATAGGGAGATAGAATATGGGAATAAATAAAGTATGATTTGTATTCATTTATGAAATAAGAAATTCAAATTAGTGTCTAGGACAGGGATGTATTTAGATGCCTTACTTGATTCAAATGTAGGATGATAGCTTAAAGAACTTAATTGGATTGTTACAGCCTCCCGCAACGATGTAGTTATAATGTTTAAATTAGGTAAACGGTTAGAGCTAGGGAGACCATGATCATGCAATTAACCCTACAAATTAAAAACCAAGATAAGCAAGTTAACAAATAAAGTTCAATAACATAGTATGATTTTTCAAAGTGCTTTAACCCTGGGCTTTACTCCATTGATTGTTTCAAGACTTCATTTTTATGCATTGTTTACTTTAATTGCAATTTACAATATTCTAAACTCTTTTTAGTTACGCTTGCATCAATTAAATTATATTGTGAACTAGAATAGTATCGTTATTGAATCAAGTCCTTGTGGTATTGATACTTGACTTTCTTTAAAGACACTTTACAACTTGATAGACCACGTACACTTGTGTGTGCGCTGTCATATGTATTTACTATGTATTAATGCTACCGATATAGTAAATTATCATGGAACATTTGATTTGGATATAGGTGCAATTGAGTGTCATGAAATTATTGAAACTCAAATGCTAGAATATTTTGTAGTTGATGATAATGTATCAATGGATTTGTTTGATCTCGATTCAGTAGCTTTATATCGGATTGCAATAACACGGCTATGAAGGTGAAGTAACTTTACAAGAACAAAGTAATTCTCATTTCATTGATGCGAAAGTGTTCAATCCGGAATAGATTTAATTAGAGAGTTGAGAGATCCGATAAAAAGAGGTATTTTCCTGAAAATTAATATTTTGTAAGTGTTGATACATTTTAGTTTAACAAACAAGTTATATAATTGAATTTAGTATAAACGATTTATGATTAAAGTTGACTTTCATTTCTGATTTCTTAATGCATTTATATGATTCATATTATGCAATGGGTCAATGAAAAGGCATCAAAAGTGAATATTATATTTCCTGACTAATGTTTGTTACATATCAAATGTTTATGAGTTTTGTTGCTGATAGTAATGTATTACTTTTTTTATATATATTTAGTTATCCTTGCAAACAATATTATTTAATGTGACCTTTGATACATATATGATTCAAAAAGAAGATGCATATCGTTAGTTGTGTGTAGTTTGATACATTATATTATGTATCACGCTACATTTGTTGTTATATAATATTTGTTGAATTAGTGTTTCTAATCTAAAACATATTTTTTTGTTGTGTTTGAACGTTAGTGAATGTCTGAAATAACTCATATTAGTTCTTTTTCATATCTGAATTGATACATATATTTGGTTGTATGTCATTTGATACATTTTGTTATGTATGAAACTATATATGTTGTTATGTAGTGTTTGATACTTTTAGTGTTTCTGAGCTAAAACAAATAGTGTTGTTTAGTGTTTGTTTCATATTGAATATCTGAATTGATATATTTTGTATTTCATACATGTTCTGGACTGAATTTTTTTGAGTTATTCTTATAACAAGTTTCATTTTCCTGATTGTGTAACATATATAATTCAACATAATATAATATACATTATATATGTTACACAATCATATACATGAATCATATATGTATATAATTCAAGTTTCAACTAACGATATGCATCTTCTTTTTGAATCGTATATGTATATAATCATAAGAGTGCATGCTTCGGTAAATTGGAGGAGAATTATGAAATATAATATAGAAGAATGTATCAACTCTCATCTTGTGGAGGCACGTAAACTATCAATTTTAGGATTTCTAGAACAAGTAAGAATCTTATTTGATTCTTTAAACTATAAAAATAGAGATAGGTCAACCTTTCTTGTAGAGAAATCACTGGGTGGCAGGTTTCAGAAAATTCTATCAACAAATAAGGTAAATTTATTCCTGATGACTGTAAGTTTTATTTAATTCTATTTTTTTTTTATTTTTTCCGTATGATTCTAAAAATTTTAAAAGAAATCATGATAATTAAATGTGACGATAATATTTGAATGAATCATTACAAAATGTTCGAATTTCCCCCATTATTTTTTATAGTCTACTGTCTACCATCTCTCCCACTATTCTACTGACCCCTACCCTGCTCTGAATACCTAAACTTTCTGCTCTGTCTCTCTCCTATTTTTTCCTATCTCTACTTCTCATCTTCAACCTATTAAATACAAACCATAAGTCGAGGGATAATCTAGAAGAAAATTTCCTCATTTTAGATCTTATGTTAGACACCAACTCTGGAGCATAATGAGGCAACTGCTAAAATTTTAGAGCATACTCCTTTACAATTATCTTACCTTGCTTCAAATTAACAAACTCCTCAGCCTTAGCTTCCCTCAACTTGTAACGCCCTAAATCTAGTACCCGAAATGCTACACGGTGCTCATGACCCCAAAGGACCAGAAGCTAACCCATGACTGATATCTTTACCTGTATACTACAAAATATACTGTATAAATACAGAAATAAAGGCTAAAAGGTCATAAGGTTCAAAACTGAGACATGATAGCTGATAAAACATAACATCTGGATGGGGTATGAAATACCCAAAACAACTGAAATAAATTGTCTGAACATACTGTAGTCTGAAAAGTCTCTAACTGGCTGAACTCTCTGAATAAGGAGTTGATGGGTTATGTCCCCAAATAACTCTAACTAATAAATTAATTAATGAGATAATGAAGTAATGGTCATGTCCTTAAAGGATGAGGACTCACTGCTAACTCTGACTACTGAGACTGGAATGCTACTGATGCTCTGGAGCTCGTGCTTTTGAACCTATGGTATAAAACACCATAGCACAAATGCGTTAGTACGTTTGAATGTACTGGTATACATGTGAGGTAGGCTGAATGCAAAAGGGTTCACATATATGAACTATACTAATTGACTGCATAACATGAACGTGAGAATACATGCATGACTACATAATAACTATAAGTGAGTTTGTGATAACATAATTACTGAGTCTGAGTACTGATAACATGAGATACTGACATCTGTATAACTGAAATAGCTGATATTGAGCGACTGTATCTGACAGTCTAGGTTCTGATGGAACTAGCTGAGTTTCGTACTATTCTGAGTTGACTGTATCTGACAGTCCTGAATCCTGTAGAACTATCTAAGTTTTATTACTGAGACTGAATGACTGTATCTGATAGTTCTGATTCTGCACTGAAACTGTGGGAAGTATTCATCTAACCGACATGCCCTAAATAACGCAATATAGCTGAGTTGGGGTCCAATTTGTTACCCCAATTGGAAGGGTGTCAATACTGCGCCACTGGTAAGGACAATCTGTGAGTAACCCTAATGTAACAGGTAACTCTCATGTGAATGGTGGGAACCCTCATATAATAGGTTAAGCCATCTCATCTACCCTTATATAACAGGATATGATGTCTCAACCTACACTGGATACGTAGTTGTGGAACACAAGGATTGCTTCTAAGAATCACACCCTCATATAACAAGTGGGTTCCCTTCCTTGGGTTTGCTCGGTGCTAATTTCTAATCCCATCTAAATAGACACTGAATATGATTAACTGAACTGATTGGACTGAGTTAACTGAGTTATGTTGACTAACGGAATACTACTGAGATTACTGAATTTTTGAGATTACCGAGTTTACTGAGTTTTCCTGAGTCGCATGACTGCCTGAATTTCTATGAACATGGCTTGACTGAGAGTATCTTGAAAACACGACACTAATTCTAGGCACATAACTAAATTTACGGGTACAAGTTCCCCAGGACTCGATAGAAGGAAACTGACAAAGCATGACTTTCTTGAATACATGACCAACATCACAATTCTTAATATAATAAGTTGGATATTTCATGAACTAGAAGTTCTAAAGCACCACAAGGGTTACATATGTATCCATAATTCATTGACTAAGACTTTTCATCAAATATTTGACATGCATAAACTTGTACATGATTGAGTATTTCATATTATCATACCAGTATGACACTTTTCTTTCACATAGACATTTAATCGAACACATGGGGAACATGTTTTGGTTATACAATCATTAACAAATTTAATAATCATAAATACATTAATCAACGTGTAAATTTAAGGGTTGATCATGATTATTATGCAAAACACCACATCCTAGGGTCAATCATTGGAATATGTAAGTTCAAACATGAATCAAAACCCCACAACATCATGGATTTTAATTCAATTTAAATCATGAACATTCATAAATACACAAATCTTGGATTTTAAAAAGTGATTCTTGAGCTTCATGGGTGAAAGGGACCTATGAATCAACACATGACATACCTTGATTGAGAGTTTCTTGAAGTTCTCGGACTTGAAGAACTTGAAATCTCTTAGTTTCTTGAAGAACGATTTGGATCTTGTTTCATAGGGATTATGTTTGAGAGAAAACCCTAATTTGATGTTGTAGATGGATAATGAAGTTATGGGCTATAGTCTTGTATAATTAGGGGTTAAAACGGGTGGAAAAAAACCAAAATACCCTTTTAAAAATGGCTTAGAATTCATTGAACAGGATCTGTAATGGCTCGTGTGAATGTCTGTCGCTGGCTCGACAGTCCGTCATTCTGACCATCACACCTAGGCAAGAATAGTGACTCACTGCCTTTGTAGTGATGGCTTAGGCGACGGTCCATCACAAGTTTGACGGTCCGTTAACCTGTCCATCACACCTTAGCCATAATACTGACTTACTGCCTTAGCTGCGATAGTCTAGGCTATGGTCCATCACTAAATCGACGGTCCATTGACCTGCCCGTTGCACTTGGGTGGTTCTGATAGCTCTCGGTAAAATGTCCATAACTTTTAACTCCGATACCGGGTTTGGACAAAATTGGTATCGTTGGAGAGATAATTCAATTTCCCACTCAACAAAAAGTGAAAATCTTAAAAATTCTATGTGTACACAAATAGATTTATCTTTTAAGATAAGTTTTTAACATTCTTGGGACGATTTCAAGCTAGGTAGGAGTACGGGGTATTATAATATCTCTCCCTTGAGAACATTCATCCTCGAATAAGACTGAGTGAGAGGGAAGAAGATAAACTGACATAAATATTGAATATGAACAACTGAAACATGATCTCGTGACTGACATGACTGATAACTAAATATATCACACCGAACATATATATCTGATACATGTGTAACTGATTCATGAATACATGACTGAGTATTCTAATGAACTAAGTTTCTCATAATGAGAATGTATGTATGATGCATGATTATATAACTGAACTGACATATGAATGCATGAATGGATATGCAATGGAATTTCCTACCAAGTTGTAATGGAATTCTGAACATGAAATGGATACCAAGCTTATCACTGAAACCTGAACATGAAACTGAAAAGCTTAAGGAGAACTGTTACCTTGAGCTAGATCTGAGTTTGTGGAGAAGAGGTGAGAATACTTGGTCCGCATGTCTGCTTTTGCTTCCCAAGTAGCTCCCTTAACGGACTAATTTCACCAAAGAACTTCGACTAGAGGGACTTCTTTGTTCCTCAGTCTACGAGTCTGATAGTCTATGATTTTGATTGGAATCTCTTCATAAGAGAGGCTGTTCTAAATATCTATGCTCTGAATAGGGAGTACAACAATTGGGTCACCTATGCACTTCTTGATAAAAGATACATGGAATACTGGATGAACTAGGGCTAGATCTGAAGGCAATTCGAGTTCATAACCTACCTTGCCGAAGAGACTGAGAATCTTGAAGGGACCGACATATCGGGGACTGAACTTTCCCTTCTTGAAGAATCTCTTCACTCAAGATCCTTTCTGCGCACATCTACATAAGACTTCTATCGGCTCTGAGCAGCCCGAAGTCTTTCTCTGATCAACTAGACTTTCTATAAAGTGTCGAATACTAAGTTAGGCCCTATAACTGAGGCCTCACTAACTTCGAACCAACCGATTGGAGATCGGTATCTCCTACCATAGAGAGCTTCGAATGGAGCCATCCGAATACTGAAATGATAACTGTTGTTGTATACAAAATCAACCAAAGGCAAGTGGTCATCCCAACTACCCTTGAAATCAATTAAACACACCCTTAGCATATCTTCTAAAGTCTGAATGGTCCTTTCTTCTTGACCATCTGTCTGAGGATGAAAGGCTGTACTGAGATGAACTTGGGTACCAAGACCCTTTTGGAATGCTTTCCAGAAATGACAGGTGAACTGGGTACCTCTGTTTGAGAGAATAGATAATCGAACATCGTGTAATCTGACCAAATCTCTGATGTAGAGATTGGCATAATCCTCGGCTAAATAAAAGGTATGGACTGGAAGTAAATGAGCTGATTTAGTCATCCTATTACAATGACACAAACTAAATCATACTGGTGACGAGTACGAGGCAAACTCATCACGAAGTCTATGTTCACTTCTTCCCACTTCTAAGTAGGAATACTGAACTCCTGCATGGACCTACTAGGTTTCTGATGCTCTATCTTAACCTGCTAATATGTAGAGCACTTAGCCATAAATTCTGCAATATCTCTCTTCATCCTACTCTACCAATAGATTTCCCGCAAGTCGCGGTACATCTTTGTGGTCCCTGGATGAATAGAGTAGCGCACACCATGCACTTCTGCAAGAATTTGCTTTCTTAAGTCGTCTACACCTGGAACACACAGACTACCCTGACAATGCAGAACACCATCTCCTTCTTCGGAGAAAACCTCTACTTTCTGATCCTTGACTGACTCTTTCAACTTGACTAGACTGGGATCTCTATCTTGCTTTTCTTTCACCTCAGAAACTAGAGATGATTTTGAACTACTCTGAACCCATATGTCACCCTTCTTTGAATCGACTAATCAAATGCCTAGTGTGGCAAGCTGATGGATTTCCTGAGCTAACTTCTTCTTACTGTTCTCAACATGAGCAACACTACCCATAGACAGTCTAGTGAGAGCATCAACCACTACATTGGCCTTTCCCGGATGATAAAGGACACTCATGTCATAATCTTTCAAGAGCTCTAAACACTATTTCTGACGAAGATTGAGATCTTTCTGAGAAAAGACATATTGAAGGCTCTTATGATCTGTGAACACATCCACATAAAATCCGTATAGATAATCCCTCCAAATCTTTAAGGAAAATACTATGGCTGCTAACTCAATATCATGAGTAGGATAATTCTTATCATGGGGTTTAAGCTATCTAGAGGCGTAGGATATGGCCTTACCATGCTGCATGAAGACACAACCCAAACCTACTCTGGATGCATCATAATACACTACGAGCCCATCTGAACCATCTGGAAGAGTTAAGACTGGAGATGAGGTAAGTCAAGTCTTTAACTCCTGAAAACTCTTCTCACAAGGATCCGACCACTGAAACTTGACTTTCTTCCGAGTCAATATGGACATAGGGGATGCAATAGAAAAAAATCCCTCAACAAACCTTCTGTAATAGCCATCCAAACCCAAAAAACTCCTGATGTCTAATGGAGAGACAGGTTTGGTCTAGTTTCTTACTGCTTCGGTCTTTTGAGAATCAACCCTAATGCCATCACCAGAAATGATATGACTAAGGAATGCTACTGACCTTAGCCAAAATTCGCACTTACTGAATTTGGAAAACATCTGATGATCTCTGACAGTCTGAAGTATGATTCTGAGATGGTCTGCATGATCACATTCACTATGGGAATAGACCAGAATATCATCTATGAAGACTATGACAAATATGTCTAAGTACTGCTTGAACACCAGGTTCATCAAGTCTATGAAAGCTGCTGGGGATTTTGTAAGACCAAAGGACATAACTAAGAATTTAAAGTGACCATACCGAGTACGAAAGGCTATTTTTATAATGTCACATTCTCTGACTCTAAGCTAATGATAGCCTGATCTGAGGCCTATCTTAGGGAAATAACTGGCACCCTGAATTTGGTCAAACAAGTCATCGATTCTGGAAAGAGGATACTTGTTCTTGATCTTGACTTATTGAGATGATAGTAATCAATGCACATTCTGATAGAACCATCTTTCTTGTGCACTAATAAGACTGGTGCGCCCCACGGGGATATGCTGGGTCTGATGAATCCCTTATATAGGAGATCATTTAACTGCTCTATTAATTCTCTGAGTTCTTCTGGTGCCATTCTATATGGCGGAATAGATATAGGCTGAGTATCTGGAACAAGATCAATATTGAAGTCTATTTCCTTTTCGGGAGGAATTTTTAGAAGATCTTTGGGAAAGACATCTGAATATTTATTCATGACTGGGACTGAATCAATACTGGGAGTTTCAGAACTTGTGTCCTTAACTCGAACAAAATGATAGACACACCCCTTAGATATTATTTTCCTTGTTTGAAGGTAGGAAATACGTTGACCTCTGAAAGCTGAAGTGCTACCCCTCCACTTTAGGACAGTTTCATTCAGAAAATGGAACTGGACTATTTTGTTTCTATAGTCGATTGTGGCATAGCAGGTATGAAGCTAATCCATGTTGAGAATGACATCAAAATCAGTCCTCTCTAATTTGACTAAGTCTACTGAAGTGACTTTCTAAAATATCATAACCGGGCAGTTCCTGTATACCCATCGGGCTATGATAGTTTTACCCACTGGGATAGAGACTGAAAAGGGCTCTTCTAGAATTTTGGGACTGGTTCCAAAATCGCCTGCTATATAGGGAGTAACAAAAGACAAAAAAGCTCTTGGATCTAGCAAAGCATAAACATGCATATAAACGATTTGTAACGTACCAGAAACCATATCAGGAGAATTTTCCTGATCTTTCTTAGACTAGAGAACATAAAGTCGATTTGGGTATTGCCTACTAGTGGCACTGAAGATGGCACCCTACTGGTTTGGGCGACCGAGCTTAGTTGAGGAACGGTTCTGCTGACCTTGAGGACCTGGCTGAGGACATTCTCTGACTCTACGGCCTGGCTTGCCATATACCAAAAAAAAACCACTGCCAGCTTTGCAAATACCTTGATAGTGCTTACCACAAGTCTGACAAAGAGGATATGTGCGGGCACTTCTAATACTATCCCGAGACTTAGATCCTGGCGCTCTATCTTTATTACTATCCCTGAACTTAGGAGCTGGAGCACTAGATGAAGAAGGAGCTGGAACTGCTGACATAGGACAAAACTGAGAACGGTTTCCTCTTTCTGATTTGGGATGAGCAAAGTTAAAACTACCTATCCTTGCTCTCTTATTCTTCTTCTCCCTCATCTTAATCTTTTTCTTTTCTATCTGCTGAGCATGGGTCATAAGCCTGGCTATGTTCATGTTACTATTCAATATCTTGGACCTGCACTTATTGACTACACTATCATTCACCCTAGAAACAAACTTACTCATCTTAGCCCTACTATCTGCAACCACATGAGGAGCATATCTGGCTAATTGAGTAAACTTAAGAGAATAATCTTTCACTGTCATGTTGCCCAGCCTGAGGTTGATAAATTCTAACACATTAACTTCTCTCAGCTCTAGGGGAAACAATCTATCTAAGAATACAGTAGCAAACTCCTGCCACTCAATAGGCCCTGCATCTACAACCCTTTCTAACTTCCACTGTTTGTACCAAGTCTGAGCAATATCCTATAACTGATATGTAGCTAGCTCCACACTCTCACTAGAAGTAACCCCCATGATATCCGTAACCTGCTAAACTTGATTAAGAAATTTTTGAGGGTCCTCATGTGACTTAGGCTCGAAAAAAGATGGAGGATTCATTCGGGTGAAGTACCGAATCCTGGATGTAGGTGAATTGGCCACTAGGTTGATCGAAATGATAGATGTTCATTCATTCTGAGCAGTGACTGACTGAGCAAGAGTTGCAGCTCTGAACTCTTCATGAGAGACATTCTCACCCTAAGGTTCTTTGGGCTAAGGGGCTGACTGATTCTTGTTTCTTCTTTTAGAAGGCATGTTTTATAGATAAAAAGGAGAAACGGATTAAACTGAGAGATTAGCTTGAGATTATACTCACTGGAATGACATGAATACTGAAAGCACGGAAACTGTTCCTATGAGTCGTAGGTTCAACTCATAGGATGTCCAGTGTTCAAATTGTTTGGGTTCTGCATTGGTCACGACTAGACCTTATGAGTTGTAAGATCTTATTATGAGTTGGTTGGAGGGGTTGTAAGGTGGGCAGTGTATGGGGTTCGTAGTTACTATCTTAGTTATGACACATGGTCACGAGTCGTAAGGTATGGGTATGAGTCAAGGGGTTGACTCTTAGCCAAAAGCGGCTTTTTCCAGCTTTTAAGTTGAGGGCATTTTGAACATTTCCCCTCTTGAACAACTTATAACCCACGTCTTATAAATTCATTAGGGCATCATTAGCTATCATAAACACATCAAATACACTCTCAAACACTCCCAAATCCTCAATATTAAGAACACTCAAGGTTTTCATCAAGCACATCAATTAGGGCTTTCAAAGGTGATTTCTTTCCGTACTTCTTAGTGTTTAACGGATGTTAGTCTTCCCTCATTTTCAATTTTATAAAATAATGTGATTTGAATAATTACTCTTCCCTCATTATCAATTTTGTAAAATTATTTGATTTGAAGTATTATTCATAGAATTTTGATGTTGGGATTTGAACTATAAGTTGACAGTTTTTAATATAAATTGTTTAAATGTTTCTTCCATGTTATCTAAGAAACTATCATGTTTAAATTGATGGATGAAAAATGCATTGGGGTGCATGGGAATGTTGGATTGAAATAGGGGTACAATGGAATCCCGAAAGTGATTGTTTTGATATGGAAATTGGTAATAAACTAAACCCATTTGCATAATTGATTTTGGTTTATACATTATCACATGGACTAGCTTGTTTCTTAAAACTAATGCATAATATAAATGATTAAATGGTTAATGATGTTTTTGAAAACATTGAGGGGTACACGGGAACCCCCCAAGTAAATTTTAATGAAGAGTTTGTGGGGTACATTGGAATCCCCTGAGCGTTAGCTAATGACATTGCTTTCAAGATATAGGTGGTATGATGATACCACTTAATAATGCCTTAATAATTTATTCCTGGAATTAGTGGTTTGGCTATGTGTTAAATATTTTAATTGGGCAATAATTAAGGTTATGATAGCTTATCGTGAAGATGTGAGTCCAATGGACGAACATTGGGAACTCATGTTTGCCGACATGAGGATTGGTCTTGATGACCATGTGATTTTGGAGCTCAAGGGAATCCCCCAAGCCTATACATGTATATATGTATCATGAAGGGCCAAAGGTATAAGGGAATCCCCGGTCATCTATGATATCTCCGGTTCGTGCGGCTAACACGCATTGGGCCCGTTCAGGGGATAACACTGGACCCATATAGCCCGTGGGTGGACTTATGATGGTAAAGCTATACAATCCAGGTTAAATATTCTAAAGCTCATGCTAAACCTCATTCCCTATCTCGTCATGTCTATATATATATGTATTTACATATGGTTATGCGCATTGGTTTGACTTGGTTTTGGATTAATGGCAGTACTTTATCCTTATCACTAAGTTACATGCTAGTGATTACCCCGCTAACCATCTTTAGACGTTGTATGCCCACATGATACAGGAACCAGCCATACTTCCACTCCTCCAGCATAGTGACATGGTGATTTGGGGACATATTTTTTGCCAGAATAAAGTAGTGAGCTTCCCTACTCCATAAGACCCCACTTCATGCCATGGATTTCTTTATGTATTTACTATCCCTTTTGTCTTTGGTTTGGCTATGGTCATGGAAAAGTCCTAACTGGATATCTTTTGTTTTGATTAGAGGCTTTGTCGGACTACTGTGGGCATGGGTAGTGTCGGTATCGATGTCTATATTAGTATTAGTATTGGCATGGGTATTGGTTGGTCATTTGGTTGTGTATGGTTGGTTTTGGATATAAACTTAATATAATGTCCTTAATTGGATATTCTCTTATCGTGTTATATGTTCAAAATTAATCCGATAAGGGGTGTCAGGTATGTTCAGTAGGTTGGGTATTTGGGGGTAGTCTCCAGTCCTTGTTGGAATTTAGATACTTGTCAAGGGAGGCCCAGGTTTGGGTCGTGAAAAACATCTAAGTCGGGACATTTCCCCGACTATGACCACAAGAATCCAAAGTACTATAAAAGTAAGGAGAAATTAATGAAATTACAAATCCTTCCAAAGGATGGAGTCTCACCACTTCACGGCAACTCAACATATGTGTTGATCCACCTAACATTGTACAAGAGAAACAAAAATGTCTTTGGACACTACATCATGAAACAATGTAGATTCCTAGGACAGTCAGTAAGATAAGCATTGGCATGTAACTCAAGGAAATTGATAACATAATGCCATATCCAAAATTTGTCAAAATCATATACACATATTCATATATACATATATAGGATGCCTGGATAGGTTAAGGGTCATGAATATGTGTCACAGCCCGAGACTTTCCCCTAGTCATAACATGGTGCTTAAGGTCACAAGTGAACCCAAGACAACCCATGATCTAGAACAAGCTATAAATACTAAAATAAGGTAACTAAATACTGTTCGGAAGTGTTTAAAAGTATCTGATAATCAAAATAATATCAAAGCTAACTAAAACACATCATTAAAAAATATGTCTAACTGTCTAACTGTCTGACTGTATGCAACCTCTAAACATGATGAGTTTTTGGGATAGGTCCCCAACTAACTCAAACTAACTAAAATAACATGAAATAAAAATATTTGGATGAATAAATAATAAAATAAGTAGTCATCGATCGATGAGGACTCACCAATGCTGCAATTGAGTAGGACAAAAACTAAGTGTGATCTGGGAACTGAGCATCTGGACCTATATTATAAGACAATATAGTACAAAGAGTGTATTTGATCAGTACATTAAATGTACTGGTATGCGAGATAAAATCTAGTTGATGTACATATTTACTGAGCATAAATGCATAAACATGAAAATTGAATGCAAGACCAAGTATAAACATATGTTGTGTATCTGAATAACTGAATACTGAACACTTGGTCATGCCAATAAGAACTGAACATAATCTGAATACTGGACTGGAAATGTGAGAGCTAACTACAACCAACATACCCCAATTTGAGAAAAACCAGAGTCCAACCTATAACCTCAATTGGAAAGGTGATAGTACCTTGCAAAGAGTACTAACACTGGTTGGTGTGGATCCACTAATCGGATGTCCCGAAGGACTAGGGTGTCATGCCTTAACTAATGGGAGACCCCTTATAACCTATGGTGGTGTCATAGTTCTAGAATGTAGGGATTGCTACTAATGACTCATGCCTAACTGGCGGGGGAGCCACCATTCATTTGGTGCTAACTGTTACTCCTAACTAAATGACTCTGAAGTTTAACTAAAACATGAACTGATAACCGATATGCTCAAGTCATGGGATTCTGAGAAAAATACAATATAGGTACAATCTAAAATACTCAATTACATGTAATTTAATATATGTATGGGTTCCTAGGTATTGGGTGTTCATAACCCATCACCACAAACTAATGCAACTAATCATAAAAATGGTAAAAACTATCCATAGTATGGTAAAATCATGAATAGTAATCAATATTCCAATTACTGATTATGATATGGACATTGGAGATTATCAAACATATGGAAACATAATTCTTATGAGGGAACATATTTTTCATGGAACATAACCAAAACAACTGTGAGTGACAGAATAAATTAATATTTAACTTAAAACCCTAATAAAAAGAGAAAAGGATCTGTATTTATAAATTTAGGGAATTCTTTGGACTTAACGTGTGGAAGGGACCCATTGATGAAATCCCACATACCTACAATCAACCCTTTAAAGAGATCTATTTGAAACTTAAACTTTCTTAATGAACCCTAATTAGATTTTGAGAGAAAGGAATCACTTCTCTTACTATGTGTTAAGTGGTTTCTAAATTTATGAGGGGCTAGAGTTGTACTTACCCTCAATAACCAATGTTTTGAAAGCTTAAACTATGTGGGTTTTGATTAAAAAGGGGTGGAAATTACCAACAAACCCTTGCTAAAATGTGTAGGAATTTGGGTTCCTAGTCATTATGACTCACCCGATGACTCATCACAACTGGTTACGAGTAATAGTTTGAGTCAAAACCTGAGGTCTTAGAATCTTGGGTCCTTACTGTTATGACTTTGACTCCCCTGCTAATGACTTATTATGACTGACTACGAGTCATTAGGTGGAGTCGTAGGTTGAGGCTTGGCTTTTGGATCACTTACTGTTAAGGTTACATGTACACATAATGACTCATAATGTCTGATTATGAGTCATGTGCAATATTCGTTACCACTAGCATGGATTATTGATTATACACTATTGTGACTACGAGTCCTTCCTAACGACTTGTAGTCACTGATTACGAGTAGTGAAGTGGGGTAGTAGTCACTGGGATAAAGATAAAGGTCCTTTCTGTCATGACTATGACTACTCATAATGACTTATAACGTCTGATTATGAGCCATCACGTGAATCATAGTAACTAGCAGGTGACTGATACTTATATGAAAATTTACATAACTTTTTGCCATGATATAGGATCAAGGTGAGACTTATGGTGTTTGAAAGCATACTTAGTGGCCTGCCTTTCGAGGGGTCTAGTAGTTGAAAACTTGGGGTATTACAATATCTCCCCCTTGGGATTATTCATCTCTGAATGAAATTTTCTAAGCTGGAATACTAGGAAAACTTAGATAATGCACTAAAAACTTATGAGTTGAATCATAACTTAACACCTGAATATATAACTAAGGCATGGACTAGACTTAACTCATGAATACATGATATGAAATGAGGATGACTAGATAGTTGAGATATAAAAATGAGTGAATTAATTAATTAAGAAAACTATTACCTCAAGATGGAACTAGGTTTGCATGGAAAAGATAGGGGTACTTGGCTCGCTTAACGGCCTTTGCTTCCTAAGTATCTCCTTCAACTGAGTGATTTCTCCATCGAACCTTCACTGAGGAAACTTCTTTATTTATGAACATTGGAATCTGATGTTCAAGGATATCAACTAGGACTTCTTCATATGAGAGGTTATCTTATATGCCCACACTCTCTAAAGGGACTACTGAAGATGGATTACCAATGAATTTCTTTAGCAAAGAGACATAGAACACTGGATGCACTGATTCTAACTCTTCAGGCAACACTAACACATAGGCTATCTTTTCGAAATGGATCAAAATCCAATATGGGCCAATATATCAGGGACTGAGATTCCCCTTCTTACTAAATCTCTACACCTTTTTCATAGGCAAAATTTTCAAATACACCAAGTCATAAATATTAAACTTAACCTCTCTTCTCCTCACATCTGCATAGGATTTCTATTGACTCTGGGCTATCTTCATCCTTTTTTGCATCAACTGAACCTTTTCCATTGCCTCATATATTGAATCTATCCTAATCAAAGAAGTTTCACCAACCTCAAACTAACCAATAGGAGATTTGCACCTCCTACCATAATGATCTTCGAATGGAGCCATTTGAATACTAGAGTGATAGATATTATTATAAGAAAACTTAATCAAATTCAAGTGATCATCCCAACTACCCTCGAAATTGTTAACACAAGCCCTCAATATGTCCTCTAAGGTATGAATGGTCTTCTCTGCCTGATCATCTATCTGTGGGTAAAAAGTCGTACTAAGATAAACTTGGGTACCAAGACCCATCTAAAAAGTCTTCCAAAAGTGAGAGGTAAACTGGGTACCTTTATCTAAAATGATGGTCAATGGGACTCCGTGTAACTTTACCAACTCCCTGAGATAGAATCTAGCATAATCTTTGATTGATGAAGAAGATCATGATCCTTATAAAAGAGAAATTACCATTCCTAATGGGTTGATGAGGAGGGTTCCAATATAAACGACATTGTCTTAATAAGGTAGTTTATGGTGCCTTATTATGTGGTAAGGAGGGTCATGATTAGTAAAGCTATGGATGATCCAAGCCAAAGAGAGAACCTTTTTTCATTCTACATGTCTCATCAAAGAGAATGTTTGTTCCTTGATCTTAGATAGTGGAAGTTGTTCCAATGTTGCTAGTACCACTTTGGAGGAATTCTTGAAGCTTTCTACAACCAATCATATTGAACCATACAAACTTAAATAGCTTAGTGAGTGTGGATAATTGAGGGTACATCGACAAGTCTTAATCAAGTTCAAAATACGAAACTACCAAGATGAGATCTTATATGATGTGGTTCCTATGCAATATTGCCATGTGTTGCTTGGAAGACCTTGGTAATATGACCGTTCAATAAAGAAAAATAGAAGGACCAATAGGTATTGACTTGTCTTGAATGGTCACAAAATACTCTTCGACCTATGTAACCTTTGCAATTTAATGAAGTCTATCAAAATATGAGGGAGTTGAAGGAGAGACAAAAGGGAAAAAGTATGGAGTGTGAAGATTTCATTTCCATTTATAAGAAAGAAAGGAACCCTTGGGGAGTACCGAAAGTCATATACATTTACAAGTATTATAATTCCTTAATAATTTAATAATGTACGTAGATCGTAGATGTACATACTAGTATTATATCTAATATCTCTAAATTTATTAAAGTTTTTATAAATACTTTTAAAAGAATAAGTTCTCACATATTAAAACATATATGCACTTATTTTAAAATAATAAAGTACCAAGCATACATAAACATCTTTGTGAATTTCAAAAAAAATAATTGATTATGCAATTAATAAAAATACAATAAACATCAAAAAATCATGTTGCAATAAAAATAAACTATTGAGATCATTCTAGAAGTCTCATCTTGTCTTATTTTGTTTTATTTTTTAATCTTCTTTTTGTTTTGGCTGATTGCCTTACTTATCAAGGATGGGCCACGATAAGTTCCATCATGACCTTTATTTCTAAGTCATGAGACATATTGATCTAACATTTCAAATTAGTGTAACTTTTCAAGAACAATTGATTCTTTTCTGGAGCAATACCTTATGGCTATAAATATCTGATTTTTCCTTAGATATTGGCACAAATTTTGAAGTTAAAAATCTCTTCTTTCATACAAAACTCAAGTGTGATTTTCTACCATTGAGTGAGTTCATTGTTTAAAAGAAACAAGGTACCGCCATTCCGCTGGAGTGATTATTTTATCTTGGGATGATAGTTTTCATAACCTCGGGTACTTGAGAGGAATGATTTTTTGTGGAAACACCGTGAATCCAGTAGACTTGAATCTTATAATCTTTATCTCTTTATGTAAGTTTGGTTTACTTTTTTTCTAGAAATAGTTTCAACTTCCTTATTGTTCTAAAGTTTGTTAAACTTATTGTTGAAGTTTATGTTTTAAATACAGATTTTATTAACCCAAAAATATCAATCTTATGAAATTATTATATCTATATTTTAATTTTTGGAGATCAAAACCTTTTGATTCTCTACTCTGCTTGAATTTGACACCGATCTGAAGATATAAAGGCTTCATCAGGATTCAAAGTTCATTCGGTTGGCGATTTGAAGAACAATGAATCCTCATCGTTAACTAGAAATAAGTTGTTTAGATATTAAGTCATTATTGTTAGAATTCTAAATAATAATTTTTTTGGGTAATTTTCATTACAAAATTACTAATGAAAATAAAGTCAATTATGGAATAGTGAATGATGCAGCAATAACTGCTACACTTTCTAGTCATTCAAGTGTTGCTCCTGACATAGCACTGACTGAAAAATAAAAAAAGTTTACTGGTGTAGAGTTAAAGAGATGGTAGAAAAAATGTTATTTTAATTGACTAGTATAAGTGTATAAATGTTCATCGGTGAAAGTGTTCCCGACTTGTCGAAATTAGCTCCGGACAAAGAATGCCCCTTAGTGATTAAAGCTTGAAAATAGTTAGATTCTCTAGATAAAAAATACATTTTGAGTGAGCGACAAGATTATTTGTAGAGTTTTTAAGACAACATGAATAACCTATAAGAACTCTGGGATGCTTTGAAAAAGTAGTACAAAACAAATAATGCCAGAATGAAGAAATTCATAGTTGTAAAATTTTTGGACTTCAAAATAGTAGACAACAAAGCTGTTGTTATCCAAGTTTGGGAGTAGCAAGTCATAATCCACGATCTCCTTGCTAAGGATATAAACTTAGATAATGTCTTTGTTGAACATATTAAGTTTGTTCTTGATACTCACATAGCCTTTGATGTAGATTTGGTTGAGAATGTTGTATTTCAAATGACTGCTGTAATTGAGAATTTGCCTCCTTTGTGGAAGGACTTCAAAAATTACTTGAAACACAAATGAAAGGAGATGACAGTTGAAGATCTCATTATAATATTGAGTATCAAAGAGGATAATAAGGTTACAAAAAATAGGTCACCTGGAAATTAAGCAAAATCTAAAGAAAAAATTATTGAAGATGATCCCACAAAGTCAAAGAAAAAGAAGAATGATTATGGACATTAAAATAATACAACTAAAAGAAATTCATAGAAAATTTCTTCAATTATGGAAAATTTAGTCACAAGGATCCTAGTTATTGGGCTCTAAAGAAGGGAAAGAACAGGGATCAAGCAAATGTGATTGAATCCAAAGAAGATATATACAATCTTTGTGCCATACTTTCAGAATGCAACCTGGATGGCAATTCAAGAGATTATTGGTGGATTACAGTCCCTCCTACGACGTATGTGCCAATAAGGAATTATTTGTATCATATGTTTTGGCTCAACCTGGTGAGAAGATATTAATGGAAGACTACACTACTACAAAATTTGAAGGAACATGTAAAATATGCTTAAATATGACATCTAATAAGGTAGTGACATTAAACAATGTCCTTCATGTTTCAGAGTTGCGCAAGAACTTAGTTTCAACATGACTTCTAACTAAGAATGAATTAGAATGTGTCTTTATTTCAAAAAAAAGTTGTAATAAGTAAGAATGAAGTGTATGTAGGTAAAGGATAACTCAATGAAGGCCTTTTTAAAATCAATGTAATTGCTATTGAAATGGATAAAAGTTGTGTTTTTTCTTACTTACTTGAGTAAAATGAATTATGGCATGAAATTTAGGACATGTCAATTACAAGACTTTGGGAGAACTAATTAGTCTAGAATTTTTGCCTAACTTTGATGAAATAAATAAAAATGTCAAACATGTGTTGAAACTAAGTATACAAAGTATCCCTATAAATCTATTGAAAGGAATTCCTGTTCTTTAGAATTGATTCACACAGATATTTGTGATATGAAATCAACACTATCTTGTGTTGGAAAGAATATTTTATAACTTCTATTGATGATTGCACTAGATTATGTTATGTTTATTTGCTGAATTGTAGGCATGAAGCAAGAGAAGCATTTAGGCAATATAAAACTAAAGTGAAAATTAGTTGAATAAAAAGATAAAAATGATCAGAAGTGATAAGAGTGGAGAGTATGAATCTCTTTTTGTAGAGATATGTTTGAAAAATTGCATTATCTATCAAACTACTACCCCTTACTCACCTCAATCAATTGAAATTATGAAAATAAAAAGTTAAACATTAAAATAAATGATGAATGCCTTACTTATATGTTTAGGTTTACCTCCAAACTTTTAGGAGGAAGCTATCCTTATAACAAACTACATCCTCAATGGAGTACCCCATTGGAAGACACAATCAATTCCATATGAGAAATGAACAGGAAGGAAACATAACTTAAAATAATTCCAGTTTGGGGGTGTCTAGCCAAAATCCAAGCTTCTATATCCAAAAGGTTAAAATAGGACCATTGAATGTGGACTGTGTTTTTATTGGATATGCTACAAATAGTAAAGCATGTTGATTTTTGGTTAAAAAATTTGAATATTTGGATATTCATCACAATATGGTAATTGAATTAGATAATGTTGAACTCGTTAAAATCATTTATCCATATAAAACTAGATATGACCTGTCTAGTGAAGTGTCTAAACAACCTCAAAAATAACCAAGGAGGAATGTACGTAATAAAGAGAATCAAATGCATAGCAGGTCCAAGTACATCTACTTCCTTCGATTTTGATTTTGTAACTTTTCTTCTTGAAAATAAGTCTCAAATATTCAAAGAAGTCGTGTCTTCTTTGAGATCATCTTTTTGGAAAGAGACTATCAACAGTAAAATTGATTCAATATTGAACAACTATACTTGGGAGTTGGTTGATCTTCATCCAAAATAATACCTTTAGGTTCAAAATGAATTTTCAAAAGAAAAACAAAATCTGATGGAACTATTGGAAAATACAAGGCAAGGCTTATTATTAAAGGCTTTAGACAAAAAGAAGGTCTTTATTATTTCGGCACATACATGTCAATGACAAGGATTACATCCATTCAGATGTTGATTATATTATCTATGATATATAGTCTTGAAATCTATCAAATGAATGTGAAAAAACTTTCTTAAATAGAGAATTGGAGGAAGAAATTTACATGAAACAAATGGATTTAAAATGAGTGTGATAAATGTGTTTATATTAAGGACACTCCAAATAAAAAAGTCATTGTTTGTTTGTACGTTAATGACATATTAATCACCAGTAAAGACATTTCTATGATAAATGCAACGAAATGAATGCTAGAAAGCAAAATTTGATATGTAGGACCTTGGAGTTGCTGATGTGATCTTAGGAATAAGAATTCATAGAACTCCACATGGCTTAGCATTGCCACATTCTCAATACATTGAAAAGACACTTGACAAGATCAAGTATTTGGCTTCAATATTGCCAAGACACTAATATATGCGTGTCATGATCCAATTTCTCAAGTCATGATGACACCTACTTTATCCACTAGTAAGTAAGACAAACTGTAGCCCAAAATGACATGTAATGGGCTAGTTGGAAAAAGGGTATAATGAAGACTGAAACTAAGCATACAAATTGATAGTAGGCAATAAAATATAAGTACAATAACGTACATATAGATAACAGCTAAAAAATATCCAAAAAGTATTCCACGACCTAGTAAGGTCGATACATGAGCCACTAATTAAAAGAATAAGAGTATTCATAGTATCAATATGCAATAGTCTCGAAAGAAATGACTGTCCAAAAGTAGCAAAAAAGAGAGTGAATCGGCTCCGGCTCTGAAAGCTCATCTTATTTCTGAACTCCAAAATGCAATAGATAGGAGATCAACAGTGATATCTAGTACTCGAATCTGCATAAAAAAGAAGCAGAAGTGTCGCATGAGTACAAAAAAATTGGGTTCTCAGTAGGCAACATTGATCAACTGAGCTAAATCATAATAAAGTTATATAAGATACGAGAATGTCATCTAAAGTTGGGGAAAAAGGGCAAAAAAATAATGCTTCGGCTGAAAGATAACAACTATTATGGTAGATAATACCGAAAGAATACAAGCTAACTAGAACCTAAATAAGCCTCCATAAACCCAAAAGGCACAAACAAGAGAAGGATAATCCAATCGAACCCCTATAAACCCGATGGATATAATCAAGAGAAAAGTACTTATAATAATAATTATAAAGTAACCAACCACCAAAACCATATATGTGAATCCTTTTATACCATAAATACCAAACTCGAATTGGATCCTTAATATAATAAGTAAACTATAAACATTATCATAAGTCAATAATAGTGTCATAATCAAACCAATATTTGAATATCATAATTGAATAGCAATTCCAGACTCAAACCAGTCTTTAATATCATAAGTGAATTGCAATTGTCAGACTCAAATTGGTTTTAAAGTGAATACAAGTTACCAGGTCTAGTCAAGAATAAAAAATTTTCTAAATCATTCTAGGGTTAAAAAATATATGAAAAATGACAAAAGAAGGCCTCCTAGATCTACAAGGAGATAATTAAGATATTTGACCTTAAGACGAGCCGATAGGGCTCTCTACTAAACCCCAAAAGTTCATCCTAAGGTGATTTCTACCACAAAATAGACTAAGGTTTCCAAGTTCTATGACAGGGTTTCAAATAAATCTAACAAGTCCTAAAGTCACAGTTTAATCCAAGAAAATGATGAATAGGTTAATTCTACCTAAAATGGCTCAGTAATAGGCTAAATATTCAAAATTTCACCAAACGTACAACCAAGTCATAATTCCTAACCCAAATCTAGCAGAATACCACACTAATACAATAGTATATCTCAATCTATGAGTAAAGTAAGACTAGCCTAACTAGACGTGAATGAATGCCTGGAAAAGTCCACAAAATTAGAGATTTTCCCTTTTGAGAAGCCTCCACATCATGCCACACTATTAAAATAAAGCTCTACATATTAATACAAGAATAACAATAGCCATATTGCATGTAAATGCTTTCTCTTCAAAATCAAGCTAAAAGTCCCATGTGGGGACCGCTTGCGGGATCATAACTTTGAAATCGTGAAAACATCCCTCTAGGCTCAAGGATCATTTATTCTAAAAAATGAGTAATATCCGCGCACAATGACTCCCTCAAATCAGCTCATCAAAGTATTAGAGTTTCAAGAAATACAGTAAATCAAACAAGAAATTAAAAGAAACTTATGATAATTCTTGATGTGAAACCATCCCTATAAGCTCTCCAACTCACTTCAATCACCAACCTATTGATTTTCTCAATCTCTTAGCTCTCTAGGGATTTTAGTGAAAGTTAAGACTTGTGAAATGGGAGAAAATTTGGTTTGGCAACTATATATACTACTAGTGGTCCCTTCATCGCAAATGTGAGGACCCCATTACAAACGCTGGGATCAACTCGGCTTACCCTTCGCGAATGCAGCTGTTCCACCATGATCACGAAGATGGAATCCTGGTCTGGCCTAGATAATACTTTTCGTGATTGCAAAGACAAAATCATAAACACGATTTCCAGTGAGCTTGGTCTTCATGAATGCGACCAAGGTCATCATAAATGCGGCCAAGGTTTTACAAATATGAAGGCCATTCTTGGCTTATACCATCTTAACAATGCCAGTTTTTTATTGGACCCTCAGGATTCATTCGGAATCTCAAGAACACAAATGAACAATTCTACCCTATGAAATTTGATATTTCAAACTCTATGTTACCATCAAAATTTTGATCCGGGTGTTTTTTATGAAATGTGGGTCCCACACCCAATGACCATTTTAACCAATGTCCACCCAATAGCCCAAAATGAGTTTGAAAGCCCTGGGACCCAAACTAAAGGTCTCCTAGCCTAAAATCAACATTTTAAATCTAACAAAATAGTCAAAATCAGCATACAAGGCTGTTAACCTAAAGTTTAATCTTGATATCCAATTCTCAACATCGAGAAATTTAAAATATGAAGTTGGTTCTAAAAACTAAATGAACTGCCTGGTAACCAAACTATCAACTCCAATAGGTCATAAATGACTTAAGGAAGCTATAGAAAAGTTTTAAATGGTGAAATAGTATGGAAATACCACAAATGACCTAGAGAATCATTATAATATCCACTACTAAAATGACTTTTTTCTGCAATATTAAATGATCAAGGTGTACCTGAAGGATAGAATGGATGAGGATAATATGCCTGCATCTCACTCTTGATCTCCTAAGTGTCCTCCTAAACTTAGCGGTGTCTCTCATGAACCTTAACCAATGGAATCTCTCTACCGTGCAACCGCCTAACTTCCCTGGCCAGTATGAGAACTAACTCTTCCATGAAGGTCAACGTCTTATCAAAATGTACCAATTCCCATCAAAGTATGTGAGACTCATATGGTATATAATTCCAGAACATAAAGAAATAGAAAACTGGGTGAACAACTGCAAAGTCTAGGGGAAAGTCTAACTTATAAGCTACCTCTCTAATTATTTAGAGTATCTCAAATGGCCCAATATGCCTAGGGATCAACTTTCCCCTCTTCACAGGCATCATCACGCCCTTCATGGGAGATACACATAGGAAAACTCGATCACTAACTCCAAACATCAAGGAACAAAGTCTTGGATTGACATGACTCTTCTGACTACTCTAAGCTGCCCTCAATGTATCTTGAATCATCTAGACACTATCCAATGACTCACAAAGAAATTTTGTACCATAAGGCTGGACCTCGGAGGTCTCCAACCAACCTATCTAAATTGACAATGCCTACCTTAAAATACCTCAAATATTACCATCTCAATACTTGAATGGTATTTATTATTACAAACTCTGCCAAGGTTAAGTGCTACTCCATTTGAACTCCAAACTCCATAACACATATGTGGAGAATATCCTTAAGTACCTAAATAGTCCTCTCTAACCGCCCATTTATTTGAGGATGAAAAGCATTGTTGAGGTCAACTGGAGCACCCAACTCCTCCTAAAAAGTCCTCCAAATACTAAAAGTGAACACAGAGCCTCTGTCTAAATAAGAAATATGGATACTACGTGCAAGAAAACTATCTTACGAACATAGATACAAACAAATATCTCAGCACCAAAAGACATATGAATAGGGAGAAAATGATCTGACCTGGTCAATCGACCTATAATGTCCCAAATATCGTTAGTACCATGAGATGTGTGAGGCAACCCACTAACAAAGTCCATAGTGGTCCGATCCCACTTCTACTTAGGAATATGTAATCTCAAAATCAGGACAATAGGTCTTTGATGCTCACTCTTTACCCATTGACAACATAGGCAATGAGCTAAAAAATATGCTACTTTTCTCTTTATGACGTTTTGCTATTAGTGTTGTCTTAAATCTATATATATCTTAGTCGTACCAGGGTGGATGGAATATCTAGAGTTGTGAGCCTCCCACAATATCACTAAATTAAGTCTTCAATCCTTGGAACACAAATATAGCCATCATATCTGAAAATACCTTTTGAATCCAAGGAAGCCCTCCTGGACTCAACCCTTAGAACCTAGTCATGAATACCACAAACTCTACTATCCTCAAACTGATGACTCCAAATCTGCTCAAACAAGGTTGACCTACACTAGAAAGGATCCTTATAAAGTATAAGATATCAAGTCAAACCATCATGTTTCCTAAGGACTGTATGTCCCAAACCAATGGCCGTTTAAAAACTATAATAGAAGCCAATCTACCCATGATCACCACCTTATAGCTCAAGACGTTGGTTATCATATTTACCTTGCTCAAATTGTATAGAATAGAGATGTCATTGCCTTTTAGAAAATCATCCAACTATGTTGTCTAGAATTAAGCTCCCTCTAAGTCATAAAGAGGTTAAAGACTACGTTGATATATGTAGATCTCATGATGAACACCATACAAGTATTGCTCCAAATCTAAAGAGCAACAACTACATGTGCCAACTCCAAATCATGAATGGAAATTTGCACTCGTGCACCTTTAGCTGCCTTGATGCAAAAGAAATAACTCAGCCCTGCTGTATCAGAACATAACCAAAACCAACACTTGAAACATTAAAAATATGGTAAACCCCTTGCCCTAAATAGGAAGAGTCAAGATAGGAACTAAAGTAAGAAAGCCCTTAAGCTTTGGAAATCTTAACTCACACTCTTTGGACCACTAAAAAGAAACCTCCATTCTAGTAAACCTAGTCATCAATGCTGGAATAGTAGCAAAAGCTTCAAAAACCACTTGTAGTAACCTGCTAAACCAATGAAGCTAAAAATTTCAATTAGAGATGTAGGTATTTACTAGTTCTACTACAATCTCATCCTTAGACACCACATATCCTAGCAATGTAATGGGGTCGAGACAAACTCACACTATGATAATTTGGCATAAAGCCTATGATCTATTAAAGTTTGGAGAAAATACCTAAATATTGCTCATGTTCCTCCCCACTCCTCGAATACACAAGGATGTCATCAATGAAAACGGTTACAAAGGAATCTAAATAGGGCATTAAAATTCAATTTATCAACTCCATGAATATATATGGGGTATTAATCAACCAATAAGATAACACCAGGAATTCATAATGTCTATAGTGAGTCCTGAAGGCTGTCTTAGGGATTTCCTCAGCCCGAATCCTAAATTGGTGGTAATTGAATCTTAAGTCAATCTTTGAGAATACCATTGATCCTTAAAGCTGGTCAAACAAGTCATCAATATATGGAATAAGATACCTATTCTTCACAGTCACCTTATTCAGTTGCTTTTAATCAATACACATACATATAGAACCATTTTTCCTTTTCACAAAAATTACAAGAGCGCCCCATAGTTATGTACTCAGCTTAATAAAACCCTTACTTAGAAGATCATAGAGTTTAGAATTCAGCACTTTAAGCTCAGCAGAAGCCATATATTAAGGTGCCATAGAAATAGGTCGGGTGCTTGGCTCATGATCAATAACAATCTCAATATCACGCTCAGGAGAAAGAAAGGTGGATCGATAGGAAAACCTTTAGAAAAATCATAGACTGTAGGAACAATCTCAAGCGATGGACTCTCTACACTAACATCATGAACATAAGCAAGATAAGACTTGCAACCCCACGATATAAGTCTCTTAGCCCAAACATAAGAAATAATCCCTATCGATGTGTAGCTAATAAAACCCTACCATATGACTGAGGTATGATAGGCATGTCTAAGGTAACGGTCTTAGCAAAACAATCCAAGGCTTCCTAATAAGGGGATAACCAGTCCATGCCAAGAATCATATCATAATCTACCATATCTAACACAATAAGATTAGCCTAAGTATCAAACTCTCAAATGGTCACAACACATGATCTATAAACTCAATCCACTACTATAGAATCACCCAAGAGAGTATATGAACTTAATGGCATAGATAAAAAGTCCTACAACAACTCTAATCGTGCTGTATTATAAGTAGACACATACGGATATGTGGATCCAGAATCAAATAAAGCGATTGATGGGTGACGACACACTAAAATTGTACATATAATAATAGTGTTTGAAAACTCTACCTCTAACCTACCAGGAAAAACACACAAATGACCTCATTCACTACCTGGATAAGACCCTAGATAACCACCTTTTATGCCTACCTAAGGACCTCTTTGATAACCTTGGGACCACTCCTACAACCCTATATTACCATCTCTAGATGGGGGTGACACTTTCCTAGTCGGTTGAACACTTTGTGCTACAGGCACAACTGCCTCACGATGGGGACACTCTCTAGAATATTGGCTGACAACCCACACTCATTACACCCCGTAGATACTACACTGTATTCAAAAGATCCAACTGACCTAGTAAAGCCACCTCAGCTAGGAAACCTAGAATGTGTGCCTCTCAAAGATTGGTTATTGGTCGACCCACTGTAATCATTGTAGCTGGGCTGCCCCCATTAGTAATTTAAAACACGACTTGAATAGGTTTACTAAAATGACCTTAATGCTGATAAGGCTGAAGTAGAGGTTACCAAATATGAGAACCTGTACCTCTAAATAGTGAGCTACTCTGACTTTCATTAGAACTACCCTGGTTATGTGGTCCCTTATCGCTGTCTCATTGGGCCTTACGATGCATCTCATAAATATTCTGACATAATGAAAAACCTTAGCAAAAGAGTTTCAAGCTGCAAACATACTCTAAGTAGCCATAAGAATAGGAAGTCTCTACCCTCTAATAAAGCACTGAACCCGGTCATACTAAGTCGATAAAATAATTGTAATATGTTTGGCCAACTCTTGGAACCATGCATCAAACTATAGAACGATCATAGAACCCTACTCCAATATTGATAAATGATGTCTCAATTGCTCTCGAAGATTGTGAGGAATATAATTCTCTAAGAAAACCTCGGTGAATTGAGTCCTTATCAAAAGAAGATATCCAGCTGGCCTAGAATCAAGATAACCTCTCCATAAATGTTTAGATACCAAGTCCAAGTAAAAAGTAGTTTTGTCCTCCCCACGAGTCTCAACTAGGCCTAAATTATAGAGCTTATCCTCATAAGAAATCAATAACTCAAATGCATCCTCAACAAGATCCCCTACAAATCTATGTGGTGTAAATCTAAAAAATCTACCCAACATCTTCTACTTCTTAGCAACATAGCTAGTTGTGTAGGTATCGATTGAGAAACTATCGTAGTTAGAGGGACCTTAACTCTGGGAGTCCCAGCTACAGCCTATGCCCCTATATCCATATCACTCTTATCGGTAGACTAAATACCATTAGACAGTGCACCACCAACCAATCCCAATAACTAAACTAAGGTATCTCTGAGCAATAATGAAGAAATAAACATTAGTGAGGCCTGAGCTTCCTCTGGCCCGCCAATGGTATAGGTGTAGGTACCTCTGGTGTAGGAGCAATAAAAGGATCTTGTGAAGGCTCTCTATCCAGAGCCCTAGTTGGGGTTGTAGTTCTCGCCTAACCTTGGACCCTGGGTTGGCCATGTCCTTTTATCAGGAGCTCTAGTCGTGAATTTGGGGTCCTTATCTCTAGTTTTCACAACTTGATTCCTGGCCATCTACAAAAGAGTAAAACATGTGAAGTTTAGAAACCAACACAGACTCGACATGCGTAGTGATTGAAGAAAGTAAAGTTCTTCAAAGAATGTCCTATAGCCTCCTATGGATAAGATATGGATGCCATTGTTCCAATCTATGGGACTCTACTAGACACTTGCTCTTGTACCTATAATACCAGTGAATCTAGCTCTAATACCAATTTGTCACAATCTAATTTCTTAGGTCATGATGACATCTACTTTAACCCACCAATAGGTCAACCAAATCGTGTCCTCAAATGACAAGTAATGGGCTACTTGGTGGAAGGTATAATGAGTACCAAATTAAGCATGAAAATAGATTGTAGGTAATAAAGTAAAAGAACAATAACATACATATAGTAAAGCTAGAGAAAATAACCAACAGAGTATCCCATGACCAAGTAAGGTCGTTAGAAGAGCAACCAATCAAAAGAATAAGAGTACTAATAATATAATTACAAAAATGCTCTCAAAAGTAAATACTATCCAAAAGTAGCAGAAAGAGAGAGAATCATCTCTGACTCCAAAGGCTCACCCTATCTCTGAACTCTAGAATGCATTGGATAAAACATCAGTGGTGATAGCTCATGCTCGGATTTGCATTAGAAAAAAATGCAGAAATATAGAATGAGTACAAAAAAAATGGGTACTCAGTAGGCATCTGTCACGACCCAAAATAGGGCTTGTCCATGACGGGTATCTCAAGTCCAACAAGGATCAGAGACCACCCTCTGCACCTAACCAAGCAGAATACAATACCCCTAACGGCAGATGAATTCCAAAATATAACAAGATAGCATAGGATATGCTCAAAAAATTTAAGAAATGTCTATAACCGATAACCGGAAAAAACAACCAACCAACATCACCCAAGTCCACAGTAATCCACAAAGACTTCTAACGAAACCAAAATCAATAACATGTCGGGACATGCCCCCGACCTTGAATTGACAATGTTAACTCTTAATTTTAACCATAAATGAAAATTGATGAAATGTCCAAGTCTTCTAGAGAATGAAAGCTCACCACTTCACCACCAATAATCGAAGAATTGAGCCAATCCACCTAATTCTGCATAGGAAAAGTAGAAGTTTCTTCAGATCCTGCATCACATGGGGATACAACATCCGAAGATGGTTAGTGGATTGAGCACTAGAATGTAACTCAGGGATAGGGGATAACATCACTTGGGGGAATTTACAACCGCCTTAGTTCAACTATACATTATTGTAGAGCATGACATAACCTCATAAGGTACAATTCAAAATCCTTATGCTTCATTAGCTTTTCATATTTTGCAGTAGTTCAAGAGTAGTTCATTGTGCATACTTTTCATATATTCAAAACCAAATTCACAATATAGGGTTGAGGTCATTATCACTAAAATGGTCAATATTCACAAACTGGGGGAAATCATAATCCCTTAGTTTATTCACCATACCCATGCACCCTATAAGTTCAAAACCCTTAATAAAGCATGAAATATGTAAACATGGGACACATTGTCTAGGCATAAACACTTAAAACCCCTTAACCCATGATCAAACACCAACATCAAAACCACATGAGTAATACTTTAAAACACATGTCTTTAACAAAGTAACTATTGGGAAAGAGTAACATGCCTAAAGGGATTCTCTATTATGGAGGAAAAACATTTAATGGATCCTAGATGCTCAACCTTGAGGAAATACTAACTTGCTTGCTTGAAGGAATTTAAAAGAGTAAAGAGGGTTTTTGATTTGTTAAAGTATCAAATAACGCCCCAAAGGTGTCTTATGGATGTAGGGTCTATGTGGGTAAAGAGGAAAATATTCAAAGTGCCCTCAGCTTAAAAATTGAAAAATTATCGCCAGTGACTATGGGTCACACAACGACTCGTAACGACACATTATGACTCGTTATCATGAGTCGTAGCCTAGACAGTGTCATCAGGCACACATACTATTGACCCTACTACTTGCATCATATAACTCGTTAGGGGACCCTACAACTTATTGGGTCCTAGTCATTATCTGGACCGTAACACTTGGAACATACACTAGTTTGACTATGGTCGGGATATCACGACTCGTAATAAGTTCATACGACTCATTGTGAGCCACTAGTACTCAGAGCAAAAAACTTAGCCACACACACTGGGAAAGCTATGATTTGTTTCCTTTTGCCTTGGCAAGACTCCCTACGACCCATAAGGGAAGTCGTAATAAGGACAGTGAGGATAGAATTTTAGAAATTTTTAAGGGCCAAAAATCTGGAATGTTACATTCTCCCCCCTTAGGATTATTCATCCCCGAATGATGGGACAAGGCTTTTGTCAGCACTGTTTGACATAGAATATATCCATATTTACCTTTAATAAAAATAGAAAACAAAGATGCTAGAGAGTAAACATACTTTTTGCACGATAATCCAAAGTGGGAAACAAGGATGGGTAATTGGACTTTATGTCTTCATTGGCTCCCAAGTAGCTTATTATACCTTATGGTTCATCCACAAAACCTTTACCAAAGCCATATCCTTTTCTCACAACCGGTAAACTTGATGATCCAAAATATAAACCGAGACTTCCTCATAGGATAAGGAATTTTAAACACTCACACTTTCCAAAGAAAACACCATAGAAGGATTGCCTACGCATTTTTTCAACAATGCCACATGGAAGGCCGAATGAATAGAGCCCAAACTCAAAGGTAGTTCTAACTCATAAGCCACATTGCCCACTCGCCTCAAAATTCGATATGGACCAACATACCAAGGATTGAGTTTCCTGCTCTTTCCAAAACACATCACTCTCTTCATGGGTGGCACCTTAACAAATACAAAATCATCCACATCAAACTCTAAGTCTCTTCACCTTACATCCAAATAGGACTTTTAGCAACTTTGGGGGGTCTTAAGGCTATACCGAATCACCTTTACCTTCTGTATAGCTTGGTGAACCTATTCTCACCAATCTTAAACCACCCAATAAAAGTACAAAGCCTCAAATAGAGCCATCCTAATACTCGAGTGATAGCTATTATTATACGAAAACTCAATAAAAGGTTAATGGTTAACCCAACTACTACCAAAATCAATCGCACAAGACCTCAGCATATCCTCCAAAGTATGTATTATCCTCTTCGCTTGTCCATCCATCTGCGGGTGAAAGTGGTGCTATGGTTCACCTTAATTTCCAAACCTCGCTGAAAGAAATTCTAAAAGTGAGATGAGAACTGACTACTTGGATCAGATATGATGGAAACTAGAGCACCATGCAACTTCACGATCTTCTCAATGAAGATCTTAGCATAATCCTCCACCAAAAAATTTGTTCTTACTAGAAAGAAGTAAGAGAAGTTAGTCATCCTATCCACGATGACCGATATGGACAAACTAATGATAGGACTACAGAAGACCTGTAATAAAATCCACAATAACCACTTCCCATTTCCATATGAGCAACTCAATCTCTTGAGACAAACCACCGGGCCTCAAGTGGTCAACCTTTACTTGCTGGCAAAACAAACACTTATCCAAAAAATTAGCCATATCCCTCTTTAAGTTATTCCACCAACAAATTTCTCTTAAGTCATGATACATTTTTGTCGAACCAGGATAAACGGTGTATATCAACTCATGAGTTTCAGCCAAAATCCTCTCTCGCAACCCATCAATAGCTCGAATGCATAACCTACCATGGTACCTCAAGATACCATCACCACCATTCTCGAAAGCCATCACCTTCTAGTGACCTGCATCATCCTTGATTCGTATTAAGATAGGATCCAAAATCTGTTTCTCCTTCACCTTAGCACCAAGAGATGACTTCGCTACCTCTTGTACAATCATACCACCATCCTCATAGTCGAAGAGACAAACTCTAAGATTAGACAAATGGTGAATATCCTTAACCAATTCTCCCTTCTTCCTATTTACATGCGATAAGATTTCCATGGACAACCTGCAAAGAGCATCAGCAACCACATTAGCTTTACCTGAGTGATAATGGATACTCACGTCATATTCCTTGAGCAACTCAAGACATCTTCTTTGACTGAGATTCAACTTCTTCTGGGTGAACACATACCATAAACTCTTATGGTTCGAGAAGATGTCTAATATGGACTCCATAAAAATAGTGACACCAAATCTTCAAAGCAAAGACAACAACCAACAAATCCAAATCTTTCATTGAATAGGTCTTGTATACACCTTTAACTGCCTAGAAGCTTATACAACCACCTTACCATATTGTATAAACACACAACCTAGTCCCACGTGGGACACATCATAATAAATAACAAAACCATCAGTACCCTTGGGTAGAGTCAAAACTAGAGCCAAAGTCAACCTATCCTTCAACATCTTGAAACTAACCTCACAAGCATCAAACCACAAAGACTTCACCTTCATCTGAGTCAACTTAGTCAATGAGAAAGTATAGAAGAGAAGATTTCCACAAACCTCTTATAATAACCTGCTAAACCCAAGAAGTTCTAAATATTAGTTGGATTCATGAGTCTAGGACACTTCTTAACCACAACAACTTTCTGTGGAACCACCATGAGCCTTTGACTAGAAAACAAATGACCCAAATAGGTCACCATATATAACTAGAACTCACACTTAGCATACAACCGATGATCCTTTAAGGTTTGCAACACAAGGCGGAGGTGATCGACATAATTTGCCTCACTCTTAGAATACACCAAAATATCATCAATAAACACAATTATGAACAAGTCCAAGAACTAACAGAACACTCGGTTTATAAGATTTATAAATTCTGTCGAGCCATTAGTCAAACCAAAGGACATTACCAAAAATAAAAAATGACCAAACTGGGTTTGAAAAGTTGTCTTACGGATATCCACTTCCGTAATCTTCAGCTGATGGTAACCCGATCGAAGGTCATTCTTGGAGAAGTACTTAGCACCCTGAAGCTGATCAAATAGATCATCAATCCTAGGAAGTAGATACTTTTTATTCTTCACATCCACCTTATTCAACTGGTGGTAATCTAAACATATTCAAAGGGACCTATCCTTCTTACGCACGAATAAAACTAGAGCACCCCAATAAAAAACACTAGCATAAATAAAACCCTTATTTAGAAGATCTTCCAACTGCTTCTTAAGTTTTTTTTAACTCATTCAAAGCCATTCTATAGGAAGGGATAGAAATAGGGCAGGTTTTCGAAAGAAGATCAATCCCAAAATCAATTTCCCTATTGGGAGGAATACCAAGAAGATCATCAAGGAACACCTTGATAAATTCACAGACCATCGAGACAGAATATAATGATGAACCTTTGGATCCAGTATCCTTACCATGCACTAGATAGTAGAGGCACCCCTCAAAAATTAATTTTTAGGCTCTAAGATATGAAATGAACCTTTCTTTAGGCACTAGGGAACTACCTTCCTATTCAATCACCAGCTCATTTGGGAAGTGAAAACTGACTCTTTGGGTCCGACAATCAAGAGATGCATAGCTCGAATATAACAAATCCATCCCTAAAATTATATCAAAGTCTAACATATCTAACTCTATTAGATTCACCAAGGTCAACCTATGACAGACCAACATCACAAAACCCCTATAGGCCCTTCTAGCCATAATAGAGTCACCCACCGGGGTGGACACATAGAGAGGATCAAAAATACAATCAAGATCAAAACCAAAATGAATAGCCACATAAGGGGTTACATAAGAGAGGGTAGACCCAGGATCAAGTAGATAATATACATCATGAGAGAAAAGTTTAAGCATATTAGTAACAACATCAGGGGATGCCTCAAAATCCTGGCAGGTGGTAAGAGTATACATACTATTCCGACCAGTGTTAGAGATAGAAGAAGAAGTAGTACTCTTTGGTGAAGAAGCTGATGAAGTAGCAATAGGAATATTATTTACTCTAGAAGCAACCCTAGAAGGATAATCCCTCTGCATATGACAAAAAAAACCATATTTAAAGCACTTGTTCCTCCCTTCTTCACAAAGATCATGATGCACCTGACCATAAAATCTACAAGGGGGATATGATGAAGCTGACTAAGCCTCACTAGCTAGAGGATGGGTACTCTCTACCTTGGTACTAATACTATTCTGAAAATGACAATCACCTGACAGCTAGATAAGGAGCACGATAAAGTAGGAATAAAAATTACCCCACTTTTTCTTAGACTATTTTCCTCCATCTCTACCACTCTGCTACTGACCTCCACCCTGATCTGAATACTAAAACTTCTTATTCTGCCTTTTACTCAGCTCTACTTACTTCTTCTTTTGCTCTTCCACTTGTTGCATATACACCATAAGTCTAGAGAGTCTGTATCCTTATTTAACAAGGCAACCTTGCTTTCTAAGATCAAATCATGAGACAAAGCAAAAGAAAACTTCCTCATTCTATCCCTCATATTAGACATTAATTTTGGGGTATATCGCGATAGCTAATGAAACTTCAAGGCATAATCATTTACTGTCATCCTCCCTTGCTTTAAGTTTACAAATTCCTTAGCCTTTTCCTCTCTCAACTCACGAGGAAAGAAAAAATCAAGAAAAACACTAGAGAAATCATCCCACAAAGCGAACTAAGCATCATCACCCCTAGACTAATGTCATTCCTCATACCACTGATACGCCACATTTTTTAACTGATAAACAGCGAATTCCACACTTTCCATATCAGTAGCATGCATCACACAAAATTTTTTTCCTATCTCATTAATGAAATTTTGATGATCTTCCTCAACTTTAGAACCAATTAAAGTGCAAGGACTCAACCTCATAAATTGGACAACTCTAGTGACATCAGAAGATGGAGAAAAAGAAACAACATACTCAGTCTGAGAGGCCACCAATTATGTAAGCAAATGGATTGACTGATGAAACTTAGCATTAGATACAACAGCTTGATGTGTCCAAGTAGGGCTACCGGGAACTGGTGGAACTCCACTAGGAAAATCAGAAGCATCAACCCTAGACCATGTATGAACTCCTTAGTAAGATGAACTCCATCCACATTGTCCTCAAACGGGACATAGGAGTTTCCACGAGCATCAGATCTTCTGGGAGGCATGATCTAAGAAGTGAACATATGAGAATTAGAGAAAATTTTATGATCATAGACTCTACAGGCCAAGATAAAACAATAAGAAAGGGAAACATTTTTAAATGCCTTATAGCCTATCCCTTATAAGTATAGCACACTACACACCTATAAAAGAGACTCTACTTGACATAGTATTATGGACACTTAATGATACCAAACCTGGCTTTGATACCAACTTTTTCATGACACAAACCAAGGACTGGCCATGACGGGTATCTCAAGTCCAATGAGGATTGGTGACCACTCCCTGCGCCTAACCAAATAAAACATAATACCCCCAACGACGGATGAATTCCAAATATATGACAAGATATAATAGGATGAGATCAAAGAATTTAAGATGTGTCTATAAACCAATAACCAGACAAAACAACCAACCAACATCCCCCAAGCCCACAATAATCCACAATACCTTCTAACAAAACCGATATCAATAACGTATTGGACATGCCCCCAACCCCGATAATGATAATGACAATATTAATGATGATGTAAACTCTTAATTCTAATCTATGAATGAAAACTGATGAAATATCCAAGACTTCCGAAGAATGGAAGATTACCACTTCACCAACAACAACCAATAAATCAAGTTGATCCACCTAACTCTCGTAAAAAAATAGAAGTATCTTCGGTGCCTACATCACATGGGGATACAATGTTTGAAGATAGTTAGTAGGTTGAGCACTAGCATATAACTCAAGGATAGGGGATAAAATAAAGTCAAGTCAAATCCAATTCAAAGCCATGTGAACATAATCATATATATACATAATAATATGCAGGGAAAGGGAACAACGCTTAACATTAACTTTATAACTTTGGCCTAGATCGTGTATCTCAATCATCATAATATAAGAAGGCACCCACGGGCTATATAGGTCTATCTCTTCCCTAGTTGGAGGCCCCAGTGCGTGTAGCTACATGAATCAGAGGAATGTACATATGCACCATGGGAGACTCGAACCTTCCAGCATACTAAGGTGGCTGAAACACCCAATCATGTAATATGAGTAAGGGGACTCAAATATCCCAATCATTACAATAATATTAAGGGGGACTCGATCCACTCGGTTATTTGGATCCCCGCATCGACAACTATGATTTCCAGTCTTGGTCCTTCTAGACCTCCTCTTTCACGACTCATCTATACAATCCTCATTAGAGCCCAATTAAAATGTTTAACAAACATTCCTATTTATTGAATCATAATACACATTTAGGCATACATTGTTGGTATCGTCATACCAACTACACTTGCAAGGTAACATCAACATTCCATCATAATTATTATCACTTTGGGGAATTTATAACCCCTTGGTTCAACTATACATTAGCTTGGGGAATTATTAGCTTTTCACATTATGAAATAGTTCAAGGGTAGTTCAATGTTCATACTTTCATATTCAAAACTAAATTCATAATATTGGGTTGAGGCCATTATCACTTCAATGGTCAATATTCATAAATTGGGGGATATCAGAATCCCCTAGTTTATTTACCATTCCTATGCATCCTATACGTTCAAAACCCTTAATAAAGTATGAACAATCATATGTAAACCATGGGAAACATTGTTTAGACATAAACAATCAAAACCTCTTAATCCATGTTCAGAAACCAACATCAAAACCATATGAATAATACTCTAAAATACTTGCTTTTAACAAAGTAATAATTGGGAAAGAGTAACATGCCTGAAGTATTCTCTATATGAAGAAGAAACATTAAATTTACCCCTAGATGTACAACCTTAAGAAAACCCTAACTTACCTTGCTTGAAAGAATTTGAGAGAGTAAAATGTGTTTTTGATTTGTTAAAGTGTCAAAATAACGTCCTAAAGGTGTTTTATAGACGTGGGTTCTCTGTGGGTAAAGAGGAAAATGTCCAAAGTGCCCTCAACGTAAAAATTTAAAAATTATCGCCAATGACTACGGCTCACACAGTGACTCGTAACAACAAATTAAGACTCACTACCATGAGTTGTAGCCTGGACAGTGTCACCAGGAACACATATTATTGACCCTACTACTTGCATCATACGACTCGTTAGGGGACCCTACGACTTATTGGGTCCTACTCATCACCAAGACCGCAACACTTGGAACATACACTAGTTTGACTATGGTCGGGACATCACGACTCATAATAAGTTCATACGACTCATTGTGAGCCACTAGTACTCAGAGTAGAAAAATTAGCCACACACACTGGGTAAGCTACGATTTGTGTCCTTTCGCCTTATCAAGACTCCCTATGACCCGTAAGGAAAGTCGTAATAAGGATAGTGAGGATAAAATTTTTGAAATTTTCAAGAGCCAAAAATTTAGGGTGTTACAGCATCATCGACCAACTGACAGATAAGGAAAAACCTGAAATAAAAGCATAATAAGATATGATAATGTAATCTACAAATAGGGAAAAAGGAAAAACCTGAAATAATACACTGACTGACAGATAACAAATAATAAGGTTGATGACATCGAAAGAATATAAGTTAACTATAGCCTAACTAAGACCCCATAATCCCAGAAGGTGCAAATAACAGAAAGATAATCCAACCGAGCTCCTATAATCCTAGTGATGAAATCAAGAGAAAAGTACCAATAATAATTATAAAGTAACCGACCATTCAAACCATATTTGTGAATTCCTTCATACCATAAATACAAGACTCAAATTGGATCTGTAATATAATTAGTGAACCATAAATACCAGACTCAAACCCAACTCTAATATCATAAGTAAATAGTATGTACAAGACTCGAACTACACTTTGAATCTCATAAATAAATAACAATCGTCATACCTGAATGGATCTTTAATATTATAAATGGATAGTAATTAACACACTCAAACCATGTCATTAATGTAAATATAGGTTACCAAGTCTAGTAAAGAATTAGAAAGATGTCTTAATCGTCCTAGGGTCTAAGAGTATATGAAAAATTATGAAAGAAAGACTCCTAGATCTAGAAGGAGCTAATTAAGATATTTGATCTAAAAAGGGCCGATGAAACCTACTACTAACCCTGAAAGTTCATCCAAATGTGATTTCTATCTAGAAACAAGATTAAGGATTCAAAGTTCTACTACATGGAGAAAAATAAGTCTAATAATTCCCAAGGTCATAGTTTAATCCAAGTAAAGGATAAATGTAATGCCCCGAAATCTCATCTTGAGATGTCACACGGTGCTTAAGGCTATAAGTAGCCTCAAGATAACCCTTCGATCCTGCTACTAAGTCTAGAACTTACTTTAAAACAAATGAATTAAGTAGTAAATCTATATCATGTCAAATTTGGGCTGAAATAACCAAAAAATATTATTTGAACGACCATTACTAAAATATGAAACATCAACTCATAGTTTGACAAGCCTCTACTTACTACGGAACTAGAGAGTCATTGGGACAAACCCCTAACTGACTCGAAATGAACTAAGAAAAGTAAACCAACTACTACAAAGATTGATACTCAGAGAAATAGGTCCTCAAACCATGAAGACTTACCAACTATAGAAGTGTAGATAGAGGTACTCGGGGATCACTGTCACTGCTGAGGCTGAGCACCTAAACCTCCATTATGAGACAATGTAGCACATAGGCATATATGTGGATCAGTACTTTGAGGATGTACTGAGTATATGGGGGTGTATGCAATAAGTAAACAAATCATCAATCTTTATAAAGTCATGTATGCTAATATAAATGACTCACGTAGCTTGAGGAAAATTGAAATCTGAATCTCATAAATCATGTATAATGAAGAATATAGTATAAATCTCGTGAGTCATTACACCTACTTCTAAAATTTGTATTATCCATATTATTCTCAAAACTTGTAAGAAAAAGGAATCTTAAAACAATATCTTTCAAAACTTATAGTTTTATCTTTTAGAGAATAAGGGACTTTTTTGAAACTTAGAGATTATAAGACTTAGGACTTAGGGAGTTTCTTCTAACCGACATAAACCATGTGAGCTGACATGGAGTTCAACGTCTTGACCATGTTGGGGAGAGTTGTTCTACCCTTGCCATCGGAAAAGAACCTTAACTTTAGTGATCACTATCTTAAACCACTTGGAGTAAATTTTAATCCTACAGTGGTTCGTAGTTCTGGGGCATGAGACCTTAGAATCATACCCACTCGGTTCTAAATACTACCCCCATACTTAGGCTCAGAACTTATAGGAAAGTTCACCTTAAAATACAGTATAAGTTCTAAAATGAAAGCCAATTATGCTTATCTTTGCTTTAAATCATAAATTGTATGAAATATGTGGATTCCCATCTTACTTAGACCAAAAGGTCAAATCTTTATGTAAAATCTGAAATAATCTTGTCATGGGGTTCTTATAGCACAAACAATCTTCAAATGGTGTCTATTGACCTAAACATAAATCTCATATTAAGATATCTTAACAATTCATGCTTTGTACTGCAATTATTCTTAATCATCTTAAAATTGATAAATTTCATCAATAGGCATGGAAATATAAACAAAATCATATAATTCAACCTTTAATCCATGGGAAATCTCATAATTTTGCAAATAATAGAAATGCGTATAAACCCTAACTTGAATTTTATGAAAAATCTCATAATTGCTGTACTTTTGTAGTTAAAATAAGCCTTTGTGCACAAAGGTGAAAGAGTTACCCTTGTTCAAACCCCACATACCTTATTTGACTTGATTCGATGGAACAAGTTAAATTTTGAAGCCTTGATAATGTTCTTGGAGGCTTTTCTTGAAGTTTCTTGAATGAGGTTGTTTTGATTCTTGAATTTTCATGAAGAAGGGTTTGAACCTTGTTATTGAGGATTGATCTTTAAAGAAACCCTAATTTTGATGCTATGGATGAATATGAAGTTATGTGATTTGATTTTCTTTAATTAGGTGTTAAAAAGGGTGGAAAAGACCCAAAAATCCTTTTAAAACGGCTTAAAATCGCTAAACGGAGGTCCCCGATGGTTTGGGTGACAAACCGTCACCCTGGGGATGAACCATCCTTTCAACCCGTTGCTTTTTGGCTAGAAAACAAGCTTACTACCTTAGTTGCAATGGTTTGGGTGATGGTCCATCACAGACATGACGGTTCGTCGGCCTTCTCGTCGCACTTTGGCAGTCCAGACAGCTCACTGTAAAATGGCCATAACACTTTACTCTAATATCGAATTTAGGTGAAATTGGTATCATTGGAAACTTATTCAATTGTATATTTGTTGGTGGGTCATGAGATCAAAAATTCGTATTGTAACAAAATATATACTTATTTGAAGTTGACTATACCAAAATCCTTCTCAAGAATTCAATCGGTAAGGGATGTTTTGATTCGCCTAATAGCTAGGACATATTTGAGCCCTTAATACACATCAAACTTGATCATAAAACTACCAATGCACTATAATTTATTTCTCATGATCTTGAACCATGGTTCTACTATTAGTTGAAATTCTCGGGGTATTACAATATCTCCCCCTTGTGAACATTCGTTCTTGAATGAGGTTGGCTAGCTGAGAAAACAAAGGATGTACAGCTGAAATAAATTACTAAACTAATTCTACATCATTCTAATCCTTTGAGTACTTTTGGGAATGCATGAACTTATAAACAAGACACTATATAGTTGAATACATGCTTAGAAAAGAACTGAATCAAGAAAGAGTAGTATCTTCGGCTAAATCTGAGTTTGCAGCAAATAGATTAGGGTACTTGGCTCTCATATGTGCTTCTGCTTCCCAAGTAGCACCCTCAACTGACTGGTTCCGCCAAAGAACCTTGACCAAGGGAACTTCTTTGTTCCTTAGTCTACGGATCTGATGGTCTAGAATCTCAACTGGAATCTCTTCATATGAAACACTATTTTGAACATCTGAGCTCTCTGATGGATCTACTACAATGGAATCACTGATGCACTTCTTTAGAATTAAGACGTGAAAGACAGGATCAACAACTGAAAAATCTGTCGGCAATTCAACCTCATAAGCTACTTTCCCAACACATCTCAGAATTCTATAGGGGCCATTATAACGGGGACTAAGCTTTCCCTTTTTACCAAATATTTTCACCCCTTTCATGGGTGGAATATTCAAATATACTAAGTCATCAATTTCAAACTCAAGATCTCTTATTCTCACATCTGCATATGATTTCTAGCAACTCTGGGCTGTCTTCAATCTTTCTTTAATCAACTTTACTTTTTCCATAGCTTCAAACACTGCATCAGGCCCAAGCAAGGCAGCCTCATCCACTTCAAGCAAACCTATGGGTGATCTACATCTCCTCCCATAAAGAGCCTTAAACAAGGAAATCTGATTGTTAAAATAATAACTATTATTATAAGCGAACTCGATCAATGGCAAATGCTCATCCCAACTACCCTTGAAATAAAGAGCACATGCCCTCAACATGTCTTCTAGAGTCTGGATGGTCCTCTCTGCCTGACCATCTTTCTGTGGATGAAAGTGGAACTAAGGTGAACTTAGGTGCCAAGCTCCTTCTAAAAAGCTCTCCAAAATTGGGAAGTAAAATGAGTACCCCTATCTGAGATGATAGACAAGGGAACTCCATGCAGTCTAACTAACTCTCGGATATACAACTTAGCATAATCCTTAGCTGTATAAGATGTGTGCGCTGACACAAAATGCACTGACTTAGTAAACCTATCTATAACAACCCAAATCAAATCATGCTGGCGGCGCGAAAGGGGTAAACCAGTCACAAAATCCATATTCACCTCTTCCCGCTTCCAAGTGGGGATACCAAAATCTTGCATTGCACCACCAGGTCTTTGGTGCTCTACCTTAACCTGTTGGAAAGTTGCGGACTTTTCCACAAGCTCTGCTATATCTTTATTCATACTACTCCACCAATAGATTTCCCTCAAGTCGCGGTATAACTTAGTAGCATCGAGATGAATAGAATATCGCACGCTATGCGCTTCATCCATAATTCTCTGCCTTAAATCATCAACACAAAGAACACACAATCTATCCTGAAATCTCAACACTCTATCTCCCCCTTGGGAGAAAACCTCTACCTTTTGGTCTTTAACCGACTCATTTTGTTTGACCAAACTAGAATCCATGTCCTGCATTTTCCTTTTCTTTCGAAACTAATGAGGATTCGGAACTACTATGAACCCAAACATTCCCCTCATCTGAATTAAGCAACCTAATACCCAATCTAGACAAACAATGCACTTTATGAGCTAATTCTTTCTTATCTTTCTTGACGTGAGCAACACTATCCATAGACAATTTACTAAGGGCGTCTGCCACTACATTGGCCTTGCCCGAATGATACAACACTCTCATATCATAATCTTTTAGCAACTCTAAATACCTCCTCTGACGAAGATTTAAATCCCTATGAGTAAACATATACTGCAGGCTTTTATGGTCTATAAACACATCAACATAAACACTATACAAATAGTGTCTCCAGAATTGCAAAACAAAAACCACAGCAGCTAATTCAAGATCATGGGTTAGGTAATTCTTTTCATGCGACTTCAACTATTTATAGGCATAGGCTATAACCTTACCTCTCTGCATCAACACTCAACCCAAACCAACTCTTGAGGCATCACAATACACCACAAAACAATCCATACCATCGGGCAATGTTAACAATGGGGATGAAGTGAGTCAAGTCTTTAACTCCTGAAAACTCCTCTCGCAGGAATCTGACCACAGGAATTTAAATTTCTTTTGGGTCAATCAGGTCATGAGAGACGCAATAGATGAGAAACATTTAACAAAACGGCGGTAATAGCCATCTAGACCCAAGAAACTTCTAATGTCTAATGGAGAGATAGGTCTAGGCCAATTTCTTATGGCTTCTATCTTTTGGAGATCAACTCTAATGCCTTCGGCTGAAATAATATGATCGAGAAAGGCTATTGAGCTTGGACAAAACTCACACTCGCTAAATTTGTCGAACAATTAATAATCTCAGAGAGTTTGCAGGACAATTTTAAGATGAGCTGTATTGTCATCCTCACTATGGGAGGAAACAAGGATATCATCTATGAAAACTATGAAAAACATATCAAGATACTATTTGAACACTCGATTCATGAGGTCTGCAGGAGCATTAGTTAGCCCGAAAGACATGACTAGAAACTCAAAATGACCATAACGAGTTTGGAAGGTTGTCTTTGGACTATCACAATGCTTTAGTTTAAGCTGATGATAGCCGGATCTAAGGTCTATCTTTGAGAAATAACTTGCACCTTGCAATTGATCAAACGGGTCATCAATTCTAGGAAGAGGGTATTTGTTCTTGACAGTGACCTAATTAAGCTGATGATAGTCAATGCATATACGCAAAGAACTATCTTTCTTTCGCACGAACAGGATGGGCGTGCCCCATGGAGAAATACTGGGCCTTATAAAACCTTTATCTAGAAGATCTTTAAGTTGTTCTTTCAACTCCTTAAGTTTTATGGGTGCCATACGGTAAGGAGGGATAAAAATAGGCAATGTATCGGGAAAAAGGTCAATACCGAACTTTATTTCCTTATCAGGAGGTACCTTTGAGAGATCTTCTGGAAACACATCTGGAAACTCATTAACTATATTGATTGACTGAACTGTTGGAGTCTCAGACTTAGTGTCTTTAACTTAAACTAGATGATAAATGCAACCTTTGGAAATCAACTTTCTGTCCTTAAGGTAAGATATGAAATGACTCTTGGGAGATACAGAATTTTAGGACCACTCAAAGACTGGCTCATCTGGGAATTGAAACTTAACCACACGGGTGAAATAATATATAGATACATAACAGGAATGAAGCCAATCCATACTTAAAATAAGATCAAAATTGACCATATCTAATTTTATCAAATCTGCAAATTTAATATTATGAAGAACAGTAGTAGGACACTTTCTATAAACTTGATTAGCAATTACTGACTCTCCTACTAGGGTTAAAACAAGGAAAGGATCAGGGATCTTTTGGGAACTTATATCAAAATTCACAGCAACTAACAGAGTCACATAAGAGAAACTTGACCCAGGGTCCAACAATACATACACATCAAAATAAAAGACAAGAAACGTACCAGTAATAACATCCGGTGAATTCTCCTGCTCCTGGAAGGATGGCAAAGCATAGAATTGATTCTAGTCCTGATCGCCAGTAGTGCTGGATGAAGCGCCCTGAGGAGGGGCTGGACGAGCTAAAAGAGTTGGTGAAATGGTAGCCTGAGTCCAGGGTAGAATATCTCAGCTCCCCTGCCTAGCATGCGAACACTCTCTAAGTCTATGGCCCAATTTTCCATAACCAAAACAACCCGTTTTCTCGACCAAGCTCTCTTTGGGATGGGTTCTACCACACTTAGCATATGGAGGATAACTGGGCCTACCGCTCACACTATTCTGAGACCAGGACATGGAAGGCTTACCCAATTATTCCTGCCTATTTCTAGGTGCAGGAGCACTGGCTGATGATGGTGCTGGAATATCCGAACAATTCTCAAACTGTGGGTGGTTCCCTCCATGGGATCTAGGCTGACCATAGTCAAACTACTCTGATCTAGCTCTCTTATGTCCTCTTACTCTCTTTCTCTCTCCTTTATCTTTTTTTGCCTTAATCTATTGAGCATGCATCAATAGTATAGAAAGAACCATATCTCTATTGAGCATAGTAGTCCTACTCTTCTTAACCACCAATCCAGACACACCAGTCACAAACTTACTCATACTAGATCTGGGTCAACTATCAAGTCAAGAGAATACTTAGATAACTGGTTGAACTCAAGACAATACTCCTTACTGTCATGGATCCTTGCCTCAGGTTCATGAACTCCTCTATCTTTGCTTCCCTTATCTCTAATGGGAAGAACTTGTCTAAGAATGCATCCTAAAACACCTGCCAAGTTATAAAAGTTGCATTCTCCCCATTATTCTTCATCCACATCACTACTCAATCATAAGTAACATCCTTTAACCTATAGGATGCCAATTCTATACTCTCCTTCTCAGAAACATGCATAACTTGGGTGAACTATTTCACCTCATCAAGATACAACTGTGGGTCCTCACCTTCCTTTGACCCAAAGAATTTCAGCAGATTCATCCTCATAAAATCACGAAGTCTGGCTGCTGCAGCATCACCCCCTTGCTGATATGGAACAACAGCCTAATTGTTGGCTTGCATTGTAGCAGTCACAGCTTGGGATAACGTCTAAAAAATAGCCCAAAATTTTGCATAAGACACATTCTCATTCAGGGGATCGATAGGTTGGGGTGTTTGGTTGTCATTTGTATGAGCATTAGCTCTGTGGGAAGGTATTTTCTATTATAAGAGATCATGAGTTAATAGAAGATAGAGACAGTTATAGGCACGATGGATTCTGAAAGAAAGAGATGACTTTTCCTAAAATGTCACATAGCCTCTTGCTCATAGATGTGGAGAGCTTCACACCGATAACAAAAACTCTACGTAACGTAGCTTGTCTGACTCCCTAGGACTCTTTAAAACTTAGACTCTGATACCAAGTTTGTAACGCCTCAAAATCTCATCTCGAGATGTCACACGGTGCATAAGGTAACAAGTAGCCCCAAGCTAACCCTTCGATCCTGCTGCTAAGTCTAGAACTTACTTTAAAGCAAATAAATTAAATAGTAACTCTATATCATGTTAAATTTAGGATGAAACAACTAAAAAATACTGTTTGAACGACCATTACTAAAATCTGAAACATCAACTCATAGTCTGACAAGTCTCTACTTACTAAGGAACTAGAGAGTCATTGGGACAAACCCCCAACTGACTCGAACTGAACTGAAAAAAGTAAACCAACTACTATAAAGAATGATAATCAGATAAATAGGTCCTCGAACCATAAGGACTCACAAACTGCAGAAGTGTAGATAGAGGTACTCGGGGATCACTATCACTGTTGGGACTAAGCACCTAAACCTACATTATGAGACAATGTAGCACATAGACATATATGTGGATCAGTACTTTGAGGATATACTGAGTATATGGGGGTGTATGCAATAAGTAAAAAATATCATCAATCTTTATAAAATCAAGCATGCTGATATAATTGACTCACATAACATGAGAAAAACTGAAATATGAATCTTATAAATCATTTATAATGAAGCATATAGTATAAATCTCATGATTCATTACACCTAGTTCTAAAATCTGTATTCTTCATCTTATTCTCGAAACTTGTAAGCAAGAGGAATCTTAAAACAATAGCTTTCAAAACTTATACTTTTATCTTATGAAGAATAAGGGAATTTTTTGAAACTTACAGATTATAGGACTTTGAGACTTAGGGAGTTTCTTCTAACTGACATAAACCGTGTGAGCTGACATGGAGTCCAAAGTCTTACCCATATTAGGGAGAGCTGTTCTACCATTGCCATCAGAATAGAACCTTAGCTTTAGTGATCACTATCTTAACCCATTTAGGGTAAATTATAATCCTATGGTGGCTCGTAGTTCTCGGGCATGAGACCTTGGAATCATACCCACTCAATGATAAATACTACTCCCATACTTAGGCTCAGAGCTTTTAGAAAAATACAACATAAGGTCTAAAATAAAAGCCAATTATGCTTATCTTTGCTTTAAATCATAAATTGTATGAAATATGTGGATTCCTAACTTATCTTAGACTAATAGGTCAAATCTTTATCTAAAATCTGAAAATAATCTAGTCATGGGGTGCTTACAGCACAGACAATCTTTAAATGGGGTCTATTGACCCAAACATAAATCTTATATCAAGACATCTTAACAATTCATGCTTTGTACGGTAATTATTCATAATCATCTTAAAATCCATAAATTTCAGCAATAGGCATGGAAATATAAACAAAATTATGTAATTCAACCTTTAATCCATGGGAAATCTCATAATCTTGCAAATAATGGAATTGGGTATAAACCCTAACTTGAATTTCATGGAAAATCTCATAATAGTAGTAATTTTGTAATTAAAATAAGCCTTTGGGCACAAGGGTGAAAGAGTTACCCTTGTTCAAACCCTACATCCCTTATTTGGCTTGACTCGATGGAACAAGTTGACTTTTGAAGCCTTGAGAATGTTCTGTGAGGATTTTCTTGAAGTTCTTTTAATGGTGATGTTTTGATTCTTGAATTTTCTTGAAGAAGGGTTTGAAACTTGTTCTGGAGGATTGATCTTGAAAGAAACCCTAATTTTGATGCTATGGATAAATATGAAGTTATGTTCTTTGATTTGATTTAATTAGGTGTTAAAAAGGGTGGAAAAGACTCAAAAATCCTTTTAAAAATGGCTTAAAATCGCTAAACGGAGGTCCCCGATGGTTTGGGCGACGAACCGTCGCCCTGGGAACGGACCATCCATTCAAACCATCGCTTTTTGGCCAGAAAAATAAGCTTACTACCTCAGTTGTTATGGTTTCGGTGACGGTCCGTTGCAGGCGCGATGGTCCATCGGCCTTCCCGTCGCACTTTGGCAGCCCGAACAACTCACTGTAAAATGGCCATATCATTTTACTACGATATTGGATTTAGGCAAAATTGGTATAGTTGGAAAGGTAATTCAATTATCTATCTGTTGGTGGGTCATTAGTGCAAAAATTCATAGTGTAACAAAAGATATGCTCTTTTGAAGTTGACTATATCAAAATCCTTCTCAAGAATTCAATCGGTAAGGGATGTTTTGATTCGCCTAATAGCTAGGACATATTTGAGGCCTTAATACACACCAACCTTGATTATAAAACTACCAATGCACTATAATTTATTTCTCATGAGCTTGAAGTATGGTTCTACTATAGGTTGGAATTCTCGGTGTATTACAATGAATGGGTCAATTCTACCTAAAAACGACTCACTAATCGGCTAAATATTCCAAATCTTACTAAATGTGCAATCAAGTTATAATTCCCAACCCAAGTATAGCATAATAAAATACCAATACCATAGTATAGATCAATATATATGTAGAGTAGGCCTATCCTACCTAGGCGTCGACGAATGCCTGAGAAAGTCTACTAAATTGTAGATTTTCCCATTCAAAAAGCCTTTGCATGATACCACATTATCAAAATAATGATCTACACATTTATATGAGAATAAAAATAGACATATTGCATATAAATTCTTTTATTCTAAAAGCAAGCTAAAAATCCTAGGTGGCACCCACTTGCAGGATCACAACATTGAAACCATCAAAACATCCCTCTAGGCTCAAGGATTGTTTATCCTCAAAAATAGGTGAAATCCACTTATAATTACTCCCTCAAATTAGTCCCCAAAGTATTACATATTTCAAGATTAAAGAGGCAAATTAAACAGGAAATTAAAGGATACTTATGATAATTCTTAATGCGAAAACGTCACCACGAACTCTCCAACTCACCCTAAATACCCACATATTGACCATTTCATACTCTTAGCTATCTAGGGATTTTAGTGGAAGTTGAGACTTATGAAATGGGATAAAAATTAGGTTTGGAAATAATATATACTACCAGGGGTCCCTTCATCGCAAATGCAGGGATCTCATCATGTACGTAGGCTCAACTCAGTTTACCCTTTGCAAACACGACCTTTCCACCATGATCACAAAGAAAGAAGCCTGGTCCATCCCAGAGGATACTCTTCGTGTATGTGATGATAAGCTCGTGAATGTGATGTCCAAGGAACATGGCCATAAAAAATTCAACCAAGGTCATCACTATCGCGATAGTTAAATTTCTTGGTCCTTTACTAACCGACCAAGACCTCATGATTGCGAAGGCAATTCTCAGCCTACCCTAGCTGATGTTGCACCAGCTGAACTTGGCATATACCAAGTTTTCAATTGGACTCTCTGGATTTGGAAATAATCCAGTGAATACGAACAAACTATGCTACCCTACCTAATTTGATATTTCAAACTCAAAGGTACTATTAAAATTTCCATCTAGGATTGTTTTGAAGAAAAATGGGTCCCACACCCAATGGTTGTTTTAACAAAAATCCATCCAATATCCCAAAATGAGTCTAAAAGCCTCAAGACCTAAACAAAAGGTCCCTTATCCTAAAATCAACATTTTAAATCTAATGGAATTGGCATACGAGGTAGCTAACCTGAAATTTAAGCTCTATACTCAATTCTCAACAATAAGACTTCAAAACAAAGAATAAGTCCTAAAAAACAAATAAAATGCTTTGCAACTAAACTATCAGCTTTATCAAGTCATAAATGTCTTGGGATAGCTATGAAAAAAATCTAAACGGTATAATATTATGGAAATGCTAAAATAATGTGGAGGGTCATTACACTGTGAGCTTTTCACTTCAAAAGAATGTAGGTAAAAGTGACTCACAATTGGACAACACAAGAGTGTTGGGAAGTTTGATGTATATCATGAATTGTATGCAACCAGATATAACATATGCTATTAGTAAACTGTGTCAGTTCACAAGTAATTCCGAGAGAATGGTCTATTAGTAAACTAAAATAATTCACAAGTAATCCCAATCAAACACATTTGATGGCAATGAAAAGAGTTTTACCATATCTAAAACATACTCAAAACTATGCTTTGCACTATAAAAAATATCCTATTGTAATTAAAGAATATTGTGATGAAAATTAGATTACCTTGGTCAAATGAAGTAAAATCCACAAACGGGTATTTATTTAATTTTATTGGAGGATAAATCTCTTGAAAATCATCCAAACCGACATGCATCACTTTATTTATAATGAAATATAAATTTATAGATTTAGATAAGGATGGAGAAGAAAATGAATGGCTCCAGAATTTCATGAAAGATATTCCTTTTTGGCCCAAACCTTTGACACTAGTAGGAATATACTATGATAGTCAAGATGTAATTGGTAGGGCGAGTAGAATGATGTATAACAAAAAAAAATATCATATACGATAGGGACATAATATCATTAGTCAACTACTCTCTTGTAAGATTATTACGATTGACTATGTAATTCAATAGATCATGTGCCAGATCCTCTTACAAAAGGCTAACCTAGAGAGGGAGTTGAGATATCATCAAACAAAACAAATTTAACTATTAGGACAATTTATCATAGAAGTTTAGCATACTACAGATCCTTAAGATCTAGGTTTAAGAAAATTAAACAAGGTTGTGACTAATAGTAACATTCTTAAATAACTCAATTCATATATTCAGGAAATAAGGATAAGGGTAAATGTTTGAAGATTATTAATGCTTTCTAAGTTTGGTAGGTATGATTAAATAGTTTGTCTATAGGATTAAATATATAGGAATCACGTATATGAGTGTGAAGTAAAAGTCGCTTCAAGGATAATGATGGTAATGGCCTATTCTCTAAACTCACATGAAATTAGGTAGTGTTCATGGCTCAAACAAAAAAAACTATGAGAACCATAAATGGTAAAAATATAGTTGTGTGACTTATATTATCTAGGTGTATAACAAAGTTGATGGTTCAAAGATATCACATCTATCGATCGACTCAGCGCATCCGATATATGTTCACTATGAAAAGTTAAAAGGAAAACCTACTTATCCAGATACAATTAGTCTTTGATTGTAGATTACACACTTTTCCATATATTTATTGATCTAATAACCATTTTCTATTAATGTGGAGAATTGTTGGATTCCAGTAAAATATAAATATAAAATGGTGGAATGAAAACTAGAGAAAAAGAGAAATATGCCTTCACTTTATAAAAAGAATGTATAATGAAACATTCATATGATTAAATATAGAAGTATTACTCCATATGGATAGTAAGTTAAGAATAATTCATACCTCGTATAGTCATCGCCATCGCTCGCCCAACTCGGTTTTGGATTTGGATTTAGATTTGTCTAATGATCGATTGAGAGACTATTTTAAATTCATCTAAAACTTAACTGTTAACAATTTTTTAATCTAAAAATCTAATATAATTTTTTTCTACATTTGTAGATGCATTTTTTACATGTATGGATGCATGTCAAAATGCATATTAAACGGGCGTGATCATTCGTTTCACTAGTTGAATAACAAAAAAGGATGTGCGATGCATTTGTCCATCTGTGAACGTAGATGCCAATGCACATGATATCACACATCAATCATTAATATTATGTTTTGAATAACATATGATGTGTGACCGCATTTCGTCATGTGCAGATGTACATGGGTCCACATATAGACCCAATGTTTAGAAAGAGTTCAATTCTTCGTGAACCATTGCTTCTTTTTTGAAGAAACACCTTTTAACTATAATATTTTATTTTTCCTTAGATATTGACATAAAGTTCTGATGTTAAAATAGACCTCTTTGTTATAAAAATCTAGGGCTATTTTCTATCATTCAGTGAGTTAGTTGTTCTATAGAATTTGAGGTACCACAATTCTTCTGAAGTGGTTCATTTTATCCTAGGAGGATATATTACATAACATTGGGTACTTGAGGGGAACAATTTTCTTAAGGACACACTATGAATTCAGTGGACTTGAATTTTTTAATCTTCATTTGTTTCTATAAGTTTGTTTTTAAATTTTCCAGAAGTAGTTTGAATTTCTGTCCCACCTGAACTAGGGCTTGGCCATGATGGGTATCCTAAGTCCCATGTGTTTTGGAGACCACCCCTTTATCTATCCTAACAAGCTGCACAACTACAAGTGTTGGATGAATTCCCAATATATAACAAGATTGTGTAGAATAAAACTAATAACAATTCAATGATAAGTCTATACCAAACACCAACAACCAAATAACCATCCGTCTCCAACCAACCAAACAAACCACCCAAGTCCACAGTAGTTCAACAAAGCCTCTACAAAATCCAAAATTAATAAAATATCAGGACATGCCCCCAACAGTAGCCAAAAACAAAGTCTAAACAAGGTCTAATACATAGGAGACAAGGACCATGAAATAATGTCTTCTGAAGTATGGAAGCTCACCACTTCAATGTAAACTCATGAGCTAACTCAAGCACCTGATCACCGAACAGTAAAAGTAGAAAAAATTCTAATATCTACATCACATGGGATATAATATCTGGAGATGGCTAATGGGTGGAGTGCTAGAATGTAACTCAATAATAGAGGAATAAAATAATGTCATCATTCAAAGAAAAGTGAAATAACTATATGCAAACTCATATATACATATATATTATTCCGGGATAGGGAACAAGGTTTAGCATGCATTTTAAAAACCTTAACCTGGGTTGTGTAGTATAACCATCATATAATAAGGCATCCAAGGGCTATATAGGCCCAACTCTTCCTTAGCTAAAAGGGCCCCAGTTCATGTACCTGTACGAACCAGAGTATATCCATATTCATATATACCTTTATGGGGGACTCGAACCTTCCATCATAATCAAGGGGATTTAAACACCAATATATATAATATGGGGACTCGAACCTCCTATTTATATATTTATTTGGAGGACTTGAACCCCCCGGTCATATAAATACCCACAATGACTAGCGTGATTTCCAGTGTTAGTCCTTGGGACTCTACTTTCACGGCCCAACAACACATCCTGCTTTAAAGACCAATTAAAATATTCTTTACACATACCCAACAATCAATCCAATTACTTACAAAAGGACTCCCGTTCGTATCGTCATACCAACCCCACTTACAAGCATAAAACATAACACAACCATTATTAATTAGCTTAGGACTTGAACTCATTGTCTAAATAAAGACATATATTTAATTCAATGCTTTACATACATAAACCCATTCAGTCTTTCAAATCAATGCATGACCAATAAGGCCTTCATAAAACCCTTTACCAATCATTAGTATTCTTAGGCCAATGCCTTAATTCAAAACACAATTAAATTCAATTTATGGTCAACAAGACATTTACAAAGTCATTTATCCTTCATTAACATTCTCATGCCAAGCATTAGTTCAAAACATAATTTAAACTTGTGACAAGATCATTCTTATTGAAAATTTCATAAATAGGTAGAGTGCATGCTATTATCAAAGCCAAAGACCACTAAATTTAGGGTTAAACATAACCCATTTGTTAAATCACAATTCACATTCACCCACATATGAAAAACCATTATCAAAACATGTGAAATCATAAATTAAACCATAAGAAAATAATACTCAACATAGTGCATTCAAACCCTCAACCATGGTTTTCAAAACCACCATTAATGACATAAGAAAAATGCTCAAAACATATGATTTTAGTGAACTAAAAATGAGGGAAGAGTTATATACCTGAGTTACAAAGATTCACGAATAGAATTTGATCTTTAAGCCCTTTGATGGCCCCTTTGAAGAAACCCTAGCCCAATCTGTCTTGAGAAATTTTGGAGAGTGTTTTTATCTTGATATGTGTAGAGTGAATGAATATTTTTTTTTATAATATATGGGGTCTTAAGGGCTTTGGGGTAGGAAATATCCAAAGTACCTCCAGTTTAAAGAAGTAGAAACCCGCAGGTGGTTACGAGTTGACACGACCTGAACTAGGGCCTAGTCATATTGGGTCATGTCATATTGGTATCAGATACCTAGGTTGATGGTTAGTGAGTCCATAAATTCATGTCGAGTAGAGTCTCTTTTAAGAATGTGTAGCACGCCACACTCATAAGGGAGAGACTATGAGATATTTAGGAATATTTTTCATTCTTGTGTTCTATTTTTAAGATGTAGGTCTAAGGTCTTAAATTCTCCAATAATTCCTATTGGTTCACTTTTCAGATCATGCCTTAACAATCTGAAGCTGACAGAAACTTTTCTGTCCCAATTGGGGACAATGTTAATGGGACACGCTCTACTCATGTAATCCATACCTAATCTAGGGGTCCAGTTCTGAATTGTTCTGAAGTTCCACTGGTTCCCTCTAGTCCTACTCAAACTCCTCAAGATGAAGTGACAAATGCTGAGTTTTGTTAATCTATTCACATGTTGGAACAGCTGGTAGCTACTCAGTTTGAGTGTGGTATTCCTATTGCTCCATCTTCTAAGGTAAAAAGGGTTTATCCATTTCAATAGTTTGAACTCTCTGGACTTTACTGGTGTTAAGGTGGAGGAGGATCCTCAAGGTTTTTTAGATGAGATAGAAAAGATCTTTCGTGTTATGCATGCCATGAATGTGGAGGGTGTGGAGTTTGTAGCCTATCGGCTAAAGGATGTGGCATCCTAATGGTACGAGGAATAGGATCAGGCAAGGAGTGATGATGATGAGTCAGTTCTGTAGGAGGATTTCTCCAATGCTTTTCTAGACCTCATCCTTCCTTATATGTTGAGGGAAGCTAAGGTAAAAGAGTTTGTTAATCTAAAGTAGGGTAAGATGTCTGTCAAGGAGTATTCCTTGAAGTTTCACCAGTTATCTCAATATTCTCTGGAGGTGGTTTCTATTATGAGGGCTCGGATAAGAAATTTTTCTTTGGGATTATCTCATGAGTTGATCCTTGAGAGTAAGGTTTCCTTGTTAATTAAGGACATAAATATCTGTAGGTTAGTTATATACATGTAATAAGTAGAGAAAGAGAAGAAGAAGTAGGCTAAAATAGGTGAGAAGTAGGGAAAGAAGTTTAAGTTCTCTGAGCAGGATGGTGGCCAATAGCAGGGGGGCAGGGATGGTGGTAAGTGGCCTAAAAAGAAGGGTATAGATAGTTCTCCCTACCCAAAGTCATCGAGTGATAGGTGTTTCTGAGGTGACAATAACTTTGGCTAGTGGGGCCCAGTTAGCTCTATCATAACTTTTCTATATTTTTTGTGGTAGACTATATCGGGGTTTCTATAATGAGAGGAGGAATAGGTACTTCAACTATGTTCAGCCAGGACAAATGCTTAGAAATTATCTGGTTGGTAAGGTTGCTTTGGGGGCAAACAAGGTTCCAGTTGATTTATTATTAGCTCTGGCACCAAAGGGTGCTCAATCTATTCTCGACACTAGTCAGAATCATCTTTTTATTCTCACTACTCAAAAAGAGTTTTAGGCATCGCCTGATGTTGTGATTGGCATGTTGAAACTCTTTTCCCATAATGTGTACTATTTACTTGATTCAGAGTTCACTCGCTCTTATGTGATCCCATTTTTGCTTGTGTATTTTGGTTTTAGTCCAGAGTGTGTTTCAGACATTTTCTATTTCTACCCCAGTAGGTGACTCTGTGGTTGCTAGAAGATTATATAGGAGGTGTGTGGTATTTGTGGATAACTGGGAGACTTTGGTGGATCTGTTTGAATTAGATATGGTGGGTTTCAATGACATATTAGGGATGGATTGGTTGCCCTTGTGCTATGTTTCCTTAGACTGTCGAACCCATAAAGGTTGCCTTTAAATTCCCTAATGAGCTAGTTATTGAGTGGTAGGGTGGTTCCCTATCTCCGAAGGGTAAGTTTATATCATATCTTAGAGCTTGGAGATTAATATCCATGGGGTGTCTCTGTTATTTGGTCTGAGTTAAAGATTCTACCTCGGAGGGTCCTTCTTTACACTCTGCCCTTGTGGTGAATAAATTTACTAAGGTCTTCCCTGATGACCTTCCTGGTGCTCCTTCGGATAGGGAGATTGAGTTTGGTATTGATCTTACTATAGACACTTGTCCAATTTCAATTCCCCCATATAGATTGGCTCTGGTTGACCTGAAGGAGATTAAGATGCAATTAAGGTATCTTTTAGACAAGGGTTTCATCTATCCTAGTGTATTCCTGTGGGGTGAAACTATGTTATTTATGCATAAGAAGGATCATTCCCTTTGGATGTGCATTGATTACCGACAGTTGAATAAGGTGATGGTAAATAATAACCTTTTCTAAGGATAGGTGATTTTATTTGATTAGTTGTAGAGAGATAAGTTTTTCTCCAAGATTGATCTTCGGTATAGGTATCATCAGTTAAAGATTAGGGAGTAGGATATCCCTAAGATTCCCTTTCGTACTCGGTATGGGCATTTTGAGTTTTTGGTTATGTCTTTTAGGTTGACCAATGCCCTTGCGGCATTCATGGATTTGATGAATAGGGTCATACATGGATTTATTCATCATTGTGTTCATAGATGACATATTGGTATATTCTAAGAGTGAGGTGGATCATGCCAATCACCTCTGTGTTATGTTGCAGAATCTAAAAGAATAACTGGTGTATGCCAAATTTTCTAAGTGTGAATTCTGGTTGAATGCTATCACTATTCTTGGTCATATCATTTCTTGTAAAGGGATCAAGGTGAATCTACAAAAGGTTGTTATGGTTAATAAGTGTCCTAGACCCACGACTCTAATCGATATTCAAATCTTCTTGGGTTTAGCGGGTTATTACAGGAGGTTCATAGAGAATTTTGGTTCTATAGCTGCCCCGTTGACTAAGTTTACTCAGAAAAAGGTAATCTTCTTGTGGTTTGATTCTTGTGAGGGGAGTTTTGAGAAGCTGAAGGATAATCTAACTTCGGCTTTGATTTTGACTTTGCCTAAAGAAACTGAGGGGTTTGTGGTCAATTATGATGCATCTCGTGTGGGTCTTGGGTATGTTCAGATGTAGCATGGTAAGGTGATAGCTTATTCCTCTAGGCAGTTGAAGGTTCATGAAAAGAATTATCAAACTCATTACTTAGAGTTATAAGCTGTGGTGTTTGTGTTGAAAATCTGACATCACTATTTGTATGGAGTGCATGTGGATATCTTTTCTGATCATAAGAACTGAAGTATGTGTTTACTCATAAAGTTCTTAACCTCAGGCAAAGGTGATGGCTTGATCTTTTCAAAGATTATGATATGAATCTTCAATATCATCCAAGTAAAGCTAATGTGGTTACTAATGCTCATATCAGGTTGTCTATGGGGAGTCTACCTCATGTGGATAAGGAGAAACGAGAGTTGGTGAAGGACATTCACCATTTGGCTAACCTCAGAGTTTATCTCTTGGACTCCGAAGATAGTGGTGTGTTAGTGCAGAAAGTGGTGTGATCATCTCTAGGTGCTGAAATCAAGGAAAAAAAAATGTTGGATCATATCCTGATGAGGATCAAGGGTGACGTTGGTGGGCAAATGGTAATAGCCTTTGAGATTAGTGGTGATGGTACTTTATGGCACCAAGGGAGGTTATGTTTTCCTAACATCCATGGTTTGCGTGTGAGGGTCTTAGCTGAGGTGCATGAGTCACACTATGTTGTTCATCCCAGTTCAACGGAAATGTATCATGACCTTAAGGAGATGTATTGGTGGAATAATATGGAGAGGGACAAGACTAATTTTGTGGCAAAGTGCATGGTGTGTCAGCAAGTTAAATTTAAGCACATGAGGCCCGAAGGATTGGATCAAGAAATTGAGTTGCCAAAATGGAAGTGGGAAGTAATCAATATAAATTTCATTATAGGTCTTCACCAGTATCATAATCAGTTTGATTTGGTTTGGATCATCATGGACAGAATGACAAAGTCGTCTTACTTTTTGCCAGTGAGGACTAACTTCTCGGCTGAGGACTATACAAGGTTGTATCTTCATGAGATTGTGAAGTTGTATATGTTACCTGTTTCTATCATCTCAGATCATGGTACACATTTTACATCTCACTTTTGGTGGTAATTCTAGAAAGGTTAGGGGACTAAGGTTAGTCTTAGTAGTGCTTTTCACTCGCAGTCAGAGACTAAGAAGAAATGACTATTCATACATTGAAGGATATGCTTCGTTCTTGCATGTAGGATTATGGTGGTAATTGGGTTGAGTATTTTTCTCTTGTGGAGTTTGCTTATAATGATAGGTACCACTCTAGCATTGGGATGGATCCGTTTGAAGCCTTGTATGGTAGGAAGTGTAGATCTCCTATTGGGTGATAGAGGTTGGTGAGGCAGAGATGTTTGAGCTTGGAGGTAGGGTGTTCCTAATGGTATATCCCATCAAGGGAGTGATGCAGTTTGGTTAGAAGGAGAAGCTCAGTCCCCAGTATATTGGTCTTTACTTGGTATTGAGAAGGGTGGGTAAGGTTGCATATGATCTGGAGTTGCCTTCTAGTTTGAGTTCCATTCACCCGGTATTCCATGTTTCTATGTTAAGGAAGTATATGGGTGATCCCTCTCAAATCGTTCTTTTCAAGGATATTGGTATTTCAAATTCCTTATCTTATGAGGAGATTTCGATTGATATCTTGGACCGACAAGTTCATTGATTGCGGACCAGGGATGTAACTTCGGTTAATGTTCTATGGAGGAACCACAAGGTTGAGGAGGCTACTTGGGAAGCTAAAAAGAACATGAAGTACAAGTATCCGTTCCCTTTTTCTGCCCCAGAAATTCGTGCAGAAGGTATGTGTTCTTAATCATACTTTTATTTTTGAACTTTGTTAAAGAAAAGATTGACTTCCTAGCATCTTTGTTTTCTAACTGAGTTAAAGGTTGGAGTTGAGGGGGTGGGGTGTAAATTATGCTATTCGTGCCTTGTACCATCATTCGAGAACTAATGATCCAAGTGGGGGAGAATTGAAACACCTTGGGTTTTGATCCTTAGAAAATTTCTTGAGTTTGAGATTTTGGATATCAAATGATTAGGGGTACTCATCGTATGTTAGGGTATAGTTTAGGTCCCTCAACTCTTATGTTGATTAATGTGGTTTTGGTTAGTTTCTGTCCAATGTACAAATGTATATCATAAAGGTTGTATGAAGATGGTACGAGCGGTGTAGTCCAATTCGTATATTGCCTAGTGTCAACCCCATTGGATTCTATCTTGGATATAATTTGACGGTACTAGTCATATGGTATGGGTACGACATAGGCTATGGGAGACATATGGTAGGTAGTGTTTGATGTCCAACATTGTGTGTAGGGTACGAGTGGTGGGTACCACTTGTATATTGTGGGTACGGTTTGGGGGTGGTGGCCATACCCTCCTACGCACAGTGTTCAACTTTTAAGCAGGGGGTATTCTGGACATTTCCCCTCTTGCCCAACTTAAAACCCAGGTCTTATAACTTTCTTTGGACATCATTAACTATCAAAAGCATATCAAATTCATTCTCAAACACTCCCAAATCACTCTTAAGGATCTTGGTTCAAGGAAAGCAAGGGTTTTATTCAAGGTGGTCAATTGGGTCTTTTAAGGATGGTTCCCTCCGTACTCTTTGGTACCTTAGGCATCTCACTCCTTCCTCATTGTTAGTTCAACTAAATTCATGTTTTAATGAACGGTTTTCATGATTTAGTTATGGGTATTGTTTGGTTTTGAAACATATGTTGGGGTTTTTGGTTATTAATGGTTGGATAATGTTTTTCTTTGTTTTATGTATTTTTTTTCATATTATAATTTTGGTTTGAACATTATGGAATGCATGGTAATTGTAAATGGGTTTAGGGGTACTATGGATTCCCCAAATTGGTTGGTTTTCGTCTTGGAAACTATATGCCCTCAACATGTTTGATAAAATGCCTATGAGAATGGTTTTGTTACGTAGTTGAACTTTAATTGAAAACTTTGCATTGGATAATATGGCAAGGGAGCCCTAAATGGTTTAAATGGTTTTAAATGATTTAGTAAGGCCTTAATGTCCATGGTTTTGTAAAATTGGAAATCATATGGGGTAAATGGGAATCCCCTAAGGTTTGGCTGATGACATTTTTGCAATCTATAGTAGGTATGACGATACCACTCCATAAATCCTTGGTTATTAACTATTTGAATTGGTTGGTTGGTTATGTGATATGGTATAAATTGGGCAATAATGGCATACTGTGATAGCTTACCTTGAAGGTGTGAGTTCGATGGATGGACACTGGAAAATTATGTTTGCCGACATGAGGGTTGGTCTTGGTGACCTTATACTTGTAGGGCACACGGGAATCCCCTAAGTTTATATTTGTATAGATGTATCATGGAAGGCGAAGCGTACACGGAAATCCCCGTCCCCAGAGATGTCTCCAGTTCGTACAGCTAACACACTGCGGCCCGTTCAGGGGGTAACACTGGACCCATATAACCCGTAGGTGGATTACGACGGTAACGCTACATAAGTCCAGGTTAAAGTTTTTAAATGCAAGCAAAACCCGATTCCCTTTCCCGGCATGGATTATATATATGTATGGATGTGATTTCATGTGGTTATTCACTTTGTTTTAAATGTTGGTATTATTTTATCCTTACTCCTAAGTACATGCTAGAATTTACCCTCTAACCTCTCTCTGGTCACTACACGCAATGCAGGAACCATCCATACTACTCCCCCTACTCAGTGACTTGGATTTGGGGACAACTTTGTGTTGAATTGAAGTGGTGAGATTCCATACTCCGGAAGGCTCCATTTCATGTTAAGGTGTTCTCTACATACTTTCGTTATTTCTTAGTCTTTGGTTTTGTCTATGGTCGGGGGCATGTTCCAACCGGATATTTTTTTATTTTGGTTAGAGGCTTTGTGAGACTACTTTGGGTTTTTATGGGCGGTGTTGGTATTGGTGTCAGACTCAGCATTGGTATTGGTGTCAGACTCAGCATTGGTATTGGTATTGGGGCTGACACCATTTGAAAGTATTTGATTTATGATTATTCCATTTTCTTATGTTATATAAAATCAGAATTTATTCAACATTTGGTGTACGACGGTTATGGTTGGGTATTGGGGGTGATCTCCGGTCCCGGTTGGGCTTAAGGCACCGAACAGGACTAGGCCCTGGTTCTGGTCGTTTCACGAGTTGACCCTCCAACTCGTCACCAGAACATATGATTGGTATCATTAAGTTGTCACCAGAATTGAAGGTTGGACACCACACTTTGTCCAACTTACGACTCTCTCACTCCACTCATCACTGGACCATATGACTGGTAAGGTATAGTCGTATCCAAGCAAAACACCAAAGGCTAAACACTGGACAACATACGATTGGACCCTAACCCTCTTGTCACATGACCATATGACTCGTATGGAGTCATTCATAATCAGGATAGAGCTTGGCCATCAACAGACTGACCAACATACAACTAGGGTCCCTTGACCCATCACCACACCATACGACTTATGGTGTCAGTCGTAAGATGAACAGAAAGTTCAAACTTAAGAAATTTGCAAGGGCCAAAGTTCAGGGCATTTTAGTCTCCCCCACTTTGGATCAGTCATCCTCGAATGATGGGTCAAGGAAACACAAGCACGATTGTACTCCTTATACCTCTTCTATTACCTTTAACTAAGTTTGAAAAGAAAGATGACAAGGAAATCAATCTTTCCTTTAACCAAGTCAAAACACAAAGATTTTAAGAATGCACACATAACTCGAGCATAAATTTCCGGAATAGGGAATAGGAACGAATACTTGAACTTCATGTCCTATTCGGCTTCCCAAGTAGCTTCCTCGAAATTTTGGTTCTCCCATAGAACCTTCACCGAATCCATGTCTTTCATCCACAACCGACTAACTTGCCGATCCAAGATCCTCACTGAGACCTCCTCATAGGACAAGGAATTCAAAATACCAATTTTTTCCCAGGGAACAACCAGTGAAGGATCACCCACACATTTCCGCAACATGGACACATGGAATACCGGATGAATAGAACTCATACTAGAGGGAAAATCCAACTCATATGCAACACTACCAACCCTTCTCAAAACCACATATGGGCCCACATACTGGGGACTAAGCTTCCTCTTCTTCCCAAACTGCATTACTCCTTTCATGGGAGAAACCTTTAAGAACACCCAATCTCCAACCTCAAATTCCAAGTCCCTTCGCCTTTTGTTCCCATAGGACTTTTGGCGACTTTGGGCGGTCTTAAGCCTATCCAGAATCACCTTCACCTTCTCCATAGATTGGTGAACCAATTTCGGGCCAATCATTTCCTCCTTACTAACATCGATCCACCCAATAGGAGATCCACACCTCCTACCATACAATGCCTCATATAGAGCATACCAATGCTAGAATGGTAACTATTGTTATAGGAAAATTCAATAAGAGGATTTTGGTCATACCAGCTACCACCAAAGTAGATTACACAAGATCGCAACATATCTTGCAAAGTCGGAATAGTTCTTTCTTCTTGCCCATCCGACTGCGGGTGAAAGGTGGTAAAAGGCTCATTTTGGTCCCCAAACCAAGATGAAATGAGTGCCATAAATGCGATGAAAACTGAGTACCACAATCCAAAATGATTGAGACAGACACACCATGCAACTTTGCAACCTCCTGAAGGAATAACTTTGCATAGTCCTTGAAAGAATAATTAGTCCTCACTGGAAAGAACCGAGAAGACTTAGTCATCCTATCCACGATGATGAAAATAGAGTCATACTGATTTGGTGCCCGCAGAAGGACGATAACGAAAACCATATTAATTTTCTCCCACTTCCACACCGATAGTTCAATTTCTTGGAGTAGCCCACCGGGCCTCATGTGCTCCACCTTCCCTTGCTGACACACCATATATTTAGCCACAAAGTTGGCTACATCCCTCTTTATGTTATTCCACCAATACACACCCTTTATATCATGATACATCTTTGTTGGACTGGGATGATCCATATACAAAAATTGATGGGCCTTGGCCAAAATCCTGCCTCGCAATCCATCCACTTTGGGAAAACACAACCTCCTTTGGTACGTCAAGACACTATCATTGCCGATATCGAAACCCATCACCGTCTACTTATACAAATCATCCTTGATTTTCATCAAGAGAGGGCCTAATACTTGTTTCTCCTTTATTTCAGAACAAAGAGACGATTGTACCACCTTTTCCGCATACACACCACCATCCTCAGAGCCCAAGAGACGAACTCCAAGGTTATCCAATTGGTGAATATCTTTAACCAATTTCCATTTATCCTTATCCGTGTGAGCTAGACTCCCTATGGACAACCTGCTAAGAGCATCAGTAACTACATTGGCTTTACCTAGATGGTAGTGAAGACTCATATCATAGTCTTCTAACAAATCACGCTACCTCCTTTGCCTGAGATTAAGATCTTTCTTAGTGAACATATACTGCAGGCTCTTATGATCAGAAAAGATATCAACATGCACCCTATATAGATAATGATGCCAAATTTTCAATGCGAACACCACAACTAATAGCTCCAAGTCATGAGTTGGATAATTCTTCTCATGAACCTTCAACTGTCTGGAGGCATAAGAAACCACCTTACCATGATGCATCAACACACAACCCAAACCAACCCTAGACGCATCACAATAGTTGACAAAACCACTGCCTGGAGGCATAAGAAACCACCTTACCATGATGCATCAACACACAACCCAAACCAACCCTAGACGCATCACAATAGTTAACAAAACCCTTTGTGCCTTCAGGCAGAGTCAAGATCGGAGCTGAAGTCAACTTATCTTTCATCTTCTCAAAACTACCCTCATAAGCATCAGGCCATAAGAACTATACCTTCTTCTGATTCAACTTGGTCAATGGAGCTGCAATAAAATAAAATCTCTCCACAAATCTACTATAATAACAAGCTAAACCCAAGAAACTCTAAATATCAGTTGGAGTCATGGGTCTAGACCACTTCTTAACCACAACAACTTTCTAAAGATCCACCATGATCCTCTTACTAGACACAACATAACTTGGAAATATAACAGAGTTCAACCATAATACATATTTAGAGAACTTAGCATGCAACTGATAATCTTTCAAGGTTTGTAATACAATGTGGAGGTGATCGGCATGATCCTCTTTATTCTTAGAGTATACAAAAATATCATCCATGAAGATAATTATAACAAGTTTAGAAACTGATGGAAGGCCCTATTCATCAAATCTATGAATTCCACCAAGGCGTTGGTCAAACCAAACGACAACACTAAGAACTCAAAATACCAATACCAAGTATAAAAAGCTAACTTAGGGATATATACCTCCCTAATCTTAAATTTATGATACCCAAAGAGAAGATCGATCTTACAAAAGAATTTGGCATCCTGAAGATGATCAAAAAGATCATCAATTCTAGGAAGAGGGTACTTATTCTTTACCATCACCTTGTTCAATTATCGGTAATCAATCATCCGAAGGTAACTATCCTTCTTACGCACGAATAACACTAGTACACCCCATGCAGACACACTAGGAAGGATGAAACCCTTGTCTAAAAGATCCTTTAATTGCTTCTTAAGCTTCTTTAACTCAGCGAGATCCATTCTATATGGGGGAGTAGAAATGGGACGAGGTTCTACAACAAGGTCAATACCAAAATCAATCTGCCTATCGAGAGAAATACCAAGAAGGTTGGCAGGGAAGACCTCAGGAAATTCATTCACCACTGGAAAAAATGTAAAGAAGGACCCGACGAGTTTGAATTTTTAACCTGGGCCAGAAGATAGAGACACCCCTTGGAGATTAATCTTCAAGCTTAAAACTATGATGTGAACCTCCTCTTAGGAGCTAGGGAACCACCCTTCAACTCAATAACCAGATCATTTGGGAATTTAAAGATAATCTTAAGGGTCCAGCAGTCTAATGAAGCATAGCACGAGTGCAACCAATCTATCCTCAAAATGATATCAAAATCAACCATGTCTAATTCAAATAGATCCACTAAATTTTCCCTACCACCAATAAATACCACACAACCCCTATAGACTATTCTAGCAACTATAGAGTAACCCACCGAGGTAGCCATAAAAAAAGTATTTGAAATACACTCGAAAACAAAACCAAAATACACAGCTATAAATGGGGTCACATAAGAGAGAGTAGACCCTATATCAAGAAAACAATATACATCATGAGAAAAGAGTTTCAACATACCAGTAACGGCATTGGAAGATGCCCTGGAGTCTTGACGAGAAACAAGGGCATATAATCAATTTTGGCCATTGTTAGTACCAGAAATAGAATTAGACCCTTTGGTGCAGAAGGTGATAAAGAGGAAACAAAAACCTTATTGGCCCCAAAATTAACCCTAGAAGGACAACCACAGTGTATATGGCCAATCTAACCACAATTAAAATATCAATTTCTCCCATTCTCACATTGGCCATGGTACGGCTGACCATAAAATCTGCAAAAAGGATATGATGGAGTGGACTGAGCCCCACCAGCCTGAGATTGGGCACCTGGTGCACTATACCCTTCACCATGCAAAGAAAAATGATTACCCGACAACTTTGGGTAAGCAGTATTAGTTTGTAGAGAAGGAACAAGAGCTCCCCCACTTCTTCTTAGGCCAATTTCCCCCATCTCTACCACTCTTTTGTTGGCCTCTACCCTGATAAAAAACCTAAACTTCTTATTCGATCTCTCACCAATCTTAGCTTTCTTCTTCTTTTCCTCTTCAACCTGCTGCATATACACCACAAGTTGAAAAATATCCATATCCTAGTTCAGCAAGATAGCCTTACTCTCTATAATTAAGTCATGGGAAAACCCAGAAGCAAACTTACATATTCTAACTCTCATGCTAGACACCAACTCAGGAGCATACCTAGATAACTGATTGAATTTCAAGGCATACTCCTTGGCTGAAATCCTACCTTGTCTCAGATTCACAAATTTCTCTATTTTTGCCTCCCTTAACTCCTAAAGAAAGAACCAGTCTGAAAAGGCACTAAAAAAGTTATCCCACAGTGCAAAATCAACATTATCTTCCCTGGACTGTTCCCACTCTTCATACCACTGGTTTGCCACATCCTTCAATTTGTAGGCAGTAAACTCCATACCCTAAACATCTAACACATGCATAATCAAAAGATCTTCTTTTTCTCATTAATAAAAACTTGAGGATCCTTCTTAACCTTAACACCAGTAAAAGTGAGAGGACTCAACATCATAAATTGGCCAACTCTTGTGGACTCCAAAGATGGAGTACTATGCTTGGAATGAGAAGCTACCAACTGAGCCAACATATGAATAGACAAACAAAAATCAGTGTTCATCATATCAGCCTGAGGAGCTCGAGGAGGGCTAGAGCGAACGGGTGAAACTCCAGGAAGGAAATCAGGAACTGGAACCCTAGACTGGGTCTGCACCCCATATGTAGGTCTTGTCCCTTTAACAGTGTCCCCAAGTGGAATAAAGCAGTTTCCATGAGATTTAAATCATCTGGGAGATATGATCTTAAAAAGCGAGCAAATGGAAATTAGATAAATCCTAGACCTTAGAATCTATAGCTCAAAGTAAGACAACAAGAAAGGGAAACATTCCTAAATGTCTCATAGCCTCTCTATTATAAGTGTGGAGCGTTGCACACCCATAAAAGAGACTCTACTAACACGGATTATTGGATACCCAATTAACCATGAACTTAGGCTCTGATACCAACTTTGTCACGACCCAAACCAGGACCTGGCCGTGATGGGTATCCTAAGTCCCATATAAACCGGACACCACCCCTTTTATCCAGCCTAACCAGAACAAATAACATGACCCAAGTTAGGGCCTTATTGTAATAGGCAATCCCAAGTCCAACAAGGACCAAGGACCACCCCCGTTACCCAACCCAACCACAAAATGCATACCTTGTGTTAACTATATTTCTAGCATATAACAAGATAGCATTTTAACCATGTACTGATTTTGGGATAAGTCTATATCCAAGACCAACCCAACCAACGCAATCCATCCAATAACTAACCAAACCGAACTCATAAACCAAAACCAAGACATTAATCTAATGTATGTGTATATATATATCATAATCAATCCATATTATACCCAAGTCCATAGTTGTCCATACAAAGCCTTTAGACTAAACCAAAGAGTACCTAGTCGGGACATGCCCCTGACATAGCCATGAACTAAGTCTATAAAAGAATAAAGTAATTAAATAAATCCATGACATAAAATAGAGGCCTTCTAAACTATGAAAGCTCACCACTTCAATTCAATAGTTGATCCCAAATCTGCTCACTAAGCAGGAGGAGTAGAATGTTCAGTTCCTATATTGTGTGGGGATACAACCACCCGAATATGGGGTAGCGGGTGAACGCTAACATGCACTCAGGATAAGGATAAAATAATGTCATTCAGTAAAACCAAGTAAATCAACCATATACATATAAACCGTACATATAAATATATATATATATATATATCCATGTCGGGAAAGGAAACCCGGTTTAGTATGCATTTAAGACTATTTACCTGGGCATATGAAGCTTAACCTTCCTAAAACCACCCACGGGTTATATGGGTCCAGTTTAACCAGCTGAACGGGCCTCTATACGTGTAGTTGCATGAACCAGAGATACCATAAGAGTAAGGGATTCCCAAATACCTTTCACCCTCTATGATACATATGTATAGTGTACTTAGAGGATTCTGGTGTACCTCATAGTATCATATATGATCTCCATGACTAACCTCTCATGTAGGAAAACATAAGTTTCTAATGTTAATTCATTGAACTCCCGCCTTCACGATTAGCTATCACACCCTGCCATTATTGCCCAATTAAAACCATTTTTATCCAACCAATCCATTATTTCTTTTTTTGTTAACCAAGGCTATTAATAATGGAATCGTCATACTAACTATAACTTACAAGTATTGTCCCTAGAAAAACCTTTTAGAGATCAAGGAATTCCCATGTACTCATAGATCACATTATCCAATTAACTAGGGGGAGTCCCATGTACCCCACATGTGTTCTATTATTATGATTACTTGGGAGATTCCATTGTACCTTAAAAAATGATTGTTAAACCCAAAACCATTCCATTTTGACCATTCCAAACCATTTAACCATTTAGGGTTCCATTACCAAGTTTAACCATGCATAAGTTCCATTAAAAATCCAACAATGTAGTGAAACCATTCTCATAGGCATTTTATCAAATACATTGGGGGCGTAGTATTTCCAAAACCAAATCCAATTACCAAATATTCATTCCCATTCAACTAATTATCCAAAAACACCATTAAAGCATATAAAAGAATAATTAAAACATGGGAAAACCATAACTAACCAATTATAACCAAAACCCCTAAATTATATTTGAAAACCTAAAACTATACAATGATCAAACCACAAAAACATTGTATAAAACCATGCCTTTAGTTGGAACTAATAATGAGGGAAGAGAACATGCCTTATACAAGAAGATTCCGTAGAGAAACTTGACTCTTGAGCCCCTTTGAACAGCCCTTGTAGAAACCCTAGCCTCTAATCTTTAAGAGAGTGTTTAGAGAGGATATTTGGAGTGTTTTTATTCTTCAAAGTGTGTTATGCGAGGCCACCAAGACTTATATAATGTGGGGACATAACTTTTTAGGGTGGGAAATATCCGGACTACCCCCGACTAAAAAGTTGAAAATCAACTTCCAGGTGGGTACGACTCACCCATGCAAATTGTACCCTAGGGCATGAGTGGTACCCCAACACATACCCTACCCTTCACCATGGTCCTCGAATTGACCAACATACGAGAACCTAACCCTTAACTCGTACCTTAGGGTACGAGTGGTACCCCCAAACCATACCCTAAACCGTATCTGTGATAGTTTCAACTAGTCCAACCAATAAGCACCATACAACTTGGCATCATACTTCTCGTGTCCAACCATACGACTTTTATGATGTTAAGTTGTATCTTCGATAGTAAACAAGACAAACCCACTGCCCAACATATGAATGAGCCATCCTTAAACCATATCCAAGCGTACGATTGGTACCCTTGAGTCATACCTGGACCAGAAAGTCCAAAACCCCATAAATTTTACAAGAGTCCAAATCCCGAGGTGTTATAGTCTCCCCCACTAGGATCATTCATCCTCAAATAACCGGTAAGCGTAAGAAAAAGCACGAGATAACCCATTAACACACATCAAACTTTCCTCCAACCAAAATAAAAGACAAGGACATAAACCAAGATGAGAAAGATCACCATATATCCTAAATAATTTACGCCTCGACACCTCCATTCCAACCTCTAACTAAGTTAGAAAACAAAGATGCAAGAGAAACCATTCCGTTCCTTTAACCAAGTTAGAAAACCAAGATATATTGATGAACACATACCTTATGCATAAGTTTCTGGAAAGAAAAACCAATGAAGATACTTGGACTCCATGTCCTCTTTTGCATTCCAAATGACCTTCTCGAACTTTTGGTTCCACTATGGAACCTTTACTAGAGCCACACCTTTTACTAACAACTGGCAAACTTACCAATCCATGATCCTCTTCGGGATCTCCCTAAAGCATAAGGAATCTGAGATACCAATACCATACAAAGGAACTAACCAATGAAGTATTATCCATACCTTACTTCTACACAAATATATAAAATACCAGATGAATGGAACTTATGCTAGAGAACAAATCCAATTCATCTTAGAATGTACCGAGACACATGAATATGCGAGCTTGAGTTTATCTATACACCACCTCTATGTTCAAGCCTATCCAAAGCTAAAAAGAGTTAATCCTAGGCCACTGGGATTTACTCTTTGCATCTATCCCAAAACAAGGCATGGGAAAACCATAACCCACCATTATAACCAAAAAACCCAACATATTTATGAAAACCTAAAACCATAACACAACTATTCCATGAAAACATATCTTTAATCATGCCTTCCCAAGCCTCTTAAGTACCCAACACAATTATTAGTATAACCTACCAATCACAACATTCAAGCCTACCACTTCCATATCCGCTATATGATATAACCTTCCATAGATCTAGTAACCTCTAGTATAAACAAAGGTTTTCACCACCTACTCCTCTACTAACCAAATTCCTCAGGACAACAACCTCGCTTCACCCTCCAAAACATTAGTTCTAGTGGTCACCCCAAAATATCCCCCACTTAGATACTTTTACATTCATTGTTTTAAGACATCACCATGCTCCTCATGCCACTACCACCCTAACACAAGAAGTATCATTTAAGGAATCGAATTATATGAATTTTACATGCCACTCAAGGAAAGACCCCCAAAATAAGACACGACACCATAGGCACAAAGTACTTTTTAGAAACCACCTAGACCATAATGAAGAACCATCTCGACGTAGACATATCATCAAAGGAGTCCTAAGGATAGGACACCAAAAGAAACACAACCGTCAATACCATAAGTAATGCAATCTATAGTCAAGACTCATATCCAGGGAATAAGGCAAATACAAAATATGAACCTTAGGCATAAGAATTATAAGAATACATAAAACACTCGTAAAGTACTCTCTTAATTAATATAGAAGAGTATCACTAGAATATTCTACCCAACCTTTCCTTGAAGTCCATTATAAAAATAAAACTTAAGATTAACCTCAACCTTCATCCCATTACCCTACAAACACAACACTCCACCCTAATGGGTGTAACCAAGGATGTACACTAGGGATACTTACTTTTACTATAATAAAATCTTATCCACCTAAAAGCTACCTAGAGCCTAGCATAGACATACGTGCTTCATGATTTATCCCATTGTAATGCCCCAATTTGCTGAGCCGGAATGCTACATGGTGCTCATGACCCCGAAGGACCACAAGCTAACCCATGACTGATATTTGTACTTGTACACTGAATAAAATGCTGAATAATACGAAAACATACACTGAAAGGCTATAAGGTTCAATAATGAAAATAACATGGATGAGATAACATCTGTGGGGTAATACAATACCCAAAACAAACCTATAACCACTGAAGTTTGAAACATAATAGTCTGTATCTAGTTCAAAAGCCTCTACTGTCTGAATAATCTGAATAAGGAGTTGATGGGACATGTTCCCAACTATCTCCAACTAATAACTAATTAATGAAATAGTGGATAAATAATCATGTCCTTGAAGGATGAGGACTCACTTCTATTCTGACTGCTAAGACTAGAATCTACTATTGATTTGGAACTCATGTCTCTGAACCTATGGTGTAACATAAAAAGAAAGAACCATAGTGAAAATACATCAGTACAATGGAATATACTGAGTATACATGTGAGGTAGGCTAATGCAAGGGTTAACATGCATGGATAATGCTAGCTGAATATCTAACATGAATGTGAGAATGCATATATAAATACGTAACTGTAACTGACACTGTAATATCATAATTACTGAATCTGAATATTGATGACATGACATACTAAAAACTGATATATATGATAGCATAAATATCTGTATCTGAATGTAACTGATAACATGGGTGACTATATCTGACAGTCCAGAATCTGATGGAACTATCTGAGTTCCATACTGTATCTGAGTCGATTGTATCTGACAGTCTTGAATCTGATGAACTATCTGAGTTCTTTTATTGAGAATGGTACTGAAACTATGAGAGGTAGTACTTAACCAACATGCCTCTGATATTCTACTATGGCTGAGAGGGGTCCAATCTGTAACCCCAATGGGAAGGGTGTCAATACCGCACCACTGGTAAAGATAAGCTGTGGGCGACCCTCATTTGATAATGTCCCCTATACGAGAATGATGAAGTTCTTATCTGATAGTTCTTATCCACCTCATCAACCCTCATTGATAGTGTTGATGTCTAAACCTATGCTGGCTACATAGTTCTGGAATGCAAGGATGACTGCTAAAGATCACACCCTCATCTGATAGTGTGTGTCCCCATCCTTGGGTTCACTCGGTGCTAGTTTCTACTCCCATCTGAATGGACACTGAACATGATATACTAAACTGAACATGGACTGAGTTACTCAATTTCGTTGATTAATGAAATGTTACTGATATCTGACAACTGACGGAGTTCATGAGATCATGGAGATTTCCTGAGCCATAAGATTGTCTGAAGTCTAAGGATCATGGCTTGAATGAGAGTATCATGAAAACATAACATGGATCTAGGTACACAGCTAATGTTTTGGGTACAAGTACCCCCAGGACTCGATGGAAGGAAACTGAAAAAGCATGACTTACTTGAATACATAATAATCATCATAATATATTTACTGAAGCATTTCATCAAATATGTGATAGGCATAAGCTTTTACGTACATGGGGATTTCATGATATCATGCTTATTAGACACTTTCCCTTCATCTAGGCATTCAACCAAACACATAGTTGGCATAAAATGTGTAAACATCATCATACAACAATTAACTACCGTGATTCAATGACAATTTATTCATTCAAGGGTTTAGTCCTAGGGTTTCATGAATATATACCGATACAAATCAACACATATGGAATTTAACACTCATTCATGGAATACAATTTAATTACTCATTATCAACTTGAACAAAAGTAGCCCAATCAGAAAATTCATAAGAAAATCCATAACTTGAATTTAGAGAAGGGATTCTTGGGCTTCATGGACGAAAGGAGTCCATGAATGAACACTATACATACCTTAGTTTGTGATTTTGTAAAGATTGATGGTGAAACCTTCTTGAAATTAGATCTTCTATGAAAACCCTAGCATTTTCTTGAGAGAAAATTGAGAGAAGAGAGTGTATTTTGGGAGAAAAGTTGCTGATTCACGTATTAAAGGGCTTAAATAGGGGTGGAAAATTGACCCTTTTAACCCTGGCACGTCTTGTAATTTCAGTAAAAATTTCATGAATTGAACCCCTGGCGCGATGCGGCGCTATTGTGCCATGTCACTGGAATTTGACAATTGGTAAACTAAGGGATGGTGCAACATGGAGCCATCACATTGCCCCTTCCTTCATGACCTAGAACTTTGGAGCGACGCAGGGGAAATCGCGCTGAGACACTAGAAAAAGGACAATCCTGAATTTGAGTGCTGGTGCGGCGCGCCATAATCGCGGACACCTACTGGAAATTTCCAAATGATATTTCCTTTTGTGGCGCGGTGCGCCACTGACTAATATGGCGCTGTTTTATGATGGGAACTTGAAATAGTCATAACTTCTTACCCGGTTATCAGATTTAAGCGGATCATATATTGATGGAAAGCTTATTGAATTTTCCATATAAAAAAAAGTGAAAATCTTGAAAATTCCTCATGGAATAATTGTCCTTCACTTTGGAAGATAATACTAGGCATTCTTGGGATGAAATTGGCTAGAAATCTTTGGGGTATTACAATATCTCCCCCTTGAGAACATTCATCCTCGAATGAGACTGACTGAGGGGAAATAATAAGCTGAACATAAACTGAACATGAATAACTAGAACGTGATCTCATGAATGACAAGCTGAACATAACATACTGAACATACATATCTGATGCATGTGTAACTGATTCATGAATGCATGACTGAATGTTCCGAGGAACTAAGTTTCTCACAATGAGAATGCATTTTTGAAGCATAATCATATAACTGAGATGATACATGAATGCATGACTGAATATTCAATGGTACTTGATACCAAGTTTATACTGGGAACATGAACATAAAACTAAATACCAAGTTCGTGATGAACACTGATCATGAAACTGAGTAAGCTTAAGGAGAACTGTTACCTTGAGCTTGATCTGAGTTGGCGGAGAAGAGGTGAATATACTTGGTACGCATGTCTGATTCTTCTTCCCAAGTAGCTCCCTCAACGGACTGATTTTGCCAAAGAACTTTAACTAGAGGGAATTCTTTGTTCCTCAATCTATGAGTTTGTCTAAGATTTTGACTGGAATCTGTTCATAAGAGAGACTGTTCTGAACATTAATGCTCTGAATAGGGACTACGACTGGTGGATCACCTATACAATTCTTGAGCAAAGAGACATAGAGACTGGATAAACTGAGGCTAGATCTGAAGGCAATTTGAGCTCATAATCTACCTTGCCGAAACAACAGAGAATCTTAAAGGGACCGACATATCGAGGACTGAGCTTTCTCTTCTTGTCGAATCTCTTCACTTCCTTCTTGGGAGAGATCTTTAGATAGACATGATCGCTAACCTAAAACTTGAGATCTTTTCTACAAATATCTACATAAGACTTCTATCGGCTATGAGTAGCCCAGAGTCTTTCTCTGATCAACTGGACTTTTTCCAAGGTATCTAATACTAAGTCAGGACCTATGACTGAGGCCTCACTAACTTCGAACCAACCAATTGGTGATCTACATATCCTACCATAGAGATCTTAGAATGGAGCCATCTGAATACTGGAATAATAGCTATTGTTGTATGCAAACTCAATCAAAGGAAAGTGGTTATCCCAACTTTCCTTGAAATCAATTGCACACAGCCTTATCATATCTTCTAAAGTCTAAATGGCTTTTTTCTTTTTGACCATCTATCTAAGGATGGAAGGTCGTACTGAGATGAACTTAGGTACCGAGACCCTTTTGGAATGCTTTCTAGAAATAAGAGGTAAACTGGATACCTCTGTCTGAGATAATGGATAACGGAACATCATACAATCTGACCAACTCCCTGATATAGAGTTTGACATACTCTGCAACTGAATAAGAGGTATGAACTTGAAGAAAATAAGCTGATTTGGTCATTCTGTCAACAATGACCCTGACTGAATCATGCTGATGATGAGTTTGAGGCAAACCCATCACGAAGTCCATGTTCACAACTTCCCACTTCTAAGTAGGAATACTGAACTCCTGCATAGACCCACTAGGCTTTTGATGCTCTATCTTAACTTGCTGATATGTAAATCACTTAGCCACAAACTCTGCAATGTTTCTCTTCATCCCACTCCACCAATAGATTTCCCGCAAGTCACGGTACATCTTTGTGGCCCCTGGATGAATAGAGTAGCGCGCTCTATGCACTTCTGCAAGAATTTGCTGCCTTAATTCATCTATAACTGGAACACAGAGACGACCCTGACAACGTAAAACACCATCTCCCCCTTTGAAGAAAATCTCTACTTTCTTATCCTGAACAAACTCTTTTAACTTGACAAGGATGGGATCTCTATCTTGCTTTTCTTTCACCTCGGAGACTAGAGATGATTCTGAACTACTCTGAACACATACACCACCCTATGAAGAATCGACTAAGCCAACACCTATTCTGGCAAACTGATGGACTTCTTGACTTAACTTCTTCTTACTATCCTTCACATAAGAAAAACTACCCATGGATAGCCTACTGAGAGCATCGGCCACTATGTTGGCCTTGCCCGGATGATATAGGATACTCATGTCATAGTCTTTCAAGAGCTCTAACCATTTTCTCTGACGAAGATTGAAATCTTTTTAAGGAAAAACATACTGAAGACTCTTGTGATTTGTGAAGACATCTACATGAACTCCGTAGAGATAATGCCTCCAAATTTTCAATGCAAAGAATATGGATGCTAACTCAAGATCATGAGTAAGATAATTTCTCTCATGGGGTTTATGCTGTCTGGAGGCGTAGGCTATGACCTTACCATTATTCATGAGGACACAACCCAAACCTACTCTGGATGTATCACAATACATCACGAGCCCATCTGAATCATCTGGAAGAGATAAGATTGGGGTTGACGTAAGTCGAGTCTTCAACTCCTGAAAACTCTTCTCGCAAGGGTCTGACCACTAAAACTTGACTTTCTTCTGTGTCAATCTGGACATAGGGGATGCAATAGATGAAAATCCTACAAAAAACCATTTGTAATAGCCAACAAAACCCAAGAAACTCCTGATATCTGATGGAGAGACAGGTCTTGGCCAGTTTCTTACTGCTTCGGTCTTTTGAGGATCAACTCTAATGCCATCACCGGAAATGATGTGACCAAGAAATTCTACTGACCTTTTTCAAAATTTGCACTTACTAAATTTGGCAAATAAATGATGATCTCTAAGAGTCTGAAGTACTATTCTGAGATGGTCTGCATGATCATGCTCAGTGCAAGAATAGACTAAAATATCATCTATGAAGACTGTGACGAACATGTCCAAGTAATTCTTAAACACGTGTTTTATCAAGTTCATGAAAGCTGCTGGGGCATTGGAAAGACCAAATTACATGACTAAGAATTCAAATTGACCATACTGAGTAAGGAAAGCTGATTTTAGAATGTCACTTTCTCTAACTCTGAGCTGATGATAGTTGAATTTGAGGTCTATCTTAGAGAAATAGCTAGTACCCTAAAGTTGGTCAAACAAGTCATCAATTCTATGAAGAGGATACTTGTTCTTAACCGTGACCTTATTGAGTTGACGGTAATCAATGAACATTCTGAGAGAACCGTCTTTTTTGTGCATGAATAAGACTGGTGCGCCCCATGAGGAAATGTTGGGTCTAATGAATCGCTTATCTGAGAGATCCTTCAACTATTCTTTCAATTCTCTGAGTTTTACTGGTGCCATTATGTATAGAGGAATAGAGATAGGCTGAGTATCTAGAAGAAGATCAATGTCGAAGTCTATTTCCCTTTTGGGAGGAATTCCTGGAAGATCTTTGGGAAAGACATCTAAATATTCATTCACTACTGGGACTGATTCAAGGCTAGGAGTTTTGGAACTAGTGTTCTTAACTCAAACAAAATGATATACATATCCTTTAGATATCATTTCCCTTGCCCGAAGGTAGGAAACAAGATGACCCCTGAAAGCGGATACACTACCCTTCCACTCAAGGATGCGTTTATTTGGCAACTGAAACTAGACTATTCTATTTCTACAGTCAACTGTGGCATAGCAGGAATAAAGACAATCCATACCAAGAATGACATCAAAATCAGTCATCTCTAATTTAACTAATTCTGCTGAAGTGACCTTCTTAAATATCATAATCGGGCAGTTCTTGTATACCCACCGGGCTATGATAGTTTTGCCCACTGGGGTAGAGACTGAGAAGGGCTCTGCTAGAATTTTGGGACTGATTCCGAAATCAACCGCTATATAGGGAGTAACAAAATAAAAAGAAGCTTTTGGATCTAGCAAAGCGTAAACATGCACATGAAATATCTGTAACGTACCAGTAACTACATCGGGAGAATTTTCCTAATCTTGGCGGGTCAGTAGCACTGGTGGTGGCACCCTACTGATTTAGGAGACCAGACTGAGCTAAGGAGCGGAGATGACTCTGATAAACTGACTGAGGACAGTCTCTAACATTGTGACTTGGCATGCCACAACCTAAATAGACATCATTATCAGCTCTGTAAGCACCCTTGTGGTTCTTACCACAAGTCTGACCAAGGGGATTAGTTCGGGCATTACTGACGCTGCCCTGAGACTTAGAGCCTAGAACTCTATCTCTAAACTTAGGAGCTGGAGCACTGGCTGAAGAAGGATCTAGAACTGATGACTTAGGACGAAACTGAGAACGGTTTTCTCCTTTTGGTTTAGGCTGAATAAAATTGAAGCTAGCTGTCCTAGCTTTCTTATTCTGCTTTTCCCTCTACTTAATCTTCTACTCCTCTATCGGCTGAGCATGGGTCATAAGTCTGGCTAAAGTCATGTAACTATTTAGCATGGTAGATCTGCACTCATTAACCATGCTATCATTTACCTCTGAAGCAAACTTACTCATCTTGGCTCTGCCGTCTGCAACAACATAAGGGGCATATCTGGCTAATTGAGTAAACTTTAGAGAATACTCTTTCACCATCATATTTCCTTGCCTGAGGTTGATGAATTCTAGTACCTTAGCCTCTCTAAGATCTCGGGGAAAGAATTTGTCTAAGAATGTAGTGACAAAATCCTCCCACTCTATAGGACCTATATCATCTAACCTTTCTGATTTCTACTATTTGAACCAAGTATGAGCCACATCCTTCAACTGATAAGAAGCTAGCTCAGCACTCTCAACAGTATTCACTCCCATGATGTCTATCGCCTTATGCACCTAATCTAGGAATTCTTGAGGGTACTCATCTACTTTAGACCAATAGAAAGATGGAGGATTCATTCGGGTGAAGTCCCAAATCCTAGCTGCAGCTGAGTTGGCCACTAGGTTGGCCAGAATGACAGCTGGTCGCTCATTATGGTCAGCTACTAACTGAGTAAGAATGGTAAATACAGTCCTAAAGTAAGAGTGGTAAATTCGGTCCTGAACTCTGCATGAGAAATATGATAGACCAAAGGTTCTTCGAGCTGAGGGGTTGACTGATTTCTTCTCTTAGGAGGCATATTCTGAAATAAAGAGAAGAATCGGATTAGACTGAGAGATTGACTTGTGATTATGCTCACTGGCATGACATGAATACTGAAAAAAGGGAAACTGTTCCTAAATATCTCATAGCCTCTTGCACATAAATGTGGCGCGCAACACACCCATGCACAAGACTCTACAAGATGCGGCTTTCAGACTTCCTAGGACTCTATTTAACCTTAGGCTCTGATATCAAATTTATAATGCCCCAATTTGCTGAACCAGAATACTACACGGTGCTTATGACCCCGAAGGACCACAAGCTAACCCATGACTGATATCTATACTTGTACACTGAATAAATTACTGAATAATGCGGAAACATGCCCTAAAAGGACAGAAGGTTCAATACTGATCATAACATGGATGAGATAACATCTATGGGGTAATACAATACCCATAACAAAACTATAAACACTGAAGTCTAAAACATAATAGTCTGTATCTAGTTTGAAAGCCTCCACTGTCAGAATAATCTGAATAAGGAGTTGATGGGACATGTCCCTAACTAAATCTTACTAATAACTAATCAATGAAATAGTGGAGAAATAATCATGTCCTCGAAGAATGAGAACTCACTTCTATTCTGACTGCTGAGACTGGAATCTACTATTGATCTAGAACTCGTGTCTATGAACCTACGGTGTAACATAAAAAGAAAGCACCATAGCACAAATGCATCAGTATAATGGAATATACTGAGTATACATGTGAGGTAGGCTAATGCAAGGGTTAAAAAGCATGAATAATGCTAGCTGACTGTCTAACATGAATATGAGAATGCATATATAAATACACAACTGTAACTGACACTGTGATATCATAATTACTGAATCTTAATACTGATGACATGACATAATAAAAACTGATATATCTGATATCATAAATAGCTATATCTGAATGTAACAGATAACATGGGTAATTATATCTGATAGTCCTGAATCTGATGGAACTATCTGAGTTCCTTACTGTATCTGAGTCGACTGTTCCTAACAGTCTTGAATCTGATGAACTATCTGAGTTCTTTTATTGAGATTGGTACTGAAACTGTAGGAGGTAGTATTTAACCGATATGCCCCTGATACGCCATTATGGCTAAGAAGAGGTCTAATTTATAACCCCAATTAGAAGGGTGTCAACACTGCACCACTGGTAAGGACAAGATATGGGTGACCCTCATCTGATAGTGTTCCCTATACGAGAACGGTGGGGTCCTTATCTGATAGTTCTTATCTACCTCATCAACCCTCATCGACAGTGTTGATGTCTCAACCTATGTTGGCTACCTAATTTCAGAATGCAAGGATAACTGCTAAAGATCACACCCTCATCTGATAGTGTGTGTCCCCATCCTTGGGTTTACTCGGTGCTAATTTCTACTCCCATCTGAATGGACACTGAACATGATTTACTGAACTGAACATGGACTGAGTTACTGAATTCCGTTGACTGATGAAATATTACTGATATCTGACAACTGAGTTAGTTCATGAGATCATGGAGATTTCCTAAGTCATAAGACTATCTGAAGTCTAAGGATCATGGATTGACTGAAAGTATCATGAAAACATGACATGTCTCTAGGTACACAGCTAATGTTTCGGGTACAAGTACCCCCAGGACTTGATGGAAGGAAACTGACAAAGCATGACTTACTTGAATTCATAATAATCATAATACATTTACTGAAGCATTTAGTCAAACATGTGATAGGCATAAGCTTGTACGTACATGGGGATTTCATGATGTCATGCTAATTAGACACTTTCCCTTTATCTAGGCATTCAACCAAACACATAGTAGGCATACAATGTGTAAACATCATCATACAATAATTAACTGTCATGATTCAATTCCAATTTAATCATTCAAGGGTTAAGTCCTAGGGTTTCATGAATCTATACCGATACAAATCATCCTATATGGAATTTAACACTCATTCATGGAATACAATTCAATTACTCATTATCAACATAAACAAAAGCATCCCAATCATGAAATTCATAAGAAAATCCATAACTTGATTTTACAAAAGGTATTCTTTGTCTTCATAGACGAAAGAAGTCCATGAATGAACACTATGCATACCTTAGTTCATGATTTTGTGAACATTGATGGTGAAACCTTCTTGAAATTGGATATTCTATGACAACCCTAGAGTGTTCTTGAGGGAAACTTGAGAGAAGAGAGTGTATTTTGGGTGAAAAGTGGCTGAATCATATGTTAAAGGGCTTGAATAGGGGTAGGAAATTGACCCTTTTAACCCTGGACGCATCTTGTAATTTCAGTAAAAATTTCTCGAATTGAACCCCTGTCGCACCGTGTCACTGGAATTTGAAAATTGGAAAACTGAGGGATGGCACGATGCGGAGCCATCGTGTTGCCCCTTCCTTCGTGACCTGGAACTTTGGCGCGACGCAGGGGAAATCGCGCTGAGACACTGGAAAAAGGACAATTCTAAATTTGAGTGCTGGCACGATGCACTATAATCGCGAACACCTACTGGAAATTGCCAAATGTCATTTTCTCTTATGGCACGGCGCGGCACTGACAAATATGGCACTGTTTTACGATGGGAACTTGAAATAGTCCTAACTTCTTACCCGGTTATCGGATTTAACCAAATCATATATCGATGGAAAGCTTATTGAATTTTCCACATGACAAAAGGTGAAAATCTTTAAAATTCGTCATGTAATAATTATCATTCACTTTAGAAGCTAATACTAGGCATTCTTGGAACGAAACTGGCTAGAAATCTTTGGGGTATTATATCTATCCCATGACGCAACCCTCAACCTACCAATGCAGCCAGAACTTTTGGCCTGTAAGTCACAACTTTCCCACTATTGAATTCCTTAAGCCATCAACATTACCCTTTTACACACCACATCCGACCTACCAAATTACCTTCACAATTCCCACAATGCTATTCCTTAGCCAACATACTCCTTTTTTATTAAAATCAACATATAGGATCCATACTTAGTGTCTATTATCCCTCATGTAATACTAGTAAAGTACCCCTTATAAAACAGAATATACATATGGGGAGGTCCTCCCCTACTAAAAGGAAACTCTAAATTCCTTAATTGCCCTCCGATAACCTATGTATTTCCTGGGAACCATTCCCCCTATTCATGTTATCACGAAAGTATTCCACAGAGCGACACTAGAACAAATGAAAACTTTATCTAAAAAATACCTTATTTTCTTCTTTAACCCAACCGAAACCATTCTATAAAGAAAGAATAGAAAATGGACAAATGTCTGATATAAAACCAATACCAAACCAACCTCCCTATTAGGAAGATACCACGAAGGTCTTCAAGTAGAGCTCAAGAACTTCATCCACCACCAAAATTGAATGCAAAGAAGGATCTTCTGAGTTAGAATCTGTAACTTGGACCAAATGACAATAGAGACATCACTTTGCAGACCAATATCCGAACTCTAAGATATGGTATAACCTTTTCCATTAATAGCCAGGGAATGAAACCACCCTTCCATTCAATAACCATCTTACCATGAGGCCAAAAGTCAACCTTTTTACAAATTTGACAATCTAAGGATGAGTAGCACGAGTGCAACCAATCCATCCCCTAACGTACATCAAAATATACTATTCTGAGTTAAACAAATCCACCAGGACCCTTTTATTGCCAACAGATACCACACACCCCCATAGACTCTTTTGGCAATTATCGAGTCATATACTAGGGTAAAACTAGAAAAGAAAATAGATCAAATCAACCTTAGGACCAAAACCTAAATACACAACCATAAATGAGGTCACAAAAGTGAGGGGACCCCAAACCAAGTAAATTATACATACCACAAAGATAAAGTTTTTAACATACTAGTGTCGATATTAGAAGATGCCTCAGACTCCAAAAATATAGTAAAGTCATTGAAAAGATCCCTACCTATGTCGAATCTAGAGGTAGAACCCATTTGTTCAAGATCTAGATAAGTAGCAACTGATATCCTATATTTCCAAGAGGCAATCCTTATGGGATATTCCCATTGAATGTGACCCAATTGACAGAACTAAAATAATGATTTATTCCTTCCTCACAATAAACACAATGCTACCCACCACAAAATCTACAAAGAGGATAGAATAATGAGGATTGGACCCCACTAGCCTGAGATTTGGCACCTTGTGCCTTAGAAGCATTACTAATTTTAAAATGTCTGTCTCTCGATGGATTTGAGTAGGGAGCACAGGTCATAGAACAGGAGTTAGGACCTACCCAAATCTTTCTCTTGGACCACTTACTACCATACTGTTGGCCTCCCCTTTTGTTTAGAAAATGATACCCCTTACGTTGTCTATTTCCTAGACTTGCCTCATTCCTCTCTATACCAATAGGACCAAACTGGTGAGACAGAGTTTTCACCATATGGGTTAATAGGTTAACAGAGTATCAAAACTCGATATTAGTAACCTCTCCTTGATGTAACCCAGAATGAGTGTAAACTTCCAAACTAGGATCAGTGGAGACCGATGGGACTCCATGGGGAAAATAAAAGTCTGGGACCCTTGACCGGGTCTATGCCCTATGAGTTAGACTATATCTATCCATGTTGTCCTCGAGTGGGACCGGTGAGTTTCTATGAACTTTATATCATTGAGAGGATATGATCCAAAAAGAAAACCAAAGAAGATTTAGAGAATAGTTCAAGACCTTAGACTCTATAGCCTGAAAATAGAACAACAAGAAAGTGAAATATTCCTAAATGCCTCATATCCTCCTGATTATAAGTGTGGTGAATAACACACCCATAAGAAAGACTCTACTCAACACGGCTTAGTGGTTTGAGGAATGGAAGTAGTTGAGGGGTAATAATGTGAAGCCAACATTATGGGATGAGTTTTAGGGTACCTTTCTTGATCACTTCTTTCCTCAGGAGTTGAGGAAAGCTAAGGCTAAAGAGTTTGTTAATCTAAAGTAAGGTAAGATGAATATGAAGGAATATGCATTGAAATTTCATTAGTTATCTTGTTATACTCAGAAGTTGGCATCAAGTATAAGGGCGGGGATGAGAAAGTTTGTTGTTGGATTGTCCCATGACTTGGTATTGGATTGTAAGGATGAAATGTTGAACAATGATATAAATATCTCTAGATTTATTGTTTATATGTAGTAGGTAGATGATAAAAAAAGAAATAGGCAAGGATTGGAGAGAGGCAGAATAAGAAGTTCAAATATTAGAGCAGACTGAGGGTTAGGAGAATTGTGCAAGAGATAATAGATAGTGGAACAAGAATAACAACTAGGGTAATTATTATTCATCTACTAGTTCTCCCTATCCTAAGCCTGCAGGTGGTCATCGTACTCAGGCTAGTAGTGGTCCTAAGGCACAGTGGGTCCAGTTTCAGGCTAGTGGAGCTCAGTTAGCCCCACCTTATACTCCTGGTAGATTTTGTGGGCTACTTCATTACAGTTATTAAGAGAATGAGAGAAATTAAAGATATAATTATCGTCAGCTGGGTAACATAAAGTGAGATTGTCCTTTACCCAAGGTTTCTACTAGAGCTAATAAAGTTTTGGTTGCCACATCTTTAGCTCCTGCACCAAAGGGTGCTACTTCTAGTACCCACATAGGCCAGAATCATCTCTATGCTCTTGCCACCCTCTAGGAATCTGAGGTATCTCCAAATGTTATTATTGATATGTAACGACTCTTCTCTTGTGATGAGTACTATTTTTTTTGATTTGGGGTTTATCATATCTTATGTGACCCCTTATGTGGCTATGCATTTTTGTTTTAGTATCGAAAGTATTTCTGAACCCTTTTCTTTGTCTACTCCGTTGGGGGAATTCTATTTTTGCTAGAAAAATCTATAGGGGTTGTGTGGTGTCTATCTTTCATAGAGAGACATTGATGGATCTTTTAGAGCTGGATATGGTAGATTTTAATGTGATCTTGTGGATGACTGCTTCATTCGTTCCATGCTTCTTTAGATTGTAGGACACAAAAGGTCAGTTTCCAATTTCCTAATGAACTAGTAATTAAATGGGATGGAAGTTCCTTGGTACCCAAAGAGGGTTTTATTTCCTATCTTGGAGCTTAAAATTTGATTTCAAAAGGGTGTTTAAATAATCTAGTATGGGTTAAGGATTCTGACTCTAAAAGTCCTTTGTTGTAATTTGTCCCAATAGTTAATAAGTTTCCTAAAGTGTTTCCCGATGATCTTCCTGGAATTCCTCCCAATACGAAAATAGATTTTGGGATTGATGTTCTTTCAAATACTCATTCTATTTCTATTCCTTCTTATAGAATGGCTCTAGCTGAATTAAAGTATCTAAAAAAGCAACAAAAAGATCTTCTTAATAAAGGATTCATTCATCCTAGTATTTTTTCATGGGGTGCTCCTATGCTTTTTATGCAAAAAATATGGATTTCTTCAAATGTGTATAGACTACCGTCAGCTGAATAAGGTGACAGTAAAGAATAAGTACCCTCTTCCTAGGATTGATGACCTTTTTGATCAGCTTTAGGGTGTTAGATATTTCTTTAAGATTTAACTTCATTCAGGTATCAATTTAGAGTTAGGGAGGTTGATATTCCTAAGACAGCTTTCTGAACTCGATATGGTCACTATGAGTTTTTGGCGATGTCATTTGGATTGACTAATGCTTCGGCTACATTCATGGATCTTATGAATCACATTTTTCGTCAATTAATGGATTTGCTTTTGATAGTTTTCATTGATGATATATTGTTGTATTCCAAGAGTGTGGAGGAGCATGCCAATAACTTCTAAATTATGTTACAAACCCTTAATGATTAGAAGTTTTATGTAAAATTTCCTAAGTGTGAGTTTTGGATGAATGTTGTGACTTTTCTTAGGCATATGGTACCTAGTGAGGGGATCAAGGTGTATCTATAAAAGTAGAGATGGTAAAGAGATGGCATAGACCCCACAACTTCGACCGACATTAGGAGCTTCTTGGGCTTGTCTGGGTTTTATAGGATATTTGTAGAGATTTTATCATTTATTGCTACTCTACTAACAAAGCTAACCCAAAAGAATGTTAAGATCTTATGGTCCGATGCTTGTGAGGGTAGTTTTGAGAATTTGAAGGATAAATTTCTGTGCCAGTCATGACCCTGCTTGAGAGTACTCATAGTTTTGTTGTATTTTGTGATGTGTCCCATGTGGGACTGGGATGTTTTTTGATATGTCATGGTAAATTTATGGCGTATAATTCTAGGTTGCTTAAGGTTCATGAGAGGAACTATCCGACTTATAATCTGTAGTTGGCAATTGTGGTTTTTGCTTTGAAGGTTTGTCACCATTAGCTATATGGGGTGCATGTGGATATATATTCAAATCATAAGAGCTTGCAGTATATGTTTACTCAGAAGGAGTTGAATCTTAGGCAAAGAAGGTGGCCTAAATTGTTCAAGGATTATGATATGAGTCTTCACTACCATCCAGGTAAAGCTAACGTTGTTTTATATGCTCTTAGTAGGTTATCTATGGGGAGCTTGTCCCATGTTAATAAGTGAAAAAGAGAATTAGTGAAGGACATTCACAGATTGGCTAATTTGGGAGTTTATTTTTTGGATTCTAAAGATAGAGGAGTCATTATACAAGTAGTTAAATCATCTCTTGGTTTTGAGGTAAAGAAGAAGTACACTTTGGACCCCATACTTATGCAGATTAAAGATGATATGGGTTAGAAAAAGGTTATGGCTTTCGAGATTAGAGGAGATAGTATTCTGAGGTACCAAGGTAGGTTGTTTGTTCTTGATGTTGATGGGATGCATGAAAGGATTCTAATTGAGGCTCATGAGTCCTGATATATATTTCGTCTAGGTTCGACTAAGATGTAACATGACTTGAAGGAGATCTATTGGTGGAATAATATAAAGAGGGATGTAGCAAATGTTTTGCTAAATGCATAGTTTGTCAGCAAGTTAAGGTTAATACTTGAGGCCTGGTGGATTTTTTCAATAGATAGAGATGCCAATGTGGAAGTGGGAGATGGTCAATACATATTTCATTATGGGTCTTCCACCGTCTCGGAATCAAAATGATTCAAAATGGGTCATTGTAGGTAGGATTAGTAAGTCCAAGGACTAACTACTTAGGAGAGGATTATGCCAAGTTATTTATTCAAGAGATTGTCAAGTTGCATTGTGCTTCAGTGTCAACTATTTTAGATTGAGTTACATAAATTTCCCCTTATTTCTGGCGTTCATTTCTGAGAGGTTTGGGGACTAAAGTGAACCTTAGCATCGCTTTCCTCCCTTAAATGGATGGAAAAGTGAAGCGGACTATTCATACATTAAAATATATGCTAAGGGCTGATGTGATTGATTTTAAGGGTAGTTGGGTAGATCACATACCCCTTATTGAGTTTGCATATAACAATAGCTATCATTTGATTATTCAGATGGCCCCATTCAATACTTTTTATAGTAGGAGGTGTAGGTCTCCTATTTGGTGGTTTGAGGTTGGTAAGATTAGATTGTTTGGTCCTGACTTAGTTCACCAAGTCATGGAGAAGGTGAGGTGATTAAAGAAACGCTTGATATTTCTTAGATTCATCAAAGGTATTAGGCAGATGTGAGGTGAAGGTAGTTGGATTTTGATGTAGGTGATTGGGTGTTTTTAAAGGTTTATCCTATGAAGGGCTTGATGAGGTTTGGGAAAAAGGGGAAGCTTAATCCCCATTATGTTGGTTCATACTAGATTTAAAGAAGAGTTGGAAATATTACTTATCTATTAGATTTACCTATGAGTTTGGGTTTTATTCATCCTGTATTTCATGTGTCCATGCTAAAACGTGTGTGGGTGATCCTTCCTTATTAGTGCCTGTTGAGTATGTTGGTGTTATAGATTCCATGTCTTATGAGGAAGCCCTGATTAAGATATTGGATAGGCAAGTTCTTAGATTTAGGACCAAGGATGTAGATTCAAAGAAGTTTCTTTGGAGAAACCAAAAGGTAGATGAGGCTACATGGGAAGCTGAGGAAGATATAAAGGCCAAATACCAATTTTTCTTCCATGTGATGGATGAAAGTGCTTAAGGTATGAGTTTTATTTTACTTTTGTCACTCTTTGAGTTTATCATTTAATTCTGGTGTATTCTTGCTATTCTCATGCTCTAAGTGTCCTAACTCATCATTCGGGTATGAATGATCCTAAAGGGGGATAATGTAACACCCTTAAAATTCCAACATTTTGTTTTCAACCTTCCCGAGCTCATAATATTGATTTTTTACTTGAATTGTGTTTAGGGATGTTAAAAGGGTGTTCGGGTAGAGTTTCAAATTTCTTGAAAGGGGTTCGCGATTATTTTGGGACTCTGAGGTAGTGAGGGTCTACAATATCACTATGTTATAGAGGCTACCCTTTGCGATATCAGCGTGGCAAGGAGGATAGTCTCCGTGATATTGGCATGCCAATCAGGGTGAAAATTTCATGCAGTATTATTTTTATTCACTTGGTATGAGGAGATTTTGGTCTTTTTACCACTTGTATGACTTTTAAACAAAACATAGTCCCATTCTCATCTGTTTTCAAAGATCATATCCCTCTATTTCACTCTCAAATACAAAACCCAAGACCATTCAAGGGTTTCACTGTGCATTCATCATCTGGGCTCTAAACATCAAATTGTTTTCAAACTCTTGTGTGTTTCAGGCATGTTTCTCTTTCCCAAACTTGAATTTTTCATTGTGGCATTGATTGATGGATTTTTTTGTGATTTAAATTGTGAGTTTTAAAATAAGGTTGAGAGGTTTCAGATGCTTTTGATTTAATTACTTGTCCCATTATTTAATTGATTATTCATATTTTAAAATAGTGTTTTTGGAACTCAATTGGTAGCTAAATTAAAAGGTTGGAATGGGGAGTATGGTTTTCCCAAATAGGATATATTTTGCCATGGAAATATGTGAACCTTAACCCACATTGATAAACTAATTTAAGTTATGGAAAATTGCATGGTTTAACTTGCTTTTGTACTCATTGTATTGCAGTGATAGATAAATAGTTATTTGAATAGATTTGGATGGTCTTTGTGGCCATGGTTAGGATCTTAATAGAACTTGGGAGTCCAATTTAGTTTTGTGTACTAGTTTGGCATGTTTAATTTAGCTTGCAAGCATATTGGTATGCTGATACCAAGTGGTTAATGCCTTAATTAAAGACTCCTTGGTTAATAATTGGGAATGTGTGTAAATGCTTTTAATTTGGGCTTAAAGGGGGATTTGTATCTCGCCGTCGAAGGTGGAGGTCCCGGGGGGACAGATACTAGAAATCAGGTTTGCCGGCATGGGGGTCTTTATGGCCATGTGCATAGTTCACACATTATATATATATATATATATGGAATGGTTTAAGCCTGGGTGGCTTTGGACATTCCTCAAATTTTCCTGGTTCTTGTGGCTAACACGCACTAGGACCCTTTCAGCAGGAGGAGCTAAACCCATATAGCCCATGGGTTCTTTTAGCATGGATAGAGCTACACAGTCCAGGAAATTGATTTAAAATCTCATGCTTAAACCTTGATCCCTATCCTGACATCTTATATATGTATATATAAATGTGTGAATTATGGTTTTGCCTAATTTTTGGACATGACATTATGTTATCACTTTCCCTGAGTCATATGCCAGTGCTCATCCCACTGACCGTCCTCGAACCCTGCATTATTTCATGATGTAGGGTCCTAGGGGCTTTTTGTTTACTTGTGCAGTGTTTGGTAATTCTAGTTTGACCGTTGGTCATCTTTGAAGTGGTGATCTTCTATTCGGGAGGCCTGTCATTTTATAGTTTTATTTTTATTTATGTTTTAGACTATCTCTTTGGATCCCTTTTTGCTATAGTCGGGGGAATGTCCCGACATAGGTTGATATATAGTTGTTAAAGGCTTTTGTGGGAAAGTATGGGTGGTTAACTATTGTTGATTCTTAGAACCTTTATCTTGGTTTGTCTATCTTCCATATTACCATTTGGTTGCTTTCACTACTTATCCTTATTGTGGTCAGATGGCTAGTCAAAGCGGGTGGTCTTCGGCCCTCGGTGGGCTTGACATATCTATCATGATTAGGCCCTAGTTTGGTTTGTGACATTCGATCCATCCTTTTTCATACTAAAAGGAACCCAAGTTAACCTGGGTACCTAAAACTAACTTCTAAATTATATTATAGGACAAAGTGGGAGAAAGATGCAACTTTGGTACCTTGATAGTGCTTGCCCAAGACATATAACTAGAATTAAAGAAAACTTTCTCTTTTTTAAAATCTATCAAGGTGGAAGTGTTGCTTTCAAAAGTAGTAAAACTGGAGAAATTATTGGGGTAGGAAAGGTCAGAAGATCAATGCCCATTCTATTGAAAATCTTTGTTATGTTCTTGGACTAAAGCATGATCTGCTAAGCAAATCGAAAATGTGTGATAAAGGAAACGTTGTAAGGTTCACTACCACAGACTAGATTGTGATGAACTCTATTGATGGAAGAATAATACTCAAGGGAAGAAGGGATAAGAATGTATATAAAATAGAAATTATGGATACTTCAAATTTTAAGCTCAAATGTATGAGCGCTATGACTAGTTGCTCACTACTATGGCACAAATGCTAGGACATGTTAACTTTTCAACAATCAATAATCTAGTGGCAAAGGAGTTGGTTTTAGGATTACTAATGTTCTATAGGAATATAGCACTTATGATGCTTAAACTATGAGAATATGCATGTACTTAAGGCTATTTTGTTAGATTTGATGTGCTTTAGGGAGTGTTTTGCAGGAAATTAGGTTTTGGGATGCTAAACCTAAGAAGAACTATGAAAAGTTGCCTGAGTCATAGTCAGAAACCCATTTTCAACCTTTACTGCCTAACATATGACTTTCTCCTAACAACTTAAAAGGATACCTTACGAGTCGTATCTTGGACAAATTCGACACAACTTCAACAATGCTTTAGTATTTTGGCCATAACTTTTCACTCCAATATTGGATTAAGGCAAAATTGGTATAATTTGAAAGCTAAATAAATTATCTATCTGTTAGTGGTTTTGAGATCTAAAATTCTATAACAAAAAGTTATGCTCGGTTGAAAAATATGATAGTTATAATCTTCACAAGAACTTAATTGTTAAGGGATTCTTTCATTTGACTATAATCTAAGAGATATTAATGATCATAACATGCATCTAAATTCAAAGTTAAAGTGTCAAAAGAATACGTGTCGGAAGTATAAATACGACTAGTATGGTCTAACCGTACACAAACTAGTGTTCGGAGAAAAAAAAAGAAGTCCTAGGTGGATACGAGTCAAAGCCACGAGTCGTATGATTAAGGTACGACTTGTGAGAATAAGTCGTAAGTAGAATAGAAAGTTAAAGACTTAAAGAACGTCACTGGAATGGATATGAGAGTCTCGGTATGACTCATATGATGATGGTATGAGTTGAAGAGCAAGTCGTACCTTGTGCCGACATTGCTTTCCTTATTCCATTTTAGTTAGAATTTTGTTTCCTAGAGTTTCCATGTATACCAATTACACTCCTGTAATGTTTTAAAGTCCTATTATGTAAAGGTAACTAAGTTTTTCTATTTTATTTAGGACTTGATTTCTAGGGTTTTCCTATTTTATTTAGGATTTGATTTTTGTAATATATAAATACCCTTTAGGCTTTGTTTATTTATAGATTCAGATATTAATTCTCATTCTCATTCATATATTGATTATTTTTCTTGGTTTGTTATTCAATTTAAGACTTTGGGATTTATTCTTTCATTATTTTGAGATTGATTTTGCAATTTTGTCTGTGGATTCCATGATTGATCTTATAACTATGAGTGGCTAATTCCCTTAGCTAGGGTTGTGGGAACCGGGGTAGATTAACGAAGTAGAGGAAGTGCTAAGTCATTCTAGATAAAGATTCTTGCATTCATTGTGATTGTCTTCATTTAAATTGATTTCTTAGCAGTGGCCAACGTTAAGAACCGACTATATTCACTACTTACATCAAAAGAGAGGTAGAGATTGGGAAAAGACATCACAATAGTAATTTGAGATTCACTTCCATCAAATAATTCCCGCTATTTTATCTAATCACTTTAGACTCAAAAGGTGAAAGTGAACTGAACTCATAGACAAGGGTTATTAATGCGATACTCTGAGACTCACGAGGTAAAGAGTGAGATTTGACAATAAGTCCACAAGATAATTGGTGATACATAACCTGTCAGATTTTTCATGCAAGATATTGAAATAGCTTGACAGGTCACGATAAGTCTACTGAGTTGAGAATCCAGGGGAACACAAGTCTAGTGTTCATCTTAGATTGCTTACAACCAAGAGAAACCAACTCCTCTTCTTTTTCTATTTCAATAAATCCCGCTTTTTACTTTCCTGCACTACCTAGTAATTGTAACAAGTTCGAGAAGGATTTTTGACGTAATCCCTTGGGGTTCGACCCCAACCTAGTTGGGTTACTATATTCAAAAACAATCGCTTTATCCTCTAATTGAAGGTATATTTGGGGCGTTATTAAATTTTGGCGCCCCTGTCAGGGAATACGGTCTCAAAATTCTTAATCAAAGTTGTTGTAGTTATTCGGTTTTATTTTCTTTTGTTATTTTACTTTGATGACCTACTCTTCTTAATATAACAATTTGTCTAGAGAAAGTGTGGGGTAATGATGATTCCTTATTTATTGATCCTTTTTCCTTTTGATATGGTGCATTATTGCAGGAGTGTGATAAATATATTATTGGAACCTAATGAGAGCATGCTTTTCATGTTGGCACTCCTAGAAAAAGAAAGGAAAGAGCTTGTTCAAAAGGTTGATAGGTTTGTCTTGGATATTCACCACATACAAGTAGAATTAGAAGTAAAAGTTATTGCATATAACGCCCAACAACCTAATTATGGATGGTTTGAGACTGAAAGAATTCTGAAAAGCCAACTTGATGAGCTAAAATTAGAGAAGTCAAAAATTGCTCATGCTCTTATGGATAGCGTCACTCTTAAGGAGAGCATATTAGAGTTGTGTGGGGATGTCAAAAAGACTTCAAATCATGAGTTAGGATGTATTGGACCTCATTTTAAGAATTTTTCCATATTGTGATTGGATAGTCAGATCTTAATCGAGCCATCCAAGGCTAAAGAAGAGTGCAAGGTGGAGGAAACTTATGTCTATATTCTTGAATTTGCTGACCAAAATCAAAGAACTATATTCCTCATGTAACAGCCAAGAAATACAACATGCCACATCTATTTCTTGGGTCCTTTATTTTTATACTTCCGCTCCATGAGCATAATGGGAAATTAGAAAAACAATTAGGGGTGTTGTTTATATGTTCAAAGTTGAAAGAGAAAACTAGAGGCCAACTATTGGGCTACCTTGATAAAGTTTGAGTAATAAAGGTACCCATGGGATGGTTGGGGAAGTTTGAGTACCCAACCAAGTCCCGTCATGTCGCGACATAATATTAGGTGCTTCTTGGGAGGCAACCCAAGGTATTTTGTTATTTTTATTCATATTCGTAACTGATGTCAGATCTCTGCACCTATGGTAGCACAGGTATATTTTTAACTCTCTTGTTTTGATTTGACACATCAGGGACAATGCATGATTTTAAGTTGAGGGTGGGGATACTTATGGGTCTTGATGTCCTATTGGATTTTTTGTTGTCATGTCTCTTTTCCTCGGAGTCTTGTTCCTAGTACAGACGGTATGTTTAGGCACATTATGTTTTTTTTTTGTGATGTTTTATGGTTAACTAGGAGAAAAATAAGTATCTAAGGCAGTTGCCATATTTTTATTGATTTTTGAGATAAATGATAAATACCTCTCAAATTTTCTATTTTTTAACTGTGTGATATGTATATATATGTGACTATTGTGAATTTTTGTATGGCATGAGTATTAGGAACATGATAATCATTGCGAACTTATGCATGAATTGGATAGGTGGTAGCTTGTAATATTGAATATGTGCTATGTGTGTGTGAGATGCTCCTTAGTTCCGTTTGTGTGTTAAATTTAGAACTTGCTCGATTAGTCTTGCTAGGTTGTAGGATAGTGGTTAGTAAAGGATTATAGGTCATTTTTATATTAGTCCACTTTAGCCTAATTGACCTTCCAAGTGTGAAGTAGTATCCTTTGATCCTGATCTTTGAGCCTTATAGCCTATTTTTCTTGTTAAACCTATCACCTTCCCATTTTTATTACAGTGAACCTGGTTTGGCCCTAGTCCTCCTTGGACATTATGCACTTCAACTCAGGCAAATTGTCTAAGTTAAGGGTGGTTACCATAGGGGTATATGATGTAAAATAGGTATGAAGAAGGGTGAAATAAGAGAAAAGAAAGTAAGGTTGGGTGTGGTAGAAAAAGAAAAAAAAAGAAAAATTTTGAAAAGAAGAAAGAAGAAAGACTAAAAGACCACACACAACCTGAATATTCTTTAAAACAAAAAGGGAGAAATAAGGTTAGAAATAAAGTAAAAAATTGGTTAAGTGTGGACCCCAAAAGTTAGTGTAGTGCCAAGGAGGCTTAGTCAATTTAAATATCCATACGTATCATACCAACCCCAATCCTACGTTACAAGCCGAAGAAAAGTCCTATAGTAACCATAACTTAACTATCTTAAAGCTTAGTTAAAGAAAATAAGGGCTAGCCTATGGTATTTGACATAAATTGATTGGAACTTCTTTATGAGAGTGAGTTTCTCTTAACCATCCCTACATTGACATGCTTGATTTCATATATAAGTGAGGAGAGACTCCTTTGTTTTGAGGGCACATGGGTTGTATTGTTAGACCTTACTTGTTTGGGTAGTGTAACTTGTATATATGCATAGTTGTCTGTTGATAATATAATACCATATATTGATTCCTATATGCCACATTGTTATGCTTCATTAATACACATATTTGGTTTAAAAGTGACTGAACTTGTAAAGGGTAATCTGTTTTGAGCTAAAATTGATGATTGACTGCCATAGGTATCTTACGTTTCTCTTGGTTAAGAATCGTCATATTGTTTTGTTATGTTTTGTTTCTTGATGACATGTAACTTTCTAAGTTGAGGGCCTTGATGTGCTATAGTAATATATAACTTACGATGCTTAAACTATGAGAATATGCATGTACTTAAGGCTATTTTGTTAGATTTGATGTGTTTTTGGGAGTGTTATAAAGGAAATTAGGTTTTGGGATGCTAAATTCAAAAAGAACTATGAAAAATGGCCTGAGTCATAGTCATAAACCCATTTTCAGCCTTTACTTCCCAACGTATGACTTCCTCCTAACAACTTGAAAGGAGACCTTACGAGTCATTTCTTGGACAGATTCGACACAGCTTCAATGATGCTTCAGTATTTTGTCCATAACCTTTTACCCCGATATTGGATTAAGGAAAAATTAGTATCGTTGGAAATATAATTAAACTATCTATCTATTGACGGATTATTAGATAAGAAATTCTTAGTACACAAAAAGTTATTATCGATTGAAAATGACAATAGTAATACTCTTCACAAAAACTTATTCATTAAGGGATGCTTTCACTTGCCTATAAGCAAGAGCTATTTGTGATCTTCACATGCATCTAAATTCAGAGTTGAAGTGTCAAAAAAATACATGTCGGAAGTCTGAATATGACTCGTGTGGTCTAACCGTACACAGACTAGTGTTTGAAGAAAGAAAAAAAAAATCCCAGGTGGATAAGAGTCAAGGCCACGAGTTGTATGATTAAGGTAAGACTCGGTGAGCATAATTCATAAGCAGAAAAGAAAGTTGAATCCTGGAAGACCATCACTAGAATGGATACGAGAGCCTTGGTACGAATCATATGATGATGGTACGAGTTGAAGAGCAAGTCGTACCTTGTGCTGACATTACTTTTCCTATCCCATTTTTGTTAGGATTTTGTTTCCTATGGTTTCCATGTATCCCAATTACATTCCTCTAATGTTTTTAAGTTCTATTATGTATGGGTAATTATTTTTTCCTATTTTTTTAGGAGTTGATTTCTAGGGTTTTCTTATTTTATTTAGGATTTGATTTTTGTAATCTATAAATACACTTTACGCTTTGTTTATTTATAAATTCGGATATTAATTCTCATTCTCATTCGTATATTGATTATTATTCTTTGTTTGTTATTCAATTTAAGACTTTGGAATTTATTCTTTCATTATTTTGAGATTGATTTTGTAATTTTGTCTGTGAATTCCATGATTAATCTCATAACTATGAGCGGCTAATTCTCTTAGCTAGGGTTGTGAGAACCTGACAGATTAATGAAGTAGAGAAAGTGCTAAGACATTATAAATAAAGATTCTTGTATGTATTGTGATTGTCTTTAGTTAAACTGATTTCTTAGCGGTGGCCAACATTAAGAACCACCTGTATTCACTACTTACGTCAAAAGAGAAGTAAAGATTGGGAAAAGACATCACAACAGTAATTTGTGATTCACTTCCATCGAATAATTCCCGCTATCACATCTAATCACTTGAAACTCAAAAGGTGAAAGTGAACTGAAGTCATAGACAAGGGTTAGTAATGCGACACTCTGAGACTCACAAGGTAAAGAGTGAGATTCGCTAATAAGTCTACAAGACAGTTGGTGATACATAACTTTTCAGATTTTGCATGCAAGATATTGAAATAGTTCAACAGGGAATGAAAAGTCTACTTAGTTGAAAAGATAGGGGAAACATAAGCCTAATGTTCGTCTTAGATTGCTTACAACCAACAACAACCAATTCTTCTCTTTTTTCTATTTCAACAAATACCTCTTTTCTACTTTCCTGCACTACCTGGTAATTATAACTTGATTGAGAAGGATTTCCGACGTATATCCTTGGGATTCAACCCCAACCTATTTAAGTTACTATATTAGACAATGACTTCTTTATCTTAAAATTGAAGGTGTATTTTAGGCTTTATCAATTACCAAAGAACAAACTAGATGAATCTCTTGTAAGTGATGCCTGTGCAAAATGAAAACATGTTAGATCTTCATTCAAGCCCAAAAGGATGGTACGCACCTCTAAACCTCTTTAGCTATTACATATGGACTTGTGTGGTCTAATGATAGTTCTTAATAGAGGATGAAAGATGTATGTGTTTGTGATTTAGATGATTATTCAAGGTTTGCGGTGAGCCTATTTTTGAGTTCCAAGGATGAGACATTTGAGGTATTCGAAATATTTGTCAGAATTGTTCAAAAGAAGTTAAATGTTAAAGTTGTAGGGATAAGATTGGATCATGGTACTAAGTTTGAGAATGAAAACTTCTTGACCTTCTGTGCTGAAATGACATTGATCACAATTTTTTGGTACCTAAAACTTCTTAGCAAAATAGTGTGGTTGAAATAATAAACAAATATTTAGAGGATATGGCAATAATAATTCTTATAGCTAGTTGTCTTCCTAAAAGCTTCTAGGCTGAAATTGTGGATACTGCATGCTATCATTGATCAACACCCAAACTACACCTCCAGTTAAGGATAAAGCGGTCGTTGTCAAGTATAATAACCCAACTAGGTTGAGGTTGAACCTATAGGGAATACTTGGATATATATATATATATATATATATATATATATATAAATATGGTTTGTTGAACTCAACTGTTGTTGTAAACTCGAAAAAATAATAGTATATAACTTTGATTGTAAATAGTCGGAGATGAACCCTAGAGTTGTGTTCCCCTTAATTTCTCAAATTCGTAGGTTTATTGTTCTTTGCTGAACAAACCTAGTGCTTTGTATGCAAAATATGATAAGTTATGTATCATCAACTATCTTGTGGAATCATTGACGGATTTCATCATTTACCTTTTGTGTCTCAGGATGTCGTATTGCTAACATTGCTAACCCTTATCCTAGATTACAGTTAACTATTACCTTTTGAGTCTCAAGAAACGATAGATAACCATCTTACATAGATGATACTAATTAGCCTAGACCAAAAGTTAATCTTTAAATCACTGTTGTAATTATCTTTTCCTAGTCACTACTCCTCTTGTGGAGTAAGTAGCAATAATCTAGGTGGGATCCTAATGTTTCCAACCGCTAGAACATCTATTAAATCGAAGCTAATGCAATGCATGCATAAGTGTTTGTTCAGAAAAACTTAGCACTTCCCCTACTTCATTATTATGTCAGGGTTTACACAACCCTATTTAAGGGTTTTAGCACTCATGCTTGTGAAACGATCAATGGATTCATGATTGAAGCCATTCACACAATATCACAAGAATAATAGAATAAAACTCGAAGTCTGAAATTTAATTATAAACAAAAATCAATACACAAGTAATACCAAGATCAAAGTCGAATCTTGGAATAAAAATATATGTTTGCGAATGTTAAGAGTGTGTAACCTAACTATAAAATGACAAAAGGATATATATAGAATACAATAAAACCCTAAAATACAACTTTCGAACTAAAAATCAACTTTGAAACAAAGAAAGGAAATTTGAGGTCGGTGGCCACTTACTTATTCCATATATGGACCATATTTGGCATAGGTAAGTGCTAGAAATTTTGTGTAGATCCTACAACTCTCTGTACTTTTGATCTGAGTATACCTTGGTCACATACAGATCGTGTGTGCTATGTACAAACTATATGTGCCCTTAGTAAGTGACAGAGTCTTTTTTTTCTAGCTCCTCAGACTCTGTAATTCAAGTTCTGATACATAATTTGATCACCTACACCCGATACATGGAACATATGCCCAAAATTACCTAGGTATGTAGCTAAAAATATCAATTTTCATCTTCTTCTTCAATTTATCATCCAAAACCTAGTTTCCTGCAAAACATACCCAAAACACATCATATCTCACAAAACAACCTAACAAACTTGCATATTTTCATATTTTTAATAACCAAAAGTTCTATACATCCATAGAACGTCAACACCCTTAATTTAGAATGTTTTAATGACCTCAGTCAACACGACAAACAAAACAAAAACACAATACTTAATTACGAGAATCTAAGCTATCTAAGGCAGTCAAACATCACTTTAAGCTCAAACAAAGTTACCCTTCTCCTATTTCATCAAGTCAAAACCAACTATGTATAAACATGAAGAACAACAGTGTGATACAATGGGATCAACATATGGCAATTGCATTAGCAATAGAGAACCAAGAATATATACAAGTTACACTACCCGAACAAGTAAATAACTAGTAATACAACCCATGTGCCCTAAATTCCCCCCTCACTCATATGAAATAAGCATGTCAATGTGAGGGGCAGCCAAGAGATACTCACACTCAAAAGAGAAGTTCAACCAATGTGCGTCAAATACCATAGGCTTGCCCTTATTTTCTTTACCTTGGCTTTCAGATAGTCAAGTTAGGATCACTTTATTCGACTTGTAATATAGTCTTAGGGGCTTGTATGGTACATTTGGATATCAAGTGACTAAGTCTCCTTCGCACTACACTAACTTTGGGGTCTACACTTTAACCAATTTCCTTTTATTCCACCCTTATTTCTCCATTTTATTCTTTTATGCACATATAGGTTGGGTGTGGTTTCTTTTATTCATTATTTTTCTTTTTCTTCTTTTCCACGATTTTTATTATTTTTTTTTCTACCACACCCATCCTTACTAACATTTCTCTTATTTTACCCTTATTCATGCCTACTCTATCTTATGCACCCCTATAATAGCCACCCTCAACTTAGGCGATTTGTTTGAGTTGAGGTGCACAATGTTCAAGGAGGACCAAACCCAAAACTAGTTTCATTGCAACATAAATGGGAAGGTGAAAGGTAGAAACAAAGAAATAGGCTGCAAGGCTTAAAAAAATGGAATTAAGGTATACTATTGACATTAGGAAGGTTATCTAGGCTAAAAGTGGACTAAAATAAAAAATGACCTATGATCCTTTCCTAACCAACTATCCTACAACCAAGGCAAGACTAACCGGGAAAGTTCTGGATTTAACACACAAAGGGAACTAGGTAGAATCTCACACACACATGGCACAATGTCCCATCACAAGCTACTACCTACCCGGTTCATGCATAAGTTAGCTATGATTGTCAGTGCCTAATGCTAATGACATAATAAGATCCACAAAAGTCACACATATATACATTTACAAAGTTCAAAATATAAAATTTTAGAGGGGTATAATTTTCTCTCAAAATCAACGAAAAATATGACAACTACCTTAAATACTCAAAAATCTCCTAATTACACAAAAACAAACACAACACGAAACAAAACACATCACGATATTTTATACCTAGACATATCAATTCTACAATTATACAATGACCGATAAAAAAGAAGCATACTAATAAAAACCCGTGACAGTTATGGTGTGTACCTCACCCCCAACTGAAAACTGTGCACTATCCCTAATATGCTAAATAAATGTAAAGTGAGAGAATGAGGACATACTTGGGATACACTAGGAGTCCGTGTCAATATCATCCCTCGTTTAGCGAATCTGGAGTGGTATAGGCAGTGGTTGTGGTAGTGCACTACTAGAAGATACACTTGATGCTTTTTCAGCACACCTCTGCCTACTAGTAACTGCATTCTCTACTGACTCATGTTTGGCCCATTTCAGGACCTGGTCATATGGAATAATGGGATCTTGTAGGTCCCCCTTTCGGCTTCTCGTTGTCCTTACTATAGTAACTGTATCTTCATTATCCATAAATAGGTCAAACCGTCTGGGCCCAGTGAGGTGACGACTGGATAAATGGGGGCACAACTATAGGGATGGTTGACATGTGGCTCTCAGTGAGAGAGCATACCTCTACTCTAAGTACATCTACCTTCTCCCTAACATCACCTCAATTCGACGTCTCAATGTTGATGAATCAGGTCGATACCCGACCCTTAAAAGTGTCTATATGTGAATGCAACTCAGGTCATATCTAGGACATAGCATCCCAGTGTGCAGACTCCAATCAAGCCTCAGTCATCTCTAGTGTAGTCCAGACCCATAGCCAGATTTGTCCACATAAAGTCTCCACCATGGCTTTAATATTCCATGACCAAGTGTCGGTGACTCTGTAACTTTCCACCAAGCTTTAGAAAAACTCATGAGATACCGACATAAACCTGAAGCAACAATTAAAATGGATGGGTGAGAGGGTACTAAAGATGCACCCACTGGCTCTAAAGTAGAAATCGAGGATGATTTAGATGTAGTTGGGGTACTTTCACCCTATGTACTCAACTCGGGGCCTCTCTCTTCTCCCTCATCTTAAACTTTATACTAGTTCCCACGTCACCTCCCTATGTATCAATATGCTCTGTGTGAACTAATGGTCCATCATATGGGGATGTAGGCACTGTAATAGGCATACAGGGTCTCCTGGAAAGGTCAAGATATGTCGGATCCATCATCGTCCTAGTCTGTATTGTGGTCATTGCGTGTACTCTCTTATTAACTCTTGGTACCTCTGACACGCAGGCCACATCACATAACTTCTGGATAAGACATAGGAATGACAGAGTCGTAGTCCCACCAAAATCTTTCTCATGAATATCATAGGGAATAATAGCTAAAAATGAATATCATATTTGGCCATCATGATAGAAATATGGGGCAGTTTATATAGAAAAGGGAGCCAGTTTATATAGCAAAGGAGGGACAATTTATATTTCATCCTTTACATTTTGAATCTCAAGATGTTGCATTACTAACCCTTATCCTAGATTCCAGTTAACTATTATCTTTTGAGTCTCAAGTTATTAGATGACAGATAACCATCTTACATAGATAAAACTAATGATACAAGTCAAATGGGTGTCAATGCTTTTGATCACACAACTTGAGGCAAACATGAAGAGTCCTTGATTTCCCTAATGATCCAAGAATATGATTGGATGACCTTATTTGATCTACTAATAAAGCAATGTCAAGTTTGGAAGATAGCTTGGAGCCAAGGAAATCCATGGCGCAGAAATAAAAAGAGCCCTTTTGGGTTATTTCCGAAATAGACACCTTTGGGATATTTTTATAATAAAATAGTTGTGAAAAGAAAACTACTATAAATAGGTGTCTTATACATTTCATTAGTTAGTTTTTTTGATTAATTTACATTATGTATTCATGAGAACTCCATGGGAGTGTTTGAGTTCTTGGAAAAGCATATGTTGAACCTTGTTTAGAAACGTTGGTTGTAAGGAGGATCTAATCCCCTTTGTGGTCATGTAAGAGCTAGGTGCTCATTGATAATCCATTAAGGGAGTTTTTAGGGTTTGACATACCCTCAGATTTCCCCTTTTTTATCAATTGTTTGTCTATCATTCTATCGTCACTATCCTATCCCTCTAGCTTTACTTTTTCACATCTAGATTTGAGTCCTCATGGTTAGGATCGTATCATTTGGCATTAGAGAAAAACTTAGGATCATTTCCATGATTCTAGTCTTGGATTTTTATCTCAAAAATAAAAAAAAATGTTTTCAAGAAAAACCCCTAAATTTGTGTTTTTGAGTCCTTTTTGTTGTTTCTACACTAGATTGGTTCCCTCTAGTGTTATTGGAGTCGATACCTTGAGATTTGTGGCTTGATTGTGTGAATTTAAGAAGTACCCATCCTTTTTGTCTTGAAATTTTAGGCTGAAGAATTAAAAAAAAAAGTATTTCCAATGTTGAGAGAAGCTTAGGGTTAAAAGATGATGCCATTTGGAGAGGTTTGAAAAATTCACCATTTTTATGGTTTTTAAGGTTGGAGAAAATACAAGTGGGTTTAAAAATTTGGAAATTCTTGTGATTTTTTGATGGATAAAGTTTGTTTCAATGTGTTACTTATGTTCATGGGAGACTACGATTAAAATTTCATGGAATTCCAAGCCAAATCGAAGAAGTTATGCATTTTGGATTTTTCAAAATTGTTCTTGGTGTTCTTGAGAAGATTCATATATCATGTTGAATATTCCTCAAAAAAAAAAATTTAATCCAAGGAATAGAATTAAAAGGTGTGCAAAAGTGTTGGTACAAAGCCTATCCAAAGTACCAGGGAATATTCCAAGAGAAGAGGACAAAAGGGGGACCATAAATGGGCATTTTTTCCCATTCAAGAGGCTGGTTCGGTTGGCATGCACCTGATATGCCTTGGAGGTGCTCCTGGCCTGCTAAAGCAGGTTCAAGGCAGCCCAAAACAGTAGCTACTATGCCCCACCTGCTCTAGAGGTGCGTTGGGTCTACTCTTGATCCGCCACAGCCTGTTCCAAGCGCATATGAAGCCTTCCTACTCACCTTTTGCAAGGTTCCATCAATATAACTTAATTTCTTGATTCTTAACTTCATCTTTTGATTTCTAAACACTAATTAACACAAATAATTGATCTATTAATTGATTAATTAGTTCTTGAGTACGGTTTTTTTCTTGTCCGTTCTTATGTGATTTTCTCTTTTGTTTTTGTTGAACCTTCTTGATTCAAGAACGATAGTTTGTTTTTGACTTTTCTTTTCAATTTCAAAAAAGAATCCACTCCAACCGCAAAGTAGATATTTACACCTTATTATCCACCGGAGTATAATCAACTTCCAACATTCGTCATTCCAATTGTGAGGATCACAAAGGTGAAATTATTATGAGTGTTTTTGAGGAGCTTTACTACTAATATTGTTTGTTTATTTTGTAGATAGAAGGGGATATAAGGGGAACATATTTTCGATAGCCTCAGGTGATTGTGACTACGACATAGGAGACTATGATTGTGATGAAGAAATTTATGGCTATGAATTTGATAGAGAATATGGGGGATATGAATATAGCCATGATCAAGAGATAGATGAAAATAAGGGCTACTATTTCGAAAGAGAATGTAAGTTGAATTATGATCTTAGTTCTTATAGTGAGTATGGAGATGATGAACATCCTTGTGATGGTTCTTATGAGGAAGATAGGGCTGTGAGAAGTATTACACTTCCCACTCTGAGACTAGAGGTGATGTAAGGTATTACTCATTTATTTACAAATCTAATAAAGATCATGTGAGAATGTACGTGAGGATTATGAAGATTCATATTCCTCACCTTGTAGTGCTTCTTATCAAAGTCGAAGTGGCGTGAGTGGTCTACTATTTATAGTAGAGGTTTCTCCATGGAACTAAAGACATGTGCATCTCTAAATCCTAGGGATATTACATCTCAAGCTTCTTGTTCTAGTGCCCAAACGTGTGGAAGTGGGAACCAAGGTAGAAATGGATGTTATAGTAGGAGTCATTGTCTTCCTACTCTATCCATCTTAAAAGGAGAATGGGATCCCAAAGTTTACCTTGATTGGGAATGGAAATGTGAAAGAGTCTTTGGGGATTATGCTATGAGCGAAGCTGAACAAGATACATATGCCCTTAAGTACATTCAAGGTCCTACTTTAGAGTGGTGTAAAGTTGCAAGGAATCCTATGAAAACATAGGGTACCTTGAAAGAGTTATTGAGGACAATCTATGTGCCCAAGGGTTACATGAAGCTTTATAATAGTGATCTAAGAAGACCAAATTGTTCAAGATGGGTAGAGATTTGTGGAGTTCTGAGATGTACTCTTATCCTTGATGATTGGTTTCACACAAACTACATAACTCCTCTAATGGTTGATTATCTAGGTATACCTAAAGTGTCCAAGAATTTCCCATACTTCATGGAAGGCAATAAAGTCTTTGAGAGCATGAAGGTTTCCTTTAACCGAGATGGTTACTATAAGGAGGTACGGTGTGACATATTCCCGTTGGAATATGGACATATATGTTTGAGTGCCGATTGGTTTGCACAACACAAGATTACAAATATACAAAATTTGTCTAAGTTTGCAAAGGACCAATGGGGAAATCATTTCTATCCACCTACCCTTTCCCAAATCTCAATGAAAGATGACCACTTACTCCAAGACTTATGAAAATGAGAGACAAAATATTGAGAGGAGTAAGGGTGTGCAAGGTGGAAACCTAATTGAGAAAGAAGGAGAGGTTATGAGGAGTAAAGTAAGAGGGTTTCCACTAACTGGAGCTAACATTGTTTGTCTTTCTATTAATAAGGACATATGTATAGTACCAACATGTCAAGCGGAGGAGAACAAGTACCAAAAGAAAAGGTTACCTTTGAATACTTAGATGCTTCCGAGGCTTGTGGAGGACCTTCACACCAATGTAAAGAAGAATGTGCTCAAGAACTTCAAGGTAACATAGCTTACTCTTACACTTTTGTGCATGTGAATGGTGATTGTGTGGTTAGTAGCCCATTGAGTATGAGTACTAGCTTACCTACAAATGAGTTTATTAATTCTTTGCCTCTTGATGATGATGTACTTATTATGAATGTGGATACACTAGTTTATCCTATTGATGACCGAATTGAATCTTCTTGTAAGATCAATTTATGTCCACCTAGTGTTGAAGCCATTGTGTTGGATAATAGTACATCACCTTGTGGAAATTGTGTTGATCAACTTGTGTGCAAAACTAGTCCAACACTTGAGGATGTGTGTAATGTGATTAGAGAACCTCAAGTGAGTGATTAAATTTAGAATATTGGTCAAGAAAATGGGAGTGACCCTTTGATCGTCTTTTAGTGAAGATATTAATGCTTGTTTGGCTCATAGGGATAATAATGTGCATGAAACATATTTGATACTTGATAATGGTCTTTTGAAGAATGGACTTGCATGCTCGACATCCTCTTTATGGATAGATGGACTTACATGCTCTACATCCTCTTCATCGATAGATCCTTCTCTTTTTAAGAACAATATCTTATTTGAAGATGATGAGCTCATTCCTAGTGAATTACTTAGTGATGTGGATAGCATTATCGGTATAACTCATCTCAAGGGCTATATTTCATATGACAACCCACTATGACTACAAAAAATAGATCATATTGTGGGGGTTAATTTTAAGGTTTGCGGGGGTTTATAACCCCTGCAAAATGTAATTCCAGTGGTTCCCAAAACCAATACAATACGAGCCATCACAAACAAGTTGCGGCGGTTTTTCCAGACCCCTATAATTAATTTGTGGGGTTTATTTTGCAGCAGTTGACCCCCCATTACTCTAAATTTAATTCTTTTTATTATAAATTTTTATTTAAAAATTGTGGGGGTTTAAAACCTTCGTAATTTTTTTTTAAAATTTAGTAGGGCCCATCAATTTTCAATAACTAATTTTAGATTCTAATTTTAACTCAAATTTAATTGTTCCTTAAGGCATAACCTATAATACAATATTTGTTCAATTCATATATCATTAATACAACATGAGTAACTAAACATTGTAATTGACAAGCATATCAAAAATACATTGAACATTAAACTTCAAAATTAAAGTTTCAACAGTAACATCTTCAAATTCTAAATTTTCAACATTAACTAGTATCTTCAAACTCCAAAATCAAATTTAAACACAAAACCTTCAATATTCTAAGATTCACTCCAACTACACAATTACATCATCATAGTTGAATATCCAAGACAAATGCAACGAAATCAAATAATATCATTAGGATCATTATCATCACGTGATCTCCTTGCATCCATGGGCGAAATGGGTCCAGTAGCCGCATCGCTTGGCTACATAAAAATGTAAAGTATAAAAATCAATCGATAAACTTTTAGTCCTTATTATAAACAACAAGTTATAGTGAACATCATGCTTTAACAACATGTTGGAAAATTTTCCATAGTTCCAAAGAAAATCAAGCCTCTATAGTGAAATATCGTTATAACGAGGTGACATTATAGAGAGTTATTACTAGATTACTTACTAAATAGGCATACAATGGAACAACTAACAGGATAGTACATAACTCACTAAAAAGATTTAGACTAGGACCATTATTTTGTTATTTTATGCGTTATTTCTATATCTATACTTGAACTGGTGTAATTTGACTATGAAAGAGAGAATTTTATATTGACGAATTGTTTAAAGAATTTGGACTAATTAAGGCAACCAATAAAGTAAATGACTGGGAAAATAGGCTTCAAAGTTGACCCCCAAATTATAACATTAAACAACTAACTAATTGAGAGTAACGGTATAACACACACAAAAACACACACATCTTTCAACATCATAGAGACACCTACCAAAAAGTTTCATTCAATAATGTAGCAACAATTAATAATCACGACCAAATCAATTTTAAAATTCAATCTTAAATAGTAAGTAGCCAACTCTAGGTAGTCATGTCTATTTCCACAATCAACTCATTGAGCTTTTGTCACATAGACATAACAAGCATTACATACTAGCATCCAACACAGACATTAAATAGCCATAAACAAATTTTTCACTAAAATCCATTTCCATTAATACACGTGAACTGCTTATATTCATATTTTCCAACCATTTTTTCTTTCCTTGTCAGACGTTTCTAGAATTGCTCTTTGTGAAGTGGTTACAGAAGCATATATAAATGTTGTATAGAGCCATAAATTGTACTACAATAACTCTACACATTTAAGTCTCATTAACATTGTCCAAGAATCAATCAACCATCAAGAAATCATACTAGGGTGACTTTGCTAACTCCACAAATAACATGTGTAAATTATGCAACAACAATGCGCATTGTCCAAAAGTAAATTAAGTTTTCAAGAAAGTGTACAGGGACTACTTTGCTAAGAAGAAAATTTAAACTAGAAGCATTTTAGAAGGCAAGCTTCATACAAGAAACCCCACTAAGTAAAATTCAATCACCTAAAAAGTAAATTTATTCAGTAAGATTTAAATAAATTTATCTATAAAAAAGGAATTAATAATAATGAGTAACCTCAACACAAGATAACAATGAAACCATCTCTATCTTCCTTCATTTTTTGAGTAAGATCAGACTTTAGCGAATGTAAATTCACTTAAAAAATAAGTCAAAATCAACTTTTTCTCTTTGCAGCAAATACAACCCTGGTCTTATATCAAAAGCTAAAAATGCACCAATATAATCCATTACAACACTCATCTAACCATGAAACTAGATGTATCTGACAGATCCATTACAAGTTGCCCCATTGTAACGCCCTGGATCTGGTACCCGAAATGCTACACAATGCTCATGACCCTGAAGGACCACAAGCTAACCCATGACTGATATATGTACCTGTCGAATGCATAATATACTATATAATTATGGAAACATGAACGGAAAGGACATAAGGTTCAATACTGTAACATAACTGATAAATATATAATATCTGAATGGGGTATGAAATACCCAAAACAAAACTAAAATAACATGATAGTCTGAATATGAGAGTTTGGAAAGCCTCTAACTGACTGAACTCTCTGAATAAGGAGTTAATGGGACATGTCCCCAACTAACTCCAACTAATAAATTACTTAATGAGATAATAAAAAAATAATTATTTCATTGAGAGATGAGGACTCACTGCTAACTCTGACTGCTGATACTGGAATACTACTGATGCTCTGGAGCTTGTGCTTCTGAACATATGGTATAAGACACCATAACGCAAATACGCCAGTACTTTAAATGTACTGGTATGCATGGAAGGTAGGCTGAATGCATGGATTTCATATGCATGAATAATACTAGCTAACTGACTAATATGAATGTGTGAATACATGCATTATTACGTAGTAACTATATCTGAGATCGTGATAACATGAATTTACTGATAACTAATATAAATGATGACTGATATAACTAATGACATGAGTGACTGTATCTGACATTCCTGAATCTGATGGAACTAGCTGATTCCATACTATATTTGAGTTAACTATATCTGACAGTCCTGAATTCTGTAGAACTATATGAGTTCTATTACTAGGACTGAATGACTGTATCTGACAGTCCTAATTTTGTAACTAAAACTGTGGGAAGTAGTTATCTAACCGACATGCCCCTAATACGTCATTATGGTTGAGTTGGGCTCTAATCTGTAACCCCAATTAAAAGGGTGTCAATACCGCACCCCAGTAAGGACAAGCTCTGAGTGACCCTCATCTGACAGTGTCCCCAAAAGACAACGGTGGGCCCCTCATCTGAAGTGCTTATCCACCTCATCAACCCTCATCTGACAGTTTTGAAATCTCAACCTATGCTGGCTACATAGTTGTAGAAAGCAAGGATGACTTCTAAGAATCACACCCTCATTTAACAGTGTGTATTCCCATACTTGGGTTCACTCGGTGCTAATTTCTACTTTCATCTAAATAGACACTGAACATGGATTTCTAAACTAAATTGGAATGGTTTACTGAGTTCCGTTGACTGACAAAATAGTACTGAGATTACTGAATTACTTTGTTTTCCTAAGTCATATGACTGACTGAGTTCTATGGATCATGGCTTGACTGAGGATATCATGAAAACATGACATAGACTCTAGGCACATAACTATATTTTTGGGTACAAGTACCCCCAAGACTCGATAGAAGGGAACTGACAAGGCATGATATTCTTGAATACATAACTAACATCAACAATCCATAATACAATAATTGAAGATATTTCATGGGCATTTGGTTATCATAGCTTGGTACGTGAATAAAATAGCATGTATACATAGCTTAATTTCATAAGGCTAACTCATGAGCAATCCAACAAACCAATTTCAATACATAAGAATAGGATGGAAGTCATTTTGGATCACAATTAAGCTATAGTGCATAATTTCTATCCTCCTAAGCATTTTATCAAACACCTTGCATGCATACTTAGGGCATAGGCCTAATCATCAAATTGACATATTATAAATAATTCAATTTATGGATTTCACTCACTTGCTAATGTAGTTTCTTGAAAAATACATAAATATTCCAACTTGGGAATCATACAACAAGATAAACATGGTTACAACTAACCCACAACATAAATATCATGATTCATAATTTAAAATAGGGTTTTTGAGCTTTATGGATAAAAGGAATCCATAAATCAACACAACGCATACCTTAGTTCTTGATTTAACAAAGATTGACGAAGAGACTTTCTTGAAATTGAATCCCCAATCGAAACCCCAGATTGTCCTTGAGAGAAAATTGGGCAAAACTAGTATATTTTTGGTTCCAAATAGCTGAATTTCGTGTTAAAGGGTTAAAATAGGGGTGGAAAATTGACCCTTTTAACCCTGAATTCATCTTTTAATTTCAGTGAAATTTTCCCGAAATGGACCCCAGGCACGACATGACGTTGTAGCGCCGTGTCACTAAAATTTGACAACTAGGAAATTGAGGGATGGTGCGACGCTGAGCCATCGTGTTGCCACTTCATTTGCAACATGGAAGATTGGCATGACGCGCCACTATCGTGGAACCCTACTAGAATTTGACAATTGCCATTTTCTCCTGTGGCACGGTGCGCCACTGATTAATATGGTGCTACTTTACGACAAGAACTTGAAATAGTCATAACTTCTTACCCGGTTATCGGATTTAAGCAAATTTTATAATGATGGAAATCTTATTGAATTTCCCACATGACAAAAAGTAAAAATCTTTAAAATTCCTCATGGAATAAACATCATTCAATTTAGAAGCTAACACTTGACATTCATGGGACAAAAAATTTAGTTAGGAAACTTTGGGGTATTACAATATCTCCCCCTTGGTAACATTCATCCTCAAATGAAACTGACTGAGAAAGGAGAAATGATAAGCTGAAGTACACACTAAACATGAACAATGAAACATAACTGACACAACTAACATTTCAGAGATTCATACTGAGCATGCTTATGAGGTGCATGATTTCATGACTGAGCTGATACATGAATGCATGATTAAGAGTACTGATAACTGAGTTTCTCACAAGGAAAATGTATGTCTGATGCATGAACATATGACTAATCTAATGCATGAACAAATAATTGAATATGAAATAATACTTAGTGCCCTGTTTAAAAATGGAATCCTGAGCATGAGGCTGATATCAAGTTCTAACTGAAATCTAGACATGAAAACTAAAAAACTTAAGGAGAACTATTACCTTGAGCTAGATCTGAGATAGCATAGAAGAGGTGAGGATACTTTGTATGCATTTATGCTTCTTCTTCCCAAGTAGCTCCCTCAATGGATTGATTTCGCCAAAAAACTTTGACTAGAGGGACTTCTTTGTTCCTCAGTCTATGAGTCTGATAGTCTAAAATTTCGACTAGAATCTCTTCATAAGAGAGGTTGTTCTGAACATCTAAGCATTGAATAGGGACTACAACCGCTAGGTCACCTATGCACTTCTTGAGCAATGAGACATGGAAGACTTGATGAACTGAGGCTAGATCTGAAGGAAATTCTAGCTCATATGCTACTTTGCCAAAGAGACTAAGAATTTTGAAGGGACCAACATATCGAGGACTGAGCTTTTCCTTCTTTCTGAACCTCTTCACTCCCTTCATGAGAGAGATCATTAGATAGACATAGTCACCAATCTCGAAGTTGAGATCCTTTCTATGCATATCTACATAAGACTTTTATCAGCTCTGAGCAGCACGAAGTCTTTATCTGATCAACTGGACTTTCTCTGAGGCATCGAATACTAAGTTAGGCCCTATAACTAAGGCCTCACTAACTTTGAATCAACCGATTGGAGATCTGCACCTCCTACCATAAAGATCTTCAAATGGAGCCATCCTAATACTGGAATGATAACTATTTTTGTATGCAAACTCAATCAAAGGCAAGTGATCATCCCAAATACCCTTGAAATCAATTGCACAGGCCCTTAGCATATCTTTTAGGGTCTGAATGGTCCTTTTTACTTGACCATCTGTCTGAGGATGAAATGTTGTGTTGAGATGAACTTGGGTACCAATACCGTTTTGGAACGCTTTCCAGAAATAAAAGGTGAACTGGGAACCTCTGTCTGAGACAATGGACAATAGAACACCGTGTAATCTGACCAACTCTCTAATGCAGAGTTTGGCATAATCCTCAGCTGAATAAGAGGTATGAACTGGAAGAAAATGAGCTGATTTGGTCATTCTGTCTACAATGACCCAAACTGAATCATGCTGATGACGAGTACGAGAAAAACCCATTACGAACTCCATTTTCACTTCTCCCTATTTCTAAGTAGGAATACTGAACTCCTACATGGACCTACTAGGCTTCAGATGCTCTATCTTAACCTGCTGAAAAGTAGATCACTTAGCCAAAAACTCTGAAATATCTGTCTTTATCTCACTATACTAATAGATCTCCCACAGGTCACGGTACATCTTTATGGACCCTGGATGAATAGAGTTGCGCACACCATGCACTTCTGCAAAAATTTGTTGCCTAAAGTCATCTACATATGGAACACAGAGACGACCATGACAACGTAATACACCATCTCCCCCGTGGGAGAAAACCTCTACTTTTTGATACTTGACTGACCCTTTCAAATTGACTAGACTGTGATCTCTATCTTGATTTTCTTTCACCTAGGAAACTAGAGATTATTCTGAACTACTCTGAACCCTTATATCACCCTCTTCTGTATCGACTAAGAGAACACCTAGTTTGGTAAGCTGATGGACTTACTGAGATAACTTTTTCTTGTTGTCCTCAACATGAGTAACACTACCTATAGATAGTCTACTGAGAGAATCGGCCACTACATTGGCCTTGCTCGAATGATAAAGTAAACTAATGTCATAATATTTCAAGAGCTCTAACCACCTTCTCTGATGAAGATTGAGATCTTTCTGAGAAAAAACATACTGAAGGCTCTTATGATCTATGAAAACATCTAGATGAACACCATATAGGTAATGCCTCCAAATTTTTAAGGCAAAGGCTACGGCTCCTAACTCAAGATCATGAGTTAGATAATTCTTCTCATGGGGTTTATGTTATCTGGAGGAGTAGGCTATGACTTTACCATAATGCATGAGGACACAACCCAAACCTATTATGGATGCATCACAATACACTACAAACCCATCTGGACCATCTGGAAAAGCTAATACTGGGGCTAAGGTGAGTCGAGTCTTCAACTCCTGAAAAATCTTTTTGCAAGGATCTGACCACTGAATCTTGACTTTCTTATGAGTCAATCTGGACATAGGAGATGCAATAGAAGAAATTCCTTCAACAAACCATCTGTAATAGCCATCAAAACCCAAGAAACTCCTAATATCTATTGGAGAGATAGGGTGAGGCCAGTTTCTTACTACTTTGGTCTTTTGAGGATCTACTATAATGCCATCACCAGAAATGATATGGCTAAGGAATGCTACTGAACTTATCCAAAATTTGCACTTACTAAATTTGGCAAACAACTGATGATTTCTAAGAGTCTGAAGTACAATTTTGAGATGGTCTGCATAATCATGCTCACTGCGGGAATAGACCAGAATATCATCTATGAAGACTATAACGAACATGTCCAAGTATTACTTGAACACCCAGTTTATCAAGTCTATGAAAGTTGTTGGGCATTAGTAAGACCAAAGGACATGACTAGGAATTCAAAGTGACCATACCGAGTATGAAAGGCTATTTTTGAATTGTCATATTCTCTATCTCTGAGCAGATAGTATCCTGACATGAGGTCTATCTTAGAGAAATAACTGGCACCTTAAAGTTGATCAAATAAGTCATCGATTCTAGGAAGTGGATATTTGTTCTTGATCGTGACTTTATTGAGTTAATGATAGTCTATGCACATTATGAGAGAACCATCTTTCTTTCACACGAATAAGACTGGTAAACCCCATGGGGACACATTGTCTCTAATAAATCCCTTATCTAGGAGATCCTTCAGCTATTCTTTTAGTTCTCTGAGTTCTGCTGGTGCCATTATGTATGGCGTAATAGATATAGGCTGAGTATCTGGAAAAAGATCAATGTCGAAGTCTATTTCCCTTTCGGGAGGAATTCCTGAAAGATCTTTGGGAAAGACATCTGAATATTCATTCACGACTAGGACTAAATCAAGGCTGGGAGTATTATAACTAGTTTCCTTAACTCAAACAAGATGATAGACACATCTCTTAGATATCATTTTACGTGCCCAAAGGTAGGATACAAACTGACCTTTGAAATCGGATACACTACCCTTCCACTCTAGGATGAGTTTATTCGAAAACTAAAACTAGACTATTCTATTTCTGTAGTCTACTGTGGCATAGCAGGAATGAATCCAATCCATACCAAGAATGATATCAAAATAAGTCATCTCTAATTTGACTAAGTCTGCTGAAGTGACTTTCTGAAATATTATAACTGGGAAGTTCCTGTATACCCGTCGGGCTATGATAGTTTTACCCACTGGGGTAGAGACTGAAAAGGGCTCTGACAGAATTTTGGGATTGATTATGAAATCAACTATTATATAGAGAGTGACAAAAGACAAGTAATCTCCTAAATCTAGCAAAGCATAAATATGCACATAAAAGGTTTATAACGTACCAGTAACCACATCAGGAGAATTTTCCTGATCTTGCCGGGACTGGAGAACATAGAGTCCATTTGGGAGCTGCCCACTAGTAGCACTGGAAGTGGTACCCTGCTGATTTGGGTGATCGAACTGAGCCAAGAAATGGTTTTCCTGACCCTGAGGACTTGGCTGAGGACAGTCTCTGAGTCTGTGGCCTGGCTTGCCACATCTGAAACAAATACCACTGCCAGCACTGCAAATACCCTGATGGTTCTTTCCACAAGTATAGCAAAGAGGATAGGTGCGAGCACCGCTAACACTACCTTAAGACTTAGATCCTGGCACCCTATCTTTATTACCATCCCTGAACTTAGGAGTTAGAGCACTAGCTGAAGAAAGAGTTGGAACTAATAACTTAGGATGGAACTGAGAGCGGTTTGTTCCTTCTGATTTCTGAACCGGAATGTTACACGGTGCTCATGACCCAAAGGACCACAAGCTAACCCATGACTGATATTTGTACCTGTATACTGCATAATATACTGTATGATTATGGAAACATGAACGGAAAGGCCATAAGGTTCAAGACTATAACATAACTGATAAAGATATAACATCTAAATGGGGTATGAAATACCCAAAACAAAAATGAAATAACATAATAGTCTGAACATGATAGTCTAGAAAGCCTCTAACTGACTGAACTGTCTAAATAAGGATTTAATGGGATATTTCCCCAACTAATAAATTACATAGTGAGATAATAAATAAATGATCATGTCCTCAAGAGATGAGGACTCAATGTTAACTCTGACTGCTGAGACTGGAATATTACTGATGCTCTGGAGCTCGTGCTTATGAGCCTATGGTATAAGACACCATAGTGAAAATGTGTCAGTACTTTGAATGTACTGGTATACATGGAAGGTAGGCTGAATGCATGGGGTTCATATGCATGAACAATACTAGCTAACTGACTAATATGAATATGAGAATATATGCATAAATACGCAGTAACTATATCAGAGATTGTGATAACATGAATTTACTGATAACTAACATGACTGATGGATGATATAACTAATGACATGAGTGACTGTATTTGACAATCCTGAATATGATGGAACTAGCTGAGTTCCGTACTTTATCTGAGTTGACTGTATCTGGCAGTTCTGAATTTTGTAGAACTATCTGAGTACTTTTATTGAGACTGAATGACTATATCTGATAGTCCTGATTCTGTAACTGAAACTATGGGAAGTAGTTATCTAACTGACATGCCCCTAATACGCCATTATGGCTAAGTTGGGGTCCAATTTGTAACCCCAATTGGAAGGGTGTCATACCGCTCCACCGATAAGGACAAGCTGTGAGTGACCTGATAACGCTCAAACTACACCTCTCATGTAAGAATGTAAGTGATCGTTGTCAATATATAACACAACTAGGTTAGGGTCGAATCCCACAGGAAATATGGTGTGAACTTAAGTCGTTTGCGATTTAATCAACTGATAGTTGGATGTTTCCTGAAATGGGGGGGTTTTGGAGATGAAAAAATAATTGTTGATCACTTTAGCTTCAGTGTTGTAATCAAGAGCTTATGGAAAACCAGAATTTTTTTCACTATGGGTTTTGATACTTAACAGATGCTAATAGTGATTCAAGATTCTCACGATAGGTAGGAACAACAGATTGTCTTTATTGAAGTTTTGCCTAAATGTCTCTCGACCTACTTAAGCATTTAATTTCTTAATCCTCTCGGACTTAGGGAATTTATATTCATTGACCAGACATCACCTCAGGTTAATTAACCTTGTTACAGTGTCAATTATTAAATGGAAGGTTGGTAGCTTCCAAGTCCCTATCAATAATTCACTTCCTACTATAGTTGATTTCTTATCTCAAGAAAATCAAAGCAGGTGCTATCTATCATTTGCAACCAATAGACAATAATTAATACACCTCGTACTTCTCAGCAAAATACAAGAAAAAACTAGAAACACAAGAGTTCACGCCCCATTAAAAACATCAATCCCCTTTGGATATAGGCATGCAAACTAGAAACAAGTTGAGAAATGTATGTGCTTATTATACCTACTTATCTCTGGTTCAACTAAAAAACATCAAGGAAGTTTTGCTAGATGCAAATTGTATTGTTTTATACAAGAAGAGTTAAATCAATTTAATAAAGCAAGGTGTGGAACTTAGTTCCCAAGCTTGCAGATAGAATTGTCATTGGGACTAAGTGGGTGTATCAAAATAAGCAATATGATTAAGGATAAGTCACTAAGGACAAGATTATATTAGTGGTGCAAGGATACAATTAAGAAGAAGGAATAAACTATGATGAAACATTTTCTTCTATTGCTAGAATGAATGCAATTAGAATATTTATTGCACTTGCCTCTCATATGGAATTCAAACTATTTTAAATGAATGTGAAGAGTGCCTTTTTGAATGGTTATCTAAATGTAGAAGTTTATGTGAAGAAACTACAATTTTTTAAAAGTTTTTAACATCTAAATTATGTGTATAAGCTTTATAAAGCTTTGTATCATCTTAAGCAGGCCCTAAGGGAATAATATGATGGACTAATCTCTTTTCTTCTAGAATATAAATATAATAGAGGGAAAATAGATAACATATTATTCATAAGGAAAGAATATTCCAAGCTTCTCATTGTGAAAATCTATGAGGATGATATTATATTTGGAGTGACTGATGTTGTTTTGTGCAAGGAATTCTCTTCATTGATAAGTAGTGAGTTTGAAATGAGTATGATAGGTGAGATGAACTTTTTCTTGAGACTTTAAATCAATCAAACCAAGGTTAGAACATCCATAAATCAACAAAAATACATCAAGTAATTATTGAAGAAGTTTGAGATGGATGAAGCTAAGACAAATAATACTCATATTGCTACTACCAAAAAGCTTGACAAAGATGAGGTTGGTGTATCTGTTACTGAAACAAAATACAGATGAATGATTGTCTCCTTATTATATTTCACTACTAGTAGACCTAGAATTGTGTATAGTATGGGTCTATGTGCTAGATTTCAATCACATCCCAAAGAATCTCACTTAAAGTCTATTAAAAGAATCTTTCGGTACCTCAAAGGCACTCAAGAAATGATTCTATGGTACCCTGTTGGGAATTTCTTTGATCTTATTAGTTATGTTGATGTTGACTATGTTGGATATTTGGTAAATAGAAAAAGTAATCCTGGAATGGCTCATTTCTTGGGACCTTATTTTGTCTCTTGGGCAACATAGAAATAGAACATTATGGCTTTCTCTGCTACTAAGGCCGAATATGTAGTTGTTGCATCCTATTGTTCTTAACTACTTTTGATAAAGCAGCTACTAAATGATTATGAAATCAATATAGGATGTATTGTTATCATGTGTGACAACACAAGGGTAGTTAATATGACTAATAATACCAGTTCAACATAAAGGGGCCAAACAGATTAATTTAGGATATCACTTTCTCAAAGATTATCTTGAGTATGGATTGATTGAAATGGTGTCCTATGGAACTGATGAATAAATTATTGATATCTTCAAAAAGCTTTGAGGAGATAAAATTTTGAGAAGAGTAGGTTATCCCTTGGGCTAATCAATTAACTCTGATAGTGCAAGGAATACAGTCTTTCCTAAATTCTTGACTATGAAACTAAGGCATGAGATTATGCTTGAAAATTTTTAGATGTTGTAACTAAGTCAGCTTTTGTTCCTTGGAGGATCACATCTGCAACTTCAGTGCTTATGTTTAAAGGTTAAATCTCAATTTTAAAGTAAAAGCTCAGGAACACACATAAGGACCTGGTTCTCAAGTCAAGTAAACACATCCTTTAAAAAGAATTCAAATTATTGTAAAATATTAAAAGTAAAGTGTTTTGTCATAAGAACCTCGTCCTAATAACCAAACCCCAAACATACACAAAATAAAAAATCATAAGTGGAAAACACAAATAAAGTCTCATTTTGATCTTTACTCTCTCTTTTCAAAACTGACAATCGTTACTTTAACTATTACAACCATTACCATCATTTCCTTTTTTTTAAAACTCTTCATAATAATCTAAAGAAACCCATTGCAATTTCTCTCAAACTCTAGTTTCCTCAACACAAAAGAAATTTTGTTCCTTCTTTAATGGCTTCATCAAGTCCTTCATCTTCAAGACCTACTGAGTATTAATCACAATCTCTTGAGGATTATTATGATGATGAGGATTCTCATCTGGTGCACTTACTCGGGGGGACAAAGAACACATTTCTCATCATTATCTTTTCTATTTTATCCATCCATATCATCCTCACACTCATCTTTGAAACATCATCCTAACAAGTTTCAAATATGACTTTCTTAACTACTCTTGGACATCAGAGGAAACAATTACTGCATCTGCCTATGTGATAACCCTAAAAACTTTTCTAAGAAAGAATAATTTTATAATGATGGGGACATTTGTTAAACAAAAATATTTTCCTTTAGTCTCCACCTTAGATACAAGAAAAGAGATGCGCATATGCTCATAAATACTTACAAGCCCAGAAAAAAACCAATTTCTAAAGGCCCATCCTCCTTGCTTATAAAAATTGCTAATATTAGAAAAAGGGTCGTTGAAGTAAGGGAGGCTAAAGATGAAAATAAATCCATCATATCTAGAAAGAAGAAGAAACTTGGTAATGATGATGAACCAATAAATGTATAAGAAGAAAAAGTAAATAAAGAAGAAAAAATTGACAAAGAAAATGTTCCTGTAAAGAGAGTAAGGGTCAACAAGAACTTGAAAATTTCTTCAGATTAGGTCTCATTGTTCTCTACTTAACTAATTCTTGGGGGTAGGAATTTTGCTACAGATGTACTTGATAATCTATTCATTGTTTAATTAATTAAAAATCATAGGTTTTAAGGGTGGGATCACTTATTTCTAATAGTAAAACCTATGTAGCATAAAGAGGAGGTAGTAAAATTCTATGCTAATCTAAATCTCTTTGATGAATGGTTGATCAGTTCTAGTATAAGGGGAGTTGAAATTGTTCTTGATCTTATTATACTAGGAGAAGTCTTAGGTGTTCCCCAGAAGAGTTAGAATAATATATGTGGAATAAGGATGTTGAGTGTTTTCTTATGGAGAAGTTTATTCATGAGAAGAATAAAAGAAACCTTGAAAGGTGAACAAAAGGGAGATGGCTCCTAGCTATAAGTTATTGTTTGAAATTTCACACAAAAGGATACTACCTGGGGGGAGAAAATTTAGGGCCTGTTTCAGAGATTTAGATATCATAAATTCCCTACATATGAGTGAGAAAGTAAACCTCTCTACATTAATGATCAAATATATGAAGAGGGTGACCTATACTAAGACTAGGCCTTATGGACTTGCATATGGATTCCTTCTTCTCTCTATTGTATTTAAAAAATTTGATGCACCTCTAGGAGAGTCTGTTGCTGCAACTAGGCATGACATGTTTACACTATCCACCCTGAATGAGTATGACTTCTTGACTGAAATGCCTTCTGGAATGAAGTACACAAGTCATATTACTCAAAGAATTATGGATTTGAAAGTTGCATAGAAGGAGATTGCTTAGTTGAAAGAAGAAAATGTTGGTTTAAAGGAATATGTGAAAAGTTCTCAAGAACAAACGGATCATCTCATGTTTGAAATAATCAAAGTGCAGAACATTCACATTAAGAAAATCCACCAACTCATGTCTCTCCTTCAAAAGCTTGGTCCTCCTCCTCCTAAGCCTCGATAACCTTGATCACTTAACTTCTTGTGGTTTTGATCATAAGACAATTATTTTTAATACTTTATAACTAATTTTTCATATTTTGTTTTGGGCCATTGGTTGGCATAATATTGTGCTTATATCACTTGGATCATTGCCTTATTCTTGATGCTAGTACTGTAACTATTATGACTATCTAATTTTTAATAATGTAAAAAATGGGAAGATGTGATAGGTGACAGGTATGTGCAAGTGTAGTTTTGTGTTATTGTATTGAAATATAGGTGTATGAGCATGTTAGTAATGTGATAGGTGTATGATCAAGTTGAGCGTTAGTGATCCCATAGACTTACACAAAAAATGAAGTTAGGTTGTCATCATAAAAAAGGAAGAAATTGAAAATTCCTTGAATCCCAAGTTTTGATAGTTTGCAAATTCTGTTTTTAGTATAAGTCTAGATATGGTAATTTGCATGTCCATGTTTAACATGGAAAGAAAATCGGCCAGCTACTTGTATCCTAGTTTAAAAAGAAAAGAATATCTCGAGACATGGTCTCTTACTTAGTTTAGGACAACAACATTGGAGCCTCTATAAAAGGAGAAGAGTAGCAAAATTATTATTCACCTATTGCATCTGCTGAGAAAATACTATTCTCAAGTAATAGGAGATCATAGCATGCATCCCTTAAAGGTCTAGAAAAATTGAGTTTTTATTGTTTTGTTTTGTTTGTGCAAGTCTAGTTAACCTGTGTTAACTTGGAGTTAGTGATAAAGTAGGTCTTCAGTTGATAAGGTTTTGTAATAAGAAGTAGGTTGGCTTCTTGGTGAGTTGAGAGTTGAAATAGCTATAGTTATAGTTAACTATTTGAGTTTAGTTGTTGGAGTTTAGGTTTTGATTATTTATAAGTTGCAATCTTAAAATCTTGTTTGAGCATAGTGGATTTGTGTTGTAGTTGTTACTCCTCGAAAAAGGAGGTCTCCCACATAAATTGATTGTGCATTTTCTTTATAACTCAAGTAGAAATCTACTAAGAACCAGGTCTCTATTAAAACAATTGGAACCAATTTTCTTTGGTTCTAAAGTTTGTTTAAACTTGTTGTTGAAGTTCATATTGTAAATACATATTTTATTAACCAGAAAATAACATTACCTTCATGTATGTTTATATACATGAATAACCTAATATCCATTTAACATTCCAAAGCACGATTTTCTTGAACTCACCACTGTTCTAATTTACTTATTTGACGTAGGCTTCGAAATAAGACGAGAAGTAAAGAAATGTACATATGAACACCATATCATTCTGAAATGAATGACAAGGACCTCCCTCTTTATTTTGAGATTTCAAAGCATAATTAATTTCCTTTGTTTTCATCGAGAGCCAAATCTTGAATTTGTCTCTAATAGCTGATCTTTTATTGATTGATCTAATCTTGATTGATCTTTTAGTTCTGAATGAGAGTCATGTTGGCTAGTGTTTTGAGATTCACAGGTCGAATTTGAGTATGGCTTCCAGTCCACAACGCCTTTGAGATGAGTTTATAAGTGTGTTCTGATGGATGAAAGTAATCCCAGAATAAGTACTCATTAGGCTTTGCACATAACTTGTAACCTTCTTTACCACATTGCAATAATTCTCCGAGTGTTTCATCGCCACAACATGCATTTGTCACATCTGAAAAGCCTATGTGATCATAACAAATCATCATGAGTTAGTTTAGAATTCTTCTTAACTTGTACATACTTAGTTAACATGATAATTTAAAAGTTGAAAAATGACAAAAATGATTTCTTATATTTGGATCTAGTAAGTTTAAAATAGTCTCTAAGATATTTTTGAAAAGTTTTGGTCTTTAAAATTTGCCCGAAAGTGAATGCTATTGTTAAGATTTAATGACACCTATGAAAAGAAAAACATTGTACCGAGAACTTATATTTGAAAGTTTATTTTTTGCAGTTTGTGTTATTTTATATTTTAACCTAGTGTATAGTGCATCTTATGTTAGTTTGGCTCTATTTCTTGTGTAATGCAATTTTGGTGTTTCGATTTCTGAGATTTGAAAGGACTTTCATGATATTTTTGTTCCAATTAAATCTAACAACAAAAGTTTGTTGAATATTTGACAAATAAAAAAGGCACGCACTATGGCAAAACTTAATAAATAAGAATGCTTAGGATTAGGTGACTATTTTAAACTTACCTCAAATCCAACAACAACGTACTCAACATAATTTCACAACTAGGATCTAAGGAAAGTAGAATGTTTGTAGACCTTACCACTACCTTTGCGGAGTAGGAGTAGAGAGTCATAACTCTTTGCAAAATTAAGATGTAAGAAAAGTCTAGTGATCGCACTCGTTAAAGAATTGAGACATTACCATTTCTACTTTTTAGCTAACCAAACCAAATCATGACGGAGGAGTAAAGAGAAGTTTAAGAGATTATCATAACGAGCAGGATTAGCTCTGAAGGGAAAAATTGGCAAAAGCTACCATTCTCAAAACTACTTAGCCAAAGGGACACTAAATTTCTTTTTGAATTATTTTTTAGAGTTAGGGTATAAAAGGTGTAAAAAAAAAGGTGAAAAAATTTGCCCACATGTGGGTCAAGAGACCATTGTATCATTTTTCTAACTTTAAAAATTTAACATAATACACTAGCACTCATCTACAAATTTAACATAATACACTAACACCCATCAACTTCTTCCAATATAAAAAAAATCTTCTCTCTCCTCTTAAATTTTCTCCAACTCCCGCGTGAAGAACAGTTCTCGCCAAACACCATTTTCGTGTTTCCTTCTTCTGCAGCTGCTAAGAGGTCGTTTTTTCTTTATAAGGTTAGTTAAAATCACGATTCGATCATTTATAGATCCATTTAAACAGGTTTCTTTGCTAATCGATTCGTAGTGATATAGGATTTTTTTTTTCGAATTTGGTTGATTAGGGAGTTTTAGTTTAGTTCCATTTTTTTTAGCAAATAAGTGTTGAATGGTGGGATAATCGTTATTTGAAGAGTTATTTTGGTAGTTTGATTCGAACAGTAAGTTGTTTCTGTCTGTAGACCCGTGGTCTATGAAATCGACCCATGGTCTATAAAATCAGAATGCCCTAGATTGAAATAAATTTTTAGACGTACGAAATTCTTTTAAAAAATAGTTGCCTAAATAGTAGAAATTGAAAGATTAATAGTTAATTATTTTGATTAGGTGCAGTGGTTTGATTTTTAGCAATTGTCGTGTTTCGATATTGCATGTTGGATTTTGGTTCACGGTTATTGTTGTTTGGAATGAACTGTTTGATGGTGGAATGGTGGGATAATAGTTATTTGAAGAGTTATTTTGGCAGTTTGATTCCAACAGTCGCCTGTTTCTATTCGTAGACCAGTGGTCTATGAAATCGACCCGTGGTCTATGAAATCAGAATGCCCTAGATTGAAATAAATTTTTAGACGTATGAAATTCTTTTAAAATATGATGGCTAAAATAGTGAAAATTGAAAGATAAATAGCTAATTAGTTTGGTTAGGTGCACTAGTTTGATTTTGATACTCCATATTGGATTTTGGTAGGGTATTTCTTTTTTTTTCGGGGGGGGGGAGGGGTCATTTGAGCATTGACTTATTTCTATTGATAGATTTGTGGTATATGAACTAAAAATGGGAGATTTGTTTTGCAGGTATAGATTGTGTTAAAAATGGGTAAAAAAAGCACTAGAAAAAGAAAAGCAGAGGCAGCTGAAAATGTCTAAAAAAGAAATAAAATTAACGAGGAAGTGTCCGAATCTGATCCAGATTTAAAGGAGATAAGCAACTACGCCGAGTCTAGTGAAGATGTCCTTCCCGAGTGCAGTATTAGTGGTGACAGTGAATAGAATGACACAAGTGGGAGAAACAGTGATGATGGGGACAATGATCCCTTGTCCGTGCCAAGTTTGTCAAGGTTCATTTTTGTGGAGTGGTATGACCTTTGAACGATAATGGATGAGGTCGGATCTTTCCCGACAAAGATATCAGTCATATCGAGAATGGTTGCTTATCGAGAATTTAAGCAAGTTCTTGTCTACCAAGAGTTGAAGAAAAGATTCAAGCGGTTCATTTTCGGACACCAGAGAAACCTGCCGGAACATCTCAAGTTCAATGGGCAGTTGGTCCATTATTTGTTGTTGCGATGCGTCAAGGGGGATAAGATGCGTCATGAGATGTGATTTTGCGTTAACAACAAGACTGTCTATTTTGCCTTGAAATAATTTTGTTTGATCACGGGGTTGAACTGCTCATCATACCCCAGTGAATCAAAAATAAAGAAGATGTTAGACAAGGGGGAGCATTTTTGCTTTAAGGTGATGAAAAATAAAAATATTATGGCAGCCAACTTGTTACACTTGATCAGAGGAAATAAGCTAAACGAGGAGCAGAAATTTAAGTACGGTTTACTATGGTTCTTGCACACCATATTGCTTGCAAAAGATTCGACGAAGATTGTGGACACAAAACTGATTTGAATGGTCGATTCTTTGAGTTTCTTCGAGAATTATCCATGGGGAAAAAAGACATTTCAACTGACCCTGGACTATATGAAGAAGAAAATTGACCTGAAGAAGAAGAGGAAAGTATTTGATGAGAAACAGAAGGCCTCCTATGCTCTATTCGGATTTCCCTGGGCATTCATGGTATCTACCATAAACCCTTTAGTTAGTTTATCATAGATTCTTGTTTTATTTATACTCTTTCATAGACTCTGAGTTCTTTTTTCTCTGTTGTACTGATTACAGGTTTGGATGTACGAGGCCTTTCCTCATCTTGGAAAATTTATTGGAAAATCAACGGATGAGCCCTTTCTCATTCCCCGCATCCTCAGATGGCACACTACAAAAAGTGACCAGATAATTGAAGGCAACAAATTCAAGTACAAAGAAAAAGTTACCGAGGTATGAACTTATTTTTTATTATGCAATAATAATTCTACTGTTGCATAAAATGTTATGTAATTGTTAATTGATATTTTATAGAACGAGCACCCATACATCATCCCTACTGTTCATGAGATGAAGATGGATTACATGATTACCTTTGATCCATATACGGATGAGGTGAAGAATAACGTCCTCGATGGCTTAAAGAAAGAGTTAGAAGTGGAGATTGTCCTTATTTCAAATGAGGACAGTGATGATGACGCGAATTTGGGTGGTAACTCCGTTGAAGTATGTGTTGGTGATGATGATACTCCAAGCACCTCCAAAGATGAAGCGGGCACCTCATCCCTCAAGGATATTCATAAGCGTGTTGCTGCACTCAAGAAAGCAGTGTTGGATATTGCTGCCTATATTAGAGAGAAAAAATTGAAGAAAAAGGAATAGGATGAGCGACAACACAAGCGAGGTAAATTCATTAAATAATTGATATTGTTAATGAATTTTTAGCTTTAAATATCAGTAACCCTTTGTAATATGATGATACAGTGCATGTGGATCTTCGTGAATCGGAGAGGAATGAAGAAGAAGAAAAAAAGAGCAAAATAGATGAGTTGGCCTCTGTTGTGGCAGAAGAGGAAAAAGAAGAAGAAAAGAAGGATGAAGAAGAAGAAATGAAAGAAGACAAGAGCCAAGAAGAAAGTGTAAAAGAAGCAGCTGCAACTGAAAAAGAAAAGTTGAAAAAGAAGTAGCAGTAGTTGAAGAAGAATGCAAGAAAAAAGGAGGATATGTAGTTAAAGAAGCCAAGGAAAAATAAAAAACCGAAAAAATAGGATCAGCAGTTGATGAAGATAAAGAAGAAGAAGCTAACAAAGAAGAAGTTGATAAAGCTGCAGTTGGTGAAAAAAAAAGAAGAAAAAACTACTAAAGGGGAAGAAAAAAAAGAAGCTGAGGAAGAAAAGGAAGGCCAGAAAGAAGAAACTGTTGAAGGTGAAGGAAAAAAAGAAGGTGAGGAAGAAAAACAAGATGGGTTCATGATATCGTTGATGAAATCAACAACACCTATGTTGATGAGGAGGAAATTTTTTGAAAAAGACATTTGAATTATTTTATTGTTAATTTGTTGAATGATCTGTTTGGTAGGATATTTGAAACTCTTGTTTATTTCATAGAATGCTTAGCTAATCTTTCGTATACTTCTTTCATAGTCTATCATTACCATGCTGCTCCATTTTAAGTTGATTTGTTGGTTGATCGACTATGATTCTATCAAAAACAGTGTTAACATTGTAGAAAAATAGAAGTATTATTATTTATTCAATGTCACTACATCCATGTTACACTTTTTTAAAGAACGAATACTAGCATTATAGAACAAAACATCATTTTTAGGCCATTCTCTCATTCTTCAGCCAAAATTAATTTTGGTTTAAGTTGATCCCTCTCTATTTGGGTATTATGTAGCAATACTTTAAGGTGATACCTTTGTTCTTTGGCGTCTTTGAACAAATTCATAAGAAAATCTCTATTTTCTTCGCATTCTTGGAGCCTTTGTAGTAGATTAAATTTTGCAGAGCCACAAAAATTTGATGTGTCGCATCCCGGACTCAACGTTGATGGACTGCTTAGAGGTGATAGCTCATCGAGCCATTTAAAACACGAGCATTCTCCATTATCCTAGAAAATAAATTATAATTACATAACGATTAACTTAATATTATAAAAACGTCATACAAGGCTCACCTTCACAATTGCATAGTTACAAAATTTATGACCTGGACTTGATTCCGTGCGTGACGTCCTCAAGACAGTCCTATTCCTACAATGACAAATTAGAGTCTTTTTAGAATTGGATGCTTAAGATGTTTGAGACATTGTAGAAGTTTTAAATAAAAACAAAGTTAATAAAATAAAATAATGAGGGAGTAACGACTTTATATATGAAGTAAAAAAAGATGTGGTAAGTGCAAAATTAGTCGTTTGTTACCGTTGGAATAGTAATTTTATTTTTTGGAACTGGGGGTGAAAGTTAATAGACCGTCGTAGATCATGACAAACGTCATCCGTCAACTAGATACTAAAATATACCGTAGACTGGTATCATTTATTGTAGACCTATACCTATACGAGTGCATCGATGGATCTCTTAATTAGGCGTAGACCACTGTGATCTATGTAGACTGATATAGACCAACACTTGGATGTTGTTTCAAAGAGAATAAATAAATTAAAAATAAATATAGGGTGGGTTTCTACACATGTGAGGGAGTGTAAACAAGTCACACAATCATATTAGAGGTTATAAAAATTAGGGGTAGTATATTAAGGAGTGTGTGGATGGGTAATGGTTGAATGTTCAATATCCTAAGAGTAATGTTTCTCAAAGCATAAGTATGTTTTGTGGATATATTTTGTCCAACCACTATCCATTCCACATAATCTTTTGATTTGGGGGTGGTTATTTAAGGAGTATGTGGAATGTGTAGTCATCAAATACAAAATACATCCACAAAACATACTTGTGGTTTGAAAACAATTACCCTTAGGCTATTGAACATTCAATCACTACCCATCCACACACTCCTTAATACACCACTCCTAATTTGTACAACCTCTAATATGATTGTGTGATTTGTTTACACTTCCTCACATGTGTAGAAACCCACCCTACATTTATTTTTAATTTATTTATTCTATTTTAAACAACATCTAAGTGTTGGTCTATATCAGTCTACGTAGATCACAATGGTCTACTCCTAATTAAGCGATCCATCGATGCACTCGTATAGGTGTAGGTCTACGATAGACCATATTAGTCAACGGTATATTTTAGTATCTAGTTGATGGATGACATTTGTCATGATCTACGACGATCTATTAACTTTCACCCCCAGTTCCAAAAAATAAAATTACTATTTATATAATTTTTAATTTAAATCACCAACAATTCAAGATTGTCTATTTAAATCATTTTAAATTTTATTATTTTATACCACCAGCCCCAACACATGTTATTATCAGTTTTAATTTAATTATTTTATTTCAACTGCCCAAAACCTGTTATTATCAGTTTAAATTTTTTTTAATTTAATTATTTTATTCCAACAGCCCAAAACATGTTATTATCAATTTAAATTATTTTTAATTTAATTATTTTATTCCACCAGCCTAAAACATGTTATTATCAGTTTAAATTATTTTTAATTTAATTATTTTATTCCACCAGCCCAAAAACTTGTTTGTATTATCTATTTTAATTTGATTGTTGCTCCATTGATTCACATGATCGATGATCGAATACTATGTCGGGTCAATGATAGACTAAGTATGTGATCGAGCATAGACTCTTTATATGATTGACGAGAAACTGTTTATGTGATTTGTTTTTACAGATTTATTCACTGCAGATTCTAATACAAAAAATAACAATAACAAAAAAGAGGGAAATTCAATTTGAAAACAAAAATTCTTTGTTCATTGCATAATCATAGGATTTTTTGGCACATCGGCCAGAACAAGCAAAATAAGTAGAAGTTTTCTTCTAACAACAATCGTATAAGAAAACTTCTTCTGCACTGAACACAAAATAAAAACTAATAAACATAAAAGAAAATAAAAAAACTAAACAACAGATTTTATGGGGATGCTGTGGGTGGTGATGTAGTCAGGGACATCCATTTCGAGCCTTTCTAGAATTGCCCTCAGGAAATGAGTAATTCTATGGAGTTTCCGCTTTAGGTAGATGCGGTCTTGACCCATGCCATAGAACATGCGATCAAAATTATTCCTTAGAAGAAGGAGGTCATAGAGCCTTGGGGGAACACGTCTGACATGGTGCAGGGCTATCCTTCTTGGAGGCATATTTTTTGATTTGGGTTAAGAAGAAGAAGAAGAGGGTTTCTGATATTGGGTTTAGGGACAACTGATGGGTTACATTGAAATAGGAACTCTACTTATAGACCAATAGATGTAGTCCTTTCATATATCTACCCAATGATCAGTCGATGTGTGTCAGAAGAGAAAACGTTTGGTTTGCGTATACCAACGGTTTTTCTTATGAACAGACGTTTCTGCAGCTTTTCATTAAATGAGAATGGGAAACAATGATTCATTACATCGATTGGAGAGCTAAGGAAGTAAAAAGACCAACGTAGCATGTCTGATAAGCAATCATATAACCAATACATAATATTTGATAGACTGTAGCAATGATATACCATAGAATTTACATAGTCTATCATAGACAATGTGTTAAGTCGATTACAACTGAAGGTTAAATTCTACAAAAATGAACATTTATCCCTTAAAACAGTAGCTTTACAACTGAAGCAAAAAAAAAAAGTTGTCTACGATTTGTTGGCCATTTTATATATGGTTCTTTTGTTCTCGAATTTCTTGCATATCGAACACCTATTCCTCCTTTTAGAATTGAATGTCTCACCCACACCTTTAGTGTATTTGACTTTATTCCTTTCAAGTTTACGATCGTAGGGGGTGGAGAAATCTTACTGTCTTGCACTTCCTGTGGCACAGTCCATTCGGCCTCTGGAGGGACAATAGCTTCTGAGTACGCGAGGAGGTAAGTTTCATCTTTATAAATTGGCAATGAGTACTTGTAGATGGAGTTTCCATAACCTACGCCATCGCCATACTTTTCTCCCAAAGCTCCCATCGCATGTTCGCACGACATTTTCACCAAGTCAAATTTCTGACAAGAACAACTCCTCTCCAACAGATTAACCTTGGCAGTAACGCCACTGCCGAACATCGTGAATTGGTCGAGACCCCCGTTTGCATTAGTCACATACAAGGAATCGCTCGCACTCTTATTATCCCTTAGAATCCTTTCCGCATAAGGCACAAATATGTTGTTTTGACCATCGACAAAGGCATGCCGCTCCCTAATTTTTTCACCAAATTTTATAGCAATTAAATTGAATATGTATGACACGGGTTACTCCCGTTCATCCATCAACACTGAGTTGAGTGACTCGGCGATGTTTTTGGTCATCACATCGTACCTATTTTCCGAAAAGTGTGCTCTACTCCATTTCTTAAAACCAAGAACATTTTCAAGGACATGTGCTGCCTAGGGGCTATTATTCTTCAATTCGGCAAAATGCTCGCTAAATTCATCAGCAGTATACACCTTTGCCGTGGCATAGAACAGATAAAGATGTTCTCCACAGTGCTGATTTACGTGCAGATTTTCAGTGAGGTGCCTCATGCAAAGTCCATTGTGTGCACAACTGTAAACACAGGAGAAGGCATTGGCAATGCTGATGTTCCTGTCGGAGAAAAACACATAGATCTGGTTCATCTTCTATGATAAACTTCAACTTCTGGAAGAAGAACGTCCAAGAAGAATCGTTCTCTTTATCGACGACACAAAAGGCAATTAGAAAGATCTAATTTTCCATGTCCTGTGCAACTGCACTCAGCAACACGCCCCCGTACTTTCCATATAAATATGTGCCATCGATGGTAATTACTTTTCTCATGTGGGCATATCCTCATATTCAAGCTCCGAATGCTAAGAAGTAGTAAAAGAACGCTCTATTAATCTGGTTTACCATGATAGAATAGGAAGACACTGGATTCAACAACTCCACCATGTGGAAAAAAGTCGGCAAGCAAGCATATCCGTGCTCCAGTGTCCTACGAATGCTATTCTTTGCAATTACACTTCCTTTCCAACATCCAATAGCTTGCGTGGCAATGCAAATCCTTGAACACAATCCTCTGTATTTTACTTATGCTTAGACCCTTACCATCCCAAAAATAATTTACGAATAGTGAAACAATCAATTCGAAACATAATCTCTTATGCCTACGGGTGGCATGTTCAACACCGCACGTGTGCAACCCGACATACTTGTTTATGCGAAATCTGCACGAGGTTTCATACTTCATTGCCCTCAACAACCAGCCGCAACCACGAGATAAGCATTTTGCCTTCAAGAATTTAGAGCTGTTTTTCTCCAAACAATAATCAAAACACTGCCTCACCGCTACTACATCTAGTTGCATTTTGAGATTTTTCTTGTCGGCAAATGTTTGATCGAGATGGAAATTGGCTCCGTCGTTGAAGGAATATCCCGGTTGTGATCCCGTTCCACGGTCTTCTTCGTCGTCTTGCGAGTCCGATGAAACCTCTTCCATATGCATAGGATCATCTTCCGTATTAATAGGTTGATCGCCATCGTTCTCGTAATCACTAAAATTATCATCGACTATCGAGTGCGGAGGTGAGGGTTCTGATGAATTTACTAGTCCTTCGACGGACCATTTATCCTCAAAATAGGCCTAAAGCCATCTGCATCGACATCCATCGTGTACATCAGCACACGTACATCACTACTTATGATTGTAGGATTCACCTTTTCCATCAAATTCATTAGATAACTAATCACCACGTCGCCTGACACACAATTTAGATTCCCGCTCTGCATTACGCTTCCAACCAATTCATCGAATGAACTATTGCGGCGAACAACAATGAGGATTGTCACCTTCGTAAAAGATCTCCATTTCCAGCATTTGGGAGTCTACAACTATTCTCCCATGAAATCACCAGAAACCAGAATAAATTTTGCAATAAACATCATGGAATTAGGCTTTGGTCTACAGTAGATTATGCTTATGGTCTATATCGGGTTATATTCACGGTCGATGAATGACGATCAGTGGTCGATGACTGGACAGCTATTCGTACGAAAATCGTGAAATTACAAATAATGCTTCTAATCTACGATCCTTGGATTTATGTAATAAAGAAATGAACTTGGAGTCGCCTGAGCTGCTGTAATGTACTTTCTAAAGTGGTTTTGAGTAATGTGATTGGTTTCAAGCTTTTTAACAATGGTGGAAAGTGTTGTGTTTGAGAAGATACCAAACAAATGGGGTAACAATGGGTGCAATGGACAAGCTTATGATGTTTGTGGACTGATTTAGAGCTAATCGCCAGAAATAATGCCAAAAAGGTGATCGGAATCAGAGCTTTTTGTAGGGAAAACAACCACCTTCTATTTTTAGCTTTTGGATTTTTTTTATTTTATATTTTTGGAAACCTAAATATTTTTATATATATAATGGTGGATGATGGAGTGGGTTGAAGTGTATTATTTAAAACTTGTGGATGAATTTATTAAGTTGGAAGTATTGGGTTAAAGTGAATTATTATAAAATTTGTGGGTGAAGTTGTTAAGTTGGAAAAGTTAATGATGATGTGAAATTAAGTGTCTTTTTGGCAAACAATTCATTAAGTTTGGAGCTTTGTAAAAAAAGTTTTCCATGGTGTCCTTTTGGCAAACTTGCCCAGCTCTGAAGATCTGAACAGTCTTGTACACAGCGCCATACACAACAAATGAACCAGGATACTTGGTTGGTATTTTTTTCGCCAAACTTTCCAAACCCACGTTATAATTTTTAACCATTTTATTCATCTTCCCATAACATTTATTAACCGGTGCACCAGGCAAGAGGGTCCTTGCCGGGACACAACCAACGGGGCCTAATGAAAACAAGGCAATTCGACGACCCCCTAACTTGAAAATTTGATAAACAAAGTTTCTAACTTGATTTAACATGGCCAGAACATAGGTATCTGGGGTAAGTGTTGGGGAATCAAATGGATAGAAGTAGCTGAAGATGTCATTGGAGCCTGATTCAAAGAAGAAGAGTGATTGTTGGATTTGTGTCTTGTTTATGTGGTTTTGTTGGACTAAAGTTTTGAATTGTTGGAGTTGATCTTCAAGTGGTGTCACTCCCTATATGTTTCAAAAATAAAGTATTAATATCAAGCAAGTAATATGGTAAAAAATGTAGCAAAGCCATAAAGTTGGTACTCCCTGAGGTTTCAGTTTCAAAATAGTTGGCCCTTGTTGACTTGTCACTTTCTTTAAGAAAAAATTATTAGCGTTTTATTTTACCAAATTAGTCTTATTAATTATGCTTTGAAAATATAAATTTGAGTATATACACTTCGTTTAGTCATCTAATGGTAAGAGTATTAATATTGAAAGAACATAAAAATATTGTTTTGATTTCATAAAAGTGACAACTAAATTGAAATAAATATTTTTAAAAAGAGGGCCATTTATATTAAAAAAGAGGAAGTATATATAAATAAAAAGATTTAATAATATATATAAATAAAAAGATTTAATAAACACAAATTATGAATTTATATGCACTATCAGTGTATAAACTATTTATCCCATCCAATTATGCTATCTTATAAATAATTAAATCTTCATAGCACATCCAATTATGCTATCTTATAAATAATTAAATCTTCATAGCATGTCTGATGTGATAACATGAAAAATAGAATAATAAGCTATTATAACTAATTAAATTGAATTGTTAGAGTAAAAATTATCTATATTGTCGATGCATGTAACCTAAATCCTCAAATTATGCTGTGTCTTGACTCCTATACATTGGACGTGGTAGAAGTCTTTTTACACTGCTAAAGTAATTTAAAAAATAATTATAAGTAATTGCAAAAATAAGTCAGATAACTTACTATAATAGGTAAAATTATAGTGATAGTATAAAATTATATGATGACACATCACATATAATAAAACAAGCAAGTGCAAAATTTACTCACTGATTTAAGAAGCTCACTCAAGCAGCTGATATGTGGCCAAAAATGCATATGTTAAGGGAGAATCTTCAATATATTTTGTCTTTTAGAATATGCCTAGAGATGGCTCTTCTTGTTTGGATAAGAGCCAGTTACCTAATTTTAGAATTTTTTTCATCACCTAATTTTAGAATTCCGTCAGATAAAGATTGTTTTTTTGTTGTTGTTGTTGGGCTGAGGTATATACCATGGTCAATCCTTTCCTATTTTAACAAGGATGATCTCATCATCCTTCTTTCAGGACTTATCCCAAGACCACTGTGATTGATAAAGAGCACACCAAACCTCAAATGGATGACTATGATTTATGTGACGTTTAACCATGATTTTTTTTTATTTTTTGTATGGATTTTAATTTCAAGAAATATATTTTGTCATGAAAATTTTAAAAAATTTCAGAATTCAACGTGACGGTGGATTTATTCTAGAATTTTCAAGAATTTGAAAAATACTTTTCAACACAAATATTCAAAAACAAATCCATTTGATATTAATGACCAAATACAACTGCAATATCAAATATCATTTTCCAAATTGAAAACAAAAATTACTTTTTTTTTTCAAATGCTCACAATTTTCTAGCCAAATATCCCCCTATGAATTCTGCTTCATTCTAGTTTAACTTCTTTTTCTCCCCGTTTATTTTTAATAAAACTCTCATCTCATGGCACCCCACTCCCCATTCTTGTATGCCTAAGATATTTTCTAATCTCCACCAATTTTGGATTTGAGTGTAGTTAGTACAAAATTACAGATAATGTCAAAAATAGTTAATTGTGATTGTTGAGTTGAATTTCGATTCGATCTAGGTCTTAAAGAGATGTGATGCATCTTATAACATTATATTTAATTTTAATATTTTTTGTTTCAAGCCAGGTATATGTTATATTCTTTGGATTTCGATTAATTAGGATTCATTTTTTTTAATTAAAGAAGAAAGCATTACCTATAATAATGGCTCCTTTTGTCAGGGTGTCACTATACTCCTTCATTATTTTGTTAATTAAAGAAGAAAGCATTCCCTATAATAATGGCTCCTTTGTCAAGGGTGTCACTATACTCGTTCATTAAAGAGTAGCGAGGTGCACTAAAACTTTCTTTGTGCATAGGGCTCGGGGAAGAACACTATCAAAAGAATGTATTATATGCGGTCTCACCTTGCATTTCCTCCTTCATTAGAAAATTATATTGTATATATAGGCAAAGAAAATTATAATGCATATGTACTATATGTTGATTTCCTTTACTTGTTTATATATATATACATATATATATATATAATGAAAACGAAGTTAAAGGTAGTCCGGTGTACTAAAGCTTCCGCTATGTGCATAGTACGGGAAAGGACCCTACCACAAGGGTATATGCAATACGAGGATCCATGAATGAGGCGATGTAGAATTCAAGTGTTCCAAATCCTAGAATGATATGCCAACAAGTTGACGTAGAGTGCAGTTATAGGATAAAGAGTCATAACAGAGAACAAAGGTATAGATGAGATCTAGAGTGGATAAATGATTTGTATAGGTGATAGGGACAAAGTTAAGCTACATGGGCTGAGTTAGCTAAGCCAGCCTAAGGTTAGCTAATCTTTCGTAGATTGTTTTTGATTTTGAGTTGCTGCTTTGTATCGTTGATGATTGGTGTTTAATAAAGTTTTTTATATTCACCCAAAAAAAAAAATTCAGTCTCAGACATGGGCACCATACCAAAGATAAAAATTCTACTTCCGAAATTAAAGTACATAATCTCTAACTAAGATTTAAGGGCGTAGGAATCTTCCCATCACAATCATTAATGATACTTTTAAGGTGTCATACGTGCAATTTTGGTTTACCAGTGGGCTATGAGACATGTAATTGTTTGGATAAATTGACTATGGTCTATGTTTATCCCCCCACCCCCATTCCGGTCATTGCAAAAAAAAATTAAACAAAGAAGAAAATTGGGGAGATATATGTTGAATTTACCTATTGGAAAATCGCAATAATACAAAAACTATTCTTACCATATCCTGATTTGTTGGTCGTAGAACACCGCTACCAGCACTAGCAAAGTTGATGCCATTTGCTGGATACTCTTTCCTACTTCCATTTACCAGCTCAAGTTGTGCTTCCAAAAATGGCCTTTGTATAGGAATCCCAATAAATTCAGCTGCAATTTTCCACCAAAGAAAATTAACAAAAGTGTTGCCAAATTATATGATGACCATATGACAATGATCAGCCCGCCTAAAAAATAATTATACTTGTTATCAATGGGATTAGGGGTACGTTCAGAAAATATATCGAAGAGTTAGTGTGATCTGCAGTATAAGGGTTAAGACATCTAATTTTTAGTGTAAATTCAGATACTAATTTTTCAACTTTTAATAAAGAATTACATAAAGTACTATTAACCTCAATTTTTTATAAAAAAATTATTTTTGAAGAAAAAGGAATTACCTTATAACAATGGACTACATAATAATTTTTATATCGTTAGTGTAATTTAATATGTTCTAAGAATTTAATTGCCCTCAATTTTCAGTTTACTAATTTAATATGTTAGTGAAAAGGAGTCTCGAGTGTTAATTTGGTGAAAATAATTTTTTTTAAATGATATTCTTATTGAGTCCGGAACATCAAAAATAGCCCAGTAGAATTATTTATTTGCATTTATGAGATTCCAAACGAATTTCAAAGTTTCGAGATTCCAAATGAATTTTGATGGTTCGATCGGAGACTTGGCATGTTGTCTAAGTTGTTGGTGCTAAGTCTCATCCGGTGCAACCTCTTAAGAATCCATATGATCTCTAAAGTGGCCAATGGACCGCTTAAGCAGACAACCGATGTGTTTCCGTATCGCTAAAGCGATCATCTTTCCGCTATAGATGAGGTCACTTAAGAGACAATGAGCTGCTTTAGCGAAGGCCGACCATGTCTCGCTTGGTTGCTTTAGCGACGTCCCATCTGCTTAAGTGGTGATCATTTAAGCGATCATTTAGTTTTTTTTTTAGCCAAATACAGAAAGCTGACCAATTTATTAATAATCCAAAACAACAATACAAAGATATAAACATCGGCCCAATAAATACAATTCCATACTTGAGTAGTTCAGACAAGACAAAAGAAAAATATATTTACACCCAAATTAGGAAAGCCCTAAAAGCCTCTATATACACTAACACCGATTAACACACATTAAAGATAAGCTTGAGTGAATGCATTTGGATGCCCAAAATTCCCACGAACATCATGAACTCAAGCTTAGGGAAGACTTCTTCAGCTCATCGCAAGTGTACCAGCTATCCATTCTAAGGTAAGATTATTAGGGCTCCTTATTTAGGACAAACAAAGCTTTAATAGATTTCTCACTCTTTTCTTCCCTTCAACAAAATGATCTCAAAAGAGTTAATACCACCGATGAAATTTCAAATCTAAGTTATACACCCTCTCTATGATACGAGAATTCTCCTTTTCTTGATGTTTTTGAACTGGTTTGTTAATGTTGTATCAACTGTGTTCTTTCTTGTGTTTGTCTTTGCATTAGATTAAAACTCTAACTCTGTCACTTCTTTATTCTTAGATATGGATTTTTAATTTTTCCAACATAATAATCTTCCTTGCTATTTCCGAGACTTCCTAAATAGAATTAAATTGGAGATTAGTATAACCTACAAAATAAAAAACAGGGTTAGTAAATAGATCAGCCAACTGATTTCCTTTCTTTAATGTATGCTTCATGTTTACTGATTTATTGTTCATTAAGTGTTTAATCCTCTTAATCTCTAGAGAGATTCACCAGGTTACTTCCCATATGCCATTAAGGATTTTGTTGAGAATTAGGGAATCCGTTTCTTGGTCAATGAAAATTAATTATGCTCTACACAATACTCCAGTCCTAATCTCATTGCTATCACTTCAGCATAAATAAATTCCCCTGCCATATTTCTGATACAAAAACCACTAGCACTAGGATTCGGGTTTCCTTTTTTAGCCCCATCAGAATTGCACTTATCGCTCCTTTCTGGATGTTTCCATCTAATCATAGAGCTACTAATGATAAAACTATAATCTTTTAAAAAAATCACCATCATTATCCATGTATCTAGGATATCCTGAATCCAAGGGTATTTGATTTTGGTGATCATCAAAATATTTCTATTAATCTTTAAAACCATAGCATTCCTTGACATATTACTTCTATTTTTTATTTTGCTTATTCTCCTCCACACTTTCATATTATGAACGCTGGAACAACTGTTGTTCCCAAGCGCACACACAAGTATATGTGGTCTCACCAAGTAGTAAAGTGGCCCTTTAGAATCCAAGTATCGATCCCACAGGGACTAATGTTAAGCAACTATCCAATTTTAGTTTAACTATAGAGATTAAAGTGGTGTAAAAGTAACCAAAAGAATTTAAGAGTTGTAAACTAATGTAAAGTAAACAATGCGGAAAAATAAGAGTTTGGACAATCAATAAATAGAAACCCGAGGTTAAAGGTCCGTGAACAATCATAATAAGCTATTGAAATTCTTTGGTTAGATTACTTATCTAGGTTGTTGATTAACGGGGTTGATTTTATGGTCATGGTCTCTCGAACCTCTAATCACCTATCTATCTTAGCCCCACAACTACATCATTGAGCGGGGATGTAAAAACTAAGCTAAACAAATTTATATTTCATCCCGTAGAGAACCAAATAAGGCTTCTAGGTATATCTATATCCTAGACGCTAATTCAAATCCCTTATTTAATAAAAGAATAAGAATCTTACTCTATTTACCTCCACGTTCTATCCTCTTATTTCTCTTATCCAGATCAAAAAGATAAAATAGATGTATTCTAAGGATATCTAATCCTTAAAATAGTTATAACAAGTATAAATAAACAAAAAATATTATAACCAATCAAAACCAAATCAATTCAACTAATAGTAATCATGTTCTTGGACTTAACACTGGAAAGGAGGCTTTTAGCCACTCATGGACATAACTGTAATCACCATGGAAGAATACAAGATAAAATCCATAAACAAACTAAAGTAAAATAAGAAAAAACTAATTTAAGTATTTTACATCCCCTCTCCAAATTTCAAAGCCATCCAAGCTGTATAACATCAAGTTCAAGTGTCCTATTTATAGGAGGACAAAACTGCCAAAATTGACCTAGGGTCTGCGTCGCGGAGCTCAAGATGGGTACTAGGGTGCACGATGTGCCCTCATCAGTGAGACACACTATTTTTGTTATTAGGGATATATATATGTGTGTAAATCTACTAATATCCATGGATTGGGTTGTATACGCGCCATGGACATCCAAAGTGTCCGTTTTACATCAAATCTTGTCCCATGCTTTCATTGATCCTATTCTAATACTTTTTGTATTGTTTTCACTTGATTTACATATTTTATATCATTCATATATCATAATAATCAAATTATAAATCATCCTATAACATTAAACACCACAAATTAAAGCTAAAAAATATACAGAATCCACAACGGTGAACTAAAAACATAAGCTAGGAACTAGTTTCGTTCTATTAATCTTTAGCTTAGTTTTTTTACTCTTGGATCAATTGAAATTTAAAGATTATAAACAAGTTTTTCCACATATAGTTATACAATCAAACCATTATGAACTCATTACACATACTAGAATCCATCGATATCAACTAGAACAACACCTAGCTCTAGATAGTAACACTAGTTTTCTCATTTGAACTCTAAATTACCAAATTGAGTACAAAATTATTTGAAAGACACCTTAAACATTGTAATCAAGTACATAAACACTTATATCATTATTCACTCATTAAGAACACAAGTAGTCCTCAAAACAAGACTAAACAAGCCCGGATAACAACTTTGAGGTACATAAATCCACCTCAGATCCTCACCTCACACTTAAAGCCTTGTTCGTACTTGAAAAAATCTTTAATCTAAGCATCATAAGATGATGTGACTCTATATGATACGATAATAATCATGGATATGGACTTATGAGAGTTCATGTTGGATCCGAGCCTTGGAGTGTGCAATTGAAGTGTAAGAGAGGCCCAAAATGTACCCAAAATTAGTACATAACTTACACTTGATGGGAACCCACTCTTTGAAAGGCCTTTTGGTCATTTTAACTTATATTTTGTAATAGCTATAACAGAAATATTGTAGGGCTTTTGGACTTAGTTTTGGTTGAATATTGAAGTTGTAAACACTTAGAAAGACAAGTCCTCTCTCATTTAGAAGGCTTGGCCGAAACTAGGGCAAGATCTAGTGTAGAATCTCTAGTGATTGTATTTTGCATGGAAACATGGATGCTAGAGGGGTGGAATCCGATCTTGTGTCACGTAAGATATATGTGAATCATTGTGTGTGGTGTTAAGGGTACAAGAGTGGAATATGCTCTTGGGTTCTTAATATTATACCTTTGTGTAGTCTATCTATCTATCCCTTTTCGTTTATTATAATTTTTGTAGTGTTTGTTCTAGTTTTTGTAATTTGTAACTTGTTGTTCTTGTTATAATATTTTTGTTGTTCATCTTGTACTCATATTATTGTTGATAATCATTGTTTGGATGGATTTTTTGGTGTTAAAACACACCTTTCATCTCGTTATTGTTTTTCCATTGTTGAATCCGATTGTGGTCTCCAATCGGTCGAAGAATCCCTTTGATTAGTGGACTATTTTGGGGTGTGTTTTTATGTGTTCTTGATCATTCTTGTATCATTTGGTATAAGAGCATGTCTTAATATTGTTCCCACAAGATCAATCTTGGGCTCGTAAACTTGAAAATAAAAAAAAATAAAAAATTATTGAAAACTAAAAATTTCAGAAAAATAACAATCTATCCATTGTTGTTGTCTTGGACGAAATTGTGTTCTTGTGGTGTTCTTGGCCGAGATTGTTTGTAAGTATAGATATTGGTGTCTTTTATTTTTTCTAGTTTTTCTAAAGTGTTGGTTTTCTTGTTCACTAGAACTTTGACCCTAGATGTAAACTTGAGCTTGAACTTGTTGAAGTGTTATTGTGAACAAAGATGGTCGTGTGTTGATCTTGTTGTGAACTTGAACTTGGCCGCCCCTTGTTGAACTTTGTTTTTGTGGTTTTTTTCACTTTGGTCGCGTGTTTTTAGTGTTGTTCTAAGCTTGGACTTGTATTGTTGTTGAGTATTGGTGGCCTAAGGACAATCTTGTTGAAGTTTTTGTAGTCTTGGCCGTGTGAAACATTATTGTACTGGAGTTGGCCGTGTGGTTGTGGATCTTGGTGATTGTTGTTGAATTTCTTGGTGATTGTTGAAGTGTTCTTGATGTTCTTCCCAACCTTCATACCTTGTTAAAATAAAGTGAAAGTTAGATTCAAAAAGGTGAAGGAAAAGGTGTGAGAACTATGTTAGTCTTGAAAGACTTACCATCACTCAACGACTAGTCAATCACATCTCAACCATTTTTCATAAAATAAGGGTCCATTTTTAAGGAGAAGTACACAGAAAGTCAAGTCTTCCTTTTTTAAATTAAAAAGAAAAAGGATTCAAAGACTTATAATTCCCTCCTTAACCAATTCCCACTAATTCAAAATTGTAAAATTGATCAAGAATTCCAAATTTGGAACATAAAATTGTTGAGAACCAAGGCCAATCACGGACTTCCACATCACCAATTACTGTTCACCAAAAAATTTTAAGCTCAAATTTTGATCTTTTAGTCTCATTTTTTGTATTTAGTTTCGTTTGTTGATTCCAAATCTAACTTACAAGCTAGTACTAGATTGTAAGTTAGTTTTGAAATCGTTCTTCGTGTTAACTTTCCTTTGTGTTTATTAATTATTTTGAGTCATTGTAATACGTCGTTGTGTGTTTTTACTTACTCTTGGGAGTCATTGTAAATGTTGGATTAACCTCTCAACACCATTTGGAGTACAAGTAAGCTTACAACACTTATGAGATTGAGAGTGAGGGATCCAAGAGACACGAAATAAAAAAGAGCGAGTGAGGATATTTTGTACAACTAACGTGTTTTCTATTTTGTAGGTAACTCCTTGGACATAATGGACATAATTTTGGCCCACCTTGATGCTATTTCCCAAGAAATAGCTAAGGCAAATACGTGTCTTGAAAAGTTGGGCTCGGATATGTATACTATACTTGAGAGGGTGGATCGAGTGGAGAGTCAAAGTAATTCTCATGTTTCTACTTCCGAAACTTTACCTCCAACAATCAATCCTCCAAAATCATCACTAAATGAGATAAACATAAGCCAAGCCACCAAATGTCCTCCAACCCGAGACCTATGTATGTCACTTCTCCCTCAATTCGATCAAGTCCAACAAGAAGGCTTGGAAGCTAATCTCCTCCCATCCAAGCTCCACAACCGAAGCTCTACATTACCAAATCAATCCTTTCATCTGAAAATCTATTTCACCTAAACCGATATGTACATATAGAGTAGTGTGGTAGAAAGGAACATGAGGGACATGGAGTCTATAATGATGCGTATATGATGGAAGAGAAGTTGAGGGAAAGATGCAGGGAACCCCAAGGAACCCGCCACCAAGAAAAGAGGTGGGATGTGTTTAGTGATTTCTTTGTCATTCACTATATGTTTCGGATGAGGATGAAGACAAGGCTCAAGATGGAGAGGAAGCCGAGGTTCAAAATAAAGATGTTGGTCGAGACTTATTATTATTGATCACTCAGATTCTTCATGTTTTATGGACTGTTTTGGACTTGTTTTTGTGACTTGTTTACGAACTATTTTGAGTAGGTTTCCTATAAAGTGACTAATTGAACGAGGAAAAGCCATGAATCTGTGGAAAAATTCCTCTCAAGATGGAGAGTATGATACGAGAATAATCACGGATATGGACTTATGAGAGTATGTGTTGGACCAGAGCCTTGGTGTGTGAAATTGAAGTGTAAGAGAGGCCCAAAATGCACCAAAATCAGTCCATAACTTACACTTGATGGGCGCCCCCTCTTTGAAGGGCCTTTTGGTCATTTTAACTTATATTTGTAATATCCATAATAGGAACATTGTAGGGAATTTAGAATTACTTTTTTTTATTGACGATTAAAGTTGTAAACACTTAGAAAGACAAGTCCTCTCTTCTTTAGGAGGCTTGGCCGAAACTACTGCAAAATCTAGTATGTTATCACTAGTGATTGTATTTTGCTTGGAAACATAGATGCCATAGAGGTAGAATACGATCTTGTGTCACGTAATATATAGGTGAATCATTGTGTGTGGTTTTGAGGGTCCAAGAGTGGAATAGGATCTTGGGTTCTTAAGATTATACCTTTGTGTAGTCTATCTATCTATCCCTTTTATTTTATTGTAATTCTTGTAGTGTTTGTTCTAGTTCTTGTAGTCCGTAACTTGTTTTTCTTGTTATAACATTGTTGTTTTTCATATTGTCTTTATATTGTTGTTGATATTCATAGTTTGGACGACTGTTTTGGTGTTAAAACATACCCTTCATCTCGTTATTGTTGTTTTCATTGTTGAATCCGAGTGTGGTTGCCAATCGGCCCAAGAATCCCTTTAATTAGTGGACTGTTTTGGGGTATGTTTTTGTGTATTCTTGGTCATTCTTGTATCACTCCACACTTCTATTACAAGAAAGACATTCAAGCTAGTACTACAATGACTACACAAAATGCAAGTTCCTACACTAAGCATGTTACAAACACAACTGACAGTTCAAGAATACTATAAAACATACTAGTCTCAAGAATTGACTCACCTAGATGGAAAACTCATCCATATTGTTCAATCAAAGACATCATAAAAATCACCAAACTATCATCAAATATGTTCCCACATAATAAGAGGTTTACCCATAATCACTCATAATAATGCAATTTATTATAAATTGGGTACATGAATCAAATTACGCTCACTCTCACAAAAAATTCTCAAGTTACACAAGATGAAACATAGGCTTTCCCTTAGTGTAGTACTCCACTAATATCAGAACGATGAAACTTAGGATCAAGTAGGTCTTTAAGGGTTGTATGTAGTCTAAGGGATGGGTAGGAACTATTTTGATCAGGAATAGTGACTATCTTCCCTAAGCGCTTTAATACATCACACTTTTCATTAAATTCACCTTTAATAACCGATTTCCACCACTTTTGTCTACCCCTATCTTTTGTTTTGACTTATCTCCTTAAGCCATTCACATATACTATGGTGGGAGTATTATCGATTAATTCATGATTCAATTTTACCCTTCTTCACACGCACTTTACGGTTACGCACCCCTATGATTGTCACCCTTAACTTAAGCAATTTTCCTTAGTTGAGGTGCACAATATCCAAGGAGGATTAGGGCCAAAATCGGTTCATTGTAATATAAATGAGCTAAAAATGTGAATTTACTTAGCAAAAATTTCTCTAACTCCCAACCACAACACATAAATTATATACACCAACAACTATTACTTTGGAGCTTCACTTTCACCTTTCTCCTACTTGAATTTCAAACTCCTTAATGCAATTAATTTTACACTAAAGAGCTTAAGAGCTTTCAATCAAATTAAGGTCTATCGAAGAAGGGGATATATGCTACATTTGAGGCTGCCAAATAAAATAAGCTAAAGGATCAATGGGGTTAACTATGATTATGGACACTGGTAGGTCAAAAAAGGGTTGAAACATGTATATCAAAGAAATGCCTATATCATCTCCTAAAACCACAATCTTTATTTCACTTTGCATACACACCAGGTAAGTTTTATATATCAAGTATAACAAGTGATATACAACAACCTCAGACATGCATGGAACATCCTTAACTCAAGTAGGATCATTATAGACTCTTAACCAAACAATCACATGAATTCAACATTACGCCAACAAGTACAAGAGTCATAATCAAAAGCCTAGGCATCTAAAAAGTAGTAATTCACACAATCAACATGCTTTTACAATCAAAACAATTGTATCATGAAGTCACACATAGCACCAACAAGAATATCTTACTTACCTAAAATAAATTAAAAATTACTCCTAAAAATGGGAATTTTCCCACCCCACACTTAAAAATCTACTTTTTCCCCAAAGTATACTCAAAAGTAGAGATAGAAATACTCCTTGAGGAATCTAGGACTATCTAGTCGGATATTTATACATCAAGAAGGTCCAGGAACCCCACACTTAGTCTTTGGTTATGCTCCTTATCTCGGGTTTTTTGGTACTCAGACTTCCCATCAGCCTGTGACTCAACAAAATAAAAACTAAAAATACTGAAAATAAAACCTACTTTAACTTTGGTTTCCTCCCAAGCAGTGCCTGATTAGTGTCGCGGCATGACCCGCATTAAATTTTTCCTCCACCTTGAGGATATAAATTTCACCCCAACTTTACATCCATATTTTTGCTTCCCTCATAGGGTGGTGGTACAAAGATGAACGAACCAAGTAATGTATGGTGCATTGTAAACCACTCGTCCTTAAAGTAAGGTATGTTTTTATGGTGCTTATCTTGTGCAAAATTAAGAATATAGGATTTATGATCCTTATCTTCACACTCTTTTACTATTTCAGATGACTCCACAGATATGTCATTATCTAAACATAATATAGAAAATTTCTTTGAATGAGGCCTAACCAATACCAAGTCAAAATTTACACCATACACTACTCACTCACTCTTATTCACCTTCTCAATTTCAGTCTCAAGAGAAAGATGACAGTTGAATGGGTGAAATTTTTGTGTTTTCTCTACAAATTGGCTAGTATCCTCGTATGATTTTCTCTACCTCTGTGGAGATGGTGGTGGTGGTATCTCATTAACCTGTTCAACAACTTTAGTTTTCAAGTGCTCAAACTTCCTCAAATGATCAACAACTTTGTCTGCAACCGGTTAGGGATCCAACTCTGCATTTACCTCCTTATTTGTATTTGTGGGATTTTTATTAAGCTCTTTACCATACATCAAAGTTCTTGCATTTACTTGTTTAGTAGGATCATTGTCACTTGGAAAACCACTTTGAGACCTACCATTTTGTGCCTACAATATCTTCCCCAATTGATTCTCCAACTACTTCAATATTATTTGCCAATTTTTCAGTTCAACAACCAACTATTTTTGGGTGGCCATATACTTCTTTAATATCTCCTCTATGTTATTGGCATGTGTGTTTTGTTGTTGCTACTGCAACTGCTACTGCTGGTTGTTCGATGATTGAATTGGTGGTTGAGTCTCCACCTTTGATTGCAGGAATTCCCATAATATGTCCTTTGAGCATTGCCCACAAACATCACTGACTAAAGATTAGTAGCACACATAACTGCAAAATGACCACTATTTCCAGAAACCTCACACTAACTTGTGGTGTGCTCCACAGATAGGATAGTATCTACCTCATATTGTGAAGTTTCTTTCCATGCACTTCCATCAAAATCTGAACAAAAATCCTTTCGGTGGGGTCCCCCACAAAAACAACAAGAATCATTATCACTCTAAAACCATCTATCCCAAGCTGCCATATCAAGAAGTGTGACTATAAAGGAAAAGAAAACAAAAAGAATAAACTACTAAGCTATGTACAACTCAATATAGATAAACTAAAAATAAGATACTTTCCTATTTATAATTCCCCAAAAACGATGCCAAAAACTTTTGTGCCCAAGTGCACACGTAAGTGTACGTGGTCTCACCAAGTAGTAAAGTTGCCCTTTAGAAGTCAACTATTGATTCCACAGGGACTATTTTTAAGAAACTATCCAATTTTAGTTTAATTACAGAGAATAAAGTTGTGTAAAAGTAACTAAAAGAGTTTTAGCTTTGTAAACTAATGTAAAGTGAACAATGAAGAAAAATAAGAGCTTGGACAATTAATAAATAGAAACCCGAGCTTAAAGCACTGCGAACAATCATACTAAGGTAATGAACTTCATTGGTTAGATTACTTATCAAAGTTATTGATTCACGTATTTGATTTTATGATCATGGTCTCTCGATCCTCTAATCACCTATCTAATTTAGCCCTACAACTACATCGTTGAGCAAGGATATGAGAACTAAGCTAAACGCATTTATATTTCACCCCATAGTAAACCAAATAAGTCTTCTAGGTATATATCTATCCTAGACGCTAATTCAAATCCCTTATTTTATAAAAGAATAAGAACCTTACTCTATTTACCTCCACGTTCTATCCTCTTATTCCCCTTCTCAATCTCACAAAAATGACAATGGATGTGTTCTAAGGGTTGCTAATACTTAAAATAGTTGTAAAAAGGATGAATAAACAGTCAAATACTATAAAAAATCAAAATCAAATTAATTCAAGCAATAGTAATCATGTTCTTGGCCTTAACCCCAGAAAGGGGACTTTTAGCAATTCATGGACATAACCGTAATCATCATGGATAAAAACAAGATAAAATCCATATATAAACTAAAGTAAAAGAATAAAAACCCTACTGGAAGTATTTACCAGACCCTCTCCAAGTTTCAATGTCGTCCAAGGTATATAACATCAAGTTCAAGTGTCCTATTTTTAGGAGGACAAAACTGTCGAAATTGACCTAGGGTCCGCATCGTGGAGCTCATAGTGGGGACTAGGTTGAGCGATGCTCCCTAATTATGGAAACACACTATTGTGGGTAACTTAGGGAGATAACAATGGGTGTAATTCTCTTAATATCCATGGATTGGGTCAGATACGCTCCATGGACATCCAAAGTGTTCGTTTTACGTCAAATCTTGTCCTGTGCTTGCGTTGATCCATTCCAAGCTTTTTTGTGTTGTTTCCACTTGATTTAAAGATTTTATATCATTCATATATCATCATAATCAACTAAAATGGCATCCTATATCATTAAAAATCCCAAAATAGAGCTAAAAAAAACACAATCCACAACGGTGAACTAGAAACATAAGCTAGGAACTAGTTTCGTCCTATTAACCTTTAGCTCAGTGCTTTGAATCTTGGATTGATTCAATTGAAATTTAAACATTATAAACAAGTTTTTCCACACATAATTGCACAATCAATCCATTATGAACTCATTACACACACTACAATCCATCGAGATCAACTAGAACAACACCTAACTCAAGCTAGTAACACTAGTTTTCTCATTTGAACTTTAAGTGACCAAATAGAGTAAAAACTTGTTTGAAAGACACCTTAAAAATTGTAATCAAGTACTTAAACACTTATATGCACAATTATATCATTATTTACTCATTAAGCGCACAAGTAGTCCTCAAAACAAGACTAAATAAGCTCAGATAACAACTTTGAGGTGTATAAATCCACCTCAAATCAACAACCGTATACAAAAACTTTAATTTGGATCCATAATATGCATTCCACCATATTACCATAGTGTCCTTGAGTTGTAAAAAAAGACCAGTTATTCCTGTCACCCCTGCAAACATTCTCCATATACTATTAGCTACTAGGCATGTAATAAACAAATGATTAAAGTTTTCTTGAGCATTGTTGTTGCAGCAACAACAAATGACTTATACATCTACCTTAATATTTACTAGAACCTCTCCAATATAAATTCTTTTCCTCCATATTCTCAATAGAAGAAAAATGATTTTTAAAGGTATTTCTTTATCCCATATATGTATAATTAGCTCAAGAGGTGTACTACTTTATCTTATAAACTCCACGCACTTCTGATAGAAAACTTTCTAGAATTAGTGAGCATCCACCAGGGTTTATCCCATCCCTCATTGTTATGAATCACTCCAATTAGATCTGCATTTAAATCATAGTTCTAGTTTTCTTGATTCATCAACTAGTTTACCTCATCAAAATCTTCATTAATGTTATGATTAATTGGAAGGTAACCATAAAGATCTCCCAACTAAATCCAGTTGTCCAACCAAATATTAGAATAACCACATCTTGTTTCCCACCAAATCTCCTGATCAATATTATCTCTAGTAATTAACATGTGTTTCTAGCATTAAGACCATCTCTCCCACTCTACCTCCTAGGGTCTATGTCTTTTACAATATTTGATCCATAAAGATTTTGCCCGCAAAGATGTTTTTGTCCTATAATTATGCTATAACTTAACAAAAAGATCCTTGGACACATCAAATAAAGACCTAAAATCCAATCCACCTTCATTCTTAGGTTGACAGATATCAGACCATGCCACTTAGTGTTTTGTCCTTCCCTCTTATTTAAAGTTCCACAAAAATTTAGCAAAATTCTATATATATCATTAATGACACACTAAGGGGAAATAATAGCAAACAAAAAAAATATTGGCATGCTTTGTAAAACATGATTAATCAAGACAGACTTTCCCTCAAGGGATAAGATCTTACTTTTCCATATATTCAGCTTATTCTGCATCTTTTTTATAAGTTCTACAAAGTCATGTTTCTTCTTCTTTGCATGACCAATAGTAAACCCTAAATACATCAAAGGAATCTTACCCTCTCTGAAAATTAGTAATTCTTCTAACTCCTGAATAACAATATTTGTTGCCTTGTTATACATATAGAATAGGATTTTTTTCTTATTAATATTTTGCTCTGACAGTAATTCATACTTTTCTAAAACCTCCATAATTAGTTGCAAAGTATTTTTCTCAGATGAAACAAATAGTATGATGTCATCCGTATAGTCTAAGTGGTTCAAGATGTCACTCCATCTAGGCATGCCAAAGCTCTTAAATTCTCTATTGTAAAATGATCGATTAAGATCCCTAGACAAAACTTTTGCTGACAAAATGAATAGAGAAGAAGAAAGAGAATCTCTTTGTTTGACCCCTCTAGTGGAATGAAAGAAGCCACGAGTTTGTCCATTAATAAGAATAGAATACCAATTGTTACCAACTAGCCTCTAGATTTTATCAACAAACAACCTATTAATACCCAATTTGTACAAGTCTACAATTAATAAATCCCAATCAACTCTATCATAGGCTTTGGCTAGGTCAAGCTTAATAACCATATTTGCAAGCTTCCCTCTTTTTCTAATATCATAGATAATTTCCTGAGCTAATAGAGCATTTTCTATAATACTTCTTCCCTTCACAAAACTTACTGGTGAGGGAAAATAAGATTAGGCGAAAGATTTCCATTCTTTAATGAATTATCCTTGAGATCACCTTAAAAAATTACTTAAACTAATTGGTCTTAAGTCGAAAAATTTTTGGATGACATCTTTTTTAGGAAATAAGACTAATTTAGTATGAGTAATAGATTTTAATAAGGTTGATTAACAAAAAAAACATTAACAACCTCAATAATATCTCCACCCACTATATCCTAGCAAACATAATAAAATGGCCATTGAAGCCATCCGGATCATATGAACTCTCTCCATTCAGCTCAAAGATAGTTTTTTTGATCTCATTTTCATTGGGCATGACATTAAACATAGAATTTTCATTATCATCAATATAGGGAGAAATATGTTGCAGTAATAAAAATTCTTCAGAGGTGGAATTTCTTGATAATTGATGCTGTAAAAATAACAATGCCTTATTATAAAATGATGTTACCAAAACTATACCTCCAAAAAGTATAATACGGTTGCTATCAAATATATAATAAAATAAAGTTTGGGGTCGGACCCATAGGGAATAGGCTAAATTTTTATCTTGAACTTGCTGAAGTAGCCAAAAATATAGAAAGGAAGCAGTAATATAGTAACAGATCTTGATTGTTTTAGGTTGAAATCAATATGAGATGAATACTAGGACTGTGTTCCCCCCGACTTTCTAACTCTGTAGACTTATCGTGCTTCGTCGAACTATCCCAATGCCTAGCATACTGAATTTGACAAGTTATGTATCACTAACCGTCTTGTGAACATCTTTGGTAAATTTTACTCTTTACCTTTTGAGTCTCAAAGTGTCGCCTCACTAACACTTGTCATGTATCCCAAATTAACTATTACCTTTTCAGTGTCAAGTTAATTAGATGAGGGTTGATAGCCTCAAATTACTGTCGTGACCTTCTTTTCCTAATCTCTACCTCTCTTTTGAAGTAAGTATAAAAACAGGCAAGCTCTTAACATCTGTAGTCATTAAGAAAGAAATCAAATTGAAGAAGAACACACTACATGCAAGAATATTTATCAGGAATGACTTTCCACTTCCTCTACTTTGTTATTCCATCAAGGTTCCCATAACCCTAGCTTGGTAGTTTAGCTACTCATGTGACACGACTCAAACTAGGGCCTAGTTATGTCGGGTATCTCAAGTGCAACCAGAACCGGAGACCACCCCCAATACCAAACCATTGACCTCCTTACACTCCATGTCAGATGCATTCAGAACATATAACAAGATAAGAGAATATCAATTTAAAGACATTATGATAAGTTTATAACCAAAACCAATCAATATGAATATCGATACCGATACTGATACCGATACCTCCCATGTCCATAGTAGTCAGAAAAAGCCTCTAATAGAAACCAAAGAATATACAGTTGGGACATGCCCCCGACCATAGCCCAAACCAAAACCAAAACCAAAACCAAAAGGAATAGTAAGGACATAAAGAAATCCATAAAATAAAATGTGGTCTTTTGAAGTATGGAAGCTCACCACTTCAGACTGATTCACAAGATAATCTCAAATCCTAGTCAATGTGTAGAAGAAGTAGAAATATGGTCAGTTCTTTCATCGTGTGGGGATACAATATCCGAAGACAGTTAGCGGGGTGAACGCTAGCATGTAACTCAGGGATAAGGATATAATAATGCCATCAAGTCAAACCAAAGAACATGTACACATCCATGTATATCCATTTATATACATATATATAATGTCGGGATAGGGAAAAGTCTTAGCATGAAATTTTAAAACCTTAACCTGAGTTTGAGTAGCTTTACCGTCAAAATTCCACCCAGGGGTTATATAGGTCCAGTGTTACCCCTCAATGGGGCCTAGGGTGTGTTAGCCGCATGAACCGGAGATATCATAGATGATAGAGGATTCCCTTTCACCCTTCACGCTTCATGATACATATATACATATGTTGACTTTGGGGATTCCCTTGTACCGCACATGTACATGGTCATCAAGACCAACTCTCATGTCGGCAAACATAAGTTTCCAGTATCAGTCCTTCAGACTCACACCTTCACAGCTAGCTAACACATCTCCCATTATTTTCCAATTAAAACATTTAACACATAATCCAACAACTAATTTTAGGAGTCAAATATTAAGTCATTATTAAGTGGTATCACCATACCAACCATATCTTGCAAGTAATTTCATTAGCCCACACTTAGGGCATTCCCATGTACCCCACAGACTCTATTGATAAAATCTCTTGGGGGATTCCCGCGTACCCCGCAAGGTTTTCATAATCATTCGCTAACTATTTAACCATTTATACCACGCATTAGTTTCAAGAAACAAGCCAAGCCAAGTAATAATGCATAAACCAAAATTAATTTTATAAGTGGGTTGACGTTATTACCGATTTCCATACCAACCAATCAATTTGGAGATTTCTTTGTACCCCTATTTTCATCCACCATTCCCATGCAGACCAATGTATTTACCAACCATCAATTTAAACACAGTAATTTCATAAATTTCATGGAAAAAGCATTTAAGTAATTTATATTATAAACCCTCAACCCATAGTTCAAAACCCAACATCAATATCTTATGAGCAATACTTTAAATCACACACTTTGACAAAATTGATAATGAGAGAAGAGTAACATGCCTGAAATACCAAGAAATTTGGAAGAGATAGCATTCTTAGAACCTTAGATGAACACTTTTCTTGAAACCCTATCCTTAACTTGAACAGGGAGTTTGAGAGCGAATTTTGGGAGTGTTTTATTAGGAATGATATGATAATGAAGTCCCAAGAAATAATTCAAGTTGAGGGCTCCAAGGGGTTAAAGTTTAAAATATCCAGAGTGTCCTCAACTTAAAAACTAAAAAAGTGTTGCCTTTGACTACGAGTCAACCATTAACTCGTTACCATACCTTATTACTCATCACCACAAGTTGTAACCAAGACAGTGACTAGGACCCCATACACTGTCAACCTTATGACTTGACCAACCCATTCGTAATGAGACCCTACGACTCACAGAGTCCAGTCGTAGTCAACACAGAACCCAAATTAGGGTATACACTAAACACTTACGATTGCACCTAATGACTCGTAACATAACCTTACGGATCTTAGTGAGCCACTCATAATTAGAGTAGATTCAGGACACCAACTTACTGACTTGTTTACGACTTGTCCCAATGAGTCATCAAGACACGTTACAACTCTGGGTTCTAGTCGTAACCAATGCAGTGAGATCAAGCTCAAGAAATTTCCAAGGGACAAAAATCTGGGGTGTTTCATCATGTTTGCAGGAAAATCCATAGAATTCATGAAAGAAAGCATGTGAATAATCTTATAATAATTTAAGAACAAAACACAAAATCTTAAATTAATATCCAACCATAAAAACCATGAACAATGGATTCCAAGATCAAAAGTCAAATCTAAGAATCAATATAGTATTGTGAATGTAAAGCGTCCGTAAACTAATACAAGAACATCAAAAAGGTATTTATTTAATACATCAAAACCAAAAAAATCCTAACCAAAATGAAAAAGAAAACTAAGTCGACAACAACTTATAGACCCACTTAATGTCCGTAAGTACTACTTACGGACCTCTAGGTGGGTTGTAAGTGTTAGAAAAACTCTCCATGCTGCAGAACGCTACCTACGATGGAACTTTGAGGGTCACAATTGGTACTTATGCCCCGTTAGTGACCCTCCATAACTTTCAAAACATACTTCAGACTTCAGTGTCTCAGAATATTTTTCTTCTGACACTTACATGGACCCTTACAGTGGCCATAAGTGGAATCCTTTGCGCACTTCAACTCTTTTTATTCTTTTCAGCTCCAAAATCTAGTTTCCTGCAAAACAAGCACAAAAACACATCATATCTAACAAATAGGACCTAAGTACTTGCATATTTTCCACTTTTAAGCATTAAAAGTGCCATGAAACATTGACACATCAACGCCTTCAACTTCAAATATTTGCATGTCTTCAGGCAACAAACACATAACAAAACAACATGATGCTTAACTAAGAGAAACCTTAGGCACCTACGACAGTCAACTCAATTTTAGCTCAACAACTTTTACCCCTTCTATTTTCAACTTTTCAAAACCAACTGTGTGGATCTATGTAGCACAATATTGAGAAAAAAAAGAAATCAATCTATGACATTATATTAGCAACAAACACCAAGAAAACATGTAGTAACACTACCCAAAAAGATAAGCATGTAGCAACACAACCCAAGTACCCTCATAATAAAGAAGTCCCACTCTCACTTTATGATCATGCATGTTAATTGGGGAAGATATGGAGACACTCAAACTTACAAAAAAAGTTCCAATGGATATGAATTGAATACCAAAAGCTTGCCATTATGTTCTTTACTTTAGTTTTTTGGAAAGTTGGACTAGGATCACTATAGGACTTTACTTGGCTTGTAATGTAAGCTTGGGGGCTGGTATGGTATAATTTGAGAACTAGTGACTCACCTTCCTTTACACTACAATTACATTTAGGTTCCACTTCTCACCCATTTTTTTATTTCTCTCTTATTTCTTCCTTATTACTTATTCAGGTTAGATGCGGTCTTTATTCTCTCTTTTTCTTTTTTCTTTCTTTTTCACTTTTATTTTTTTTGCTTTTCTTTTTTCTCTTATTTTTTTCTTTTACCACACCCAACCCTACTTTCTTCTTCTCTTATTCAAACCCTTTTTTATATAAATTTTAACTATGCACCCTTATGATAGTGTCACGATCCAAAGTAGGGTTTGGCCGTGATGGGTATCTCAAGTCCAACAAGGACTGAAGACAACTACCCTGCACCTAACCAAATAGAACATAATACCCCAATGTCAGATGAATTTTGAACATATAACAAGATAGTATAAGATGAACTCGAGGACTTCACGATAAGTCAAAAGATGATAACAGGCTAAAACAACCAATCAACATCACCACCCAAATCCATAGTAATCCAACAAAGTCTTCTAAGCAAAATCAGAATCCATAAAGTGTCGGGAAATGCCCCCAATCCTTACAATGACAATGCAATGTTAATGATCTCAATTCAACTCTATAAAAGGAACTAATGAAATTTCTAAGTCTTTTGGAGAATGGAAGCTCACCACTTCACCATATGAATTGATGAACCGAGATGATCCACCTAACTTGCATAAGAGAAGTAGAAATATCTCTGTTGCCTATATCTCATGGGGATACAATGATCGGAGATGGTTAATGGGTTGACCAATAGCATGTAACTCAAGGGTAAAGAAGCAATATAAAGCCATTATCAATACTCCAAAGTCAATTAAAATCCAATGCATATACATATGTATATATCAGATGTTGGAAAAGGGAACAAGGCTTAACATGCACTTTAAAACTTTAGCCTGAATTGTGTAGATCACCTTCATAGCATAAGAAGGTAACCATGGGATATATGGGCTAGATATTCCCTAGCTGGAAGGGCCCTAGTGCATGTAGTCGCATTAACCAGAGGATATACCTATGCACCATGAGGGACTCGAACCTCCCGGCATACTAAGGTGACTTAAGCACCCAATCACGTGATATAATGTGGGGGAATCAAACCTTCAAATCATATAATAAGAAGTACTCGAACCACCCAGTCATTTAGACCTCTACGTCAGCAACCGTAATTTCGAGTATTAGTCCTCAGGACCTTCACTTTTATGACTCAGCTACATAACCCTCTTTGAAGCCCCATTAAAATATTATTTTCATACATTCCCATTTATTTGACCATATTACACATTAAGCCATACATTATTGATATTGTCATACCAACTACACTTGCAAGGTAACATCAACATGCCATCACAATTATCTTAGAAAAACCACTCCCTATGTTTATTAATATAAGATCCAGGAAACCGACTCCTTTTGTTCATTAAATCAAGCTATCAAGTTTCAATAACCTCTTTATATTAAGAAATCATTTCAAAAGTAGTTCAATGCAATTTTATTCATACTCAAAACCACTTTCACAAAATTGGGTTGGGGTTACACCTATTCAATTGTCAATATCTATAAAATTTGAGAAAGTCACAATCCCCTAGTTTATTCACCATACATATGCATCAAACTGGTTTCAAAACAATCATTTAATCATAACGAATTCATATACAAACATGAAACATCACATAAATAATAATTATTCAAAACCCCTCGACAAATTTTGAAAAACCCATATTCCATACCATCTAATTTAAACTATTCAAATACATGTTTTTCATAATTTGAGATTTAGAAAAGTGTTACGTGCCTGAAACACCAAGTTTTATGGAGATAGTTCAACCCTTAAAGATTTACTTAACCCACTTCTTAGAAAATATAAGTATGGATGCTTGTGGGACTTGAGAGAGAAGAAAGAATGTATGGAGTATGTTATCAATGAAAATAGGGTCCCAAGTATGTTTATAGGTCATGGTTATTGATAACGCTCAATCTACAACTCTCGTCGGAGTGTAAAGAGGTCGTTTGTCAAATATAGAACCCAACTGGGTTGGGTATCGATCCCACAGGGAATAGCTTGGTCAACAAGTAAGCAAAGATCACTAGACTTTTAGTGCAAGTCTTGTAAAAAGGGGGGAGTTTTGTTGTGCAAGTAATGTAACCAAACTATTAAAGTAAAAATGGAAAATAGCAAAACAAAAAGAAAGAATGTTTAGTAGGATGTAAAACAATGAGAATTGAGAAGTTGGGGTTATGTCCACCTTATGAGTTGTACGTCTCTATTGGCTATGAGTTGTGCGGAATTCATACATGCGTGTGCTTATAGATAATTGTATTTAATGGTAAATCCAAGCGTCTTTCGACCTAAACAAGGACTATTTCACTTTAACTCTTTCAAGCTTAAAGCGTATCTAGCGGTATAAATTCTCCAAGAGGTTAATCCAGTTATGACACTAACTTTTTAATAGGGGATGGGACCCTATTACCTTGACATTATCTCTTTTCCAGACATATAACCTTTCTTTTGAACAAGTTAATGCTATACTGGCATATTCTATGCGTCTACAGCCACAAGAATTTTCATTAAGATGAAGAGAATAATGATATAAGCAACACACGTGTCACGAATTCACAAACTCATAGCAATAGATAGTATCTCATAAGGCCTCCATAACCCCAACAGAGAAGTTTAGTTACCCATAAGTGCGAAGGAAATCACAATAAACATTATTATTATACAACAATAAAGATCTCGTGTAGTAAGGTGTGGTAGGCGTTAGGCGTGACTTCTTTACAAAGTAACGTTTCTCTTGTTGCGGAAATTAAGAATTGAATAGATGAATAAAAGAAGAATAAAAAGTAGAATTATTAGAATGGTTGGAAGAGTAGAGGAATCAATAATAGAAGAATGAATTAAAAGTAGAATGAGAATTCTTAAAATCTCTAGCAAAATAGGGTATTTATAATACCCATATCCTATTCCTACTAAGCTAATGAATTACTTAACCCAATCCTGCTAGGTTAAGATATCATTATCCTAATCCTAATAAGTTAATGCTAGTCCCCAAAGTCTTCAAAATTGCTGTTTTTGTCCGGGACAGATTTTCCATGCGCCACTTTTGGTCCTTGGCGTCCAAGATTTGCTTTCCTCCTTTCGTGAAGCTTTGGCGTCAAGTTATCCATAAAATGGTGAATTCTGCATCATTTATACCTGAAAACTTGCTAATCATATTCGTTAGCTCACTTACAGGAAAAAAGACTAAAAGTGCATGAATTATATATTTTTTCCTCAAAACATCGCTAAAATATGGGTAAAATATAGCACTTTAGGCATGTAAATTCGCCTATCATCAACACCCCACACTTGAAGCTTTGTTCGTCCTCGAACAAAATATCATGTCCCTCTCAACATTTACTTAGGGTTTCACAGCAACAACACAAAATATTCGTCAAGACAAGCACAACAATTATCAACAAAGAGTAGTTTTTTGATCATTAGTAGAAACAATTCAGCCTCCAACATAGACTCGTGATGGTGGTTAATTCGTGTTCACAAGTTGAGGTACAAAGAATCATATACGACTACCCAAAACTCATCAACCATGTGTGTCTCACAGTATATTACCCATAATCTCTCACAAGTATAGTATATTTATCGAAACATGGGTATAAAATTATCCTTGCTCTCACTCTCACAAAGAATTCATATGCTGCAACTGATGACCATAGGCTTGCCCTTAGTGTAGTGCTCCACTAAATATCAGAAGGCTAAGCTTAGGATCAAATAGGTCTTTTGCTGGTTGTAATGTAGGCTAAGGGACGGGTAGGACTATTTTGGCCAGAAATAGTGACTATGTTCCTAAGCGCTTTAATACATCACATTATATCATTAACACTTTTCTTTCAAACAACCTCTCTACTTTCTTTTAATCTACCACCCTTTTTCTCCTCTTTTGTTTTTCAATTTTAAACATAACCAACCTTTTAGTTTTCCTTTCCTTTTTCTTTTCATAACATACCTCTTATGATAGCACTTCTTTTTCATAATGAATTCAAGAACCCATACATTCTAAAGCATCATATTCACCCAATCTCCTCTTATTTTGTCACATGACTTTACACTTTAAAGCACTTAGGAATTTGGATCAAATTATGGTCTTGAAAAAAATGGATTAGGCTTTCATATGAGGTTGTCAAAGAAAATAGGCTAAAGGCTCAAAAGGGGTTGACTAGGATAATGTCCATGGGTAGGTAAAAAGAAGGTAAATAATCATAGGTTGCCAAAGAAATGCCTAAATCATCTCCTAGACTTGCACTCTTTATTTTCGCTTTACATACATACCAGGCAAGTTCTAGCATCAGCCACAAGCACAGAATATACTATTATCTCACACACACAAGGCACATGGTCTACTTTATTGGGAGTAGTATAGACTCTTGACCCAACAGATGAAGGAATTAAACCAAACAATATCACATAGTGAGTCACAATTAGAGCTTAAACGTCTCAATAGTCATGATTTTAGCACAAACTCTTGTCATAATCTCATGCTGCCTATTAGAATAATTTCATGCGAAGCTAAGTTAAAAAAAAAATTAACTACTAAAAAAAACAATTAACTACTAACAAAACAAACAAACATAAATAAATGCAAATGTGGATAGAGAAGTATAGCATGCAAATACCAGCACCCCACACTTAGACGGGACACACTGTCCTCAGTGGAAAATAAATAAGAAGAACCTGGTTAGTCGGACTCATCCTCTATGTCTGGGGTCATATCCCTTTCGTCGGAATCATCATCAGAGTCGTCATCCTCAGAAGTTCCTCATAAGTATCCCACTTAATTCCAAGAGTGAGTCGAGGTATTTGCAGTGAGGAGGGTTCTCCTTACTCTTTTCGGCCTCTTTTCTTGCCTTTTTGTGAAGTGGTAGCCTTATCTTTGCCTTGTCTTGCTTTGGGTGCCATTGTACCTGAGACTTAAAATAATGTTCATGTTAGCATTATCTCGATGGATACAATCTATAAACAAGCAGTAGTGGCACCACCCCACACTTAGTTTGTTGGTACAGACTAGTGAAGTGAAAGTGGTCGATTACTCAGACTTCATCGACATACGTTTTAGGTGCTCTATTCCAACAATAAAATCAGTGCAGTCATACTTCTTGTAATCTTGGAAATACTTGCATGTGTGAGATATCAAGACTACTACATAGAGATTGAATCAAGGTATAACATCTAGAAATAATCACAACCTCCTATGTCGGTAGGCTTCTATAATTCTTATCCCGATGAACAAGTCATTCCAACATGTAAGTATTCAAGTGACAAGATTATGCAATTTTTGTGACCATATCAATTCCGCAAAAGTAAGACAGTGCATCAAATTCAAGTTGGAAATAAGTTACGATCATCCTTACGTATTTATTCACTCACTTGGTTGTATCATAACAATTCAATCACTTTCAAATCATCAATACTACTTCAAGATTTAGCAATTCATAATAGGCGTAGTAATGTAGTACTTACGGAATATAAATGAAGAAAAAAGAAGCACTTACTTGATTGATGACTTTGGATGCTGTTTTTGTGAAGTAAGAGAGCAAAAGGAAAAATTTTGAGAGGATTTGGGGACTATAGGCGGCGCTTAAGCTAGGTTTCCAATGTGTTTTTGGTTCAAGACTAAGTCTCATATTTATAGGATAAGTTTGGGTCGGGTTTTGACCCATTTAAAATCGGATTTGGAGACAAGAAGTGACCATAGGCGGCGCCTTTTGCTTTGCCTATGATTGGCATAGGCGGCGCCTTTTGAAAAGCATGGTTTAGCATAGGCGACGCCTATGCCATGGAATTCCTAGGCTTAGGCGTCGCCTTTCACTTAGCATATGAGATTCAGAGACAAAAGGCATTAGCATAGGCGACGCCTATGCTATGGCATACTTGGGCATGGGCGGCGCCTATGCTATGGCACACTAGATTCCGAGACCTTAGGCCATAGTATAGGCCTCGCCTTGTTTGTGGCCTAGTTTTACCTAGGCCTAGCCTTGTTCGATGCCTATATTTTCATGAGCAATGCTCAATCCATAGCCTTTTGCTTCTTCATTCCTAACTTACCACCTTTAACATGCAATACGTCTAAATCGAAATTTGAAACCAATCTCCTCGTTTTACACCTCTTGCACCTACATTTGCTCAAAAACAATAAAAACGATTAGAACGATGGGTTGCCTCCCATCAAGCGACTTAGTTTTGGTCGTGGCACAAATCTTATTTTTGGATTTTTATTTATCAAAAGCAAACATGTAATAGAATGAAAGAAAAATGAAAAACGATAAACGATGGGTTGCCTCCCATCTAGCGCTTGATTTATTGTCGCGGCACGACATAGATACCTCAAGTACTTAGAATTCATCAAGATAGATGGTGGATCGTTTTCTGAATGGATTCAGACGATAATGAGGCTTACTTGTAGGCATGCAATCTTCTTCGAGATGACCCTTGTGCATGCCTATCCCAGGAGGGATACCAATTATATCATCAATAGTCCAACCCATAGCTCTCATGTATCTCTTCAGAGCAGAGATGAGAGCCTCTACGTGCTGTTTACTTAAATCATCCGCACTCACCGGAAGTATATTTATACTTTCCAAGAACACATACCTTAGATAATCGGGGAGCTCTTTCGATTCTAGCATTGGTGGCTCTTCAAGGGAAGTCTTCGCTGTTGGTGACGGTTGATTCTTAAGATCACGGTCCGGTTGCTTAGGAGTATGGGAATAGGACTCTATTTCTGTTAGAGCACCCATAAGTTCTTCATAATCTTCATCGTCCTCATGCTCAACATTCAGTGGCGCAGCAGACAATGGCTCAACAGTAAGCTGTTTCTCTACAGATAATGCTTTCTTATCCTCATGATGAACATCAGCTATAGAGAACACATTCATATCGTTGGGCTGCTTCATTGCTTTGCATATATCAAAGCGGACCACTTTATCATTCAACCGAAATAAAAGTTCATTAGCTCTCATGTCAATAAGAACACTTCCCGTTGCAAGGAAAGGATGTCCCAAGATTATGGGTACTTCAGAATCCACCTCGCAATCCAAAATCACAAAGTCTGCAGGAAAAATGAAGGTAGACACCTTCACCAACACATCATTCAAGATACCCACAGGTCGTTTTACTGACCTATCCGCCATCACGAGCCGCATATTGGTTGGTGTAGGGTCGCCCAACCCCAACTTTCTGTAGATGGATAGTGGCATCAAATTGATGCTAGCTCCCAAATCACACAATGCTTTGGCAAAATTCATAGATCCAACCGTGCAAGGAATAGTGAAAGCACCGGGGTCGGCCTTTTTCTGAACTAGTGATCGGGTGGCAATAGCACCGCAATGATGAACAGTATCTTTCAACTCATAGCTTGCTGCCCGCTTCTTTGTCAAAAGATCCTTCATAAATTTTGCATACCCAGGCATTTGTTCTAGTGCCTCCACCAACGGAACATTAATGGTCAGCTGCTTTAACATAGTCATGAATTTGCCGAATTTTGTATCATCTGCATGCTTCTTCAATATTTGAGGAAAAGGTGGTGGTGGATATGGAATTGTTTTCTCCACAACTTTCTTCTCCTCTTTCTTCTGAATTTTGGTAGTTTCAGGCTGCAACCTACTAGGGGTGACGTCATGTACGTCTTGGTCAGCTTCCATGGCGTTTTCTTCATTAGCCTTATCATCGTTGTCTGCTACATTGTCGACCACTTGTTTTCCCTTAGATGAAGTTTCCATCTCCTTACCACTTCGAGTAGTAATAGCCATGCATGATCCATCATTCCTTGGATTTTGCACAGTGTCGCTAGGTAAAGTGTCAGCCTTTCTTTGATTGAGTGTTGCTGAAAGTTGGCTCAATTGCTGCTCTATTTTCTTGATTGATGTGGAATGTGAATCAATTAATTGCTTTATGGCGGACAAATCATTTATTACCTCCGTTACTCCCGCGCTAGTTGCTTCCACTCCTTTCAATAGTTTATCCATCATGTCTTCCATACTTCCAGAACTAGATGTGGTGGCGTCACGTCTTCCAGGGGGAACATACAAACCACTTTTTTCATTCTTGTTCTTCCAACTACCTTGCTCCTTGTTTCCAGATTTATCATAATAGTTCCTACCTTGGTTTCCTTGGGTATTACCTCGGAAACCCCCTGATTGTTCAAGTAGTTGGCCTCTTCATCCGAATCAGATTCGTCTCTTCCTTTTGACGCAATGGCTTTGACTTTTTCGGTCTTCCCTGATAATAGATGCTTTGTAAGAAGATCCACTTGTGTCTTCATGTGCGCCATATCTTGATCACGTTCTTCTTCTCTTCTCCTTTGGTCTGCAGTCATGCCTATAGATAAAGTGGGTCTTGCTACCTCAGAATCCCTGGTATGCCAAGCTCTACTTTGCTTCATCATCTGGTCTAGCATATTGCTTGCCTGGCCAAAGGTGAGATCCATGAATGATCCTCCAACCGCATTATCCACAACTTGTTTAGTTATTGAATTCAAGGCTCTGTAAAGTATCTCCATTAGGTGAACATTAGTCATGTGATTGTTTGGGCACCTCATTAGCTTCGTCTTGAACCTCTCCCATGTTTCATGAAGGGATTCAGTTGGAAGCTGACGAAAGTTGCTGATTTAATCTCTTAGTTGTGCTCTTTTGGATGACGGAAAGAATCTTTCTAGAAAAACGTCTCTCAATTGCCTCCAATTTGTAATAGAATCAGGAGTCAGCCCATTCAACCATAGAGTTGCCTCCCCAGACAGAGACAATGGAAATAAGCGTAATCGAATTGCATTCTGACCAACACCAGGATTGTCAAACGACTTGCATGTAGAAATAAAGTTGATGAGATGCATATTCGAATCATCGCCTGCTAGTCCACCAAATAATCCCTTGAGTTGCAATAACTGAATCATGGTACTTGTGATGTTGAACTTGGCTCCGGGTGCCAATGGTGGAGGAATAATGGCTCCTGTGGCTCCGGCTCCATCAAGATCATCATAATCATCGTCGAACAGTATTTGCACAGCTCGGCGTTCGGGCCTAAATCACGCTTGACGATCTCTCCTCTGCATGGGTGCCGCCATCTCAGCAGTATGCCGTGGGTTTAGTATCTCTTCATCGCCCATGTCCTCATCATCAGGATTTGTTGCACGCCCTGGGTTATCAATATTCTGCTGATATGCTTGAGCAACCATCCTTTCAATTTCATGTTGTGCATCCATTGAGGCACTGAACAAACCTGAATAAAACAAAAACAACAACTAAAAGTAAAAGTACGAGAATATTTTACCAAAGGGTCTGGTAACTATCACAAACTTAGTTGACAACTGTATTCCCTGGCAGCGGCGCTAATTTTTGATAACGCTCAATCTACAGCTCTCGTCGGAGTGTAAAACGGTCGTTTGTCAAATATAGAACCCAACTGGGTTGGGTATCGATCCCACAGGGAATAGCTTGGTCAACAAGTAAGCAAAGATTACTATACTTTTAGTGCAAGTCTCGTAAAAAGGGGGGAGTTTTGTTGTGCAAGTAATGTAACCAAACTATTAAAGTAAAAACGGAAAATAGCAAAGCAAAAAGAAAGAATGTTTAGTAGGATGTAAAACAATGAGAATTGAGAAGTTGGGGTTATGTCCACCTTATGAGTTGTACGTCTCTATTGGCTATGAGTTGTGCGGAATTCAGACATGTGTGTGCTTATAGAGAATTGTATTCGATGGTAAATCCAAGCGTCTTTCGACCTAAACAAGGACTATTTCACTTTAACTCTTTCGAGCTTAAAGCGTATCTAGCGGTACAAATTCTCCAAGAGGTTAATCCAGTTACGGCACTAACTTTTTAATAGGGGATGGGACCCTATTACCTTGACATTATCTCTTTTCCAGACATATAACCTTTCTTTCGAACAAGTTAATTCTATACTGGCGTATTCTATGCGTCTGCAGCCACAAGAATTTGCATTTAGATGAAGAGAATAATGATATAAGCAACACACGTGTCATGAATTCACAAACTCATAGCAATAGATAGTATCTCATAAGGCTTCCATAACCCCAACAGAGAAGTTTAGTTACCCATGAGTGCGAAGGAAATCACAATAAACATTATTATTATACCACAATAAAGATCTCGTGTAGTAAGGTGTGGTAGGCGTTAGGCGTGACTTCTTTGCAAAGTAACGTTTCTCTTGTTGCGGAAATTAAGAATTGAATAGATGAATAGAAGAAGAATAAAAAGTAGAATTATTAGAATGGTTGGAAGAGTAGAGGAATCAATAATAGAAGAATGAATTAAAAGTAGAAAGAGAATTCTTAAAATCTCTAGCAAAATAGGGTATTTATAATACCCATATCCTATTCCTACTAAACTAATGAATTACTTAACCCAATCGTACTAGGTTAAGGTATCATTATCCTAATCCTAATAAGTTACTGCTAGTCCCCAAAGTCTTCAGAATTGTTGTTTTTGTCCGGGACAGATTTTCCATGCGCCACTTTTGGTCCTTGGCGTCCAAGCTTTGCTTTCCTCCTTTCGTGAAGCTTTCTTTGGCGTCAAATTATCCATAAAATGCTGAATTCTGCATCATTTATACCTGAAAACTTGCTAATCATATTCGTTAGCTCACTTACAGGAAAAAGGACTAAAAGTGCATGAATTATATATTTTTTCCTCAAAACATCGCTAAAATATGGGTAAAATATAGCACTTTAGGCGTGTAAATTCGCCTATCATCAGTTATTATTGGGATAAGAGGGAAATATCTAAGAGACCACCATTTACAAAGATGGAAAAATAAATTATAAGTTGTTTCGGGTCTCATAACGACTCGTTATGACTCATTATGACTCGTCTCTACACGTTGTTGTCAAGACAGTGTCACCGGAAACACATATTGTTGACATTACAATTTATATACCATGACTCATAATGGGACACTACGACTCGTCAAGTCCAGTCGTAGTCAACACAGAAACTATTTGGATGCATACTAGTTATCTTACGATTTACACACAACGAACTTTAATGAGTCCTCATGACTCATAGAGAGCCACTCATAATCAAAGAAGAAGACTTTGCCACACACATTGATCTGGCTATGATTTGGGTCTAATAACTCATCAAGACTCTCTACGACTGGTAGGGTAATTCGTAGTCAGGAAAGTGAGGATAAAATTTTAGAAATTTTCAAGGACCAAAAATCTAGGGTGTTATAGATAGAGACCCTCAACTTAAGGGACATGCCTGAGTTAAATTTTACAATGTACAAAGAGGGACCAAAAAAAGATTCATTATACTTAAATTTGGGAAGGTTAAAGGTGAAAACAAGAAAATGGGTCAATATAAGCTCAATTGAGGGATCAAAGAATAGATATTCATATTTGGTTGGTTATTTAGGATAAGAGTGGACTAAGTCAAAAATGGCCTATTATCACATCCTAACCAACTATCCCATAACCTAAGCAAGACTAATCAGGCAAGTTATGGATTAAATACACAAAGGGCACTAGGTAAGTATCTCACACACACATGGTACTAGGTTATATTACCACTACTACCTATATAATTCACGTAAATGCTATGCTATGATAATTTTGTCCCTAATCCTAATGCCATAACAAGATTTACAATAGTCATACAAATATTTACATCACATAGTTCACAAAAAAAATTTTGGAGGGTCATCATTTTTTTCAAAAATACTAAAAAACAAAAAAAATATATAAACTGCCCTTAGGTTCCTAATTTTTCTCGTAAAACAAAACACAAAAACAAAATTAATACGATCTAAACATGAAGTTCTACTAGGATAACATAGTCGATGGGAAAAGAAACATGCCAGGAAAAACCCTCGGTTATGGTACACCCCCACCCCAACTAATGACTATGCATTGTCCCTAGTAAATAACTATAATATAAAACAAGGGACAATGATATACCTGGGATGTTCTATGTGTCTGGATCAAAATTACCCCCATCTAGGGTATTATGTGGATTAATTGGAGGTGGTGGTATGGTATGACTAGAAGACGTGACCTCTACTATCTCAACTCTCTTCCACTCATCAATAGAGAAGGACACATTAGAATTGTGGGCTACCCTTTTTAAAGCCTGATCAAAGTCCATGGTGGGGTCCAATAGATCCTCCTCCTAATCTTTTTTGTTCCCAACTAACGGGACCATATCTATCCATAAACAACTCAAACGTCATAGTTGGTGGTGAAGGTAATGGCTGCACTAAGATTGGAACGATCCGAGGAATGACTGGAACCTAACTCTCTGCTAGTGATCGGAACTTAGTGTATAAAGTAGCCATCTCCTCATGAAATCTAGAGATCATGCTGCCGAGTAGTTATGCTATCCTTGAATCTATCAAACTGATCATGAATCCCCCTAGAAAACTTGTTATCTCCATTCTCAATCTCACCTCAAAATAAGTGTAATCCAAACTCAAGGCCAAATATGTATATATAAAGTGGCTAACTAACTCTCCATCTAAGTGAGATGGGTTGCCACCTCATCCTATCTATCAACCATGCACTATAGAAACTCATGTGAAACCTAAATCAAACCAGTATCTGCATGGAGAGAGACCCAACAGATGTCTCAATTGGCTCAGAAATTGAATCCGAGGCTGGTTCAAATGTAGTTGTGGCCCCCTCACCAGCAATAAATATCTCAGTCTTAACTCTTTGTTTTCCCATCTCAACATACTCTTCCAGAATAGATGGCCTATTAAAATAGAGTGGAATAGTAGTAGGAGATAGCAGTGTTCTTTGTGTAAAGATCGAGATTACCGGGTCCTTTATCAAACTAATGTTATTTGTGCACGTCACCTCAATCCTTTAATCAACCCTAGGCATAGGTGGAACTTTGTCCACATAACATAGTTGCTGAATCAGATAACCAAAAGAGAGAGTTGTGGTCTCACCGAATGCTCTAAAGTGGATCTCCAGCCTGATTAGTCTTGAAAAATCTATGCCATATCCAGCAATCAGGATGGCAATTAAGGTGGATCTATCCCACATAAGTTTGTTGTCCAAGAAAGTTAAACTCATTCTATGACGTACTACGATTTAACAAAAATGTTCCACCAAATATAATAACGTCTTTTTTATCATTTTTCCCTCTACCCATGTGGCATCAGTGCCGAACATATGGGTGCTTATCCATCTAACCAAATCAAATATCTATTTTCTATGCTCAATTCTCTCATAGCGTGCCTATCCCACATGAGTCTCATCCTGTAATCAAATTCAACTGTCAATATCGATCCCTCAAACTGTGGCCCAAACAACACTCAGTGGATGGCCCCCTCAGAAATATCTATGTGCACCCCCGGACAAAAGTATGGGTCAACTGTGGCTACTGAACCCCTCTACCCCCAATTGGGGTAATTAATTATATCATCAATGAGTATGAAGCGTAGAATTCTCAAACTAGAGCTGGGCTATTTAAACCTTAGGGACAAGTCATTCACCCCAATTAATACCTATCAAATGAGGCCTGCGGGTATTGTACTCCTACTAGCCTCGTCAAATAAATTTGAACCTCTGGTACAATACTCTTCTTCAAACAACCCTACTTTATAATAAATCTATTCCTCTCATAAATGCATTGCAACCCTTCCACACACCATCCTGACAAAACCTTAATAATAGGTACAACTGAGACATGTGTGGAGTAAGTGTTGGGGAAACATGTGGTGAAATAAGAGGTTGAGTGTCCTGTGTAGCTGGCGGAATATCATGTGCTGATGAAAATGAAATCTGTGGTGGAACCTAGGTTACACCCTCCTCAGACTGGTGCAATAGAACCAAATATCGACTCACTAGCTGATCCAGATGCATCCTCTGACTGTACCTCATCTTCTGAATCACCTTATCATTCCTTATATTGGGAAGAGTATGGTGGTGATGTTTGGATCGACTTTATCCTCGACCTATACATAGGTCTAAGCGGTATAGTTTGGGCCCTACTTGTGTTGGTGTAGTCTGAGATCCTGACTGAAAAATAGATGGTACGAGCTGAGGGATCATCTAATAGGAGATGGGCAGGCTAAGTACCCAAATGTCCACAGCTGCTGCAACTGCAACTTGTTTCTGTGCTTGGTCTCGATTCTTTTATGGGGCTAATGGGGTGTTGTACTAGCTCACGTGCTACTCCTCCACGGATCCACTCCGCTTAGGTGACTCGCCATAGAGCCTAGACTGGACTCCCTTCTTCTGTGAAACTTTGGGTGCCATTATACCTAAAAATGTTGTTGACAGTACCTAAAATACAAGAATGAAACAAAAAATTAGAAAAAATTTGATGATCCCGGGTAGGACTGCCTACAACCCCACTTACTGTGGCCTTAGGTACTACTTATGGGGTTCGTAGATACCCTTGTATATACCATACAAAGGCATGAAGTTTTAGAACTTCATGTCTAATACTTATGAGGCCAATTACACCCACGTAGGTACTACTTACAAGACCATAAGCAGCCTCTTAAGTAACTTTCAGAGAGTTGGTCAATTTTTCTCAAAATTTTTTATCCCGCACAGTGTATATTTCAATTTTTATCCCAATTTTGTACACTACAACATGTATCAATTTAAGTTTATAGGTATTGCATAAGTATTTTCAGGCTTTCCCTTTACTGTTCAACTTCTGCTTACATAACCTAAGTGATCACATGTTTCCTAAATAGAAATCATGCAACAAATTCACTTTTATCCATTTTAGGCTCCATAATTATCAAAATTCAAGAGACTTGGACAACTTCAAGGCTATTACACGCAATAGCTCAAGTGTGATGTTAAAGACCATGTTGTTACTAAAGTTGGAGCCAAAATTATTACTTGTATTCGAAGAGACTTGGAAGTAGAAGATGAATAATATGAACTTTAGACCTACTCTATGAATTGTGTGTGCAAGTGATAAGGTTTTAGGAGATATTTACCTTTTTATATATTAAGAGGGAACGTGAGGAGTTTGAGTAGGTGTAGGGTGTTTAAAGTGTAATATTGGGGATAATGGATAGATACTTAGATTTAAAAAGGCACTGGTAGGGTCAAATTAGGTCGGGTCACTTGAGCCCGACCCAAATTTTTTAGAATTTTGACCCTAGGATTTGTGTCAACTTATAGGGCCACTTATAATCTGTAAGTGGTACTTATGGTGGCCATAAGTTCCTCCCTAAGTGACCTTTTAGATCTCCCTTCCTCTAATTTTGACGACCCTCATAAGTAGGGTCGTAAGTTTTACTTATGATCCCCATAAGTGGGCCCGTAAGTACAACTTCAGAGACCCAAAAATCCTTAGAAATTTTGTCTGACACCTATGAAATTACTTACCTGTTGTAGGTGGGGCTTATGACCCCCATAAGTGGATCCTTAAGTCCACTTACCTAGACTTGTTTGAATTTTACAATTTTTACCAGCTTCTAGGTATTTTCCCATGCTTTAAACATAAAAAAATGAAAGCAAAGTGAATATTAATACACCAAATTGCCTCCCAATCAAATCTTGTTTTAATGTCGCGGCACGACATGGATATGTTGGGTATTGAGACCACAAACAACCCCATGGGTTGCCTCCCAAGAAGCTCCTGATTTAGCGCCTAGCACGACTCGGTTGCCTTATCTACTCAGACTTCACCATGGCTTACATTAACATAAACCCTCACTTCCTTAATATCTCCCATATAGTGCTTAACATGTTGCCCGTTCAGCTTGAATGAGGCTTCTCCGTCTCGCTTCAACTCAATTAGACCATGCGAGAATACTCTAACCACAGTGTGCCTTGAATTATACAACAAGATCATGTCACAAGGTAGAAATACCCTTTTGTCAATCTTTTTATCACGATGTAGCTTCATCTTCTCCTTGTACAAAGTTGAAATCTCATAAGCTCGAAGTCGGAATTCATCCAACTCATCCTCAAATTTGTAGCTTCGCTCCACTCAAAATTTAGTTTTTTCAACGCCTATAGTGCCTTGTGCTCTAGTTCAAACAACAAATGGCATAACTTACCACATACAAGTTAATATGGAGAGGCACCTATAAGGGTTTTAAAAGTTGTATGGTAGGCCCATAATGCATCGTCTAACTTTCTCGACCAATCAGTCTGGTTGGCATTTATAGCCTTCGCCAATATAGACTTGATCTCACGATTAGAGACCTCAACTTTCCCACTCATCTAGAGATGATAAGGTGTTGCCACCTTATATTTTACAACATATTTTTCGAGTAGGGCCCTAAGGAGATAATTGTAGAAGTAACACCCACCATCACTTATAATAGCACGTGGAGTGCCAAACCTTGAGATTATGTTCTTCGTCAGTAATGTGCTGACACTTCAAACCTCATTATTGGGAAGCACAACTGTCTGCACCCATTTATACATACATTCGACTACTGCAAGGATATATCTCATCCCATAAGAACTCACAAACAGGCATATGAAATCATTTCCCCATTAATCAAACAATCTTAACTCCAAAATAGGTGTCATGGGGAGCTCATATTTTCATGAAATATTTCTTTGCCGCTGACACTGATCACAGGACAAAGCATAATAATGGGAATCATTGTACATAGTCAACTAATAGTACCCATACTGTAGAATTTCATGGGTTTTACGGGTGTCACCATGATGACCCCTAACTGGTGATGAATGATAAGCCTTAAGAATGCTTATCATCTGTATCTTAGGAATACACCTCCAAATGGCTCCATCCGCAAACACCCAAAATAGATAAGGCTCATCCCTAAAAAGCTTGTGTACCTCATGTATGAATTGCTTGCGCTACTGAAAATAAAAGTCTTCTAGGACAAGATCAATTGCCAAATAATTGGAAAAAATAGTAAATCAGGCGATTAAGTCTTGAGATCCTTCCAAGACCTGCTCATCTGGAAAAGTATCAACAATTTTAAGATCATCCCCTAATATCAGCATTACCTCTTCTTTGAGGTGGGATAGGTGGTCTGCTACCTAGTGTTTAGTGTATTTTTGGTCTTTCACCTTAAAGTATCATGCAACAATAGCTCTGAATGAATAATCCTCGACTTAACATCTTTCTTCGACATCATATAACTCAATATTGCATGATCAATATGAATAATAACTTTGGTCCCAATCAAATAAGACATAACTTTCTCAAAAGAAAAAACATCGCAAGTAACTCTTGCTCAATAACTATATAATTTATTTTTGTGGGGTTTAGTGCTTTGTTGGAATAATAAATTAGGTGAAGAATTTTTTTCATGTCTTTGGATTAGGAAAACTCCTAAGGACATACCACTAGCATCACACGTCACCTCAAATGGCACAGACCATTCTAGAGACATAATAATAGGAGCCGAGATCAACCGCTCTTTAAGTCACTCAAAGGCCTTGAGACAAGCATCATCAAACACAACTTCACCTCTTTCTATAAAATTGTTCATAATGGATTAGAAATTTTAGAGAAGTCCTTTATTAACCTCCTTTAAAACCCTGCATGATCCAAGAAGCTCCAAATACCTTTGACCAAAATCGGTGTAGGCAGTTTTTCAATCACTTCAATTTTTGCCCGATCAACCTCTATACCCTTTTTTGAAATCTTGTTCCCCAATACTATGCCCTCTTTCACCATAAAGTGACACTTCTCCTAATTTAACACCAGGTTGCAGTCCTCACATCTCTGAAGTGTATTGTCCAAATAGGCCAGACAATTATCAAAAGATCTTCCATAACTGAAAAATCATCCATGATGACCTCTATAGTATCCTCCACCATATAAAAAAAGATCAATATCATACAATACTTAAAGGTGGCTGGAGCATTGCAAAGTATGAATGACATTCTCTTGAATGCAAAAGTACCATATGAGCACGTAAAAGTAGTCTTCTCTTGGTCTTTTAGGGCAATACAAATCTAATTATACCCCGAATAACCATAAAAAAATAGTACTACCCTCTGCCTGCAAGTTTGTCTACCATCTAGTTTATGAACGGAATAGGGAAATGGTCCTTTTATGTCTAAGTGTTTAACTTTTAATAATCCATGCACACTCTACATCCTGTAATTGGTCTCATGGGAACTAATTCATTATTTTTGTTTGGGGCAACAGTGATCCCACCCTTCTTAGATATGCACTCAATTGGGATCACCAATTTCTGTCAGTAATAAGATAAACCACACCCACATCTAACCACTTTATGATCTCTTTTTTTACCACCTCTTGCATAGGTGGGTTCAAATGATGCTGGTTCTTAATGCTAGGCACACAATCTAATTCAAGTTGAATTTTATAGGTACAAAGCTCAGATGGAATCCCAATAATATCTGTAATGATCCATCCAATGGCCCTTTTGAATCTCTATAATATCGAGATCAATGTCTCAACCTATGTATTCAATAAATCAGCAACAATAATGACTGACAAGGTATTGTCGGTCCCTAAAAATACATATTGCAAGTGAGATGAGAGGTCTTTAGATTCCAAAACCGATGGTTTGTCAATAGATGGTCGAGATAGCAGACTCTCTCTATTCTTTAAATCAAAATCTAACTTTTTGGTGCATAAGAATAAAAACCTCTATCATAGATTGTGCTTACCATCTCATCATACTCATCAATGTCATCAATGCCAAAGTTCATGATCACCATCTCTAGTGCCTCTACACCAAGTCGCTCCTTAATAAAGACAGTCAGTGTATCTTGATTGTCAATATCTATCACAAACACCACTCTCATATCTTTTGGATACCATATTGAATAACCTACATTAAAAAGAAGATGTTCTTCATTAAGCCTGAATTTCATATGACCCATATCCATGTCAACTAATGCCCTACCCGTAACTAGGAAAGGACTTCCTAAAATAATAGAAACATTAAAATCCACCTCAGAATCAAGAATCACAAAATTGACTAGGAATATAAAAGAGGAAACCTTTACCATAATGTCACACAAAATACCAATCGATTTTCTTCATAGTCTGATTGGCCATGAATAATCTCATTGATAACGGCTTAGGTGACCCTAACCCCAACTACTTATAAACAACTAGCGGCATCAAATTAATACTAGCTCTCACATCACATAATGTTTGTGAAAATTTTAGGGACCCAATAGTGCAAGGAATATTGAAGGCTCTGGTGTCCTCACTCTTCTCAATCAACAATCGGGAAGCAGTAGTACTGCAATGGTGCATATCATCAGTAGGCTCAATAGTTACCGTCAACTTCTTTATCAGTAATTCCTTTATGAACTTTGCATAACTAGGCATCTGTTCCAATGCTTCAACAAGAGGTATATTAACAAACAGTTCCTTCAACATCAATATAAACTTTTGATATTTACCTTCTTCCTACTTTTTCAAACTTTAAGGAAAATGTGGGGGATGTGGTGGAATGGTTTTCAAGATAGGCTTAACTTCCCTGCCCTTACCTTTATTCTTCTTAACTCATTTATCAAAACCCATTAATTTTTATGATGACTCAGTACTTGTCACCAACTTTTTAGATTATGCTTTGGGTGCATCATCAATATCAACAACATCACTTCTTTCTTCATCAAGTATCGGCATAAGAGGATCAATAGTAGCCTTGCCACTCCTAGTAATGATGACTAGACAATGATTATCATTCTTAGAATTTTAAACAGTGTTGCTCGGAAGAGTTCTTAGTTGATATTGATTCAAAGTTGCTGACATTTGACCAAATTGGTCCTCTAGAAGTTTAATAACGATAGCATATGATTCAACTTTTTGGATCACTCTCAAAATATTTGGCTTAATTCCTTAAGGTAGCTCTCTTGATTCTCGACCCCTTAACCATCTTGGCAAGCAATGATTCCATTCTCAAGTCAGAACAACGATTCCCTAGCAGAACTTACGCACCACTCTTCTCGTTATAATCATCCTTCCCCCTCCAGTCACCATCTCTCACTCAGCTCTAATTCCTATACCTGTCCTCATATTAGTTCCAACCTTGCTTCCTTTGCCGCGAGTTCCAAGAGTCCTGAGTGGACCCTTGGACCTTGTCTCAGAAACCTGTCTTCTTTCTATCCAGTTATTTTTGTTCTTTCTCATTATCATACTTATACTACCTAGAATATTTACCTTGTGCGCCTATAGCATTCACTTTTTCTACTCTGAAAGCTGTAAAATGCTTAGTAAGTACCCCGATTTTAGTCCTAAACTATGCTACCTCCTACGCCAGGGTATCAACTAGAACTCTCTTCTTATTGGAAGCACTAATAGCATAAGTGTTGCCTCCTCTTTTTGCCTCATAAGTATGAAACCCTCAGTTGGTATTAGAGACTCGGTCAAAAATTTCTATAGCTACCTCCCAACAAAGGCTTATAAAAGCCCCAATAATAATAGTATCAACAATAAATTCTGTATTGGCATTTAAGTCTCTATAGAATATCTTAAGCAAATTCCTCCCTAAAATTCTGTGATTGGGCAACATCATCAACTTTTTCTTGAACCTCAACCATGTTTCATATAACGTTTTTGAATGCAATTGCCTATAATTATATATCTCATCCTTCAACTACAATATTCTTGAAGGTGGAAAGAATTAGTCCAAGAATTGCTTTTTCAACTCATTCCAATTAGTGATAGACCCACGAGGTAGTTCCCCTATCCACGATGTTGCTTAGCCAGTAAAAGAGAATAGGAACAACCTGAGTGTCAAAGCATCCCGACTCATTCTAGGTAAATTATATGATGTGCAGATCCCAAAAAAATTCATGATATGCATGTTTGCATTATCAGTCGGTAAACTAGCAAACACACCTTTCAGATTAAGCAAATAAATAATAGCACTCATAATATCAAACTTCACCTTTTGGGGTAAATCAATAGGAAGACAACTCCTATCTCAAAAGGCTCAACATACCCCAATCCTTCCTTTGGATCATCATATACTAGTAAGTATTGAAAAACTGGGGGTACTTAAGATCTATATCTTCTAGATTTGTCGAGTACTACTCGACGCTCTTCTTCCTGCCTCACTTTGAACTTTTAAACTTCACGACGGGAAACATCATCCCTCTTTGTTATTTTTTAATCTAAAAACTAAACTTTGATTTGCTCGACTATTTCTTAAACACTATGTGTGGGTGGGCGATCTGATTAGGGTCATCATGAGCCCTATGCTCCTTCTCTTCCATCTTATGATTCTGTCATAAGGTCAACTACAGCTCAATATCAAGTGAGATAAAGTGATTTCCTTGACACCGAATATTGGGCATACACCAACGTATGCCCCTAAAAATAGCAAAAAATTAAAACCAACAACCTCAACAACTTCAATCAATCAATCTATAATCGTGTAACCCGATAATGACATCAAAATTTGATGCCACCAAAAACTATAAATCCAATAAAGTATAATGTGCTCATAATAAAATATATAACCCAATAAAAGGTTGGGGTCAAACCCACAAGAATAGGCCAAATCTTTATCACGAACTTGTCGAAGTAGCCAAAAAAATGCAGAAAAGTAAATGTGGGGATTTTGTGAAAACAATAACAATGGCAATAGATCTTGATCAGTTTAGATTGAAATCAATATGATTTGAATACGAGGACTGTGTTCCCCCCGACTTCCTAATTTCATATACTTATCGTGCTTCATAAAAAAATCTCAATGCCTTGCATGCAGAATCTGACAAGTTATGTACTACTAACTGTTTTGTGAACGCCCTTGGTAAATTTTACTCTTCATCTTTTAAGTCTCAGAGTGTCTCCTAAATAATTCTTGTCCTGGATCCCAGATTAACTATAATCTTCTTAGAGTCAAGTCAATTACATGAGGGTTGATAGCCTCAAATTACTGTCGTTATCTTATTTTCCTAATCTCTACTTCTATTTTAAAGTATCGAATACAGATAGGTTCATTACTTCTGCAGTCGTTAAGATAGAATCAAACTGAAGAAGAACACAATACATCAAAGAATATTTATCAAGAATTACTTTAGCGCTTCCTCTTCTTCGTTATTCCATCAGGATTCCCACAACCCTATCTAAGTGATTTAGCCACTCATATTTGCAAGAACATCCATAGAATTCATGAAATAAAGCATGTGAATAATCTTATAATAATTTAAGAACAGAAACCAAAATCTCAAATCAATATCCAACCGCAGAAACCAACAACAATGGATTCCAATATCAAAAATCAAATCTCATATTCAAAATAGTGTTATGAATGTAAAGAGTGCATAAACTAATACAAAAACATCAAACGAGTATTAATAGAATACATCAGAACCAAAAATATTCTAACCAAAATAAAAAAGCAAAACGAAGTCTACCACAACTTATGGATCCACTTATAGGCCGTAAGTACTACTTATGGACCCCTGGGTGGGGTACAAGAGTCAGAACAACTCTCCATACTGTAGAAAACCACCTATGATGGCACTTACGAGGGACGTGAGTGGTACTTACGCCCGTAAATGACCCTCTGTAACTCTCACAACACACTTCAGACATCAGCTTCTCAGAACAGTTTTCTTTCGACACTTATGTGGCGACTTACGGTGGTCGTAAATGAGGTCCTCTGTACACTTCAAATCTTTTTCTTCCTTTCAACAATAACCTAGTTTCCTGAAAACCAAACACAAAAATACATTGTTGACACTCAATTTTGACCTCCGATATGCCCCTAGGCTGATGTTTTACCAAAACTATTAATTTTGAATATTAGTTATTTTTTTGGAATCAAATAAATATTAACGTGTCACATTCATGATTTTAAGATATAAAATTTATTTTTTATCATATTTTTTTATATAATTTATTAATTTAAATATAATATTTTTTATATAATTTTATTAATATTTATTAAATTATTGTCATAGATATTCATGATCACAATTTCATGAATACGTTCTCTATTATTATTATTATCATCATCATAATCATTATTATCATAATCATTATATTTTTGTTCTTATTATTATTATTATTATTGTTGTTGTTGTTGTTGTTGTTACTATTATTATTATTTATATGATTTTTCTATTCATTAAATCATTTAAAAAAATCATTTTGAATTTATTACCAGCAATTTATATAGTATATTGATTTTATATAATAATTTTCATAACATTTTTACATTTTTTCTCATTATTATTATGAAATTATTATTACATTTATTAAATAGCATCCAAATACAATTTAATCTCTCAATTTATTTAAATTCTAGATATTTTTGTACTCAATTTATGTAAATTTTAATTAAAATTGATGTCAATTCTAATCTAATTTTTTTCACAACTTAAAGTCCCCAATTCAGTTTCAGTTTCAGTTTTTGACACTATTTGACCCAATTCCAAACCCATTGTTAATTTTAAATCTCAATTGTATATAAAAATCAATCCAATGGCTGAGATTAGTGCATCATTTTATTTCCATTTTAATATTATACAAACCCAAAGGCCCCAAAACCCAAAAATCATTTCCCTAAAATCAGTTGTTTTCCTATTCCTTTTCTCTCTCTCATTTCCCTCAAATCAATCGTGTCACCATGCGGCGAACCGCCGCCAGTGGACCTCCTGTCGCCTCTCAAACACAGCTAAAAAGCAACCGTCTCCATCACCATCCTTCCTATCTCATTTCTCTCCCTCTAATTCTTATAAAAATAAGATTAGCCACCATCGTCGATCATCGCTGATCGGTAATTCTTCTCCTTCTGTCAGCGTCACTGTCTTTTCTTCCACCGGTGATTCAATATCCGATGCCCATAGCCCGCCAGTTGCGAAATAAATATCTTCCATAGAAGCCGCCTTTTCCTCTGGCAAAACAATCACTGGTAGCCGCAAAATAGCCCTCCAGCACGTTGTCGCTGCCCCATCTACTCCAATAAATAAGCTAGCCACCAACAAATCTTCCAATTGAAGAACTACCACCAGACCCGTTGCTCCATGTACCGATAAAATATCACTGTAAGAATGATGAAACTTACGATGGATTCTTAGAATCCGTTCCATGTTTGTTTCTCTATTTAAATGCAGGTCAATTTACTATTATCATCTTTTTTTACTTTTTTTAGACAGATTATTAAATTTGAAATAGATGAAAATGGACTACGTTTTGACTCGATTTATTCAATTATGTGTTTATTTTATATCATTGAATTGACATATGTGAAAGCCTTAAATTCTATCATCTTTGGTCTACCTTAATTCTTCATGATTGAGTATTATTTTTATTCAATTCTTAAACTCTGGTTCCATTGGACGTTAATTGAAGTCGTTGTTGATGTTGAGATTTTTATCTATTGGGATAGAATTATCATGTTGCTACTTTTCTTTACTCAAGTTGATTCATGACAGTATTAGTGTGGTAAAAATAATTATTTATGGATTCTCCTACGATGTATTAATTCAAATTTTATGAATGTCGTGGGAACTTATCCATCCTTATATCATAGTTTGATCATTTTTGAAATTGCTAATTAATTTTATCATGTCTCCATTCACTTTAGACTGCATCGTGGTACTTGAAAACTTATTGTATATTTTTATTAAATAGTTGGTTGTGAGATTGTGATAATTAATAGGATTTCATCTCTTGATTTAAAATTATTTATTATTTTATATTTTTGATAAATTTCATGATCTTATGATCTCTTTTATTTGGCCTAGGCAGATCTTTCTTTAGTTATGGTATATTGTGATTTGGCTATATTTTATTTAGTTTTACCCCCTCCTTAATTTAAATATCTTATTTGCTTTATTTATGGAAAACACAATATTGCCATGTCAAATACATTTTTATTTGAGTGGATTTTACTTATGTATTTTTAAAAAAATTGGACCGACTTCATTTTGAAAAGATCCAGCCATCTATTTAAGGAATGGAAATTATTTTAATTGATTTTCAGAATATTCTGCCTTCCTTTTATTTTCATGACTACTCACTATAAATGATCCCTCTTCTCTCATTTGAAAGACAATATTTCATTCTCTATTACTCTTTATACAAAAAAAGAAAGAATTCTCTACACTTAAAATATTTTTTGCGTTTTTTACTTGAGGCTCCTTCAGTTATTTTGGAAGTACGATTTTTTTTCATCTCCTACTCTTTCATAAAATAGAAAATATTCTACTCTTGGCTTTCATAAACACCCGATTCAAGTTTCTGATCTTATTTACTATTTGGCTGCAACATTTGTTTTCAAATTATACTTTTTCTATCCTATATTACTTCATTTAACCGATTAGTTTTCTTATTTATTTTCTTAAGATCTTTAAATGATAGCATGGTATAGTCTTTGTGACTGTTTGATTGTTTGTTGCGTTGCCTATGAATGATGGTTATCCTATTTTATTTAACCAATGTAAGGATGCATGTACAGTATCAAGTTCGATGGGTTTGCCTTTGTGTATTTTATTTGCCTATAAGAAGGTACGATGATCGAATTGTGCTATAATATTGTTGTTATTAGATACATTTAGCCGTATTCTTTTTTTTTTTATATTTTGTTATCAAAATTTAGGTTTGTAATAACCTATTGTACAAATATTGATATACATAGTGAAAATTATAGGACTGCTTATGAGCGGCGGAGATTACATGCTTATGTGAACTACTTTATCTCCTAGGCAAAACATATTGTAGGATCTTCAATTAAATTGTTTTACTGCTTGGAAATCATGTTTCAGATTTATTAATTAACTTTCAATTTATTAAATTAAGTTCAAGCATGTTAATTTAACCAATAGAATGTAAAACTAATTTTCAACATTTGTATTTTTTTTTTTTTTGCATGTTTTTAGTAATTTCCCGCATATGAAATAATTTTTCAGCATTTAAAATATTAACTTCTAGCATATTAAATCACTTTCCAACATTTAAAATATTAATTTTCAGCATATTAAATCACATTTCAGCATTTAAAATAGTAATTTCCAGTCGTTAAATAATATTTTTCAGCAACTGAATTTTAATTTTCAGCAGTTAAATAATGTTTTTTCAGAACTTAAATTTCAGTTTTTCAGCACTTGAATGATATTTTTTTGCAATATTTTCAGCAGAAAAACTTTTAACTATCTTCCAGTACCAAAAGATATTTTCTAGCATCCTTTATATCATTCCGGTTAATTTGCACATCTTCTGCACTCGTGCTATGCATCTATAGACTGTCGGATCCGTAAGGTCATCTTTAATTTCCCTAATGATTAGGTTATTGAGTGGGAGGGTGGTTCTCTAGCTCCTAAGGGAAGGTTCATATCATATCTTAGGGCTCGAAGATTGATCTCCAAGGGATGTCTTTATCATCTGGTTCGAGTTAAAGATTCTAACTCGGATGGTCCTTCTTTGCATTTCGTCCTGGTGGTGAATGAATTTCTGAAGGTTTTTCCTTAAGATCTTCCTAGTGTCCCTCCCGATAGGGAGATTGATTTTGTTATTTATCTTATTTCGTACACTCATCCAATCTCTATTCCACCGTATAAGATGTCTCCGGCTGAGTTAAAGAAGCTTAAGAAGCAATTAAGAGATTTTTTAGATAAGGGTTTCATCCTTCCTAGTGTGTCTCCGTGGGGTGCACCTGTCTTGTTCGTGCGTAAGCAGGATAGTTCCCTTCAGATGTGTATTGATTACCAAAATTTGAATAAGGTGACGGTAAAGAATAAGCACCCTCTTCCAAGGATAGATGATTTTTTTTATTAGCTCTAGGGTGCTAAGCTCTTCCCTAAGATTGATCTTCGGTCTGGGTATCATCAGTTAAAGATTAAGGAGGTAGATATCCCTTAGATAGTTTTTCATACCCGGTATGGGCATTTTGAGTTCTTGGTGATGTCGTTTGGTTTGACCAATACCCCTACGGCATTCATGGACTTGATAAATAGGGACTTCTGACAGTTTCTAGATCTGTTCATAATTGTCTTCATTGATGATATTTTGGTATACTTTAAGAGTGAGGTGGATCATGTCGATCTCCTCCACATTGTGTTTTAGACCTTGAAATATCAGCAGTGTTATGCTAAATTCTCTAAATGTGAATTTTGGTTGAACACTGTTACATTTCTGGTTCATGTTATGTCTAGTGAATGGGTCATGGTGGATCCTCAGAAGGTAGCTATGATTAAGAAGTGGCGTAGACCCATGACTCCAATCGATATTCAGAGCTTCTTGGGTTTAGCCATTTATTATAGGAGGTTCATGGAAATTTTTTATTCTATTGCTTCTCCATTGACCAAGTTGACTCAAAATAAGGTAAAGTTCTTGTGGTTTGATGCTTGTGAGGGTAGTTTTGAGAAGTCAAAGGATAAGTTGACTTCAGCTCCGGTCTTGACTTTACATGAGGGTACAGAGGGATTAGTGGTTTATTATGATGCGTCTCGAGTTAGATTGGGTTGTGTGCTGATGCAGCATGGTAAGGTGGTTGCTCATGCCACTAGACAGTTGAAGATTCATGAGAAGAATTATCCGACCCATGACTTGGAACTTTTGTTTGTGGTGTTCGTATTGAAAATCTAGCGTCACTATCTGTATAGGGTCCATATTGATATCTTTTCTGATCATAAGAGCCTGCGATATGTGTTTACTCAGCAAGATCTTAATGTCAGGAAAAAGGGGTGACTTGAGTTGTTGAAGGACTAGGATATAAGTCTTCACTACCATCTAGGTAAAGCTAATGTAGTTGTTGATTCTCTTAGCAGGTTATCTATGGGGAGTCTAGCTCATTGATAACTCTCAACTTATACGTCAATTTAGTGCAAGGCGGTCGTCGTCAATATACTTACCTAACTTTGTAGTCGGGGTCGAATCCACGAGAAAAAATGTGAGTGGCGATTAAACTAATTTGAAACTATAGTTACAAGTTAAATTCAAACAAATTATATGAAAAGATAAAATGGGGTTTTTTAATGATTGAACAAAAGTTATTAACACTTCAATTCGCCTTAGAACTCAAAGCTTAAACTGCAATATTTCAAATCAATGATATAGAGAAACTAGAGTTGTGATCACTATGATTAATAATCCTCCATTGAATAATAGTTGTAGTATTGGATTCTCGTGACTTATAGGAAACACCAAATTATCAGTATCGATAGTCCATCTAAGTGTTTCTTAACCTACCTAGATGTTGAGTTCCCTAATTCTCTCGAACTTAGGAACCTTCTATTCACGCTGATTTTATTTTGAGTTGATTAATCTTGTTACAACATTAATCATTAGATGGGAACTTAACCTTCCCAAATCCTCGTTGATAATTCACTACCTTACGTTTATTTCTCAGTTCGAGCAAATCAACATAAGGCGAGATCTATTGTTTGCAACCAACAAAAAATAATTAATACAAAGTAATTATCAAGATGTTCCCACAATCACTCGAACCCTAACCAACTATTAAGACAATATAAGAGTAATCATAGATTCCACAACCCTAGTTATGGTTTTTAGTTCCACATGAAAGAGAAAGCGATAACAATAACTAAATTAATAATTCAAAGTGATTAAACTTACAAAAGATGTAGTCAGAAATTGATTCTCTTCCCAAATTCAAGAAGAATATCCCATAACTAAATCAAAGAATTGAAAAGTGAAATCCAAGTTTAGAGACCAAAGAGAAGTAAAGTAATCTTTTGAATAAGTTCCAAATGTTAAGCCCTAAAACTAGAGAAAAAACGGATTAATGTCGTGAAGTTCGATATGCCCAAAAAAATTTTCAACTTTGACTTAAATACTTAGCCTAATTTTGGAAGCAAATCACAGCATACAACTTTTTCTCGCACAGGTGATGACAACATGTGACGACTTATCAGGGGTTGACGGCTTGTCAGACATGTCGTCAACTCCTCTTTGTATTTGATATGTTGCTGTCTTCAGCTGACGACGAGTTTGACGACTTATCAAAGATCTAATGACTTATCACGGAATGTCGTCACTTTTTCAACTCATCTTCTGAACACTGCCTAAGGCTAATGGTAATCCTGACGACTTATCACAAAGTTGATAGCTTATCAGTTGATGTCGTCACTTTTAAAATCTGACTCCCATACACTGCCTAAGGCTGACGATGACTTTGATGACTTATTGCAGAGCTGATGACTTATTAGACAAGTTGTCAACTATAATTTGATGTCTGTTTGCTCCAATTTCATCTCTATTGACTTCATTGTCGTTGGTTTTCTTGCATCTTAACTTTACTGCAATATCAAAGAGAAAACAATCAAACATGACAAAAGTTGCTTAAGAATTTACAATTATTCCGAGTTAAAAGCCTTAAATGTGCTAGCATCAAGCTCGCATATCAACACCGTCAACTTAAAATAATTTCTTGTCCTCAAGCAACGAGCACATTATGGCACCACGATGTTCAACCAAGAGAATGTGAAGATACCTATGGTAGTTGATCATCAATTTTAGCTCCAAACACATTAAACTCTCCAAGTTCAATCACTCTAAAACCAACGGTGTATATCAATGAAGATCAACAATGAGACACATGGGAATCAAGATATGGCATCAAATTAGCAACAATAACCATGCCTATATACAAATTACACTTCCCAAACAAGTAGGCAACTAGGAATGCAACCGATGTACCCTTACAATAAAAAAGTCCCTCCTCACTCAAATGTGAACTCAAGCATATCAATACGGGGACGATCAAGAGACACTCACTCTCAGAAAGAAGTTCCAGTCAATGTATGCCAAATACCATAAGCTTGCCCTTATTTTCATTACCAAAGCTTTCAGACAGTTAAGTTAGGATCACTATAGGACTTTTCTTCAGCTTGTAATGTAGGCTTGGGTCTGGTATAATACATAAGGATATTTAAGGTAACTAAGCCTCCTTGGCACTACACTATTTTTGGGATCTCACTTATCAACCGTTACCTTATTTCTCCCTTTCTTGATTTAAGCACATTCAAGATGGGTGCATTTTTTATTCATTCATTTTCTTTTTTTCACAACTTTTCTTTTCTCATTTTTTTTCTACCACACCCAGCCTTGCATATTTTTTTATTAGCCTTCTTCATACTCACTTTACATCACGTACCCCTATGATAGCCACCCTCAACTTAGGCTATTTGCCTAAGTCAAAGTGCACAATGTCCAAGGAGGACCAGGGCCAAAATAGGTTCATTGTGATACAAATAGGAAGGTGATAGGTATAATAAAAAGAATAGGCATTCAGGCTCAAAATTAGGATCAAAGGATATTATTCACACATGGAAGGTCATTTTGGCTAAAAGTGGACTAATATCAACAAGGCCTATGATCCTTTCCTAATCGCTATCCTACAACCAAGCAAAGACCAACCGAGCAAGTTTTGAATTTAACACACAACGGGAACTAGGTAGTATCTCACACACACATGGCATAAAGGTACATCACAAGCTACTACCCATTCGGTTCATGCAATTGTTAGCAGTGATTATCATGTACCTAGTACTAATGCCATAAAAATATTCACAGTAGTCACATATAGATGCACATCACACAGTTACCAAATAGACAATTGGAGAGGTATTTATCATTCCAAGAAAAATCAACAAAAATATGTCAACTGTCCTAGATACTTATTTTTCCTCCAGTTAACCACAACACATCACAAAACAAACACAATACGCCTAAATATGCCGGCTCTACTAGGAACAAGACTCCAGAGAAAAAAGGCACAACAACAAAAACCCAAGGAGGATATCAACACCCACAAGTAGCCTGTAACGCCCCAAAAATGGGTCCCGAGATGTTACATGGTTAGGGTCACAAGTGATCCCAAGCTAACCCTTCTACTAGCATAGTTATAAGAAATTGAATAAATTACATAAATCTAAACAAAATCAGCGGAAACATAAAACTTTTCTGAACTGGATCAATACAAATCTAAATTTATAAGACTACAACTCTGCCGTTACAAACAAAACTGAAATTAAATACATTAACACTACTGACTGTCTATGAAGCCTTTACTAGTACTGACTATAGGTAGCCAGGTCATGACTCCAACCAATCCAACTCAATACAACTAAATAAAGAAATTGTAATACTTCTCAAACTGTATAACTAACTCATGCCCTTGGATTAAAAGGACTCATCACCTATGGACTGGAAGCTGCAAGCTGACTGAATATGGTGTATGTGCTACAACTTGTACCTACATTATGAGACAATATAGCACATAGACATACATATGGATTAGTACTTTGAGGATGTACTGAGTATATGGGGGTGTATGCAATAGTTAAACAATATCATCACTCTTTATAGAAATTATGTATGCTAATATAAATGACTCACATAGCTTGAATAAATCTGAAATATAAATCTCATAAATCATGAATCATGAAACATATAGTGTAAATCTCGTGAGTCATTATACTTAGTTTCTAAAATTTGTATTCTCCTCTTATTCTCAAAACTTACAAACTGAAGAGATCTCAAAATAATAACTCTCAAAACTCATGCTTTTATCCTGAGGAGAATAGGAGACTTCTTTTGAAACATGAGGACTCAAAAGACTTGAGATTATGGAATTTTAGGACTTTAGAACTTTGTAACGTTGGGATTGGAATTGGGAGTTTCTTCTAACCGACATAAACCATGTGAGCTGACATGGAGTCCAACATCTTACCCATGTTGGGGAGAGCTATTCTACCATTGCCATCAAAATAGAACCTTAACTTTAGTGATCACTATCTCGGCCTCGGGCCCATAAATCTTAATCCTACAGTGGCATGTAGTTCTGGGGCATGAGACCTTGGAATTATACCCAACTCACTGCTAAATACTACTCACATACTTACGCTCAAAACTTTTAGGAAATCCACATTAAAATAGTATAATGGTTTATAACAAAAACCAATTACGCTTCTCTTTGCAATAAATCATGAACTATATGAATAATGTGGATTCCTTATCTTAACTTAGGATCAAAAGATGAAATCTTGCTTATCAAAGCATGCTAAAAATATAAGCTTCTTGAAATATAAAAACTCAATCTTAGGGATTAAAGCTCATGCTTCAAACTCATGTGAAAACATCTCAAAATTCATTCTTGATAATATAAACATTCGTAAATCATATTAAAATCTGGAAATTTCAGCAATGCTCATAAAAATATAAACAAACTCATGAAATTTATCTTCAACGGCTCTCAAAAACTCAAAATCTTGTATATAGTGATAATGGGTATGAATTCCAATTTAGAACTCATATATAAACATTCAAAATCATAGAAAAACATCCAACTCAATATGCTTATTGAAAATACTTCAACACCATCAAAATAATAAGATCAAGAATCTCAATATCATACTTAAACTCACTTTCAAAAATCTCAAAAATTGTGTTACGCGCATAAATACATGAAAATAGTCATGCAATTCATTATTCAATCACTTGTAAATTCATAATCTTCAAACAATATAAATTGGGTATAAACCCTAACTTCAATTTCATGGGAAATTACATAAAATTCAGTAATTTATAAGTTAAAATAAGTTTTGAGCACAAGGACGAAAGGATTGTCCTTGTTAAAATCCCACATACCTTAATTGATGATCTTGGATGAGAAAGTTTGAATCTTGGATTTCCTAGGATGAATTGAATGTAAAATCTTGAACTTTTGAATCTCTAATGGTGTTCTTGAAATTTATCCTTGAGATTCTTGGATTAGTGAACCAAATTCATGGTTTTTCTTGAAGGTATTGTAATGAAAGCTTGAATTTCTTGAATGCGGATTAGGGTTTGTTCTTGAGGGAGGCTTGGAGAGAAATTATGAGTAAAGGGGCAAATAATGCTCCCTAAGGCTTTAATTATCTGTTATGGACGAGCTTGGGTGAAGTAAAGGACCTTTTTCCCTTAAAAACGTGAAAACAGAACCTGAAAATTGGGTGCGTGCGATAGGGCGTGCGTCATACGCTAATCGCGTGATGCTAATGCCTCTCTCATAAAAATGACCATAACTTTTAGCTCGGGTATCAAATTTTGGCGTAATTGGTATTGTTTGAAAGATAATTAAATTATCTACAATTTGGTGGCTCTTGAGCTAAAAAATTCCATGTATATAAAATGTTATACATGTTTGAAGTAGACCCTTGTAGAATCGAATATCGAATTTGGACGAATCAAAGGATCTTAGCTCAACTTGGCTCTAAATAATTTCTATGAACATTTTTAACCTCATGAGCATTCCACACACTAGTATAAAGATCATGAAACTTATATTCACATAAGAATCACTTGGATAATAACTTCTACACGTCAGAACGATGGTTCTTAGACTAGCCCAAAAATCCGGGGTATTACATTATCTCCCCCTTGGGAAACATTTATTCTCGAATGTGGCTAATGAAGCTGAAACACTGAGGAATCTGAGGCTATAAGCTATCATGCATAACTGAAATAAATTGAATAGCTAAATCTCAAACATAATGAGCTACTGAACTGATCTGCAAGTGCATAAATTCTTATGAACATAGCTATATGGCTAGGATAGAAACAAAAGAGTCAACTTATAAGTAACCATTTCTTTATGCTGGATCTGATCTCATGAGAAAAGATGAGAGGTTTTGTAACATAAAAAAAATTAGGGTATTACCATACCTCCCCCCTTGGGATCGTTCATCCTCGAATGATACTGATTCGATTGAAAGACTAGTAAAAGATTGAGATGATACACAGGATACTTACGGACTGAATCATAATGGATACTTACACCCAAATAGGGTATTTCCTCAACACTCTTCTAAGAAACTTCTAATGATATTAGGGAGTAAAGAACTTTGGGCATGATCTAAATAAAACATCTCAATAAACAATTACAACATTGCTACCCTTCCGTGGCCTGGAACATAGACCCATAAATCATAAGCTAGAATAGAATTTCTAGGCCTTAAGAAATTTTACTTCTTACTTTCAAGCTTAGCAACACTTCTCAAATACTTCCTCGACTATGCTATTTCCCTCAAATATCACACTCGCTTGATTCAACTTAAAGTTTTCATATGGCATTGATAAATCCGTCTACTAAAGTCTAAACTGAACTAGTTCTCTTTATCATGGTAAGGCCTAACTCGAAACCATAAGATGCCACATGTAACTCCACACCATGATACAAATCTGAGTCATGAATTCAACACTTCGAGCACTATTATAACTACTCATTCTAGGATGATTTTTCCTAATCCCTTTAACAACTAAATTCAACCTTTTACATACCGACATGTCGTTCAAGCCTATCTTCATATCCACATCTGCACCATTCAATTCTTTGAAAGACACACATAAGTTATTCTCAACTAACCAAATCATGCACAAGACTTTAACTCAATATTCTCCACTCATGGACTTACATAAAACAAACATACATTCATCTTTCCCAACATGATACAATTACTCCTTTCCATCTACACAATCATTCATCATCACTATCTTAATCTAAGAGAAGGTCACTGAAAGGTTGGAATATCGGGATCCAAAATATAAAGGGATACTAAGCATAACTTAACACCTTACTGAGGCCTGAGGAATAGAGCATTCACGACATGGATTCATTAAAGAGATCTAATCTGAGGACGTACATGTTTCTGATCATAAAGAGTATCGCTTGAGTACTGAAACTGAACTTACTATAAAGCATGAGTACATAAGTCATGATATTCATGGACTGAGCTTAAAATCCATAATTTCATGGAATGTAATCTGTACTGCTGAGTGAATTGGACTGCTTATGCTAGGAACTGTAAGTATACGCAATTTTTTTTCTATAAGGTGCAGAAATATGAACTATAGTCATGAAGATGACATGTAAGGCATGATTAGATATAGGGATAACTAAATATGCTGAAATTGGAGTGGGTTGAGCCTCATCCTCACTTCCTGATGTTCTATAACATTCTGGCATCACTACTAAAAATCTGGAAGGATGACTTGATTACTCATTCTATCATCTCGCCCTTAGCTTTAAGCCACCACTCTAAGTCTGTGAACCAGTATATAAGGTCTGATCTAAACTGAAATTACTTCACTCTAGAGTCTGGGATACAATCAATACACATAAAACTAAACTTACCCTGAAAGACGGTATCTTCATGTATAACACCCAATGCTAATACCTACTTCTAAGATTCGACTCTTAGATTTCTATAGCCCCAAAAGTCATCATATAACAACTTAAACATTCACCAACTTAGATTCTAACACTAAACATGGATATTATCAACCTCTAATAAATCATACTTCTTCCATCATAGTCTACTAATATTGTATCTCAAAACTTATATTTTTCCTCTAAACCATGAGATTCAAAATCATACTTAAAAAGGCTCAACTCCATTAATAATAATCATAACTCCTTAACTTAGCTATCAAGAACATTGTTCATTATCTAACTAGTATTTCTCCACCTAGAATCTCCGCAGTACTACTAACTACACCACATGCAATAATCCTCGAAACTAATGCAGCCCCATAGCACCTTGGGTATTCTTCTACATCATACATACAAAATCAGACTCGATTACGAATCAAAGAAACTTAAGCTCTTGTATACACTTTTCAAGCCTACTAGATCACTTCCATACAACTAACATTCACAACACATCAATCATTATACCCACCTTGATCTCCATCTACTATTCAAACTTAGTGTCTAGTTTTAGCTATTATGAACCACAACTTCACACAATATTCTTACATGCCAAACATCTGAAAACACTAGTCTGCTAAAAATTCATAACAATAATAATTGATCATAATCATATGGACTATCCTATTTACAATCCATCAACACATCCTCCTTTTACACATTATTACTATTCACCCATCTATATACCTAACTTCTTTCATAGCTCTATAAGTCTCAACTAAACTCCCTTTTGGTAACTTTAAGGATGCCTAAATTAATAACACTCATCCACCAAGTAACTTCATCAATAACCTATACTTTTCTTGCACAACAAACACCATCAACAACTCTTTTCATAATTCAAGTAAACAACTATTCACCTTAACTAATAACTCTTCCTCTACCTTCTATTAAAATAACACACAAGGACATATCACTTTATTACTAACTCAATCTTATGCAAAAAGATTCGGCTATACATATATTTAATAAATTGCCCTTACCACTTTTCTTGTCACTACACCTCTAAACCCCCAGTTCCAATCAACACAAGAACAATAAGATGAACAATAAGTTGCTAGTGAATCAAAATAGGCCTCACACGGATTCACTAGAATTTGATTTTATGTTTTGAACAAGAAAATAAGATGAATAACAAAGCAACTATGCTAGTGAATTGAAAGAGCCCTACACGGATTCTCCAGACTTTGATTTTGTGTTTTAAATAAGAAAATAAGATAAATAACAAAACAACTATGCTAGCGAATCGAAAGATCCCCACATGGCTTCACTAAACTTTTAGTTTGAACCACACAATGATAACAAGATTACAAGAGATAGAAACTTAACACACAATATTCGATGATCTAAGAATACACATCTTACTCTATCTTAATTGAACGACTCATAAGAATGAGGACATAACTTTAAACTTGAGGGACTTATAACACACTAGAAGGTTTCTCTCAAGACGCTTTGTGAAACTTTTGAAACTTCTTGCTAGCAAGTCTGAGAGCATTATCAGGGAAGGAAATTTGAACTTGATGATCAGGTTACCTCAAGAACAGTACATAAATAGACAAGTATAGATTATCATTATGGATTCTGAGGAGGCATCTAAAAGAACATCTGACTTGGGCTTTACAAACATGATTAAGCACTTAAATCTTCGAAACTCAAAAGCACTGATGGGATACTTTCTAGCCTTCTTATAACCTCTATAACTATTTGTGGAGAATTAATCTTGACTATTTCTGGTACCTTGAAAATGAGGAAGATATGGCCAAAATAGAGTAAAATGGAAATATGCATAAGCTTCTTAAAGGACCTTTTTATGGCACGATCTGATACTTGAAAGAATGGACACATTTCCTATATGCCTTGTAGCCTATCAAAGAAAGGTACAGATGTTTCCATACCATTCTGGAGGACTCTACTAGACAAGGCTTCACAGACCCCCTAGGACTCTTGAACTCTGTGCTTCGATACCAAGTTTGTAATGCCCCAAAAATGGGTCCCGAGATGTCACGTGGTGCTTAGGGTCACAAGTGATCCTAAGCTAACCCTTCTACTGGCATACTTATAAGCAACTGAATAAATTACATAAGTCTAAACAAATTCAGCGGGAACATAAAACTTTTCTGAAATGGATTAATACAAATTTGAATTTATAAGATTACAGCTCTGCTGTTACAAAAAAAACTGAAATTAAATACATTAACACTACTGACTGTCTATGAAGCCTCTACTAGTACTGACTATAGGTAGCCGGGTCATGACTCCCAACTATCCCAACTTAATACGACTAAATAAAGAAATTATAATACTTCTCAAACTGTATAACTAACTCATGCCCTTGAATTAAAAGGACTCATCACCTGCTGACTAGAAGCTGCGAACTGACTGAATATGGTATATGCGCTACAATTTGTACCTACGTTATGAGAAATATAACACATAGACGTATATTTGGATCAGTACTTTGAGGATATACTGAGTATATGGGGGTGTATGAAATAGTTAAACAATATCATCACTCTTTATAGAAATCATGCATGCTAATATAAATGACTCACATAGCTTGAATAAATCTGAAATATAAATCTCATAAATCATGAATCATGAAACATATAGTGTAAATCTGGTGAGTCATTATACTTAGTTTCTAAAATCTGTATTCTTCTCTTATTCTCAAAACTTGCAAACTAAAGAGATCTCAAAATAATAACTCTCAAAACTCATGCTTTTATCCTTAGGAGAATAGGAGACTTCTTTTGAAACTTGAGGACTTAAAAGACTTGAGATTATGGAATTTAGGACTTTTAAACTTTGTAACTTTGGGATTGGGATTGGAAGTTTCTTCTCACCGACATAAACCATGTGAGCTGACATAGAGTCCAATGTCATACCCATGTTAGGGAGAGCTGTTCTACCCTTGCCATCAAAATCAAACCTTAACTTTAGTAATTACTATCTCGGCCTCGGGCCCATAAATCTCAATCCTACGGTGGAATGTAGTTTTGGGGCATGAGACCTTGGAATCATACCCAACTTGGTGCTAAATACTACTCCCATACTTTGGCTCAGAACTTTTAGAAAATCCACCTTAAAATAGCATAAGGGTTTATAATAAAAACCAATTACGCTTCTCTTCGCTATAAATTATGAACTATATAAATAATGTGGATTCCTTATCTTAGATTAGGATTAAAAGATCCAATCTTTCTTATCAAAGCATGCTAAAAATATAAGCTTCTTGAAATATCAAAACTCAATCTTGGGAATTAAAGCTCATGCTTCAAACTCATGTTAAAACATCTCAAAATTCATGTTTCATAACATAAACATTCGTAAATCATATTAAAATCTAAAAATTTCAGCAATGCTCAGAAAAATATAAACAAAACTCATGAAATTTATCTTCAACAGCTCTCAAAAACTCAAAATCTTGTAAATAGTGATAATGGGTATGAATCCCAATTTAGAACTCATATATAAACATTCAAAATCACAGAAAAGCATCCAACTCAATATGCTTCTTGAAAATAATTCAACACCATCAAAATAATAAGATCAAGAATCTCAATATCATACTTAAACTCACTTTCGAAAATCTAAAAAATTGTGTTACGCGCATAAATACATGAAAATAGTCATGCAATTCAATACTCAATCACTTGTAAACTCATAATCTTCAAACAATATAAATTTTGTATAAATCGTAACTTTAATTTCTTGGAAATCACATAAAATTCAGCAATTTATAAGTTAAAACAAGTTTTGGGAATAAGGACGAAAGGATTATCCTTGTTGTAACCCCACATACCTTAATTGATGATCTTGGATGAGAAAGTTTGAATCTTGGATTTCCTAGGATGAATTTAATGTAAAATCTTGAACTTTTGAATCTCTAATGGTGTTCTTTATGTTTCTTCTTGAGATTCTTGGATTAGTGAACCAAATTCATGGTTTTTCTTGAAGGTATTGTAATGAAAGCTTGAATTTCTTGAATGGGGATTAGGGTTTGTTCTTGAGGGAGACTTGGAGAGAAATTATGAGTAAAGGGAAAAATAATGCTCCCTAACGCTTTAATTATCTGTTATGGACGAGCTTGGGTGAAGTAAAGGACCTTTTTGCCCTTAAAAACCTGAAAATAGAACCTGGAAATTGGGTGTGTGCGATAGGGCATGCGTCGTACACTAATCGCGTGATGCTACTGCCTCTCTCACAAAAATGGCCATAACTTTTAGATCGTGTATCGGATTTTGGCGTAATTGGTATCATTGGAAAGATAATTAAATTTCTACAATTTGGTGGGTCTTGAGCTAAAAAATTCCATGTATATAAAACGTTATACACGTTTGAAGTAGACCCTTGTAGATTCGACTATCGAATTTTGAACGAATCAAAGGATCTTAGCTCAACTTGGCTCTAAATGATTTCTATGAACATTTTTAACCTCATGAGCATTCCATAAACTAGTATAAAGATCATGAAACTTATATTCACATGAGAATCACTTGGATAATACCTTATACACATAAGAATGACAGCTCATAGACTAGCCCAAAAATGCGGGGTATTACATAGCCCCACCCTAACTTAAAATCATGCAATATCCCCAATGCATCAAACCAAAACAAGAGAGTTAGAAACATACCTGTAGTACCATGGGTGCCAAGATCTGATGTAAATCACATAATACGAATACAAACAATAAAATACCTTGGGTTGCCTCCCAAGAAGCGCCTAATTTAGTGTCACGGTATGACCCAACTTAGCTTTTTCCTCCACCTTGAGGATATGAATTTCACCCCCAAATTAGAGTCCATCTTCTTTCCTCTCTCATAGGAGGGTGGTACAAAAATTAAGAAGTCAAGTAATGGATTGAGCGTGGTAAACAACTCGGACTTAAAGTAAGGTGTGTCTTTATGTTGCTTGTCTAATGTAAAATCAAGAATATAGGATTCTTGTTCCTCATCTTCACACTCTTGTACTATTTTAAATGATTCCACAGACTATATATCATCTAAACATAATGTAGAAAAGTTCTTTGAATGAGGCCCAATCAATCCTACTTCAAAATTTACACTATCTACTACACGCTCACTTTTATTCACCTTCTCAACATCTTTACTACGAATTGGGCTAGAGTCTTTATTAGAGATTTTTGTGGTTTCTTATTTTGCCTCTAGCACCATGTCCTCAATCTTGGCATTATCTCTCATGGCTGGTTCGGTTGGATGGGAAATCACTGAGGGTTGGTCAACATCAATATAGGGTTCTTGCTCCTCATCTTCACACTCTTCCATTATTTTAAATGATTCCACAGACAAGATATCATCTAAACATAATATAGAAGAATACTTTAAGTGATTGACCTCTATATCCATCTCCTCATAAATGATTGGCTTCATGTCTTAACGCATATCACATACGATATCATACGTTTCTTTTTGGAGATCTAACATTAGTTGAAACATAGATTCAATGCCACTCTTTTCGGTACTTCATTCTTCCTTTTCTTGACCATAAGACCTATCAAACTCATAAGAAGAACTAGAATTTAGGTTAGCGCAATAGGGGGAGGGGACATTTAGGCAATCACTCCAATGTCCATCTTGACCGCCACATAAAGAACAATCATACTCCCGGTAGGATGAAGATGGTGCACACATCTCTCTCCGAAGAGCATACATACATCTTTCCAAAAGTGAGGTCCATCACAATATGGACATGGATCATTATGATAAGATTTCCAACCACCAAGCTCATGTTCATTCCACGATGCCATAGTAATAAGTGAACTAAAATAAAAATCTCCCTAACACAAGAAATAAAAGAAAACTAAAAATAAATATTTACAAGTTTGAATTCAAGCAAGTAGGCTAAAATTCCAAACCAACTCAATACACCAAATTGTTCCTCGGCAACGGCGCCATTTTTTATAACGCTCAACTTACACGTCAATTTAGTGCAAGGCGGTCGTTGTTAATATAATTATCCAACTATGGAGTCGGGGTCGAATCCATGAGGAATAATGTGAGTGGTGATTAAACTAATTTAAAACTATAGAGATAAGTTAAATTCAAAAAAATGATACGAAAAGATAAAATGGGGTTTTTTAATGATTGAACAAAAGTTATTAACACTTCAATTCGCCTTAGAACTTAAAGCTTAAACTGCAATATTTCAAATCAATGATATAGAGAAACTAGAGTTGTGATCACTATGATTAGTAATCCTTCATTGAATAATAGTTGTAGTTTGGATTCTCGTGACTTATGGGAAATACAAAATTATTAGTATCGACAGTTCATCTAAGTGTTTCTAAACCTGCCTAGATGTTGAGTTCCCTAATTCTCTCGAACTTAGGAAACTTCTATTCTCACTTATTTTATTTTGAGTTAATTAATCTTGTTACAACATTAATCATTAGATGGGAACTTAACCTTCCCAAATCCTCGTTGATAATTTACTACCTTTAGTTTATTTATCAATTTGAGAAAATCAACATAAGGCGAGATCTATTCTTTGCAACCAGTAAAAAATAATTAATACAATAGAATTATCAAGATGTTCCCATAATCACTCAAACCCTAACCAGCTATTAAGACAATACAGGGGTAATCATAGATCCCACAACCCTAGTTGTGGGTTTTAGTTCCACATGAAAGAGAAAGCAATAACAATAACTAAATTCATAATTCAAAGTGATTAAACTTATAAAAGATGTAGTTATAAATTGATTCTCTTCCCAAATTCAAGAAGAATATCCCATAACTAAATCAAAGAATTGAAAAGTGAAATCCAAGTTTAGAGACCAAAGAGAAGTAAAGTAGTCTTTTGAATAATATCCAGATGTTAAACCCTAAAACAAGAGAGAAAATGGATTAATGTCGTAAAGTTCAAGATGCCCTAGAAAACCTTCAACTTTGCCTTAAATACTTAGCCTAATTTTGGAAGCAAATCAAAGCATACAACTTTTTCTCGCATAGGTGACGACAATATGTGATGACTTATCAGGGGGTTGATGGCTTATCAGACATGTCATCAACTCCTCTCAGTAATTAATATGTTGTTGTCTTCAGCTGACGATGAGTCTGATGGCTTATCATAGAATATCATCACATCTTCAACTCAACTTCTGAACACTGCCTAAGGATGACGGTAATCTTAACGACGTATCACAAAGTTGATGGATTATCAGCAGATGTCATCACTTTAAAAATCTGACTCCCATACACTGCCAAGGCTGACGATGACTTTGACGACTTACTACAGACACTGTCGTCACTTTGATGTTTGTTTGCTCTAATTTCATCACTATTGACTTCATTGTCATTGGTTTTCTTGCATCTTGACTTTACTTCAATATCAAAGAGAAAACAATCAAACACGACAAAATTTCCTTAGGAATTTACAATTATTCCGAGTTAAAAGCCTTAAATCTGCTAACATCAAGATCGCACATCACTCATGTGGATGAGGATTAGTAGGAATTGGTGAAGGATATTCATCGCTTGGCTAACCTTGGAGTTTGTTTCTTGGACTCTGACAGCACCCAAGCACACACACAAGTATACGTGGTCTACCAAGTAATGTAGTGTCCTTCAAGAAAGCCAAGTTATCGATCCCACAGACACTAGATTTGGCAATGATTTGATTTTGGCTTACAATTTAGATTCACTTGATGTGACAGTAACAAAAATAGAGAATTGAGTTTGTAAATTGCAAGTAGCACTCTAAACAATTATATTATGCTATCATATTTTATTCGTTAACTTGCTTATCTTGGTCGTTGATTCGTAGGGTTAATTACGCAATTATGATTTCCCAACCTCTAATCTATTACCTAGGTTGAACCTTACATCTACATCATTGAGCGGGGATATACTAATTCACTTAAGTTTTTAACAAATATCATCCTAAATATGAATCAAGTAAGGTATCTAAGTACATCCATGTCCTAGCTACTAATTCAAGTTTCTTATTTTATAAAAAATCAAGAACCATACTCTGTTTATTCCCATGTTCTATCGCCCTATTCCCTCTCTCGAGTTCACAAGGTTGACAATGGATGTATTCTAAGGGTCGTGAATTCTTAAAATTGTTAAAACAAGAATAAACAAACAACAAATATTGATAAGCAAAGAAAACAAACTCAATCCATAGCAATAATAATCATTTTCTTGGCTTCAACCCCAGAAAGGGGGCGTTTAGCCACGCATAGTCATAATCATAATCACAAAATAGTAATTAACAACTAAAAATATGAATGAACTAAATAAAAATAGTAAAAACCTAATGAAAAAGTTGTAGCAGCCCTTTTCTCTCCAAAATATGCTCAAAGATGTGTAAAAATGTGATACAACATGTATTTAAAGTATAGGAGCAAGCCCTTTCTGTGTTGGACAAGAAAACCTTTAGTTATTGAGCCCCGGACTAGGTAGGGCGGTGCCCTGGGTAGATCCCCACTCGAGGTGGAGAATCACCTCAATATCTCCTTAACTCTCTGGAATTTGTTCTCAGAAATTTTTCTAAGGTGAAGGGGGCACCGAAATGAGCCCGCGTCGCGGGCTAATCGCCTCCAGGACAAACATACGCCAAATGGTTGAATTCTTGGGACTCTTATAATTAAATTTTTATTTTGAACACGTCCATTGGAAACTCTATCACTCTACATGTGCCAAAGACATTACAGGGGTCCAAGAGTTCATCAATCTGCGTATTGTGACTTCGTTGAGCCATTTCGAGCCTTTTTTTAGTTGTTACCACTTGATTTGAAGCTTGTATATCCTTAATATATCATAATAATCCATTAAAAAAGCATTATATATCATTAAAAACAACAATTTAAAGCTCAGAACAACACAACATTCAACACGATGAACTAGAAACATGATCTAAGCATAGGTTAATTTCACTTTGATCATTAACTCATTGTTTTAGCCCTTGGCTTGATCTAATTAACCCATGAGCATTATCAAAAAGTTGTTTCACATATAAATACATAATAACAACCTTAGGAACTCATTAAACAGATTATAATCCAACATGATAGACTAGACAAACACCAAGCTCAAGCAAGTACACTAGTTTTCCGGGTTGAACTCTAAATGAATCTTTTAGGTCCAAACTTGTTTGAAACTCACTTTGAATATCAGAAACACATATTTTAACACTAAGATACATATTTATATCATTATCCACCCATATAGCACATGAACCATCCTCAAAACAAGGCAAAAAAGGCTATAATAGTGACACTTGAATGCATAAATACACCCAACATCACCACGCCACACATAATGCCTTGTTCGTCCTCGAATAACTCTTTACTATAAAACTCACGATTTCGAGATTCTACACTTCTAATACATACATGATACTCAAGCTAATATTACAATGACTACATGGAATGCTAGTTACTATACTAAGCATGTTACAAACACAATTGTAAGCTTATGAACACTACTCCAAAACATCCTAGCCTCAAGTATTTACTCAATAAGTTGGAAAACTAATGCACATCATTCAATCAAAGACATCATACAAATCACACATATTCATCAAACATGTTCCCTCACAATAACAAGTTACCCATAATTACTCACAATTAAGCAATTTAGAATATGATGGGTACAAGAATCAATTTACGCTCACTCTCATAAAGAATTCACAAGTTACACACAATGAACCATAGGATTTCCCTTAGTGTAATGCTCCACTAATAGTCGAATGTAAAGCTTAAGATCAATTAGGACTTTTCCGGGTTGTAATATAGGCTAAGGGACGGGTAGAAACTATTTGGGAATAGTGACTAACCTCTATAAGCGCTTTAATACACTATATTATACAATTAGAACCAATATCCAACAACCAATTACAGCAATTTTTTACTACCCCATTCTTTTATTTTACCCCATCTTTTTTAGGAATTTTCACACACACTTGGTGGACACATAGTTTACTACCACAAGAATCATTTTTTTCTCTTTTTTCACAATCATGGAAATATTTTTAGCATAAAGTATATCACAACCATCCACCACACATCAATTATTAAGACCAATAGCAATTACCTTAGGGTATTAATTTCACCTTTTTCTTCTTCAATTTCTCAAACTCCTTTTTCAATTATTTCTTTTTTTTTAAAGAACTTAGGAGCTTTTTGGTTCAAATTATGGTCTATCAAAGAAGGATATTAGGCTACATATGAAGCTACCAAAGAAAAATTTAAAGGATCAATGGGGATTAAATAGGATAATGCACAATGGGTAGGACACATAGAAGGTATAGAACAAGGCTATCAAAGAAATACCTATATCATCTCCTAAACCCACATTCTTAATTTCGCTTCACATACACCGGGCAAGTTCTAGACATCATATGCAACAAGAAATATACAAAATTCTCACACTCACATGGCATATGCTCAACTCAATAGGATCATCATAGACTCTCAACCAAACAATAACATAAATTCAAAATTAAGCCAATAAGTACAAGAGTCACAAACATGAGCCCAGGAGTCTCAAAAATAGCAATTCACATCAATCAACATGCTTTTACAAATAAACCCACTTCCATCATGTAATCAAAAATAGCACCAACAAGAATATCTCACACAAAATTTTTTAAATAGAGCCAAAATTTGGAAATTTACTCACCCCACACTTAAAATTCTACTTTGTCCCCAAAGTGAACTTTTAAATTAAGAGATAGAAATACTCACCGAGGACTCTAGGCCTAGCTAGTAGAATCTTCATACACAAATAAGGTCCATAGAATCCGACACTCATTCTTCGTTATGCTTCAAGCTCAAGTTTATGGTACTCAGACTTCCCATTAACCTATGACTCAACCAAAAACAAAAACTACGTGAAGTAAAAAAATAAAAATTAAAAAAAAAACATACCTAATTAACTTGGATTGCCTCCCAAGTAGTGCCTAATTTAGTGCCACAGCACGACCCATATCAACTCAACCATATTCCTTCACCCTTTTACTCCTTGTTGGGAGCCAATTTTTCTTTCGTTTCTGACCTCTTTTTCCTTTCAACATGTTGGGAATCGGTGGTCTCATCATTGGTGACTCAATCAGGTAGTCAGAAGAGGTCTTTGGTAGATTAAACACCCCACACTCATCCCTTTCAATCACATTAATCATGCATAAATCTTTATATAAGGGACTTTTAATGGGTGTTTTGTAAACATCAAATACCACATCTTCATCATCTACCGTCATCTTGAGTGTGCCTTCTCTAACATCAATTAAAGCCCCTCCGGTTGTTAAGAATGGATGCCCCAAAATAATTGGTACTTATTCGTCTGCCACAAAATCAAGAACAAAAAGGTAAGTAGGAATAATAAATTTACCAACCTTTATGAGGATATCCTCAATGATTACTTCCAGATATTCCATGAAACCGTATGTTATCTGTAAAATCATGGTGGTCGATCTAGGCTTTCCCAAGACCAATTTTTCAAATAGAGATAGGGGCATAAAATTTATACTTTCCCCTAAATAACTCAATGAATAAACCTTTTTACTCTCAATTTGAGTGAGAATAGAAAACTTTCCCTGATCTTTCAGTTTCTTGGGGATCTTTTATGTCATCACAGTACTACACTATTTAGTAAGTGTTATTGATCCAACATCTTGAAATTTCACCTTCTTCGCCATCACATCCCTCAAGTACTTTGCATACTTAGTCATACTCCGCAAAACATCTAAAAGAGGTAACTTAATATGAAGCTCTTTGAATGTATCAATGAACTTTTTGATTAGGGAATCCTCTTTCGCTTTTATTTACCTTTGAGGGAAGGATAATGGCAGTCACTTCTTTACTTCTGGTTCAACAACTTTTTCCTTCAAGTACTCAGACTTTCTTAAATTTTCAGTAACTTTGTCAATAACCTGTTGGGTCACAACATCAGCATCTACCTCTTTAGTTGCCTTTGGAGGTTCTTCATGAAGCTCTTTACCATTTCTCAAGGTGATTTCCATAATTTATTTTAGATTTTATGTATCAACATCCAGACCACCTTGAGGATGGGTAGTTAATGCTTGTTGTATCTGCTCAACCTGCAACTTTAAATTTCTCTAGGTTACTTTTTGATTTTATAATTCCGCCCTTTGACTGTTAAGATCCACAATCAATTGTGTTTGACTCACTAAGAGTTGTTTCATCATCTCTTCCATGTTGTTTTTTGACTGATTTGATTGGGCCTGTGGCTGTGGGGCAGTCCATAACTGATTTGATGGCTGAGTTTGCCACTTTATGTTGTAGGCATTACTATAATTTGCCCTTTGAGCATTGCCTACATACATTACAGATTCCAAATTTAAAGCACACATGGTAGCCGTATGACCACTATTTTTTCATACTTCACACCAACCTGCAGCTTGCCATTCATTGACTGTAGTTGTAGGTTGTGTTTCTCCCAACTTCATGCTGTTAAATGATATGTTGATCAAATTTTGCAATGTAGAAACCAGAGTTGATAGGGCTCTGAATTGGTCCAACTCCAACATACTCACAATTCTTTTCATGGAACTTCTATAATTTGAATGCCACTCTGGATTTTCTTGTGCTATGCAGTTCAGTAATGTGTACAGCTCATCATAAGTTATCTCCAACGCTTGACCACCTGCACCTAAATATAGCAAAATCTTTTTAGTGTGATCAAGAGCTTCTACAAAAGTATAAGCAAGTACCTCATTCTATTATTGGTGGTGTGGACAATCCCGAAGAAGGGACTTAAACCATTCCCAAGCATGATATAGATTTTCATCAGGCTTCTGTTTGAAGCTCACTATGTCACTGTGAAGTCTCGCAGTTTTACCTGATGAAAAAAATCTAATGAGGAATCTTCTGGCTAAGTCATCCTATTTTGTGATTGAATTGGCTGGCTCTACATTCAACTACTTTTTAGATTCCCCAATAAGTGAATGGGGAAATAGTGTCAGCCTCACATAATCTGGAGTCACCCAAGTTGGAGTGAATATGTCTGTAAGATCAATGAAGGTTTGTAAGTGGACTTGTGAATCCTCTTAAGAAATCTCTGCAAACTGTCCACTACTAATAAGAAGCTGCACCGTATTGTATTTCAACTTAAAATTCCCCCCAGCTTTCGATCTTTGATTTGGTGAAGTCGAGTTCGTCGAAAGTGGGACTGCCACTTCCCTTACCTTCCTACCAACTGCTTGTTATTCAGCCATGGAACAACATCAACAACTTGACAGCGCACACACAAGTGTACTTGGTCTACCAAGTAATATAGTGGCCTTTAAGAAAGCCAAGTTATCGATCCCACAGCTAGATTTGGCAATGATTTTATTTCGGCTTACAATTTAGATTCACTTGATGTGAGAGTAACCAAAAGACAGAATTGAGTCTATAAATTGCAAGTAAAGTAAATAATACATAAAGTAAAGTTCTTGTAACAATCAATAGGAGAAGACCCAGGGTTGAGCACTCTGAACAATCATATTATGCTATTGGATTTCATTCGTTAACTTGCTTATCTTGGTCATTGATTCGTAGGGTTAATTACGGGTGATTATGGTTTCCCAACCTCTAATCTATTACCTAAGTTGAACCTTACACCTACATCATTGAGCAGGGATGGAGTAATTCACTTAAGTTCTTAACAAATATCATCCTAAATATGAATCAAGTAAGGTATCTAAGTACATCCCTGTCCTAGATACTAATTCAAGTTTCTTATTTTATAAAGAATCAAGAACCATACTCTGCTTATTCCCATATTCTATCGCCCTATTCCCTCTCCCGAGTTCACAAGGTTGACAATGGATGTATTATAAGGGCCGCGAATCCTTAAAATAGTTAAAATGAGAATAAAAAAACAACCATATTGATAATCAATGAAAACAAACTTAATACATAGAAATATTAATAATGTTCTTGACTTCAACCCCGAAAAGGGAGCATTTAGCCACGCATAGTCATAATCGTAATTACAAAATAGTAATTAACAACTAAAAATATGAATGAACTAAACAAAAATAATAAAAAACTAATGAATAAGTTGTATAATCCCTTTTCTCTCTAAAATATGCTCAAAAATGTGTAAAAATGTGATACAACATGTATTTATAGTATAGGAGCAAGCCCTTTCCGTGTTGGACAAGAAAACCTTTAGTTATTGAGCCCCAGACTAGGTAGGGAAGTAACCTAGGTAGATACCCACTCCATGTGGGGTGTCACCTCAATATTTCCCTACCTATCTGGAAATTGTTCTCAGAAATTTTTCTAAGGCAAAGGGGGCACCGAAATGAGCCCGCATCGCGGGCTAATCTCCTCCAAGACAAACACGCACCAAATGGTTTCAATATTGGTCCTCTTATGATTACATTTATTTTTTGTAAACTTACATTGTCCACTTATTAACTTTACACACGCCCAAGACATTCCAGAGGTCCAAAAGTGCATCAATCTGTGTAGTGTGACTTCGTTGAGCCATTCTGAGCCTTTTTGAGTTGTTTTCACTTGATTTGAAGCTTGTATATCCTTAGTATATTATCATAATCGATTAAAAAATCATCCTACAGAATTAAACACAATAATTTAAATCTCAAAACAACACAACATCCAACACGGTGAACTTGAAACATGAGCTAAGCATAGGCTAATTTAACTTTGATCTTTAACTCATTGTTTTAGCCCTTGGCTTGATCTATTTGATCCTTGAGAATTATAGACAATTTTTTTCATATATAAATACATAATAAAAACCTTATGAACTCATTAAACACATTAGAACCCAACACGATAGACTAGACAAACACCTAGCTCAAGCTAGTACACTAGTTTTTCGGGTTGAACTCTAAATGAATCTTTTAGGTCAAAACTTGTTTGAAACTCAGTTTGAACATCATAAACGCATGTTTTAACACTAATATACACATTTATATCATTATCCACCCATATATCACATGAATCATCCTTAAAACAAGGCTATAAAGGCAAGAATAGTGACACTAAAATACATAAATACATCCAACATCAGACTCTGAGGATGATGGTGTGTTTGTGAAGCAGGTGGAAAAATCCTCTCTTAGTTCAAAAATAAATAAGAAGCAGGTGTTAGATCCTCTCTTAATGAAGATCGAGGTTGATATGGGTAAATAGAAGATGATGGCTTTTGAGATCAGCACTGATAGTATCTTAATGTACAAAAAAAGGTTGTTCGTTCACAAAGTTGATGGATTATGAGGCAGGATTTTGGCCAAGGCCCATGAGTCACGGTATACAGTTCATCCCGATTCAATAAAGTATCATGACCTTAAGGAGATGTATTAGTGGAAAAATATGAAATAGGATGTAGCCAACTTTGTGACTAAGTGTATGGTGTGTCTCCAAGTGAAGGTGGAGCACTTGAGGCCTGGTGGTCTACTCCAAAATATTAAACTATCGGTGTGAAAATAGGAAATAATTAATATGGATTTCATTACCATCCTTTTGCGATCACGGAATCAGTGTGACTTCATTTGGGTCATCATGGATAGGAGGACTAAATCCACTCACTTTTTTCCAGTGAGGACTACTTATTTATCCATGGACTATCCGAAGTTGTTCCTTCATAAAGTGGTAAAGTTGCATGGTGCGCCTAACTCAATTATTTTGGATCGTGGTACTTAGTTTTTATCACATTTCCAGCGCTTGTTGCAGCATGGTTGGGGACGAAAGTGAGTCTTAGTATAGCTTTTCACCCACATTTGGATCGTTAAGATGAAAGGACTATTCAAACTTTCGAGGATATTCTTCGAGCCTTTGTGATTGACTATGGTGGTAGTTGGTTCGACCATTTGCCTTTAGTTGAGTTTGCTTATAACAATTGTTACCAATCTAGCATTGGTAAATCCCCATTTAAGGCATTTTATGTTAGGAAGTGTAGATCTCCTATTGGGTGGTTCGAGGTTGGTGAAGCGGAAATATTTGTCCCAAATTTGGTTCACCAAGCTATGGAAAAGGTGAAGGTAATTTGGGATAGGCTTAGACCACCTAAAGTCGCCAAAAGTCCTACACGAATATGAGATAAAGGGAATTGGAATTTGAGGATGGAGATTGGGTGTTCTTAAAAGTATCTACTATGAAGGGAGTAATGCGGTTTAGGAAGAAGGGAAAGCTCAGTCCCCGGTATATTGGACTGTATGAGATTGTGAGAAGGGTCTGAAATGTTGCGTATGATTTGGATTTTCCCTCAAGCTTGAGTTCCATTCATCCAGTAGTTCATGTGTCTATGTTGCAAAAATGAGTGGGTGATCTTTCGTTGGTTGTTCCTATGGAGAACATTGCTATTTCAGATTATTTGTCCTATGAGGAGGTCCCAATAAGGATCTTTGATCGGCAAGTTTGTCGATTGTGAATGAAAAGGTGAAGCTAATTCGGGATAGGCTTAAGACTGCCTAAAGTCACCAAAAGTCCTATGCAAATGTGAGGCAAAGGGATTTGGAATTTGATGATGGAGATTGGATATTCTTGAAGGTGTCTCCCATAAAGGGAGTGATGCATTTTAGGAAGAAGAGGAAGCTCAATCCCTTGTATGTTGGCTCATTTGTGGTTGTAAGAAGGGTTGGAAATATTATGCATGAGTTGGATTTTCCCTCTAGCATGAGTTATATTCATTCGGTATTCCATATGGATATGTTGCAAAAATGCATGGGTGATCCTTTGTTGTTTGTTACCTTGAAGAACATTGGTATTTTGGATTCTTTGTACTATGAGGAGGTCCCGGTGAGAATATTAGATCGGAAAACTTGTCGGCTGCAAACAAAAGATGTGGCTTAGATGAAGATTCTATGGTGGAACAAAAAGTCCGAGGAAACTACTTGGGAAGCCGAGTAGGACATGAAGTCCGGAAGTGCATGAGGTATGTGTTGCTCTTAACCTCTTTGTTTTTTATCCTTGTCGATGGTGGATTATAAATTCCTTAGCATGTTTTTTATGTCTTAAAGGTAAGAGTAGAGACGTTTGTTAGTTTAATCATGCTTGTATTGCCTCATCCCATCATTCGAGGGTGAATGATCCTGAGTGGGGGAGACTAAAAAACCCCAAACTTTGACCCTTGCCAAATTTCTTAAGTCTTGAACATTCTGATCATCATACACATGCACTATGACTCATATGGTGTGGATACGGGTCTAGTACCCTAGTCGTATATTTTTCAGTGTCATATTGGCCAAGTACTGTACAAGGTACGAGAATACTCCATACAATTCGTATGTTTATGATACAAGAAATAGTGCCCAACTGTATGTTGTCCAGTGTCTAGCCTTTGATATTTTGCTTAGGGTACGACTTAAAGGGTACTAGTCATATGGTGATGGTACAAATTAGGCTAAGTATTTGTATGTTGGACAAAATATGGTTTCAAACTTTTTGATCAAGTTACTAGTTAAGGGTACCACTCATATGATGTGGATACGAGTTGAGTGGTCAAATTGTACCCTGCAGCGCTCTTTTTACAACTTTTAAGGTGAGGGTATTTTGGAAAATTCCCACCCCAAGCCCTCAAGACCCCACATCTTATAACACTTTTTGACCTTTTATTCTTCACTTTAGAAGATCAAAACACTCTCAAAACTCTCCAAAAACCTCTCAAGGAGATTGGGCTAGGGTTCCATCAAAGTGGTCATCTAGAGGCTAAAAGGTTGAAATCTCTCCGTGAATCTTTATAAGTCAAGCATGTGACTGTTCCTTCATTGTTACTTCACAAAAATTAGGTGTTTTAAACATTGTACATTGTTCATGAATCATTAATAATGGTTTTAAAAACCATGGTTGAGGGTTTGAATGCATAATGTTGAGTATTATTTTCTCTTGGTTTGAATTTTGATTATACATGTTTTGATAATGGTTTTGAACATGTGGGTGCTTGGGAATTGTGATTTAAACTAAGGGGTCATATTTAACCCTAACTTGATGGTTTTTTTATTGAATAATGGTTTGATAGTGGTATGCCCTCAACCTATTTGTGAAAATGTCAATGAGAAGAATCTTGTCACATATGAATTGTGTTTTGAACTAAGGCATTGGCCTATGAATATTGATGATTGGTAAATGATTTTATGAAGGTCTTTTCGTCCATAAATTTATTTGAATCATAACCTTGTTGGTTTAATGGGTTAAATGGGTTTCAGTCCCTAAATGTTGAATTGAATTGATGTCTTAGTTTAGACAATGGGTTCGAGTCCCAAAGTTGATTAATAATGGTTATGCCATGTTGTAAGCTTGCAATTGCGGTTTGTATGACGATACCAATGGGATAACCTTGGTAAGTAATTGGATTAACGGTCGTGTATACGTGTAATGAATATTTTAATTGGGATTTAAAGAGGGAAGTGTAGACGGGCCATGGAAGTGGAGTCTGAAGGACAAACATTGGATACCGCTAGTCGGTACGAGGTTCTATATGACCGAAAGATTTGAGTCCCCTGAATAGATATATAAATTGGAGGCTCGAGTCCCCAATATTGTATACATTGGTGTTTAAGTCACATTGACTATGCCAGGAGGTTTGAGTCCCCCATAAAGGCATATACGGATATAGATATTCTCTAGTTCATGCTTCTTCACACACTACGGCCATTCCATCTAGGGGAGAGCTAGGATAATATAGTTGTGGGTGCCATGTTAATTTACGGTTATGCTACACAGCCTAGGTTAAGGTTTTCAAAGTTCAAGCTAAACCTTGTTCACTATCCCTACACGATATATATATGTATATATGTGTATGTGTGTGATTGCATATGGTTATTTGACTTGGTTTTGAATGATGATATTATTTTATTTCTTCTATCCCTGAGTAACATGCTAGAACTCTAAATGCTAGCCATCTTCGTACGTTGTATCCCCACGTGATGAAGGTCCCAAAACTTCTTCTACTTTACCTGTGCTGTGATCATGTGCTAGAGCAGTTCTTGAGTAGATATTGAAGTGGTGAGCTTCCATACTTTAGAAGGCTTCATTTCATAATCTTTATATTCTATGTCTTAGACTTTTTTAGATGTTGGTTTTGGCTATTATCGGGGGAATGTACCGGTATTTTATTGACTTTGAATTTGCAGAGGCTTTGTTGGATTACTGTGGACTTGGGTGTGTTGTTTTGGTGAACTACTTTAGATAGTTCATGAGTTATGATTAGTTTTGTTTTGCACTATCTTGTTATATGTTCAGAATTCATCCGACACTTGAGGTTGTTGAGCTGACTAGGTTAGGTGAGGGGTGATCTCCGCTCCACTTGGGACTTGAGGTACCCGTCATGGCCAGGCCTTGGTTCGGGTCAACACATTCCCTAATGTAATACCCCGTATTTTCTTAGCTTAAGATTAACTCTCAGTCCATGAGTTATCCAATATAAAAATTTTGAAATACTCTGAATTTTTCAGTTTAGAGTCTTCTATTGCGTAGGAAATTGAATTAGCTTTCCAACGATATAAAATTTGCCTAAATCCGATAACCGAGTAAGAAATTATGGCTATTTTAAGTTTTAGTCGTTAAATACCGTCATTCAGTCCAGTAGCGCATCACAGAGTATGTCAAAAAGGCGATTGTCAGTTTCCAGTGAGGTACCGCGATACTGGCGCGTCGCGCCATAGCTTATTTTCACATTTATCAATTTCCAGTGTACCAACGCGATCTCACTGCGTCGCGGTGAACTTATAGGTCGTATCCAAGGTGGCAACGCGATACCACTGTGTCGCACCACCAGCCACATTTCCAGTTGGCAATTTTCAGTGGTCCGACGCGATCATGGCATGTCACGCCAAGAAACCAAACCAAAAATTTTTGATGAAAAACAAATGTTTCATTCAGGATTAAATTAGTCTTTTCCCGTGATTTTATTCCGCCCAGGTGTGAGATTAAAGCGCTAAAAACATTTTAAACCATTTGTTTATTAACTTTTCCCTAAATCAACAAGCTCTTCTTCTCAATTAACAAACCCTAGCTTCAAGAATCAAGGTCAAAACTCAAGAATTTCTTCAAGCACCTTCAAGAATTAACTTTCCAAGGTATGTTAGGTGTTCATCTATGGGTTCCTTTCACCTATAGAGTCCATGAATCCATTTTCAAACTACAAGATTGCTGAATTAAGAACTTCCATGCTTGAATTAAATTAAATTCATGTTTATGTTATTGTTGGGTTTTAGTTCATGATTGAATTACATGTTTTTATGAAATTAATCATTTTATGTGTTGAATTACATGATCTTCATGATAAACCCTTTGATTTTCAAGTGATTTATGTAGCCATTAACTATATGTTTTGATTATTGTATGATCTAAGCATGCTCCCCTTGTGTTTGATAAAATACCTATGTGAATGAAATAATGCCATTATAACATGATAGCATGTATTCTCCATTCATGTATGAGTAAATGCATTACAAGTGTTTGCTAAAATATCCCAATGAGTGGATTGTGATCAAGTAGCCATTATTATGTTTTCAAGATTATGTTATGCTTTACTTTTCATGTTATCGAGTCCTAGGGGTATTTAATACCCGACAATTTAGCTATTTACCTAGAGCCAGTGTCAGTTACAAAATAGTATCGGTAATGTCATGATCAGTAGTACTCTCAGTCAGTTATAGAACTCAGTCAGTTACAGAACTCAGGAAAACTCAATAAACTCAGTCTCAGTCCAGTTCAGTATGCTCAGTTCAGTGTCTTTCAGTTGGGATTAGGATTCAGCACCGAGGGAACCCAAGGATGGGGGCTCACCTACCACGAATCCTTGCATTCCAGAACTACGTAACTAGCGTAGGTTGAGATATCAACCTGCCAGTCAAGGGTTGATGAGGTTCTTTACCTGCCAGTAAAAGGTACCACCATTCTCGTTTAGGGCACTTTCCAGTAGAGGGCGACTCTTCAGTATCTTTACCCATGGCACAGTACTGACACCCTTCTAATTGGGGTTACAGGTTGGACCCTAATTCTATTCAGAAAAGAGGCATGTCGGTTAGATGATTACCTCCAACAGTCTCAGTTTCAATCTTCAGAATAGAGCTCAGTTCAGTTCTACAGAATCAGGACTGTTAGATACAGTTAATCAGTATCAGTAATCTTAGATTATCCATTACTCAGTATCAGAACTCAGTACTTAGCTTCGGAAAAGCTTATCTACAGTATACATATATGCACAATTATGCATACTTAGTATTTACAGTAGTTTCAGATTATCTATGTACTCTCATGTTCAGTTACTCTATATCATTTCCGTCAGTTATTGTTTATGCATATGAACCTTTGAATTCAGCCTTACCTCATCTAGCATACCAGTACATTCCACATACTGACGCATACTCTTTCTTTGTGCTATGATGTCTCATATCATAGGTTAGGACACTCATGTTCCTGACCGTGCATAGACAGATTCAAACTCAGTTAACAGTTTAAAACTCAGTAGTGAGTCCTCATCCATCGAGGATATTCTTTTATTTCATTATTATAGTAGATTCAGTATTTCAGTAGTCAGAGTTAGTTGGGGTCCTGTACCATCAACTCCATTTCCAGACAGTTTAGTTAGAGGTTTTTCAGAAAGCTTACAGTTTTACAGATATTATCGCAGATGTTATATTTTATCAGTATTTTATTTTTGAACCTTATGGAATTTTAGCCTATTTTTCTGCATTATTACAGTATCATATTTTTAGTGCTCACAGTAGATACCAGTCATGGGTTAGCTTGTGGCCATTCGGGGTCGTAAGCACCGTGTAGCATCTCTTTCTTATAATTTCAGGACATGCCTCCTAGAGAAGATAATGGAAGAAGTAATGAAAACCAGTCAGCTTCTCTGCCTGTTCAGGCAGATTCCCTGTATGAGCATGTCTCTCACGCCAAATTTAGAGTTGTTTTCACTACCTTAGCCTATTCAGTAGTTGCTCAGAACAATTTGCAGACTGATGTCCTATCTAGGATTTTGACTTGCACTCAACACAGTAAGGGTGGGGAGCGTAGGAAGAATAAGAGGGCTAGAACAAATCATTCTAAGCCAATATCATGGGGTAGTAACCGCTCCTAATTTCATCAGAGATCCTCAGCCCTAGTTCCTCTTTTAGTCAGGGAGCCAATATCAAAGTCCAGAAATAACCATCGGGATATGGCACAGGGCTCTAAAACCCAAGGTAGTGTAAGTAGTGGTTGTACCTATCCGCTTTGCGGAGAATATGGTAAGAACCATAAAGGAGTGTGAAAAACTGGCAGTGATGTATGTTTTGGATGTGGTAAGCCAGGCCACAGGATGCGGGAGTGTAGAGTATTGGCTCATAGGGGAAAGGATTTGCGCCAACAGGGTCAGTCCAACCATTCTTCAGCTCAGTTCGGTCGCCCGAATCAGCAGGGTGCCACTTCCAGTGCTACCAGTGGGCAACTCCCAAATATACTCTATGTACCTCAGTCTAGGAAAGATCGAAAAAGTCCTCCTGATATGTTCACTGGTACGTTACAGTTCTTCCATTTACATGTTTATGCCTTATTAGATCCAGGAGCTTCTCTGTCTTTCATAACTCCTTACATAGCAGTTGACTTTAAAGTCAAACCAGAAGTCTTAATAGAACTATTCTCAGTCTCTATCCCAGTAGGTCAGTCTATCATAGCCCAGCGGGTATACAGGAACTATCCGGTTAGGATATCTCAGAAAGTCACTTCAGCAGACTTAGTAAAATTAGAGATGAAAAATTTCGACATCATTCTCGGCATGGATTGGTTCCATTCATGCTATGCCTCAGTCGGTTGTAGAAATAGAATTGTTCATTTGCAGTTCCTAAATGAACTAATTCTTAAATGGAGAGATAGTACTACAGCGCTTAAGGGTCAGTTAATTTCATACCTTAGAGCGAGAAAATGATATATAAGGGATGTGTCTATCATTTTGTGCAAGTAAAGGACTCTAGTTCAAGAATTCCCAGTCTTGAGTCAGTCCCAATATTCAATGAATTCTCAGATATGTTTCCCGAAAGTCTTCCTGGAGTTCCTCCCATCAGGGAAATGGACTTCGGAATAGATCTTCTTCCAGATACTCAACCCATTTTTATTCCACCATACAGAATGGCTCCATATGAACTTAGGGAGTTAAAAAAAAAGTTCAAGGGTATCCTAGATAAGGGATTCATCAGACCCAACATTTTCCCAGGGTGCACACCAGTCTTATTCGTACGTAAGAATGATGGTTCCCTTAGAATGTGTATAGATTACTGTTAGTTGAACAAAGTCACAGTCAAGAATAAGTACCAACTTCCTAGAATCAATGACTTATTTGACCAACTTCAGGGTGCTAGTTACTTTTCTAAGATAAACCTCAGATCAGGCTATCATCAACTCAGAGTTAGGGAATGTGATATTCCAAAAACATTCTTCAGAACTCGGTATGGTCACTTCGAATTTCTAGTCATGTTCTTTGGTCTTACTAATGCCCCAGAAGCTTTCATAGAATTAATGAACCGCGTGTTCAAGCAGTACTTGGACACGTTCATTATAATCTTCATCGATGACATTCTTGCCTATTCCCGTAGTGAGAATGATCATGCAGATCATCTCAGAACCATGTTTCAGACTCTTAAAACCTATCAGTTCTCATGATATCTATTCATGTCTTACATGTCAGCTCTATTAACATAGCTCATATTCATGCACGTTAGCAAGGAAATAAAGTATGCTTACAGTTCTTAGTATAAGGAGTTCTAGTTCACTAAGTGTTATGAATCATGTTCCATGAACACAGAAACTCCAAACTCAGGTCATGCAGCTCATGACTCATGTACTCATGTCATGCTTTACAGTATGCTCAGTTCCTATGACTTATGCTATGCTCCTAATGATCGGCTAAATTCATATTATGTCATGTATATCCTCAGTTTAAATCTATTGATAAATCCATGATATTGATATTCTATTTCTCAGGCCTCAGTTAAGTGTCGAGTTCGGTATAGTATTCATACATACTTCAGGTCCTCATGATTTAACCCTTCAGTGAACTCTCCCTATGAAATGATGTAGTTATGACTGATTGCTTAGATGGGAAAGAGTAAATATTTCATGCTAAGGAAAGATATTTGCATACTTATTTTACAAGAGGCTGTAGTTATGAAGATAGGCTTGAAAGTCAGGTTAGTGTGCAAGTAAATGACTAGCAAAGAGTTTTATTTGGTTGCTGAAGGGGGAAAGAAGAATTTTTTTCATGAGATGAGAAGTTGGGAAAATGCAAAGTATGAGTGTCTAATCAGATCCTCAATTCATATCTGTTTCCACCACATAGTTATCAGAACTAAATTACAGTCTCAGTTCAACTTTTGGTTCAAAAACTCATTGCAGTCCCAGGTTTGCCTGACCATAGCGTTCAGTTACCAGTTATTCAATTACCAATATTCCAGGATCATGTTATACGTTTGGTCCAGCATTATCGGATAATATAGTTTACACACATTCATGCTCAGTATCCCATATTGCTCAGTCAATCCTTACCTCATATGCATAATACTATACCCTACAGTTTCAGTCCAGACTAAGTATAGTTCACTCTTACATGACTAGTATTCTGCTATCAGCCATTCTGTTAATCAGATAAGTTAATATGTTTATGCATTCGTGCTCAGCTTCTATGTGAATATTTTCAGTAGTATCAAATGAAGCGTAGTAATAAGGTGGAGAGTATAGTTGAGAGAGTATTCGAGGAATATGTCTAGGCTTGGAAATTTGTAGATACAGTGCATAAGGCTTAGTCACTCTATCTTAGATGATGTTTCATTGGCTTCGCCTCATATTACAAAATTTTAGCCAGGATGTGATTTCTTATTTAGATATTTTATTCAGTCCATGCCAAGATTTCTTTCTCCCTAAAGTCACTAGAACTCTTAGAAAGGGTGTCAAAGAAATGCTCCAGTCGAGTATAAGTTTTCAGCATGAGTTAGTCCATAAAGCCAGCCATTCAATTTAGCAGTCAGGCAGATAAATTCGTATGGTTAGGTTTTTTATCTTTCCATCTAGTCGCACTATCCAAAGTCTCATGAATATAACTCTTCCAAGATGGAGCAACAGGGTAGTTGTGAGTTCAACTCGGTTCATGTGTCATGCCTCAGTTTCAGATCCCAGGTATTCAATCACGATTCAGTGTGCAGGTGCCCCATGCATAGTCTCAGCTTCTCTTCAGTATCTTAGCCAAGTCAGCATTCTTCGAGGGATATAATGTTCCAAGGAGGAGATGCACTATAGCCCCTGAGCTTTCATATCCTAAACCTCCCAGTTTCTTTTCACGTAACGAATCTATTTTGGGGTAGAGGGTAATCATAAGTTGACCCTCTCACTCCAATCTCTATTGTATGACCATTTCCATATCATGGAACATATTCAAGGAAATCAGTCTTGTTTATGATATTCAGTTCATGTATCACGTTTCAGACTCAATTATGTTCTCATGTATTCAAGAAAATTAGTGATGATGATGAACCAATAAATGTAGAAGAAGAAAAAGTAAATAAAAAGAAAAATATGACAAAGAGAATGTTCCTGTAAAGAGGGCAAGGATCAACAAGAACTTGAAAATTTTCTTCAGATTAGGTCCCATTTCTCTCTACTTAACTAATGCTCGGGGGTAGGACTTTTGCTACAGAGGTACTTGATAATCTATTCATTGTTCAATTAATTAAAACCCTTAGTTTTTAAGGGTGGGATCACTTATTTTTAATAGTAAAACCTATGTTGCATAAAGAGTAGGTAGTAGAATTCTATGTTAATCTAAAGCTCTTGGATGAATGGTCGATCAGTTCTAGTGTAAGGGGAATTGAAATTGTTTTTGATCTTATTATACTAGGAGAAGTCTTAGGTGTTCCCTAGAAGAGTTAGAAGAATATATGTGGAATAAGGATGTTGAGTGTTTCCTTATGGAGAAGTTTATTCAGGAGAAGAAAAAAAGAAGCCTAGAAAGGTGAACAAAAAGGAGGTGGCTCCTAGCTATAAGTTATTGTTTGAAATTGCGCACAAAGGGATACTACCTAAGGGAGGGAGAAAATTTAGGGCCTATTTCAAAGATTTAGAGATCATAAATGCCCTAGACATGAGTGAGAAGGTAAACCTCTCTACATTAATGATCAACCATATGAAGAGGGTGACCTCTATTAAGACTAGGCCTTATGGACTTGCATATGGCTTCCTTCTTCTCTCTATTGTATTTGAAAAATTTGATGCACCTTTAAGAAAGGTTGTTGCTGCAACTAGGCATGACATGTTTACACTATCCACCCTAATGAGTATGGCTGCTTGACTGAAATGCCTTCTGGAAAGAAGTACACAAGTCCTATTACTCAAACAACTGTGGATTTGAAAGTTACATAGAAGGAGATTGCTTCGTTGAAAGAAGAAAATGTTGGTTTGAAGGAATATGTGAAAAGGTCTCAAGAAAAAATGGATCATCTCATGTTTGAAACGATCAAAGTGCAGAACATTCACTTTAAGAAAATCCAACAACTCATGTCTCTCCTTCAAAAGCTTGGTCCTCCTCCTCCTAAGCCCTGATAACCTTGATCACTTAACTTTTTGTGGTTTTGATCATAAGACAATTATTTTTGATACTTTATAACTAATTTTTGATCTTTTGTTTTGGGCCATTGGTTTCCATAATATTGTACTTATCTTACTTGGATCCTTGCCTTATTCTTGATGCTAATACTTGTAACTGTTATGACTCTCTTGATTGTGGAACTATTGGCTCAATGGAATTTATTTATTTACTATCTACTTCAGGCCTAGCATTGTTTCTATCTAATTTTTAATAATGTTAAAACGGGAAGATGTGATAGGTGACAGGTGTGTGCAAGTGTAGTTTTGTGTTATTGTGTTGAAATGTAGGTGTATAATGTAGATGTATGAGCATGTTAGTAATATGACAGGTGTATGAGCATGTTGAGCGGTAGTGATCCCATAGACTTACACAAAAAATAAAGTTAGGTTTGTCATCATCAAAAAGGAAGAAATTGAAGATTCCTTGAATCCCAAGTTTTGATAGTTTGCAAATTCTGTTTTTAGTATAAGTCTAGGTATGGTAATTTGCATGTCCATGTTTAACAAGGAAAGAAAATCAGCCAACTACTTGTATCCTAGTTTAAAAAGAAAAGAATGTTTCAAGACATAGTCTCTTACTTAGTTTAGGACAACAAAATTGGAGCCTCTATAAAGGGAGAAAGGTAGCAAAATTATTATTCACCTATTACAATTGCTGAGAAAATACTATTCTCAAGTAATAGGAGATCATAGCATGCATCCCTTGAAGGTCTAGAAAAATTGAGTTTTTATTATTTTGTTTTGTTTGTGCAAGTTTAGTTAACCTGTGTTAACTTGGTGTTAGTGATAAAGTAGGTCTTTAGTTGATAAGGTTTTGTAACAAGTAGATTGGCTTCTTGGTGAGTTGAGAGTTGGAACAGTTATAGTTAACTGTTTGAGTTTAGTTGTTGGAGTTTAGGTTTTGATTATTAAGTTGCAATCTTAAAACCTTGTTTGAGCATAGTGGATTTGTGTTATAGTTGTTACTCCTTGAAAAAGGAGGTCTTCCACATAAATTGATTGTGCATTTTCTTTATAACTCAAGTAGAAATCTACTAAGAACCAGGTCTCTATTAAAATAATTGGAACCAATTTTCTTCGATTCTAAAGTTTGTTTAAACTTCTTGTTGAAGTTCATATTGTAAATACATATTTTACTAACCAGAAAATAACATTACCTTCATGTATGTTTATATACATGAATAATGCAATATCCATTTAAGATTCCGAAGCACGATTTTCTTGAACTCACCTCTGTTCTAATTTACTTATTTGACGTAGGCTTAGAAATAACACGAGAAATAAAGAAATGTACATATGAACACCATATCATTTTGAAATGAATGACAAGGACCTCACTCTTTATTTTGAGATTTCAAAACATAATTAATTTCCTTTGTTTTCAACGAGAGCCAAATCTTGAATTTGTCTCTAATAGCTGATTTTTTATTGATTGATCTAAGCTTGGAAACAACAGTACAACACGAGAAATAAAGAAATGTACATGTATTCAGAACTAATTTTCCTTATTTTAGTTCTGAATGAGAGTCATGTTGGCTAGTGTTTTAAGATTCATAGGTCGAATTCGAGTATGGCCTCCAGTCCATAATGCCTTTGAGATGAGTTTATAAGTGTGTTCTGATGGATGAAAGTAATCCCAGAATAAGTACTCATTAGGCTTTGCACATAACTTGTAACCTTCTTTACCACATTGCAATAATCCTCCGAGTGTTCCATCTCCACAACATGCATTAGTCACATCTGAAAAGCCTATATGATCATAACAAATCATCATGAGTTAGTTTAGAATTCCTCTTAACTTGTACATACTTAGTTAACATGATAATTTAAAAGTTGAAAAATGACAAAAATGATTTCTTATATTTGGAGCTAGTAAGTTTAAAATAGTCTCTAAGATATTTTTGAAAAGTTTTGGTCTTTAAAATTTGCCCAAAAGTGAACGCTATTGTTAAGATTTAATGACACCTATGAAAAGAAAAACATTGTACCGAGAACTTATATTTGAAAGTTTATTTTTTACAGTTTGTGTTATTTTATATTTTAACCTAGTGTATAGTGCAGCTTATGTTAGTTTGGCTCTATTTCTTGTGTAATGCAATTTTGGTGTTTCAATTTCTGAGATTTGACAGGACTTTTATGATGTTTTTGTTCCAATTAAATCTAACAACAAAAGTTTGTTGAATATTTGACAAATAAAAAAGGCGCGCACTGTGGCAAAACTTATCAAATAAGAATGCTTAGGATTAGGTGACTATTTTAAACTTACCTCAAATTCAACAACAACATGCTCAGCGTAATTTCACAACTGGGGTCTAAGGAAGGTAGGATGTTTGCAGACCTTACCACTACCTTTGCGGAGTAGAGAGTCATAAACTCTTTGCAAAATTAAGATGTAAGAAAAGTCTAGTGATCGCACTCGTTAAAGAATTGAGACATTACCATTTCTATTTTTTAGCTAACCAAACCAAATCATGACGGAGGAGTAAAGAGAAGTTTAAGAGATTACCATAACGTGCAGGATTAGCTCTGAAGATCTGAACAGTCTTGTACACAGCGCCATACACAGCAAATGAACCAGGATACTTGGTTGGTATTTTTTCCGCCAAACTTTCCAATCCCACGTTAAAATTTTTAACCATTTTATTCATCTTCCCATAACATTTATTAACCGGTGCACCAGGCAAGAGGGTCCTAGCCGGGACACAACCAACGGGGCCTAATGAAAACAAGGCAATTCGACGACACCCTAACTTGCAAATTTGATCAACAAAATTTCTAACTTGATTTAACATGGCCAGAACATAGGCATCTGGGGTAAGTGTTGGGGCATCAAATGGATAGAAGTAGCTGAAGATGTCATTGGAGCCTGATTCAAATAAGAAGAGTGATTGTTGGATTTGTGTCTTGTTTATGTGGTTTTGTTGGACTAAAGTTTTGAATTGTTGGAGTTGATCTTCAAGTGGTGTCACTCCCTATATGTTTCAAAAATCCAGTATTAATATCAAGCAAATATGGGAAAAAATGTAGCAAAGCCATAAAGTTGGTACTCCCTCTCTATTTCTTTGTTTCAAAATAGTTGGCCCTTATTGACTTGTCACCCTCTTTAAGAAAAATTTATTAGCATTTTATTTTACTAAATTAGTCTTATTAATTATGCTTTGAAAATATAAATTTGAGTATATATACACTTTGTTTAGTCATCTAATGGTAAGGGTAATATTGAAAGAACATAAAAATATTGTCTTGATTTCGTAAAAGTGACAACTAAATTGAAATAATTATTTTTAAAAAGAGGGTCAACTATATTAAAACAGAGGAAGTATATATAAATAAAAAGATTTAATAAACACAAATTCCGAATTTATATGCACTATTAGTGTATAAACTATTTATCCCATCCAATTACATTATCTTATAAATAATTAAATCTTCATAGCATGTCTGATGTGATAACATGAAAAATAGAATAATAAGCTATTATAACTAATTAAATTGAATTGGTAGTGTAAAAATTTTCTACATTGTCGATGCATGTAACCTAAATCCTCAAATTATGTTGTGTCTTGACTCTTATACATTGGACGTGGTAGAAGTCTTTTTACACTACTAAGTAATTTAAAAAATAATTATAATTAATTGAAAAAATAAGTCAGATAACTTACTATAATAGGTAAAATTATACTGATAGTATAAAATTATATGATGACACATCACATATTATAAAACAAGCAAGTGCAAAATTTACTCACTGATTTAAGAAGCTCACTCAAGCAGCTGATATTTGGCCAAAAATGCATATGTTAAGAGAGAATCTTCAATATATTTTGTCTTTTAGAATATGCCTAGAGATGGCTCTTCTCATTTGGATAAGAGCCAGTTATCTAATTTTAGAATTTTTTTCATCACCTAATTTTAGAATTCCGTATGATAAAGATTGTTTTTTTGTTGTTGTTGTTGAACTAAGGTATATAGCATGGCAAATCCTTTCCTATTTTAACAAGGATGATCTCATCATCCTTCTTTAAGGACTTATCCCAATACCACTGTGATTGATAAAGAGCACACCAAACCTCAAATGGATGACTATGATTTATGTGACGTTTAACCATGAATTTTTTTTTTATTTTTTGTATGGATTTTGATTTCAAGAAATATATTTGGTCACGAAAATTTTAAAAATTTTCAGAATTCAACTTGAAGGTGGATTTATTCTTCAATTTTTAAGAATTTGAAAAATACTTTTCAACACATATATTCAAAAACAACTCCATTTGATATTAATGACCAAATACAACTCCAATATCAAATATCATTTTCTAGATTGAAAACAAAAATTACTTTATTTTTTTCAAATGCTCACAATTTTCTGGCCAAATAGCCCCCTATAAACTCTGGTTTATTCTAGTTAACTTCTTTTTCTCCCCGTTTATTTGTAATAAAACTCTCATCTCATGCCACCCAACTCCCCATTCTTGTATGTCTAAGATATTTTCTAATCTCCACCAATTTCGGATTTGAGTGAAGTAGTTAACCGCTTTCAGGTACAGAATTACAGATAATGTCAAAAATAGTTAATTGTGATTGTTGAGTTGAATTTCGATTCGATTTAGGTCTTAAAGAGATGTGATGCATCTTATAACATTATATTTAATTTTAATATTTTTTGTTTCGAGCCAGGTATATGTTATATTCTTTGGATTTCGATTAATTAGGATTCATTTTTTTCAATTATAGAAGAAAGCATTCCCTATAATAATAGCTCCTTTTGTCAAGGGTGTCACTATACTCCTTCATTATTTTGTTAATTAAAGAAGAAAGCATTCCCTATAATAATGGCTCCTTTGTCAAGGTTTCACTATACTCGTTCATTAAAGGGTAGCGAGATACACTAAAGCTTTCTCTTTGCATAGGGCTCGGGGAAGAACTCCATCAAAAGAATGTATTATATGCAGTCTCACCTTGCATTTCCTCCTTCACTAGAAAATTATATTGTATATATAGGTAAAGAAAATTATAATGCATATGTACTATATGTTGATTTCCTTTACTTCTTTATATATATATATATATATATATATATATATATATATATATATATATATAATGAAAATGAAGTTAAAAGGTAGTCCGGTGTACTAAAACTCCTGCTATGTGCATAGTCCGTAAAAGGACCCTACCACAAGGGTATATGCAATACGAGGAGCCAAGAATGAGGCGATATAGAATTCAAGTGTTCCAAATCCTAGAATGATATGCCAACAAGTTAACTTAGAATGCAAGTATAGGATAAAGAGTCATAACTGAGCACAAAGGTATAGACGAGACCTAGAGTGGATAAATGATTTGTATAGGTGATAGGGACAAAGTTAAGCTACATGGGCTGAGTTAGCTAAGCCAGCCTAAGGTTAGCTAATCTTTCGTAGATTATTTCTGATTTTGAGTTGGTGCTTTATATCGTTGATGATTGGTGTTTAATAAAGTTTCTTATTTTCACCCCCAAAAAAAAAAATTAGTCTCCGACATGGGCATCATACCAAAGATAAAAATTCTACTTCCGACATTAAAGTGCATAATCTCTAATTAAGATTTAAGGGCGTAGAAATTTTCCCATCACAACCAATAATGATACTTTTAAGGTGTCGTACGTGCAATTTTGGTTTACCAATGGGCTATAAGACATGTAATTGTTTGGACAAATTGACTATGGTCTATGTTTATCCCCCACCCCCATTCCGCTCATTGCAAACGAAAAAGAATTAAAGAAAGAAGAAAATTGGAGAGATATATGTTGAATTTACCTATTGGAAAATCGCAATAATACAAAAACTATTCTTACCATATCATGATTTGTTGGTCGTAGAACACCACTACCAGCACTAGCAAAGTTGATGCCATTTGCTGGATACTCTTTCCTACTTCCATTTACCAGCTCAAGTTGTGCTTCTAGAAATGGCCTTTGTATAGGGATCCCAATAAATTCTGCTGCAATTTTCCACCAAAGAAAATTAATAAAAGTGTTGCTAAATTATATGATGACCATATGACAATGATCAGCCCGCCTCAAAAATAATTATACTTGTTATCAATGGGATTAGGGGTACTTTCAGGAAATATATCGAAGAGTTAGTGTGATCTGCAGTATAAGGAAAACTCGAATACTGATTTTTCAACTTTTAATAAAAAATTACGTAAAGTACTATTAACCTCGATTTTTTATAGAAAATTTATTTTTGAAGAAAAAGGAATTACCTTATAACCATGGACTACATAATAATTTTTATATCGTTAGTGTAATTTAATATGTTCTAAGAATTTAATTGCCCTCAATTTTCAGTTTACTAGTTTTACCCCGTGCGTAGTAGCGGAGACCGAAATTTTAATAAGAAATGAGTAAAAATGTAAGAGTTTCTCGCATGAGATTGCAATTTTTTAAACCAATTTTGATGCTACAACAAATGCTTCACTCTGGTTAATGAATTAATTAATTTAATTAATATATTCACACACAGAAGGGGGAGGAAATGGGAAGATTACTTTATTTTACGTTATTGCAAAAATAATTCAATTGACTCCCCTTTTAGGTATGATAATTAATTATAAGTAATTACATTTTGGAATGACCTGATCCTACAAAAATTTTACATATCAATATTTAACAATTGAATCATTGAACTCATGAATTTGAATATGAAAACTTTAAGTTTTCTGAAATAACATTTATATATTTTGAAAGTATGTGAAAAATACTATAAATCATAATAAATGACAATTCAAAATATTTAAAATACATAAAAAAAAAAAGTAAGGTCAAACAAAGATTTTTTAAAATCTCGAAAAATGACATCTAAATTGAAACAAAAGAAGTATGACCCATAACATTGGACAAATAGAGTACATCTTTGAGATTTTTTCTTCTTCTTTTTTTTTTTCTTGGTATGAGAGTAAAAAGAACTTACAAACGAAATCGGCAACAGTTCGACCGTTGGTGAATCGACCAGTTGGACGATGAAAGAAATTGGAACCATATGGTGGAAAATCAGCTTGTGCAGTGCAATTCTTGTTGTAGTGATTATTACCAGCATCAAATATAGAGTCTCCAAATATGAAAATTGATGGAACATTAAATCCCAAAACACAACTTCTACTCATAATCATTACCAATAAAGAGGTAACAAGGAGCAATTGCAATATTTTCACTCTCTCCATTGCCAAAAGTGCTTAGAGTGGCCGAGTGATCAAAACTGTAAATCTGTTGAAATATAGGCTTTAATTTTGAACACAAAAGAGAATATAATTAATCAAAGATACATATATAGAACAAATGGTGAGTTTATTTAAGTAAAGTCACCTGAAAAAATGAAACAGAACACACGAGTTTAGTGCATGCCATGACCTAAGAAAAAGTACCCCTTGGATCACTAATTATAAAGCTACTTGTCTACTGCCAACTACTAGAATTTTTTGTCTATTAGTACTTCATCATGTACTTTAATTCCCTTTATTTACTTCTTTACTTGCTTCTGCAAGTAACCTTTATGATGGCAGTTATAGATGTGTACATTTGATTTGCGGGAATAACATCATGTTGTTTTTAGAAGTGGTTATCAATTTACATGACACGATTTGAAATGATGCAAGTTTGAAAAAGAATAAAGATATTTTAAATTTATGTGATCTTAAAAATGTCATGGGTGGAAAGCTAGCATTCTGATTGTGGTTTCGACAGAATCAATTGTGGTTTTTATCAAGAATCCAGAGTAATACATGATTTTCAATCCAAGCAAGAAGGAGAGAGTAACATATACTAATATAAAGCGAGTAAAAAAAATTTCATTTTTGATTTAGCTAGCAGATATATATAATTTTTTTTCGTAAAGTTGTATTCAATGAAAATCATATGTATAATTTGGAGGGAGATCTTTCATATCTTCCAGATTGATCCACTCTACAATATAAAGTGAAGTAATTTTAAGTACCCGTATAAAAAGAAAACCGATTCTTAAACCCTTTTTACACTCATGTCACATTGAAGAAAAGTAGAAAACAAAAGGTCTCCAATAACTATTTTTTTAATAATCTAGAGCCAATAAGCTCAAAATTTTTGCTCCGCCTTTGACATTGTAACAACCTGAATTTGTAAATTTTTATTTTTATGTGTTTTAACCATTTTATTTTTCCAAGTAGTTGGTACATGTTAATTTTGAGGATTCGGGGATGGTTGGAACGGTTTTCAATGTGATTGGAAATGATTTGTGCTAGTTTGTGATTTTTAGAGGCTTGAGAAGTCATATAGTTGACTTCAGTCAATAGTCGTTGTTCTAAGTGACATATGGAAATTTGGACTGCGCCAACAGATCTATAATGTCAAGTTTGGGTTAGTAGCAGAGTTGGTTCGATTGTGGAATCTTTATATCTTATTTCAATCCTTTGTTTGAAAAATAGTGAAAAGGAGTCTCGAGTGTTAATTTGGTGAAAATATTTTTTTTAAAATTATATTTTTATTGAGTCTGAAATGTCAAAAATAGCCTAGTAGCATTATTTATTTACGTTTACGAGATTCCAAACGAATTTCAAAGTTTCGAGATTCCAAACGAATTTCGATGGTTCGATCGGAGACTTGGCATGTTGTCTAAGTTGTTGGTGCTAAGTCTTATCTGGTGCAGCCACTTTAGAATCCATATGATCTCTAAAGTGGCCAATGGACCACTTAAGCAGACAACCGATGTGTTCCCCTGTTGCTAAAGCGATCACCTTACCGCTATAGATGAGGTCACTTAAGCGACAAAGGTCGCTTAAGCGAAGGACGACCATGTCTTGCTTGGTTTATTTAGCGACGTCCCATCTGCTTAAGTGGTGATTATTTAAGCAATCATTTATTTTTTTTTAGCCAAATACGGAAAGCTGATCCATTTATTAATAATCTAAAACAACAATACAAAGATATGAACATTGGCCCAATAAATACAATTCCATACTTGAGTAGTTCAGACAAGACAAAAGAGAAATATATTTACACCCAAATTAGGAAAGACCTAAAAGCCTCCATATGCACTAACACCGATCAACTCCTTCTTCAGCGAGCTTTGAAGTTCCTTTACAGTTTCAGTGTGAATCTTATCTAGGCAATCTTAACATAGAAATGAAAAGAGTACACATTAAAGATGAGCTTGAGTGAATGCATTTGGATGCCCAAAATTCTCACGAACATCATGAATTCAAGCTTAGTGAAGACTTCTTCAGCTCATTGCAAGTGTACCAGCTATCCATGCTCAGGTAAGATTATTAGGGCTCCTTATTTAGGATAAACAAAGCTTTAATAGATTTCTCACTCTTTTCTTCCCTTAAACAGAATGAGCTCAAAAGAGTTAATACCACCAATGAAAGTTCAAATCTAAGTGATACACCTTCTCTAAGATACGAGCATTCTCCTTTTCTTGATGTTTGTTCAACTGGTTTGTTAATGTTGTATCAACTGTGTTCTTTCTTGTGTTTGTCTTTGCATTAGATTAAAACTCCTACTCTTTCACTTCTTTATTCTTAGATATGGAGTTTTAATTTTTTCCAACACAATAATCTTTCTTGTTGTTTCCGGGACTTCCTAAATATAATTAACTTAGATATTAGTATAACCTACAAAATCAAAAACAGGGTTAGTAAATAGATCGGCCAACTGATTTCTTTCCATGAATGTATGCTTCATCTTTACTGATTTATTTTTCATTAAGTGTTTAATCCACCTAATCTCTAGATAGATTCACTAGGTCACTTCCCATATGCCATCAAGGATTTTTTGAGAATTAAGGAATCCGTTTCCAGGTCAATGAAAATTAATTATGCTCTACACAATACTCCAGTCCTAATCTCATTGCTATCACTTTAGCATCAAGAACTAGACCCCCTTTTAGCTTCTTTGTTTCAGCATAAATAAATTCCCCTGCCATATTTCTGATACAAAAACTACTAGCATTAGGATTCGGGTTTCCTTTACTAGCCCCATTGGAATTGCACTTATCGCTTTTTTCTGGATGTTTCCATCTAATCATAGAGTTTCTAATGATAGGACTATAATCTTTTAAAAAGATCACCATCATTAGCCATGTATCTAGGATATCCTGAATCCAAGGGTATTTGCTTTTGGTCATCATCAAAATATTTCTATTAATCTTCGAAACCATAGCATTCCTTGACATGTTACCTCTATTTTTTATTTTTCTTCTTCTCCTCCACACTTTCCATATTATGAAAGCTGAAACAACTGTTGTGCTCAAGCGCACACGCAAGTATACGTGGTCTCACCAAGTAGTAAAGTGTCCCTTTAGAATCCATGTATCGATCCCACAGGGACTAGTGTTAAGAAACTATCAAATTTTAGTTTAACTATAGAGATTAAAGTGGTGTAAAAGTAACCAAAAGAGTTTAAGAGTTGTAAACTAATGTAAAGTAAACAATGCGAAAAAATAAGAGTTTGGACAATCAATAAATAGAAACCCGAGGTTAAAGGACCGTGAACAATCATACTAAGCTATTGAACTTCATTGGTTAGATTACTTATCCAGGTTGTTGATTCACGGGGTTGATTTTATGGTCATGGTCTCTCGAGCCTCTAATCACCTATCTAACTTAGCCCCACAACTACATCGTTGAGCGGGGATATAAGAACCAAGCTAAACAAATTTATATTTCATCCCGTAGAGAACGAAATTAGGCTTCTAGGTATATCTATATCCTAGACGCTAATTTAAATCCCTTATTTTATAAAAGAATAAGAATCTTACTCTATTTACCTCCACGTTCTATCCTCTTATTCCCCCTATCGAGCTCACAAAGACAAAAATGGATGTATTCTAAGGGTATCTAATCCTTAAAATAGTTATAACAAGGATAAATAAATAAAAAAATATTATAACCAAAAAAAAACAAATCAATTCAACCAATAGTAATCATGTTCTTGGCCTTAACACTGGAAAAGAGGCTTTTAGCCACTCATGGACATAACTGTAATCACCATGGAAGAATAAAAGATAAAATTCATAAATAAACTAAAGTAAAAGAAGAAAAGACCTAATTGAAATGTTTTACATACCCTCTTAAAGTTTCAAAGACATCCAAGCTATATAACATCAATTTCAAGTGTCTTTATAAGAGGACAAAACTACCGAAATTGACCTAGGGTCTGCATCGCGAAGCTCATAGGGGGTACTAGGGTGTGCGACGTGCCCTCATAACGGAGACACACTATTTTTGTTCTTAGGGATATATATATATATATATATGTAACTCTCCTAATATCCATGGATTGGGTCGCATACGCGCCATGGACATCCAAAGTGTCTGTTTTACATCAAATCTTGTCCCATGCTTTCGTTAATCCATTCCAAGACTTTTTGTGTTGTTTACACTTGATTTCCAGATTTTATATCATTCAAATATCATCATAATAAAATTATAAATCATCCTATAGAATTAAACACCACAAATTAAAGCTAAAAAAAATACACAATCCACAACGGTGAACTAAAAACATAAGCTAGGAACTAGTTTTCTTTTATTAATCTTTAGCTTAGTCCTTTGACTCTTGGATTGATTCAATTGAACTTTAAACATTATAAATAAATTTTTCCACACATAATTACACTATCAAACTATTATGAACTCATTACACACACTAGAATCCATCAATATCAACTAGAACAACACCTAGCTCAAGCTAGTAATACTAGTTTTCTCATTTGAACTCTAAGTGACCAAATTGAGTACAAACTTATTTGAAAGACACCTTAAACATTTTAATCAAGTACTTAAAAACTTATATGCAAAATTATATCATTATTCACTCATTAAGAAAATAAGTAGTACTCAAAACAAGACTAAACAAACCCGAATAACAACTCTAAGGTACATAAATCCACCTCATATGCTCACCCCACACTTAAAGCCTTGTTCGTACTTGAAAAAAATTTTAATATAAGCATCACAATATGAAGTGACTCCATATGATACAAGAATAATTACAGATATGGACTTATGAGAGTGCGTGTTAGACCCGAGCCTTGGTATATGCAATTGAAATTTAAGAGAGGCCCAAAATGCACCAAAATTAGTACATAACTTACACTTGATGGGCTCCCACTCTTTGAAGGGACTTTTGGTCATTTTAACTTATATTTTGTAATAGCTATCACAGGAACATTGTAGGGCTTTTAGACTTAGTTTTAATTGAATATTGAAGTTGTAAACACTTAGAAAGACAAGTCCTCTCTCATTTAGGAGGCTTGGCTAAAACTAGGGAAAGATCAAGTATGGAATCACTAGTTATTGTATTTTGCTAGGAAACGTGGATACTAGAGGGGTGGAATCCGATCTTGTGTCAAGTAAGATATAGGTGAATCACTGTGTGTGGTGTTAAGGGTCCAAGAGTGGAATAGGCTCTTGGGTTCTTAATATTATACCTCTGTTTACTCTATCTATCTATCCCTTTTCTTTTATTTTAATCTTTGTAGTGTTTGTTCTAGTTTTTGTAATCCGTAACTTATTGTTCTTATTATAACATTGTTTTTGTTCATTTTGTCTTTATATTGTTGTTGATAATCATAGTTTGGACGGCTATTTTGGTGTTAAAATATACCTTTGATCTCATTATTATTGTTGCCATTGTTGAATCTGAGTGTGGTCTCCAATCGATCCAAGAATCCCTTTGATTAGTGGACTATTTTGGGGTGTGTTTTTGTGTGTTCTTTGTCATTCTTGTATCATTTGGTATCATAGCATGGCTTAATCTAGTTCCCACAATATCAATCTTGGGCTCGTAAACTTGAAAATCAAAAATAATAAAAAAATATTGAAAACTAAAATTTTTAGAAAAATAGAAATCTGTCCATTGTTGTTGTCTTGACCGAAATTATGTTCTTGTGGTGTTCTTGGCCGAGATTATTTGTAAGTCTAGATATTGGTGTCTTTTGTTTTATCTAGTTATTCTAAAGTGTTGGTTTTCTTGTTCACTAGCACTTTTAGTCTAGATCTAAACTTGAGCTTGAACTTGTTGAAGTGTTGTTGTGAACAAAGGTTGTCGTGTGTTGATCTTGTTGTGAACTTGAACTTGGCCTCCCCTTGTTGAACTTTGTTGTTGTGGTTTTTTTACTTTGGTCATGTTTTTTTAGTGTTTTCTAAGCTTGGCATTGTATTGTTGTTGAGGATTAGTGGCCTAAGGACAATCTTGGTGAAGTTTTTATAGTCTTGGTCGTGTGAAACATTGTCGTAGTGGAGTTGGCCCTGTGGCTGTGTTGTGGATATTAGTGATTGTTGTTGAATTTTCTTGGTGATTGTTGAAGTGTTCTTGATGTTCTTCCCAACCTTCATACTTTGTTAAAATAAAGTGAAAGTTAGATTCAAAAAGGTAAAGGAAAAGGTGTGAGAACTTTGTTAGTTTTGAAATACTTACCATCACTCACCAACTAGTCAATCACATCTTAACCATTTTCCATAAAACAAGGGTCCATGTTTTAAGAAGAAGTACAATAAAAGTCAAGTCTTCCTTTCTGAAATTTAAAAAAAAAAGATTTGAAGACTTATATTTCCCTCCTTAACCAATTCCCACTAAATCCAAATTGTAAAATTGATCAAGACTTCCAAATTTGGAAAATAAAATTATTGAGAACCAAGGCCAATCACGGAATGCCACATCACCAATTAATGTTCACCAAAAAATTTTAAGCTCAAATTTTGATCTTTTAGTCTCATTTTTTGTCTTTAGTTTCGTTTGTTGATTCCAAATCTAACTTACAAGCTAGTACTAGATTGTAATTTAGTTTTGAAACCATTCTTCGTGTTAACTTCCCTTTGTGTGTCTTAATTCTTTTGAGACATTATAATACGTCCTTGTGTGTTTTTACTTACTCTTGGGAGTCATTGTAAATGTTGGATTCACCTCTCAACACCTCTTGGAGTACAAGCAAGCTTGCAACACATGTGAAATTAAGAGTGAGGGATCCAAGAGACATAAAATAAAAAAGAGAGAGTGAGGATATTTTTCACAACTAACGTGTTTTCTGTTTTGTAGGTAACTCCTTGGCCATAATGGACACCACTTTGGCCCACCTTAATGATATTGCCCAAGAAATAGCTAAGGCAAATACGGGTCTGAAAAAATTGGGCTCGAATATGTCTACTATACTTGAGAGGGTGGATCGAGTGGAGAGTCAAAGTAATTCTCGTGTTTCTACTTCCGAAACTTTACCTCCAATAATCAATCCTTCAAGACCATCACCAAATGACATAGGCATAAGCCAAGCCACCAACTGTCCTCCAACCCGATACCTAAGTAGGTCACTTCTCCCTCAATTCGATCAAGTCCAACAAGAAAGCTTAGAAGCCAATCTTCTCCCATCCAAGCTCCACAACCGAATCTCCACATTACCAAATCAATCCTTTCATCTAAACCTCCACTTCACCTAAACCGATATGTCCATATAGAGGAGTGTGGTAGAAAAGAACATGAGGGACATGGAGTCTATAATGATGCGTATATGATGGAAGAGAAGTTGAGGGGAAGACGTAGGGAACCCCAAGGAACCCGCCCCAAAGAAAAGATATGGGGTGTGTTTAGTGATTCCTTTGTCATTCATTATGTGTTTCAGATGAGGATGAAGACAAGGCTCAAGATGGAGACGAACCCGAGGTTCAAAATAATGATGTTGGCCGAGACTTATTGTTATTGATCCCTCGGATTATTCATGTTTTATGGACTTTTTTGACTTGTTTTAGTGACTTCTTTACGGACTGTTTTTAGTAGGTTTCCTTTGAAGTGACTAATTGAACGAGGCAAAGCCGTGAATCTGTGGACAAATTCCTCTCAAGATGGAGAGGATGATATGAGAATAATCACGGATATGTACTTATGTGAGTATGTGTTGGACCCTAGCCTTGGTGTGTGCAATTGAAGTGTAAGAGAGGCCCAAAATGCACCAAAATCAGTCCATAACTTACACTTGATGGGCGCCCACTCTTTGAAGGGCTTTTTGGTCATTTTAACTTATATTTTTTAATAGCTATAATAGGACCATTGTAGGGATTTTAGACTTAGTTTTTATTGAATATTGAAGTTGTAAACACTTAGAAAGACAAGTCCTCTCTCCTTTAGGAGGCTTGGCCGAAACTAGGGCAAGATCTAGTGTGTTATCACTCGTGATTGTATTTTGCTTCGAAACGTAGATGCTAGAGAGGTGGAATTCGATCTTGTGTAACGTAAGAGATAAGTGAATCATTGTGTGTGGTGTTAAGTTTCCAAGAGTGGAATAGTATCTTGGGTTCTTAAGATTATACCTTTTTGTAGTCCATCTATCTATCCCTTTTCTTTTATTGTAATTCTTGTAGTGTTTGTTCTAGTTCTTGTAATCCATGACTTGTTGTTCTTGTTAGAACATTGTTGTTGTTTATATTGTCTTTATATTGTTGTTGATGATCATAGTTTGGATGGCTGTTTTGGTGTTAAAACATACCCTTCATCTCGTTATTGTTGTTTTTATTGTTGAATCCGAGTGTGGTCTCCAATCGGTCCAAGAATCACTTTGATTAGTGGACTATTTTGGGTTATGTTTTTGTGTGTTCTTGGTCATTCTTGTATCACTCCACACTTCTACTACAAGCAAGACAATCAAGCTAGTACTACAATGACTACAAAGAATGCAAGTTACAAACACAACATCCTAGCCTCAAGAACTGACTCACCTAGATGGCAAACTCATACATATTGTTCAATCAAAGACATCATAAAAATCACCCTACTATCATCAAACAAGTTCCCTCACAACAAGAGAGTTACCCATAATCACTCACAATAATTCAATTTATTATAAATTGGGTACAAGAATCAAATTACGCTCACTCTCACAAAGAATTCATAAGTTACACATGATGAACCATAGGCTTTCCCTTAGTGTAGTACTCCACTAATATCAGAACGATGAAAATTAAGATCAAGTAGGTCTTTAAGGGTTGTATGTAGTCTAAGGGACGGGTAGGAACTATTTTGATCAGGAATAGTAACTATCTTTTCTAAATGCCTTAATACATCACACTTTTCATTTAATTCACCTATAACAACCAATTTCCACCACTTTTGTCTACCCCTATCTTTTGTTTTGACTTATCTCATTAAACCTATTCACATATACTATGGTGGGAGTATTATCTATTTTTTCCTGATTCAATTTTACCCTTCTTCGCACCCACTTTACGGTTACTCACCCCTATGATTTTCACCCTCAACTTAAGCGATTTGCCTTAGTTGAGGTGCACAATATCCAAGGAGGACTAGGGCCAAAACAGGTTCATTGTAATATAAATGAGCTAAAATGGGAATTTATTTAGCAAAAATTTCTCTAACTCCCAACCACAACACAGATTATACACACCAATAACTATTACTTTGGAGCTTCACTTTCACCTTTCTCCTACTTGAATTTCAAACTCCTTAATGCAATTAATTTTACACTAAAGAGCTTAGGTGCTTTCAATCAAATTAAGGTCTATTGAAGAAGGTGATACATGCTACATATAAGGCTGCAAAATAAAATAAGCTAAAGGCTCAATGGGGTTAACTAGGATTATGGACACTGGTAGGTCAAAAAAGGGCTGAAACATGGAGACCAAAGAAATGCCTATATCATCTCCTAAACCCACACTCTTTATTTCGCTTTGCATATATACCAGGTAAGTTTTAGGCATCAAGTATAACAAGTGATATACAACAACCTCAGACATGCATGGCACATGCTTAACTAAAGTAGGATCATTATAGAATCTTAACCAAACAATCACATGAATTCAACATTACGCCAACAAGTACAAGAGTCATAATCAAAAGTCTAGGAATCCAAAAAGTAGTAATTCACACAATCAACATGCTTTTACAATAAAAACACTTGCATCATGAAGTTATACATAGAACCAACAAGAATAACTCACTAACCTAAAATAAAATAAAAATTACTCCGAAAAATGGGAATTTTCCCACCCCACACTTAAAAATCTACTTTGTCCTAAAAGTATACTCAAAAGTAGAGATAGAAATACTCCTTGAGGCCTCTAGGCCTAGCTAGTAGCATCTTTATACATCAAGAGGGTCCAGGAAAGCCACACTTAGTCTTCTTTTTGCTCCTTAGCTCGATTTTTTTGGTACTCAGACTTCCCATCATCCTGTGACTCAACAAAACAAAAACTAGTGAAGTAAAAACTAAAAATGCTGAAAATAAAACCTACCTTAACTTAGGTTGCCTCCCAAGAAGTTCCTGATTAGTGTCACGGCATGACCCGCATCAACTTTTTCCTCCACCTTGAGGATATAAATTTCATCCAAACTTTACATCCATCTTTTTTCTTCCCTCATAGGGTGGTGGTACAAAGATGAAGGAACCAAGTAATGTATGGTGCATGGTAAACCACTCAGCCTTAAAGTGAGGAATATTTTTGTGGTGCTTATCTTGTGCAAAATTAAGAATATAGGATTCTTGATCCTTATCTTTACATTCTTCTTCTATTTCAGATGACTCCATAGATACGTCATTATCTAAACATAATGTAGAAAAGTTCTTTGAATGAGGCCTAACCAATCCCACTTCAAAATTTACACTATACACTACGCAGTAACTCTTATTCACCTTCTTAATTTTAGTCTCAAGAGAAAAATGACAGTTGAATGGGTGAAATTCTTGTGTTTGCTTTACAAATTAACTAGTATCCTCCTATGCTTTTCTCTACCTCTGTGGAGATGGTGGTGGTGGTATCTCCTTAACCTGTTCAACAACTTTAATTTTTAAGTGCTCAAACTTCCTTGAATTATCAACAACTTTATCTGCAACCGATTGGGGAGCTAACTCTGCATCTACCTCCTTAGTTGTATTTGGAGGCTTTTTATTAAGCTCTTTACCATACATCAAAGTTCTTGCATTTACTTGTTCAGTAGGTCCATTGTCACTTGGAAAACCACCTTGAGACGTGGCATTTTGTGCCTACTATATCTGCCCCAACTGATTCTCCAACTCCTTCAAAATTATTTGCCAATTTTTCAGTTCAACAACCAACTGTTCTTTGGAGGCCATAAACTTCTTTAATATCTTTTCTATGTTGCTGGCATGTGTGTTTTGTTGTTGCTGCTGCAACTGCTACTGCTGGTTGTTCTATTATTGAATTGGTGGTTGAGTCTTCCACCTTTGATTGCAGGTGTTCCTATAATATAGCCTTTGAGCATTGCCCACAATCATCACTAACTCAGGATTGGCATCACACATAGGTGTAGAATGACCACTATTGCAACAAACCTCACACCAACTTGTGTTGTGCTCCACAGATAGGATAGTATCTACCTTATATTGTGAAGTTTCTTTCCACGCACTTACATCAAAATTTGGAAAAAAATACCCTCGGTGGGGTCCCCCAAAAAAACAACAAGAATCATCATCACTCGAAAACAATCTATCCCAAGTTGCCATATCAAGAAGTGTGACAAAAAAGGAAAAGAAAACAAAAAGAAAAAACTAATAAGCTATGTACAACTCAATATAGATAAACTAAAAAAAATATAGTTTTCTATTTACAATTCCCCAACAATGATGTCAAAAACTTTTGCGCCCACGTGCATACGTAAGTGTATGTGGTATCACCAAGTAGTAAAGAGGCCCTTTAGAAGTAAACTATCGATCCCACTGGGACTAGTGTTGAGAAACTATCCAATTTTAGTTTAATTACAGAGATTAAAGTTGTGTAAAAGTAACTAAAATAGTTTTAGTGTTGTAAACAAATGCAAAGTAAACAAAGCAGAAAAATAAGATCTTGGACAATCAATAAATAGAAACCCGAGGTTAAAGCACTGCGAACAATCATACTAAGCTAATGAACTTCATTAGTTAGAATACTTATCAAGGTTGTTGATTCACGTAGTTGATTTTATGATCATGGTCTCTCGAGCCTCTAATCACCTATCTAACTTAGCCCCACAACTACATCGTTGAGCCGAGATATGAGAACTAAGCTAAACACATTTTTATTTCACCCCGTAGTGAACCAAATAAGGCTTCTAGGTATATATCTATACTAGACGCTAATTTAAATCCCTTATTTTATAAAATAATAAGAACCTTACTCTATTTACCTCCACGTTCTATCCTCTTATTCCCCTTCTCAAGCTTACAAAGACTACAATGAATATATTCTAAGGGTAGCTAATTCTTAAAATATTTATAAAAAGGATAAATAAACAATCAAATATTATAACCAATCAAAACCAAATTAATTCAAGCAATAGTAATCATATTCTTGGCCTTAACCCCAGAAAGAGGGTTGTTAGCAATTCATGGATATAACCGTAATCATCATGGATAAAAATAAGATAAAATCCATATATAAACTAAAGTAAAAGAATAAAAACCCTAATGGAAGTGTTTTACAGACCCTCTCCAAGTGTCAAATCCATCCAAGGTATATAACATCAAGTTCAGGTGACCTATTTATAGGAGAACAAAACTGCCGAAATTGACATAGGGTCCGCATCGTGGAGCTCATAGTAAGGACTAGGTTGAGTGAAGCTCCCTAATTGTGGAAACACACTGTTGTAGATAAATTAGGGAGATACCTATGTGTGGAATTCTCTTAATAGCCATGGCTTGGGTCAGATATGCTCCATGGACATCCAAAGTGTCCATTTTACGTCAAATTTTGTCTCGTGCTTTCGTTGATCAATTCCAAGCCTTTTTGTGTTGTTTTCACTTGATTTACAGCATTTATATCATTCATATATCATCATAATCAACTAAAAAAGAATCCTATAGCATTAAAAAACCCAAAATAGAGCTCAAAAACACACACAATCCACAACGGTGAACTAGAAACATAAGCTAGGAACTAGTTTTGTCCTATTAATCTTTAGCTTAGTGTTTTGAATCTTGGATTGATTCAATTGAAATTTAAACATTATAAACAAGTTTTTCCACACATAATTACACAATCAATCCATTATGAACTCATTACTCATACTAGAATCCATCGAGATCAACTAGAACAACACCTAGCTCAAGCTAGTAACACTAGTTTTCTCATTTGAACTTTAAGTGACCAAATTGAGTACAAACTTATTTGAAAGACACCTTAAAAATTGTAATCAAGTACTTAAACACTTAGATTCTCAATTATACCATTATTCACTCATTAAGCACACAAGTAGTCCTCAAAATAAGACTAATCAAAACAAGACTAAATAAGCCCATATAACAACTCTGAGGTGCATAAATCCACCTCAGATCAACAACCTTATACACAAACTTTAATTTGGCTCCACAATATGCATTCCACCATCTTACCATAGTGTCCTTGAGTTGTAAGAAAAAGATAAGTTATTCTTGTCGCCCCTGAAAACATTCTCCATATACTATTAGCTCCTGGGCATGTAATAAACAAATGATCAAAGTTTTCTTGAGCATTGTTGTTGCAGCAACAACAAATGACTTATTCAGCTACCTTAATCTTTACTAGAACCTCTCCAATAGAAATTATTTTCCTCCATATTCTCCATAGAAGAAAAATGATTTTTAAAGGTATTCCTTTATCCCATATATGCATAATCAGCTCAAGAGGTGTACTGCTATGTCTTATAAACTCCACGCACTTTTGATAGAAAAATTTCTAGAATTAGTGAGCATCCACCAAGGTTTATCCCATCCCTCATTGTTATGAATCACTCCAATTAGCTCTGCAATTAAATCATAGTTCTAGTTTTCTTGATTCATCAACTAGTTCACCTCATTAAAATCTTCATTAATGTTATGATTAATTGGAAGGTAATCATAAAGAGCTCCCAACTAAATCTAGTTGTCCAACTAAATATTAGAATAACCATATCTTGTTTCCCACCAAATCTTCTGATCAATATTATCTCTAGTAATTAACATGTGTTTCTAGCATTAAGACCCCCTCTCCCACTCTACCTCCTAGGGTCTATGTCTTTTGCAATATTTGATCCATAAAGATTTTTCCCGCAAAGATTTTTTTGTCCTATAATTCCACTATAAATTAACAAAAAGATCCTTGGGCACATCAAATATAGACCTAAAATCCAATCCACCTTCATTCTTGGGTAGACAGATATCAGACTATGCCACTTAGTGTTATGTCCTTCCCTCTTATTTAAAGTTCCATAAAAATTTAGCAAAATTCTATATAGATAATTAATGACACACTAAGGGGAAATAATAGAAGACAAAAGAAATACTGGCATGATTTTTAAAACATGATTAATCAAGACAGACTTTCCCCCAAAGGATAAGATCTTACTTTTCCATACATTCAACTTATTCTGCATATTTTTGATATGTTCTACAAAGTCCTGTTTCTACTTCTTTACATGACCAATAGGAATCCCTAAATACATCAAAGGAATCTTACCCCCTCTGAAAATTAGTAATTCTTCTAACTCCTGAATAACAACATTTGCTGCCTTGTTATACATATAGAATAGGATTTTTTTCTTATTAATATTTTGCTCTGACAGTAATTCATTCTTCTTTAAAACCTCCATAATTAGTTGCAAAGTATTTTTCTTAGCTGAAGAAAATATTATGGTGTCATCCATATAGTCTAAGTGGTTTAAGATGTCACTCCATCTAGGCATGCCAAAGATCTTAAATTCTCTATTGTAAAATGGTTGATTAAGAGACCTAGACAAAACTTTTGCTGACAAAATGAATAGAGAAGAATAAAGAGGATCTCCTTGTTTAACCCCTCTAGTGGAATGAAAGAAACCACGAGTTTTTCCATTAATAAGAATGTAATACCAATTGTTAGCAACTAGCCTCTAGATTTTATCAACAAACAACCTATTAATACCCATTTAGTACAAGTCTGCAATTAATAAATCCCTATCAACTCTATCATAGGCTTTGGCTTGGTCAAGCTTAATAACCATATTTGCAGGCTTCCCTTTTTTTTCTAATATCAGAGATAATCTCCTGAGCTAATAAAACATTTTCTATAATACTTCTTCCCTTCAAAAAAACTTAATGGTGAGAGAAAATAAGATTAGGCAAAAGATTTCCATTCTTTCATGAATTAACCTTGAGATCACCTTAAAAAATTACTTAAACTAATTGGTCTTAAGTCTAAAATTTTTTGGATGACACCTTTTTTGGGGAAATAAGACTAATTTAGTATGAGTAATAGATTTAGATAAGGTTGATTAACAAAAAAAAGCATTAACAACCTCAATAATATCTCCACCCACTATATCCTAGAAAACATAATAAAAATTGCCATTGAAGCCATTCGGATCATATGAACTCTCTCCATTCATCTCAAAGATACCTTTTTTGATCTCATTTTCATTGGGCATGACATTAAGCATAGAATTTTCATTATCATCAATAGAGGGAGAAATATGTTGAAGTAACAAAAATTCTTCAGAGGTGGACTCTCTTGAGAATTGATGCTACAAAAATAACAATACCTTATTATCAAATAATGTCACCCAAAACTATACCTCCAAGAAAGTATAATGCGGTAGCTATCAAATATATAATCCAACAAAGTTTGGGGTCGAACCCATAGGGAATATGCCGAATCTTTATCATGAACTTGCTGAAGTAGCAAAAAAATACAGAAAGGAAACAGTAATATAGTAACAGATCTTGATTGTTTTAGGTTGAAATCAATATGAGATGAATACTGGGACTGTGCTCCCCCTGACTTTCTAACTCTATAGACTTATCGTGTTTCGTCGAACTATCCCAATGCCTTACATGCTGAATTTGACAAGTTATGTATCACCAACCGTCTTGTGAACACCTTTGGTAAATTTCACTCTTCACCTTTTGAGTCTCAAAGTGTCTCCTCACTAACCGTTGTCCTGGATCCCAAATTAACTATTACCTTTTCAGTGTCAATATCTCATGAGAAATAATTTAAATCACACACTTTTACAAAATTGACAACGAGGGAAGAGTAACATTCCTGAAATACCAAGAAATTTGGAAGAGATAGCATCTTTAGAACCCTAGATGAACACTTTTCTTGAAACCCTAGCCTTAACTTGAACAAGGAGTTTGAGAGAGTATTTTGGGAGTGTTTTATTGGGAATGATGTTATAATGAAGTCCCAAGGAAGGCTTTAAGTCGTGGGGTCCAAGGGGTTAATGTGGGAAATGTCCAGAGTGCCCTCAACTTAAAAACTAAAAAAGTGTCGCCTTTGACTACGAGTCAACCATCGACTCATTACCATACCTTACGACTCGTCACCACGAGTCATAACCAAGACAGTGACTAGGACCCTATACACTATCAACCTTACGACTTGACCAACCCATTCGTAATGAGACCCTACAACTCATAGAGTCTAGTCATAGTCAACACAGAACCCAAATTAGGGTATACACTGGACACTTGTGATTGCACCTAATGACTTATAACATAACCTTATGACTCATAGTGAGCCACTCATACTCAGAGCAGAGTCAATATACCAACTTACTAACTTGGTTATGACTTGTCCCAATGAGTTATCAAGCCACCTTACGACTCTGGGGGTCCAGTTGTAACTAATGCAGTGAGATCAAGCTCAAGAAATTTCCAAGGGCCAAAAATCTGAGGTGTTTCATCATGTTTGCAAGAAAATCCATAGAATTCATGAAAGAAAGCATGTGAATAATATTACAATAATTTAAGAACAAAAACAAAATCTCAAATTAATATCCAACCATAAAAACTATGAACAATGGATTCCAAGATCAAAAGTCAAATCTCAGAATCAATATAGTATTGTGAATATAAAGCGTGCGTAAACTAATACAAAAACATCCAAAGGGTATTTATATAATACATCAAAACCAAAAAAATCTGAACCAAAATGAAAATGAAAATGAAAACAATAGGACCTAAGTACTTGCATATTTTCCACTTTTAAGCTTGGAAAGTGCCATGAAACATTGACACATGTACGCCCTCAACTTCATATGTTTGCATGTCCTCAGGAAACAAACACAAAACAAAACAACACGAGGCTTAACTAAGAGAAACCTAAGGCACCTATGATAGTCAACTCAATTTCATCTCAACAACTTTTACCTCTCTTATTATCAACATTTCAAAACCAACTGCGTAGATCTATGTAGCACAATATTGCGAAGCAAAGAAATCAATCCATGACATTATATTAGCAACAAACACCAAGTAAACATGTAGTAACACTACCCGAAAAGATAAGAAGCTAGCAATACAACCCAAGTACCCTCACATTAAAGAAGTCCCACTCTCACTGTATGATCATGCATGTTAACGCGGGGAAATATGGAGACACTCAAACTCACAAAAAAAGTTCCAATGGTTATACATTGAATACCAAAATCTTTCCATTATTTTCTTTACTTTAGTTTTTTGGACAGTTGGACTAGGATCACTATAGGACTTTACTTGGCTTGTAATGTAGGCTTGGGGGCTGGTATGGTATAATTTGAGAACTAGTGACTCACCTTCCTTGACACTACAATTACATTTAGGTTCCACTTCTCAGCCATTTTTTATTTTTCTCTTATTTCTTCCTTATTGCTTATTCAGGTTGGATGCGGTCTTTATTCTCTCCTTTTATTTATTTTTTCTCTTATTCTTTTCTTTTACCACACCCAACCTTACTTTCTTCTTCTCTTATTCAAACCCTTCTTTATATAAATTTTAAAGATGCACCCCTATGATAGTGTCACGACCCAAAGTAGGACTTGGTCGTGATGGGTATCTCAAGTCCAACAAACACTGAAGACAACTACCCTGCACCTACCCAAACAGAACATAATACCCCAATGTTAGATGGATTTCGAACATATAACAAGATAGTATAAGATGAACTCAAAGACTTCACGATAAGTCAAAAGCTGATAACAGTATAAAACAACCAACCAACATCACCACCTAAGTCCATAGTAATCCAACATAGCCTTCTAAGCAAAATTAAAATCTATACAGTATTGGGACATGCCCCCAACCCTTACAATAATAATACAATGTTAATGATAATGGAAACTCTCAATTCTACTCTACGAAAGGACCTAATGAAATGTATAATTCTTTCGGAGAATGGAAGCTCACCACTTCACCACATGAATTGATGAACCGAGATGATCTGCCTAACTTGCATAGGAAAAGAAGAAATATCTCTATTGCATGTATCTCATAGGGATATAGTGTTTGAAGACGGTTAGTGGTTTGAGCAATAGCATGTAACTCAGGGATAAAGGAGCAAAATAAAGCCATTATCAATACTCCTAAGTCAATTAAAATCCAATGCACATAACTAAATACATATACATATGTATATATCAGATATTGGGATAGGGAACAAGGCGTAACATGTACTTTAAACTTTGGCCTGGATTATGTAGCTCACCTTCATAGAAAAAGAAGGAACCCATGGGATATATGGGCTAGCTATTCCCTAGATGGAAGGGCCCTAGTGCATGTAGCCGCACGAACTAGAGGATATACATATACACCATGGGGGACTCGAACCTCCCGGCATACTAAGGTGACTTAAGCACCCAATCATGTGATATAATATGGGGGAATCAAACCTTCCAATCATATAGTAAGAAAGACTTGAACCACCCGGTCATTTAGACCCCTGCTTTAGCAACCACAATTTCTAATATTAGTCCTTAGGACCTCCACTTTTATGACTCAGCTACACAACCCTCTTTGAAGCCCCATTAAAATATTATTTTCATACATTCCCATTCATTTGACCATATTAAACTTTAAGCCATACATTATTGATATCGCCATACCAACTACACATGCAAGGTAACATCAACATGCCATCACAATTATCTTAGAAAAACAACTCCCTATGTTCATTAATATAAGATGGGGGAAACCGAATCCCTTTGTTCATTAAATCAAGCCATCAAGTTTCAATAACCTCTTTATATCAAGAAATCATTTCAAAAGTAGTTCAATGTAATTTCATTCAGACTTAAAACCACTTTCACAAAATTGGATTGGGGTTACACCTATTCAATTGTCAATATCCACAAAATTTGAGGAAGTCACAATTCCCTAGTTTATTCACCATACCTATGCATCAAATTAGTTTCAAAACCCTCATTTAATCATAACCAATACATATACAAACATAAAACATCACATAAACAACAATTATTCAAAAACCCTCAACACATTTTAAAAAACCCATATTCCAGACCATCCAATTTAAACCATTCAAATATATGCTTTTCATAATTTGAGATTTAGGAAAGTGTAACATGCTTGAAACACCAAGTTTTATGGAAAGAGGTCAACCCTTAAAGATTTACTTAACCCACTTCTTGGAAAACCTAAGTATGGATGCTTGTGAGACTTGAGAGAGAAGAAAGAACATATGGAGTATGTTATTGATAAAAATAGGGTCCTAAGTATGTTTATAGGTCATGGGTATTATTGGTATAAGAGGGAAATGTCTAAGAGATCCCCATTTAAAAAGATGGAAAAATAAATTACCAGTTGTTATGGGTCTCATAATGACTCATCATGACTCATTATGACTCATCTCTACATGTCATTGTCAAGACAGTGTCACCAGGCACACACATTTTTGACATTATGATTCGTATACCATGGCTTATAATGGGACACTACGACTCATCGAGTCCAGTCGTAGTCAACACAAAAACTCTTTGGATACACACTAGTTATCCTACGATTTGTACACAACGACCTTAATGAGTCCTCATGACTCATAGAGATCCACTCATAATCAGAGAAGAATACTTAGACACACACATTGATCAGGCTATGATTTGGGTCTAATGACTCATCAAGACTCCCTACGACTCGCAGGGTAAGTCGTAGTCAGAAAAGTGAGGATAAAATTTCAAAAAATTTCAAGGACCAAAAATCTAGGGTGTTATAGATAGTGACCCTCAACTTAAGGAACTTTCCTGAGTTAAGTTGAACAATGTACAAAGTGGGACCAGAAACAGATTCATTATACTCAAATTTGGAAAAGTTAAAGGTGAAAACAAGAAAATGGGTCAATATAAGCTCAACTAAGGGATCAAAGAATACATATTAATATTTGGTTTGTTATTTAGGCTAAGAGTGGACCAAGTTAAAAATGACCTATTATCACATCCTAAACAACTATTCCACAACCTAAGAAAGACTAATCGAGCAAGTTATGGATTAAATACACAAAGGGAACTAGGTAAGTATCTCACACACACATGGTACCAGGTTATATTACCACTACTACCTATCCAATTCATGTAAATTCTATGCTATGATAATTTTGTCCCTAATACTAATGCCATAACAAGATTTACAATAGTTATACATATATTTATATCACACAGTTCACATAAAAGCTTTTGGAGGGGCATCATTTTTTTCAAAAATACTAAAAAACAAACAAAATATATCAACTTCCCTCAGGTTCCTAATTTTTCTCATACAAATAAAACACAAAAACAAAATCAATAAGATCTAAACATACAATTCTACTAGGATAACATAGCCGATGGGGAAAAAACATGCCAGGAAAAACCCTCGGTAATGGTACATCCCCATCCTCAACTAATAACTATGCATCGTTCTTAGTGAATAACTATAATATAAAATAAGGGACAAAGATATACCTGGGATGCTCTATGTGTCTGGATCAAAATTACCCCCATCTAGGGGATGTTGTGGATCAACTGGAGGTGGTGGCATGGAATGACTAGAAGACATGACCACTGCTATCTCAGCTCTCTTTCATTCATTAATAGAGAGGGACGCCTTAAAATTATGGGTTACCCTTTTTACAACATGATCAAAGTCCATGGTGGGGTCCTATAGATCCTCCTCCTAATCTTTCTTGGTCCTAATAATTGGGACCATATCTATCCATAATCAACTCAAACATAATAGTTGGTGGTTGAAGTAATGGTTGCGCTAAGACTAAAACAATCTGAGGAATGACTGGAACCTAACTCTCTTTTAGTGATTGCACCTTAGTGTATAATGAGCCATCTCCTCACAAAATATGGAGCTTATGCTGCCGAGTAGTTATCCTAGATTTGAATCTATCAAATTGAGCATAAATCTCCCTAGTATTCTTTTCCATCTCTATTCTGAATCTCGCCTCAAAATAAGCCTTACTAGTCACAAGTGTAATCCGAACTCCAGGCCAAATATGTGTATATAGAGTGGCTAACTAACTCTCCATCTAAGTGAGATGGGTTTCCATGTCATCCTGTCTATCAACCATGCACTATAGAAACTCGTGTGACGCCTAAATCAAACCAGTAGATGTATGGAGAGAGGCACAACAGATGTCTCAAACCAAAAATTTGCCACAAAATATAATGACATCTTTTTTATATATTTTTCTCTCTACCCATGTGGCATCAGTGCCAAACTCAGCAATATGGGTGCTTATCCATCTAGCCAAATCAAATCTCTGTCGCCTATGCTCAATTATCTTATAGCGTGCCTATCCTACGTCAGTCTCATTCTGTAATCAAATTCAACTGTCAATGTCGATCCCTCAAACTGGGGCCCAAACAACACTAGGTGGATAACCCCCTCAAAAATATCTATGTGCACCCCTGGACCAAAGTATGGGTCAACTGTGGCTACTCAACCCCTCTACCCCCAAGTGGGGTAATTAATTAGATCATCGATGTGTATGAAGTATAGAATTCTCAAACTAGAGCTGGGCTATTTGAACCTTGGGGACAAGTCATCCACACCAATTAATACCTATCAAATGAGGCCCACGGGTCTTTTTCTCCTATTAGCCTCGTCAAATAAATCTGAACCTCTAGTAAGATACTCCTCTTCTAACAACCCTACTTTATAAAAAATCTATCCCTCCCATAAATGCGTTGGAACCTTTCCACATACCATTCTGATGAAACCTTAATAATAGGTACAAATGAGACATGTGTGGAGTAAGTGTTGGGGAAATAAGTGGTGGAAATAGAGGATGAGTGTCCTATGTAGCTGGCGGAATATCATGTGCTGATGAAGATGAAATCTGTGGTGGAACCTAGGTTAGACCCTCCTTAGACTGGTGCAACAAAACCAAATGTCGACTCACTAAGTGATTCAGATGCATCTTCTAACCCCTTTTTAGACTTGGAGTTGGATGCATCCACCTCATCTTGAGAACCAGAAATTAAGTCAAACGTACCTTGACCCTGACTGTACCACATCTTATGAATCACCTTCTCATTCTTTATACTGGGAAGAGTGTGGTGGTGATATCTGGGTCAACTTTATCCTTGATCTCTAAATAGGTCTAAGTGGTATAGTTTGGGCCTTACCTGTGCTAGTGCAGTCTGAGATCCTGACTGAATAATAGCTGGTACGAGCTGAGGGATCATCTAATAGGAGCTGGCCAGGCTAAGTACCCAATGTGGCCATGCCTGCTGCAACTGCAACTTGTTTCTGTGCTTGGTCCTGAGTTTTTTGTGGGTCTAATGGGGTGTCGTACTATCTCACGTGCTACTCTTCCATAAAGCCACTCTGCTTAGGTGACTCGTCATAGAGCCTAGACTGGACTCTCTTCTTCTGTGAAGTTTTGGGTGCCATTGTACCTAAAAATGTTGTTGACAGTACCTAAAATACAAGAATAGAACAAAAAAATAGAAAAAAATGGATGATCCCAGGTAGGACTGCCTACAACCTCTCTTACTGTGGCCTTAGGTACTACTTATGGGGTTCGTAGATACCCTTATAAGTACCATACAAAGCCATGAAGTTTTAGGGCTTCATGTCTATTACTTATGAGGCAAATTACACCTACGTAGGTACTACTTACAAGGACCATAAACATCCTCCTAAGTGACTTTTAGAGAGTTGGTCAATTTTTCTCAAAAATTTTCATCCCACACAGTGTATATTTCAATTTTTAGCCTAATTTTGTACACTACAATATGTATCAATTTAAGTTCATAGGTATTGCATAAGTATTTTTGGACTTTCCCTTTACTTTTCCACTTCTAGTTACCTAACCTAAGTGATCACATGTTTTCTAAATAGAAATCATGCAACAAATTCACTTCTATACATTTTAGGCTCCATAATTATCAAGAATCATGAGACTTGGACAAATTCAAGGCTATTACAAGCAATATCTCAAGTGCGATGTTAAATACCATTTTGTTACTAAAGCTGTAGCCAAAATTATTACTTGTATTCGAAGAGACTTGGAAGTAGAAGATGAATAAGATGAACTTTAGCCCTACTCTATGAATTGTATGTGCAAGTGATAGGGTTTTAAGAGATATTTACCTTTTTTATAGATTAAGAGGGAACGTGAGGAGTTTGAGTAGGTGTAGGAGTTTTAAAGTGTATTATCGGGGATAATGGATAGATTCTTAGATTTAAAAAGGCACTGGTAAGGTCAGATCAGGTCGGGTCACTTGGGACCGACCCAGATTTTTTAAAATTTTGACCCTAGGATTTTGGTCAACTTATGGGGCCACTTACGATCCGTAAGTGGTACTTATGGTGGCCAAAATATCCTACCTAAGTGACCTTTCATATCTCCCTTTCTCTAATTTTAACGACCCTCTTAAGTAAGGTGGTAAGTTGTACTTATGATCCCCATAAGTGAGCTTGTAAGTACAACTTCAAAGACCCAAATATCCTTAGAAATTTTGTTTGACACCTATGACACTATTTACCTATCATAGGTGGGACGTATGACCCCCATAAGTGGGTTCGTAAGTCCACTTACCTGGAATTGTCTGAATTTTACAATTTTTACCAGCTTCTAGGTATTTTCCCAGGCTTTAAACCTAAAAAAATGAAATTAAAGTGAATATTAATATACTGAATTTCCTCCCAATCAACTCTTGATTTAATGTCGCGGCACAACATGGCTATGTTGGGTACTGAGACCACCAACAAACCCATGGGTTGCCTCCCATTAAGCTCCTGATTTAACGTCTGGCATGATTCGGTTTCCTTGTCTACTCAGACTTCACCATGGCTTACATCAACATAAACCCTCACTTCCTCAATATCCACCATATATTGCTTAACACGTTTACCGTTCACCTTGAATGAGGATTCTCCATCTCGCTTCAACTCAATCACACCATGCGGGAATACTCTAACCATAGTGAGTCTTGAATTATACAACAAGATCATGTCACCGGGTAGAAATACCCTATTCTCAATCTTTTTATCACGATGCAGCTTCATCTTCTCCTTGTAAAATGTTGAACTCAAAGTCAGAATTCATCCAACTTATTTACCTTACTCATCCTCAAATTTGTAGCTTCACTCCACTCAAAATTTAGTTTTTTTCAATTCCCATAGTGCCTTGTGCTCTAGTTCAACCAGAAAATGGCATAACTTGCCACACACAAGTTAATATGGAAAGGCACCTATAAGGGTTTTAAAAGTTGTACGGTAGGCCCATAGTGCATCGTCTAACTTTCTTGACCAATCAGTCTGGTTGGCATTTACAGCCTTCGACAATATAGACTTGATCTCACGATTAGAGACCTCAACCTGCCCACTCGTCTAGAGATGATAAGGTGTTGCCACCTTATGTTTTACAACATATTTTTTGAGTAGGGCCCTAAGGAGATAATTGCAGAAGTGAGACCCATCATCACTTATAATAGTGCATGGAGTGTCAAACCTTGAGAATATGTTCTTCGTCAGAAATATGGTGACACTTTAAACCTCATTATTGGGAAGCATAAATGCCTCCACCCATTTATACATATAGTCGACAACTACCAGGATATATCTCATCCCATAAGAATTCACAAACGGGAAGAAATCATTTCCCCATACATCAAACAACTTTAACTCCAAAATAGGTGTCATGGGGAGCTCATATTTTAATGAAATATTTCTTTACCGCAGACACTGATCACAAGACCAAGCATAATAATAGGAATCATTGTAGATAGTCGGCGAATAGTACCCATACTATAGAATTTTATTGGTTGTACGGGTGCCACCATGATGACCCCTAACTGGTGAAGAATGATAAGTCGTGAGAATGCTCATCGTCTCTATCTTAGGAATACACCTACGAATGACTCCATCCGCAAACACCCAAAATAGATAAGGATCATCCCTGAAAAACTTGTGTACCTCATGTATGAATTGCTTGTGGTAGTGAAAAGACAAGTCTTTTAGGACAAGATCAATTGCCAAATAATTGGAAAAAATAGCAAACCAGGGGATTAAGTCTTGAGATCCTTCCAAGACCTGCTCATCTGGAAAAGTATCAACAATTTCAAGCTCATCCCCTAATATCAACATTACCTCCTGTTTAAGATGGGATAGGTTGTCTGCAACCTAGTTTTTAGTGCACTTTTGGTCTTTCACCTTAAAGTCAAATTCTTGCAGCAATAGCACCAAATGAATAAACCTCGACTTAACATCTTTATTCGATATCATATACCTCAATATTTCATGATCAATATGAATAATAAATTTTTTCCCAATCAAATAAGACATAAATTTCTCAAAAGAAAAAACATCGCAAGTAACTCTTGTTCAATAATTATATAATTTATTTTTGCGGGGTTTAGTGCTTTGTTGGCATAATAGATTAGGTGAGGAATTTTATCATGTCTTTGGCTTAGGAAAATTCCTAAGGCCCCACCACTAGCATCGTACATCACCTAAAATGGCACGGACCAGTCTTGAGACACAATAATAGAAGTCGAGATCAACCGCTCTTTAAGTCACTCAAAGACCTTGAGACAAACATCATCAAACACAACTTCACCTCCTTCTCTAAAATCTTTCATAAAGGATTAGAAATTTTAGAGAAGTCCTTCATTAATTTCCTATAAAACCCTGCATGAGCCAAGAAGCTCCAAATACCTTTGACCGAAATAGGTGTGGGCAATTTTTCAATCACTTCAATTTTTGCCCGATCAACCTCTATACCCTTCTTTGAAATCTTGTGCCCCAATAATATGCCCTCTTTCACCATAAAGTGACACTTCTCCTAATTTAATACCAGGTTGCAGTCCTCAGTTCTCTGGAGTGCATTGTCCAAATAGGCCAAACAATTATCAAAAGATCTCCCATAACTGAAAAATCATACATGATGATGACCTCTATAGTATCCTCCACCATATAAAAAAAGATCGACATCATACAACACTTAAACGTGGCAGGAGCATTGCAAAGTACGAATGATATTCTCTGGAATGCAAAAGTACCATATGAGCATGTAAAAGTAGTCTTCTCTTTGTCTTTCGGGGTAATACAAATTTGATTATACCCCGAATAACCATCAAAAAAATTATACTACCCTCTGCCTGTAAGTTTGTCTACCATCTGGTTTATGAACGACATAGGGAAATGGTTTTTTTATGTCTAAGTGTTTAACTTTAAATAATATATGCACACTCTCTATCTAGTAATTGGTTTCATGGGAACTAATTCATTCTTTTCATTTGGGACCACAGTAATCCCACCCTTCTTAGGTACGCACTAAATTAGGATCACCCATTTCTGTCAGTAATAAGATAAACGACACCCACATCTAACCACTTTATGATCTCTTTTTTTACCACCTCTTGCATAGGTGGGTTCAAATGATACTGGTTCTTAATGCTAGGCACAAAATCAGATTCAAGTTGAATTTTAAAGGTACAAATCTCGGATGGAATCCCAAAAATATCTGTAGTGGTTCATCCAATGGCCCTTTTAAATCTCTATAATATCGAGATCAATGTCTCAACCTATGTATTCAATAAATTAGCAGCAATAATAACCGATAAGGTATTGTCGGCCTCTAAAAATACATATTGCAGGTGAGATGGGAGGGCCTTAAATTCTAAGACCAATGGCTTATCAATAGATGGTCGAGATAGCAGAGTCTCTCTATTCTTTAAATCAAGATCTAACTTCTTTGGTGCATAAGAATAAAAACCTCTATCATAGATTGCGCGTACGATCTCATCATACTCATCAATGCCATCAATGCCAAAGTTCATGGTCACCGTCTCTAGTGCCTCTACACCAAGTCGTTTCTTAATAAAGACGGTCAGTATATCTTGATAAACAATATCTATCACAAACACCACTCTCATATCTTTTGGCCGCCATATTAAATAACCCACATTAAAAGTAACATATTCTTCATTGAGCTTGAATTTCATATGACCCATATCCATGTCAACCAATGGACTACCCATGGATAGGAAAGGTCTTTCTAAAATAATAGGAACCTCAAAATCTACCTATTAATCAAGAATCACAAAATTGACTTGGAATATAAAAGAGGCAACCTTTACCACAATGTCACACAAAATACCAATCAATTTTCTTCAGAGTCCAATTGTCCATGGATAATCTCATTGACAATGTCTTAGGTGACCCCAACCCCAACTACTTGTAAACAACTAGCGGTATCAAATTAATACTAGCTCCCACATCACACAATGCTTGTGAAAAATTTAGGGACCCAATAGTGCAAGGAATAGTGAAGGCTCTGGGGTCTTCATTCTTCACAATCAACGATCAGGAAGCAGTAGTACTGCAATGGAACATATCATCAGCGGGCTCAATAGTTACCATCAGCTTCTTCGTCAGTAATTCCTTTATGAACTTTGCATAACTGGTCATCTGTTCAAATGCTTCAACAAAAGGTATATTAACAGATAGTTCCTTCAACATCAATATGAACTTTTGATATTTCCCTTCCTCCTACTTCTTCAAACTTTAAGGAAAATGTGGGGGAGGTCATGGAATGGTTTCCAAGATAGTCTCAACTTCTCTCCCCTTACCTTTATCCTACTCAACTCATTTATCATCACCCATTAACTTTTGTGATGACTCGGTACTAGTCACCAACTTTTTATATTCTGCTTTGGGTGCATCATCAATATCAACAACATCACTCCTTGCTTCATCAAGTATCGACATAAGAGGATCAATATAAGCCTTACCACTCCTAGTGATGATGACTAGACGGTGATTATCATTCTTAGAATTTTAAATAGTGTTACTCGTAAGAGTTCTTAGTTGATGCAGATTCAAAGTTGTCAACATTTGACCAAATTGGTCCTCTAGCACTTTAATAACGATAACATATGATTCAACTTTTGGGATCAGTCTCAAAATATTTGCCTTAATTCCTTAAGGAAGCTCTCTTGATTCTCCGACCCCTTAACCAGCTTTGCAAGTAATGCTTCCATCCTCGAATCAGAACAATGGTTCCCTGGCAGAACTTATTTACCACTCTTCTCTTTATAATCATCCTTCCTCCTCCAGTCATCATCTTTATCTTAGATTCAATTCCTACATCTGTCTTCATATTAGTTCTAACCTTGGTTCCCTTACCGCGAGTTCCAAGAGTCCTGAGTGGACCCTTGGACCTTGGCTCAGAAACCCGCCATCTTTCTATCCAAATATTTTTTCCTTTTTTCTCATTATCATACTTATTCTACCTAGAATATTTACCTTGTGCGCCCATAGGATTCACATTTTCTACTCCGAAAGATGTAAAATTCTTAGTAAGTACCCCAATTTCAATCCTAAACTATGCTACCTCTTGAGCCACGGTATCAACTAGAACTCTCTGCTCACTGGAAGCATCAATAACATAAGTGTTGGATCCTCTTTTTGCCTCATAAGTATGCCACCCTCAGTTGGTATTAGAGACTCAGTCAAAAATTTCTACAGCTACCTTCTAACAAAGGCTTATGAATTCCCCAACAATAATAGTATCAGCAACAACTTCTGTATTGGCATTTAAGTCTCTATAGAATATCTCAAGAAAATTCCTCCCTAAAATTCTGTGATTGGTCAAGATCAACTTTTTTCTTGAACCTCAACCATGTCTTATATAATATTTTTTAATGCAATTGCCTAAAATTATATCTCATCCTTCAACTATAATATTCTTGAAGGTGGAAAGAATCGGTCCATGAATTTCTTTTTCAACTCATTCCAATTAGTGATAGACCCACGAGGTAGTTCCCCTATCCATGATGTTGCTTAGCCAGTAAAAGAGAATGGGAACAACCTGAGTGTCAAAGAATCCTGACTCATTCTAGGTAAATTATATGATATGCAGATCCCAATGAAATTCATGATATACATGTTTGCATTATCAGTCGGCAAACCAGCAAACACACCCTTTAGATTAAGTAAATAAATCATAGCACTCATAATATCAAACTTCACCTTTTGGGGTAAATTAATAGGAATGACAACTCCTATCTCGAAAGGCTCAACATACCCCAAGTCTTCCTCTGGATCATCATATACCGGTAAGTATTAAAAAATTGGGGGTGCTTAATCTCTATATTTTCTAGCTTTGTCGAGTACTACTCGATGCTCTTCTTCCTGCCTCACTTTGTATTCTTGAACTATACGATGGGAAACAACACCCATTTTCATAATTTTTTAATCTAAAAATTGAGCTTTGGTTTGCTCGACTATTTCTTAAACACTATGTGGGGTGGGCGATCTGATTAGGGTCATCATGAGCCCCATGCTCCTTCTCTTCCATCTTATGATTCTGTCTTAAGGTCAACTCAAGCTCAATATCAAGTGAGATAAAGGTATTGCCTTGACATTGAATACTAGGCATACACCGACGTATGCCCCTAAAAATAGAAAAAAATTAAAACCAACAACTTCAACAACTTCAATCAATTAAATTATAATGCTGTTAGCCGATAACAACATCAAAATTTGATACCATCAAAAACTATAACTCCAATAAAGTATAATGTGGTCATAATAAAACATATAACCCAACAAAAGGTTGGGGTCAAACCCACAAGAATAGGCCAAATCTTTATCACGAACTTGTCGAAGTAGCCAAAAAAATACAGAAAAGTAAATGGGAGGATTTTGTGAAAATAATAACAATGGTAATAGATCTTGATCACTTTAGATTGAAATCAATATGAGGTGAATACTAGGACTGTGTTCTCCCTGGCTTCCTAATTTCATATACTTATCGTGCTTCATCGAAAAATCTCAATGCCTTGCATGCAGAATCTAAAAAGTTATATACCACCAACTGTCTTGTGAACGCCTTTGGTAATTTTCACTTTTCACATTTTAAGTCTCAGAGTGTCTCCTTAATAACCCTTGTCCTGGATCCCAGATTAACTATAATCATCTTAGAGTCAAGTCAATTAGATGAGGGTTGGTAGCCTCAAATTTCTGTCGTTATCTTATTTTCCTAATCTCTACCTCTCTTTTCAAGTAAGTATCGAATACAAACAGGTTCATAACGTCTGTAGTCGTTAAGATAGAATCAAACTGAAGAAGAACAAAATACATCCAAGAATATTTATCAAGAATGACTTTGCGCTTCCTCTACTCCATTATTCCATCAGGGTTCCCACAACCCTATCTAAGTGGTTTAGCCACTCATATTTTCAAGAACATCCATAGAATTCATGAAATAAATCATGTGAATAATGTTACAGTAATTTAAGAACAAAAACCAAAATCTCAAATCAATATCCAACCGTAGAAACCAAGAACAATGGATTCCAAGATCAAAACTCAAATCTCATATTCAATATGGTGTTGTGAATGTAAAAAGTTCATAAACTAATACAAAAAGATCAAAAGGGTATTTATAGAATACATCAAAATAAAAAATATTCTAACAAAAATGAAAAAGCAAAACTAAGTCAGAACAACTCTCCATGATATAGAATACCACTTATTATGCCACTTACGGGGGGCGTGAGTAGTACTTACGCCCGTAAGTGACCCTCTGTAACTCTCAAAACATAATTCAGACTTCAGCTGCTCAAAACAGTTTTCTTCTGACACTTATGTGGCGACTTACGGTGGCCGTAAGTGGGGTCCTCTGTACACTTCAAATTTTTTTCTTCTTTTCAGCTACAACCTAGTTTCTTGCAAAACAAACACAAAAATACATTGTTGACACTCAATTTTGACCTTTCAATATGCCCCTAGGCTGCTGTTTTACCAAAAACTATTAATTTCAAATATTAGTTATTTTTTTGGAATCAAATAAATATTAACGTGTCACATTCATAATTTTAAGATATAAACTTTATTTTTTATTATATTTCTTATATATAATTTATTAATTTAAAAATAATATTTTTATATAATTTTATTAATATTTATTAAATTATTGTTATAGATATTCATGCTCATAATTTCATGAATACGTTGTCTATTACTGTTACTATTATTATTATTATTATTATCATCATCATTATTATTATTATTATCATAATCATTATATTTTTATTTTTATTATTATTATTATTGTTGTTGTTGTTGTTACTATTATTATTATTTTATCATTGATTAAATCATTTTAAAAAAAATCATTTTGAATTTATTACCAGCAATTTATATAATATATTGATTTTCTATAATAACTTTCATAACACTTTTACTTTTTTTCTCATTATTATTATGGAATTATTATTACATTTATTAAATAGCACCCAAATTCAATTTAATCAATCAATTTATTTAAATTCTAGATATTTTTGTACTCAATTTATGTTAATTTTAATTAAAATTGATGTCAAATCTAATCTAAATTTTTTCACAACTTAAAGTCCCCAATTCATTTTCAGTTTCTAACACTATTTGATCCAATTGCAAACCCATTTTTAATTTTAAATCTCAATTGTATATCAAAATCAATCCAACGGCTGAGATTAGTGCATCATTTTATTTTTATTCTAATATTATACACACTCAAAGGCCCAAAAACCCAAAAATAAATTCCCTCAAATCAGCTGCTTTCCCATTCCTTTTCTCTCTCTTATTTCCCTCAAACCAATCGCATCACCATGCGGTGAACCGCCGCCGGTGGACCTCCTGTCGCCTCTCCAACACAACTAAAAAGCAATCGTCCCCATCATCATCCTCCTTATCTCATTTCTCTCCCTCTCATTCTCATAAAAATAAGATTAGCCACCATCATCGGTCATCGCCGATCGGTAATTCTGCTTCCTTCGTCAGCGTCAACATCTCTCCTTACACCGGTGAGCCAACATCTGATGCCCATAGACCGCCAGTTGCGAAATAAACAACTTCCATAGCAGCCGCCCTTTTCTCTGGCAAAACAATCTCTGGTAGCCGCAAAATAGCCCTCCAGCGCATTGTTGCTGCCTTATCTGCTCCAAAGAATAGGCTAGCCACCGACAAACCTTCCAATCGGAGAACTACCACCAGACTCGCCGCTCTAAGTACCGATAAAATATCACCGTAAGAATGATAAAACTTACGACGGATTCTTAGAATCCGTTTACGATGGATTCTTAGAATTCGTTCCAAGTTTTTTTCTCTATTTAAATACATGTCAATTTACTGTTATCATCTTCTTTTACTTTTTTTAGACAGATTATTAAATTTAAAATAGATGAAAATGGACTATGTTTTGACTCAATTTATTTAATTATGTGTTTATTTTATATCATTGAATTGACATATGTGAAAGCCTTAAATTCTATCAACTTTGGTCTACCTTGATTCTTCATGATTGAGTACTATTTTTATTCAATTCTTAAACTCTGGTTCCATTGGGCGTTAATTGAAGTCATTGTTGATGTTGAGATTTTTATCTATTGGGATAGAATTATCATGTTGCTACTTTTCTTTGCTCAAGTTGATTCATGACAGTATTAGTGTGATAAAAATAATTATTTATAGATTCTTCTACAATGTATTAATTCAAATTTTATGAATGTCGTGGGAACTTATCCATCCTTATATCATAGTTTGATCATTTTTTAAATCGCTCATTAATTTTATCATGTCTTCATTCTCTTTAATTACTGCATCGTGGTACTTGGAAACTTAATGTATATTTTGGTTAAATAGTTGGTTGTGAGATTGTGGTAATTAATAGGATTTAATCTCTTGATTTGAAATTATTTGTTATTTTATATTTTTAATAAATTTCATGATCTTATGATCTCTTTAATTTGGCCTAGGCAGATCTTTCTTTAGTTATGGTATATTGTGATTTGGATATTTTTTTATTTAGTTTTACCTCCTCCTTAATTTAAATATTTTATTTTCTTATTTATGGAAAACACAATATTGCCATGTCAAATACATTTTTATTCAAGTAGATTTTACTTATATATTTTTAAAAAATTAGGCTGACTTCATTTTGAAAAGATTCAGCCATCTATCTAAGGAACGAAAATTATTTTAATTGATTTCCAGAATATTCTTTCTTCCTTTTATTTTCATGACTACTCACTTTAAATGATCTCTCTTCTCTCATTTGAAAGATAATATTTCATTCTCTATTACTCTTTATACAAAAAAAAAAAAGAATTCTCTACACTTAAAATATTTTTTGATTTTTTTACTTGAGGTTGCTTCGGTTATTTTGGAAGTATGTTTTTTTTTCATCTCCTACTCTTTCATAAAATAGAAAATATTCTAATCTTGGCTTTCAAAAACACCTGGTTCAAGTTCCTAATCTTATTTACTATTTGTCTACAACATTTGTGTTCAAATTATACTTTTTCTATCCTGTATTACTTCATTAAACCGATTAGTTTTCTTTTTTATTTTCTTAAGCTCTTTAAATGATAGCATGGTATAGTCTTTATGACTGTTTGATTGTTTGTTATGCTGCCTATGAATGATGGTTATCCTATTTTATTTAACCAATGTAAGGATGCATGTACAGTATCAAGTTCGATGTGTTTGCCTTTGTGTATTTTATTTTCCTATAAGCAGGTACTATGATCGGATTGTGCTATAATATTGCTGCCATTAGAGACATTTAGCCGTATTCTTTTTTTTTGTTTATTTTGTTATCAAAATTTAGGTTTGTAATAACCTATTGTACAAATATTGATATACATAGTGAAAATTATGGGACTGCTTATGAGCGGCAGAGATTATGTGCTTATGTGAACTACTTTATCTCATAGGCAAAACATATTGTAGGATCTTCAATTAAATTGTTTTACTGCTTGAAAATCATGTTTCAGATTTATTAATTAACTTTTAATTTATTAAATTAAGTTCAAGCATGTTAATTTAACATATAGCATGTAAAACTAATTTTCAACATTTGTATATTTTTTTTTTGCATGTTTTTAGTAATTTCCCACTTATGAAATAAACTTTCAGCATTTAAAATATTAACTTCTAGCATATTAAATCACTTTTCAACATTTAAAATATTAATTTTGAGCATATTAAATCATATTTCAGCATTTAAAATAGTAATTTCCAGTCCTTAAATAACATTTTTCAGCAACTGAATTTTAATTTTCAGCAGTTAAATAATGTTTTTTCAGAACTTAAATTTCAGTTTTTCAGCGCTTGAATGATATTTTTTTGCAATATTTTCAGCAAACAAACTTTTAACTATCTTCTAGTACCTAAAGATATCTTCTAGCATCCTTTATATCATTCCGGCTAATTTGCACATGTTCTGCACTCGTGCTATGCATCTATAAACTGTTGGATTCGTAAGGTCATCTTTAATTTTCCTAATGATTTGGTTATTGAGTGGGAGGGTGGTTCCCTAGATCCTAAGGGGAGGTTCATATCATATCTTAGGGGTCGTAGATTAGTCTCCAAGGGATGTCTTTATAATCTGGTTCGAGTTAAAGATTCTAACTCGGATAGTCCTTCTTTGCATTTCGTCCTGGTGGTGAATGAATTTCTGAAGTTTTTTCCTGATGATCTTCCTAGTGTCCCTCCCGATAGTGAGATTGATTTTGTTATTGATCTTGTTTCGGACACTCATCCAATCTCTATTCACCCGTATAAGATGTCTCAGACTGAGTTAAAGGAGCTTAAGAAGCAATTAAGAGATTTTTTAGATAAAGGTTTCATCCGTCCTAGTGTGTCTCCATGGGGTGCACCTGTCTTGTTCGTGCGTAAACAGGATAGTTCCCTTTAGATGTGTATTGATTACCGAAAGTTAAATAAGGTGACGATAAAGAATAAGTACCCTCTTCCAAGGATAGATGATTTGTTTGATCAACTCTAGGGTGCTAAGTTCTTCTCTAAGATTGAACTTCAGTTTGGGTATCATCAGTTAAAGATTAAAGAGGTGGATATCCCTTAGATAGTTTTTCATATAGGCATTTTGAGTTCTTGGTGATGTCGTTTGGTTTGACCAATGCCCCTACAGCGTTCATGGACTTGATATATAGGGTATTCCGATAGTTTCTAGATCTATTTGTGATTGTCTTTATTGATGATATTTTGGTGTACTTTAAGAGTGAGGTGGATATATCGATCACCACCACATTGTGTTTCAGACCTTGAAAGATCACCAGTTGTATGCTAAATTTTCTAAATGTTAATTTTGGTTGAACGCTGTTACATTTCTGGTTCATGTTATGTCTAATGAATGGATCATGGTGGATCCTCAGAAGGTAGTTGTGATTAAGTAATGGCGTAGACCCACGACTCCAATCGATATTCAGAGTTTCTTGGGTTTAGCCAGTTGTTATAGGAATTTCATGGAAAGTTTTTCTTCTATTACTGCTTCATTGACCAAGTTGACTCAAAATAAGGTAAAGTTCTTGTGGTTTGATACTTGCGAGGGTAGTTTTGAGAAGTTAAAGGATAAGTTGACTTCAGCTCCGGTCTTGACTCTACGTGAGGGTACAGAGGGATTTATGGTCTATTATGATGCGTCCTGAGTTGGATTGGGTTGTGTGCTGATGCAGCATGGTGAAATAGTTTCTTATGCCTCTAGACAGTTGAAGATTCATGAGAAGAATTATCCGACCCATGACTTGGAGCTTTTGTTTGTAGTGTTTGTGTTGAAAATCTAGCGTCACTATCTGTATAGGGTCCATATTGATATCTTTTGTGATCATGAGAGCCTGCGATATGTGTTTACTCAGAAAGATCTTAATGTTAGGAAAAGAAGGTGATTTGAGTTGCTGAAGGGCTAGGATATAAGTCTTCACTACCATCCAGGTAAAGCTAATATAGTTGTTGATTCTCTTAGCAGGTTATGTATGGGGAGTCTAGCTCATGTGGATGAGGATTAGTAGGAATTGGTGAAGGATATTCACCGCTTGGCTAACCTTGGAGTTTTTTTCTTGGACTCTGACAGCGCCCAAGAACGCACGCAAGTGTACCTGGTCTACCAAGTAATATAATGGCCTTCAAGAAAGCCAAGTTATCGATCCCACAGAGACTAGATTTGGCAACGATTTGATTTCGGCTTACAATTTAGATTCACTTGATGTGAGAGTAACCAAAAGAGAGAATTGAGTTTGTAAATTTCAAGTAAAGTAAATAATGCGTAAAGTAAAGATCTTCTAACAATCAATAGGAGAAAACCCAGCGTTGAGCACTCTAAACAATCATATTATGCTAATGGATTTCATTTGTTAACTTGCTTATCTTGGTCGTTGATTCGTAGGGTTAATTATGTGATTATGGTTTCCCAACCTCTAATCTATTACCTAAGTTGACCCTTACACCTACATTGTTGAGATGGGATGTAATAATTCACTTAATTTCTTAACAAATATCATCCAAAATATGAATCAAGTAAGGTATCTAAGTACAACCCTGTCCTAGATACTAATTCAAGTTTCTTATTTTATAAAGAATAAAGAACCATACTCTGCTTATTCCCATGTTCTATCACCCTAATCCCTCTCCCGAGTTCACAAGGTTGATAATGAATGTATTCTAAGGGTCCCGAATCCCTAAAATAGTTAAAAATACAATAAACAAACAACCAATATTGATAAGCAAAGAAAAGAAACTCAATCCATAGCAATAATAATCATGTTCTTGGTTTCAACCCCAGAAAGGGGGCGTTTAGCCATGCATAGTCATAATCATAATCACAAAATAGTAATTAACAACTAAAAATATGAATGAACTAAATAAAAATAATAAAAACCTAATGAAGAAGTTGTAGCAGCCCTTTGCTCTCCAAAATATTCTCAAAGATATGTAAAAATGTGATACAACATGTATTTATAGTATAGGAGCAAGCCTTTTCTGTGTTGGACAAGAAAACCTTCAGTTATTGAGCCCCAAACTAGGTGGGGCGGAACCCTAGGTATATCCCCACTCCAGGTGGGGCGTTGCCTCAATACCGCCCTACCTCTCTGGAATTTGTTCTCAGAAAATTTTCTAAGGCAAAATGGGCATCGAAATGTGCCCGCATCGCAGGCTAATTGCCTCCAGGACAATCACACACTAAATGGTTGAAATATTGGGCCACTTATGATTCAATTTTTTCTGTACAAATTCATTTTCCACTCTATCACTCTACAGGCGCTAAAGATATTACAGGGGTCCAAAAGTGTGTCAATCTGTGTATTGTGGCTTAATTGATCCATTCCGAGCCTTTTTGAGTTGTTTCCACTTGATTTGAAGCTTTTATATCCTTAATATATCATCATAATCGATTAAAAAAAGCATTATACAGAATTTAAAACATCAATTTAAAGCTCCTAACAACATAACATCCAACCCGACGAACTAGAAACACGAGCTAAGCATAGGCTAATTTCACTTTGATCTTTAACTCATTGTTTTAGCCCTTGGCTTGATATAATTGACCCATGAGAATTATAATAAAGTTGTTTCACATATAAATACATAATAAAAACCTTAGGAACTCATTAATCACATTATAACCCAATACAATAGACTAGATAACACTTAGCTCAAGCAAGTACACTAGTTTTCCGGGTTGAACTCTAAATGAATCTTTTAGGTCTAAACTTGTTTGAAACTCAGTTTGAACATCATAAACACATGTTTTAAGACTAAGATACACATTTATATCATTATCCACCCATATATCACAGGAATCATCCTCAAAACAAGGCTAAAAAGGCTAGAATAGTGACACTTGAATGCATAAATACACCCAACATCACCACCCCACACCTAATGCCTTGTTCGCCCTCAAACAACTCTTTACTATAAACCTTATGAGATGGAGATTCTACACTTCTAATACATAAAAGAAACTCAAGCTAGTACTACAATGACTACACAGAATGCCAGTTACTATACTAAGCATGTTACAAACACAATTGAAAGCTTATGAACACTACTCCAAAACATCCTAGCCTCAAGAATTTACTCAACAAGATGGAAAACTCATGAACATCATTCAATCAATGACATCATACAAATCACTCAGATTCATCAAACATGTGGCTTCACAAAAAGAGAGTTACCCATAATTACTCATAATTAAGCAATTTAGAACATGATAGGTACAAGAATCAAATTACACTCACTCTCACAAAGAATTCACAAGTTACACACAATGAACCATAGGCTTTCCCTTAGTTTAATGCTCCACTAATAGTCGAATATAAAACTTAAGATCAATTAGGAATTTTCTAGGTTGTAATATAGGCGGATGGGTAAGAACTATTTGAGAATAGTAACTAACCTCTCCAAGCGCTTTAATACACTACATTATACAATTAGAACCAATCTCCAACAACCAATTACACCATTTTTTGACTACCCCATTCTTTTATTTTACCCCATCTCTTTTAAGCATTTTCACAAACACTTGGTGGACACATAGTTTACTATCACAAGAATCAATTTTTTCTCTTTTTTGACAATCATAGAAAAATTTTAGCATTAAGTATATCACAACACTCCACCACACATCAATTATTAACACCAATAGCAATTACCTTAGGGCATCAATTTCACTTTTTTCTTCTTTAATTTCTCAAACTGCTTTTTCAATTATTTCTTTTTTTTTAAAGAACTTAGGAGATTTTTGGATCAAATTATGGTCTATTAAAGAAGGGGGTTAGTCTACATATGAAGCTACCAAAGAAAAAGTTAAAGGCTCAATGGGGGTTAACTAGGATAATGCACAATGGGTAGGACACATAGAAGGTATAGAACAAGGCTATCAAAGAAATGCCTATATCATCTCCTAAACCAACATTCTTTATTTCACTTCACAAACATCGGGCAAGTTCTATACATCATATGCAACAAGGAATATACAAAATTCTCACACTCACATGGCACATGCTCAACTCAATAGGATCATCATAGACTCTCAACCGAACAATAACATAAATTTTAAATTAAGCCAATAAGTACAAGAGTCACAAACATGAGCCCAGAAGTCTAAAAAATAGCAATTCACATCAATCAACATGCTTTTACAAATAAACCCACTTACATCATGTAATCAAAAATAGCACCAACAAAAATATCTCACATAAAAATTTTTAAATTGAGCCAAAATTTAGGAATTTACTCACCCCACACTTAAAAATCTACTTTGTCCCCAAAGTGAACTTTTAAATTAAGAGATAGAAATACTCCCTGAGGCCTCTAGGCCTAGCTAGTAGCATCTTCACACATAAATAAGGTCCATAGAACCCCACACTCATTCTTTGTCATACTTCAAGCTCAAGATTATGGTACTCAGACTTCCCATTAACCTGTGACTCAACCAAAAAGAAAACTACGTGAAGTAAAAACATAAAAACTAAAAATAAAACATACCTAATTAACATGGGTTGCCTCCCAAGCAGCGCCTAATTTAGTATCGCAGTACGACCCATATCAACTCAACCATATTCCTTCACCCTTTTACTCCCTGTTGGGAGCTAATTTTTCTTTTGTTTCTGACCTCTTTTACCTTTCAACATATTGGGAATCAGTGGTATCATCTTAGGTTTCTCAATCAGGTAGTCGGAAAAGGTCTTTGGTAGATAAAACACCCTATACTCATCCTTTTTAATCACATTGATTATGCATAAATCTTTATATAATGGACTTTTAATGGGTGTTTTTAAACATCAAATACCACCTCTTCATCATCTACCCTTATCTTGAGTGTGCCTTCTCTAACATCAATCTAAGCCCCTCCGGTTGCTACGAATGGACACCCCAAAATAATTGGTACCTATTCGTCTCCCACAAAATCAAGAACAAAAAAGTCAGTAGGAATAACAAATTTACAAACCATTATGAGGACATCCTCAATGATTCCTTTCGGATATTCCATGGAACCATCTGCTAGTTGCAAAACAACAGCGGTCGATCTAGGCTTTCTCAAGCCTAATTTTTAAAATAGAGATAGGGGCATCAAATTTATACTTTTCTCTAAATCACTTAATGAATGAACCTCTTTACTCCTAATTTGATTGGGAATAGCAAACTTCCCCCGATCTTTCAGTTTCTTGGGGATTTCTTGTGTCATCACAGAACTACACTCTTTAGTGAGTGTTATTACTCCCACATCTTGCGATTTTACCTTCTTCGCCACCACATCCCTCAAGTACATTGCATACATAGTCATACTCTGCAAAACATCTAAAAGAGGTAAATTAATATGAAGCTCTTTGAATGTATCAATGAACTTTTTAATTAGGGCATCCTCCTTCGCTTTTATTTACCTTTGAGGGAAGGGTAGTGGCAGCCACTTCTTTAGTTTTGGTTCAACAACTTTTTCCTTAAAGTACTCAGACTTCCTTGAATTTTTAGCAACTTTGTCAATAACCTGTTGGGTTACCACATCAACATCTACCTTTTTAGTTGCCTTTGGAGGTTCTTCGTGAAACTCTTTCCCAATCCTCAAGGTGATTTCCATGATTTGTTTTGGATTTTCTTAATCAGCGTATAGACCACCTTAAGGATGGGTATTTAACACTTGTTGTATCTGCTCAACCTGTAACTCTAAATTTCTCTGGGCTATTTTCTGATTTTATAATTCCGCCCTTTGACTATTCATATCCGCAATCAATTATGTTTGACCCGCTAAGAGTTGTTTTTTCATCTCTTCCATGTTGCTCATTGACTGATTTGATTGGGCCTGTGGCTATGGGGCATTCCATGACTGATTTGATGGCTGAGATTGCCACTTCATGTTGTAGGCATTACCATAATTTGGCCTTCGAGCATTGCCTACATAAATTATAGATTTTGAATTTGAAGCACACATGGTAGTCGCATTACCACTATTTCTGCATACTTCACACCAACCTGCAGCTTGCCATCCATTGACTGTGGTTGTAGGTTGTGTTGTTCCCAACTTCATGCTATTAAGTGATGTGTTGATCAAATTCTGCAATGCAAAAATCTGAGCTAATAGGGCTGTGAATTGGTCCACTTCCAACACACTCGCAATTCTTTTCATGGAACTTCTAGAATCTGAATGCCACTCTAGATTTCCTTGTGCTATGCAGTTCAGTAATGTGTAAAGCTCATCATAAGTTAGCTGCAACGCTTGACCACCTGTGGCTAAATCTAGCAAAATCTTTGTATTGTGATCAAGAGCTTCTACAAAAGTATGAGCAAGTACCTCATTCGACTATTAGTGGTGTGGACAATCCCAAACAAGGGCCTTGAATCATTCCCAAGCATGATATAGATTTTTATCAGGCTTCTATTTGAAGCTCACTATCTACTGTGAAGTCTCACAGTCTTGCCTTATCAAAAGAATATGATGAGGAATCTTCTGGCTAAGTCATCCTATTTTGTGATTGAATTTGCCGATTCCACATTCGACCACTTTTTAGCTTCCCGAATAAGTGAATGGAGAAACAGTGTCATCCTCACATAATATGGAGTCACCCAGGTTGGAGTGAATGTATCTATAAGATCAATGAAGATTTATAGGTGGACATGTGGATCCTCTTGTGAAAGACCTACAAACTGTCCACTATTAATAAGAAGCTTCACCATATTGTATTTCAAATCAAAATTCCCCCCTGCTTCCGGTCTTTCAATTGGTGAAGTCAAGTTCATCGAAAGTGGGACTGCCACTTCCCTAACCTTCCTACCAGCTGCTTGTTGTTCAGCCATAGGAACGGCGCAAAAAACTTAATAGCAAACATACAAGTGTACGTGGTCTACCAAGTAATATAGTAGCCTTTAAGAAAGCCAAGTTATCGATCCCGCAGAGACTAGATTTGGCAATGACTTTATTTCAGCTTACAATTTAGATTCACTTGATGTGAGAGTAACCAAAAGATAGAATTGAGTCTGTAAATTGCAAGAAAAGTAAATAATGTGTAAAGTAAAGATCTTGTAACAACAAATAGGATAAAACCCAGGGTTGAGCTCTCTGAACAATCATATTATGCTATTGGATTTCATTCGTTAACTTGCTCATCTTGGTCGTTGATTTGTAGGGTTAATTACGGGTGATTATGGTTTCCCAACCTCTAATCTATTACTTAAGTTGAACCTTACACCTACATCCTTGAGTGGGAATGTAATAATTCACTTAAGTTCTTAACAAATATCTTCCTAAATATGAATCATGTAAGGTATCTAAGTACATCCCTATCCTAGATACTAATTCAAGTTTCTTATTTTATAAAGAATCAAGAACCATACTCTGCTTATTCCCATGTTCTATCGCCTTATTCCCTCTCCTAAGTTCATAAGGTTGACAATGGATGTATTCTAAGGGTTGTGAATCCTTAAAATAGTTAAAATGAGAATATACAAAAAAAATATATTGATAATCAAAGAAAACAAACTCAATCCATAGCAATAATAATAATGTTCTTGGCTTCAACCCCAAAAAGAGGGCGTTTAGCCACACATAGTCATAATCATAATCACAAAATAGTAATTAACGACTAAAAATATGAAGGAACTAAATAAAAATAATAAAAACCTAATAAAGAAGTTATAGAAGACCTTTGCTCTCCAAAATATGCTCAAAGATGTGTAAAAACATGATAAATGTATTTATAGTATAGGGCAATCCCTTTTCGTGTTGGACAAGAAAACCTTCAGTTATTGAGCCCCGGACTAGGTAGAGTGGTGCCCTGGTTAGATCCCCACTCCCGGTGGGGCTTCGTATCAATATCACCCTACCTCTTTGGAATTTGTTCTCAAAAATTTTTCTATGGCAAATGGGGCACCGAAATGAGTCCGTGTCGCGGGCTAATCGCCTCCAAGAAAAAAACGCGCCAAATGGTTTAAATATTGGGCCTATTATGATTCCATTTGTGTTTTTTACAAGTCCATTTTCCACTCTTTAACTTTACAAGTGCCCAAAACATTCCAGGGGTCCAAAAGTGCGTCAATCTGCATATTGTGACTTCATTAAGCCATTCTGAGCCTTTTTGAGTTATTTACACTTGATTTAAAGCTTGTATATCCTTCATATATCATAATAATACATTAAAAAAATCCAATATCATTTAACACAATAATTTAAATCTCAAAACAATACAACATCAAACACGATGAACTAAAAATGCGAGCTAAGCATAGGCTAATTTCACTTTGATCTTTAACTCATTGTTTTAACCCTTGGCTTGATCTAATTGATCCTTGAGAATTTTAAACAAGTTTTTTAACTTATAAATACATAATAACAACATTATAAACTAATTATACACATTAAAACCCAACACGATAGACTAGACAAATACCTATCTCAAGCTATAACACTAGTTTTCTGGGTTGAACTCTAAATGAATCTTTTAGGTCCAAACTTATTTGAAACTCACTTTGAACATCATAAACACTTGTTTTAACACTAGTATACATATTTATATCATTATACACCCATATATCACATGAATCATCCTCAAAATAAGGCTAAAAAGGCTAGATTAGTGACACTAGAATACATAAATACACCCAATATAAGACTCTAAGGATGGTGGTGTATTTGTTAATAAGGTGGAACAATCCTCTCTTAGTTCAAAAATAAATAAGAAGTAGGTGTTAGATCCTCTCTTGATGAAGATCAAGGTTGATATGGGTAACCAGAAGGTGATGACTTTTGAGATCAGTGCTGATAGTCTATTAATATACCTAGAAAGGTTGTGTGTTCACAAATTTGATGGATTATGAGGAAGTATTTTGGTAAAGGACCATGAGTTGCGGTATATAGTTCATCCCAATTCAACAAAGTATCATGACCTTAAGGAGATGTATTAGTGGAAAAATATGAAATAGGATATAGTCGACTTTGTGACTAGGTGTATCATGATCGGTCTTCTGCGGTCAGGAAATCAGTATGACTTTATTTAAGTCATCGTGGATAAGAGGACTAAGTTCAATTACTTCTTGCCAGTGAGGACTACTTATTTGGCCGTGGACTATGCGAAGTTGTTCCTTCAGGAAGTGGTAAACTTGCATGGTGCGCCTAACTCAATTATTTTGGATCGTGGTACTTAGTTTTTATCATATTTCTATAACTTATTCCAGCATAGTTTGGGGACGAAAGTGAGTCTTAGTATATATTTTTACCTGAAGTCAGATGGTTAAGATGAAAGGACTATTCAAACTTTGGAGGATTTGCTGCGAGCCTTTGTGATTGACTATGGTGGTTGTTGGTTCGACCATTTGCCTTTGATTAAGTTTACTTATAACAATAGTTACTAATCATGCATTGGTAAATCCTCATTTGAGGCATTGTATGGTAGGAAGTGTAGATCTCCTATTGGGTGGTTTGAGGTTGGTGAAGCAGAAATATTTGTCCCAAATTTGGTTCACCAAGCTATGGAAAAGGTGAAGGTAATTTGGGATAGGCTTAAGACCACCTAAAGTCTCTAAAAGTCCTACGCATACATGAGATAAAGGGATTTTTAATTTGAGGATGGATATTGGGTGTTTTAAAAGTGTTTACCATGAAGTAAGTGATGTGGTTTAGAAAGAAGGGAAAACTCAGTCCCCGATATGTTGGATCATATGCGATTGTGAGATGGGTCTGAAATGTTGCGTATGAGTTGGATTTTCTCTCAACCTTGAGTTCCATTCATCTGGTATTCCATGTGTCTATGTTGAAAAAATGCATGGGTGATCCTTCGTTGGTTTTTCCCTTGGAAAACATTGATATTTCTGATTCTTTATCCTATAAGGAGGTCCCAATGAAGATCTTAGATCAGCAAGTTCATCGATTGTGAACAAAAGATCTGGATTTGGTGAAGGGTGTATGGCGGAATCAAAAGTCCGATGAAGCTACATGGGAAGTTGACTAGGACATAAAGTCCAATTTTGCGTTCCTATTTCTGATTTGAAAAATCGTGCTTGAGGTATGTGTTGATCTTAACCTCTTTGTTTTCTATCTTTGTTGATGGTGGATTGTAAATTCCTTGGCATGTTGTCTTCTATCTTAAAGGTAAGAGTAGAGACATTTATGGGTTTAATCGTGCTTTTATTGCCTCATCCCATTATTCGAGGATGAATGACCCTATATGGGGGAGACTAAAATACTCCGAACATTGGTCCTTACCAAATTTCTTGAGTTTTGAACGTTTTAATCATCACACGACTTACACCATAACTCAAATAGTATGGATACAGATCTAGGACCCTATCCGTATGTTGGTTAATTTCATATTGGCCAAGTTTTATTCAGTGTACGGGAAGACTCCATACTAGTCGTATGTTTATGATACGAGAAGTATCGTGCCCAACCATATGTTGTCTAGTGTCTAGCGTTTGAAGTTATACTTAAAGTATGACTTGAAGGGTACTAGTCATATGGTGATGGTAGAAGTTAGGCTAAGGAGTCGTATGTTGAACAGAATATGGTTTCGAACTTTCAAATCAAGTTATGAAATGAGGATACCACTTGTATGATGTGGATACGAGTTGAGGAGTCCAACCATACCCTCCAACACTTTTTTTACAGCTTTTAAGCTGAGGATATTTTGGACAATTCCCACCCCAATCCCTTAAGATCCCATGTCTTATAACACTTTTTGGCTTTTCATTCATCACTTTAGAAGATCAAAACACTCTTAAAGTTGTCAAAAAAACCCTCAAGGAGATTGGGCTAGGGTTTCATCAAGGTGGTTATCTAGAGGCTTAAGGATCAAAATCTCTCCGTGAATCTTCATAATTCAGGCATATGAATCTTCCTTCATTGTTAGTTCACAAAAATCATATGTTTTAAATATTGTTCATGAAACCATGGTTGAGGGTTTGAATGCATAATGTGGAATATTATTTTCTCATGGTTTGAATTATGATTATATATGTTTTGATAATGGTTTTGCACTTGTGGGTTCTTGGGAATTGTGATTTAAACTAAGGGGTCATGGTTAACCCTAACTTGATTATTTTTGGCTAAAATGATAGTTTGATTGTAGTAGGCCCTCAACCTGTTTGTGAAAATGTCAATGAGAAGAATCTTGTCACATATGATTTGTGCTTTGAACTAAGGCATTGGCCTATGAATGTTGATGATTGGTAAATAATTTTATGAAGGTCTTATTGGCCATAAATTTATTGGAATCATAACCTTGGTGGTTTAATGGGTTAATGGATTTGAGTCCCTAAATGTTGAATTGAATTGATGTCTTGGTTTAGACAATGGGTTCAAGTCCCAAAGTTGATTAATAATTGTTATGGCATGTTGTAAACTTATAAGTGTGGTTGGTATGAACTTACCAATGGGATGCCCATGGTAAGTAACTAGACTAACGATTGTGTATATATGTAATGAGTATTTTAATTGGGCTTCAAAGAGGGATATGTATCCGGGCGGTGAAGGTGAAGTCCGAAAGACTAACTTTGGAAATTACTCTAGTTGGTGTAGGTGTCTATATGATCGAGAGGTTTGAGTCCCCCAAATAGATATATGAATTGGAGGTTCGAGTCCTCCATGTTGTATTCATTGGTGCTTAAGTCACCTTGACTATGTCGGGAGGTTTGAACCCTCTATAAAGGCATATACGAATATAGATATTCTTTAGTTCGTACGGGTACACACACTGAAGCCCTTCCAGCTAAGAGAGAGTTGGGCCCATATAGCCTATGGGTGCCTTGTTAAATAATGGTTATGTTATGCAACCCAGGTTAAGGTTTTCATAGGTTATGCTAAACCTTGTTCCCTATCTCAGAATGATATATATATATATGTGTGTGTGTGTGTATGTGTGTGTGTGTAATTACATATGGTTATTTGACTTTGTTTTGAATAATGGAATTATTTTATTTCCTCTATCCCTGAGTTACATGCTAGTGCTCCAACTGCTAACCGTCTCCAGACACTGTATCCCCATACAATGCAAGTCCCAAAACTTCTTCTACTTTACTTATGTAGTGATTAGGTGCTCGAGTGGTTCATGAGTTGACATTGAAGTGGTGTGCTTTCATACTTAGGAAGGCTTCATTTCATAGTCTTAGACTTGTTTAGATGGTTGTTTTTGCTATTGTCAGGGACATGTCCCGATATTTTATTGACTTTAGAGTTGTAGGGGCTTTGTTGGATTATAGTGGACTTGGGTGTGTTGTTTTGGTGAATTGGTTTAGATAGTTCATGAGTTATTTTAGTCTTGTTTTTTGCACTATCTGGTTATATGTTCGAAATTCATCCGACACTAAAGGGGGTGATCTCCAATCCATGTGGGACTTGAGGTACCCGTCATGGCCAGGCCTTGGTTCAGGTCATGACAAAGTTGGTATTAGAGCCTAGGTTCATAGTCAATTGGGTGTGCACAAAGTCGTGTCATGTAGAGTCTCTTTACAGGTGTTTAGTGTGACACACTTATAAAAGAGTGTCTACAAGACATTTAGGAATGCTTCCCTTTCTTGTTTTTCTATTTCGAGCTGTAGAGTCTAAGGTCTTGGATTCCTCTATTTTCCCATTTTCTCTCTTCATATCTGCATCCTAGACAATCTGATGCTCATGGGAACTCCTATTTTCCTCTTGGGGACACTTTTGATGGGACACGCCCTTCTTATAGGATGCAAACCCGGTCTAAGAGTCTAGTTCCTGATTTCCCTCCTGGAGTTCAACTATTTCCCTCTATCCCTCCTTAAGCTACTCAGGCAGATGTGACAAATGCTGAGTTTCATCAGTCTATTCATATATTTACTCAGTTGGTAGCTTCTCATTCTAAGCGTGGTTCTTCTGTTACTCCGTCTTCTGAGGCCACAAGGGTTAGACAACTCATGAGGTTAAACCCTCATATGTTTATTGGTGTTAAGGTTAAGAAGGATCCGCAAGCTTTTATTAATGATATAAAGAAGATCTTCTGTATTATGCATACTTGTTTTACACGAGGCTGTAGTTATGAAGAAAGGCTTGAAAGACAGGTTGGTGTACAAGTAAATAACTAGCAAGGAGTTGTATTTAGTTGCTTAAGAGGAAAAGAAGAATTTTTTTCATGAGCTGAGAAGTTGGGAAAATACAGAGTGTGAGTGTCTAATCAGATCCTCGATTCATGTCAGTCTCCACCACGTAGTTATCAAAACTCAATTACAGTCTCAGTTCAACTTTTGGTTCAAAAACTCAGTGCAGTCCCAGGTTTGCCTGACCATAGCGTACAGTTACCAGTATTCCACGATCATGTTAGATGCTTGGTCCAGTATTCTCGGATAATACAGTTTACACACATTTTTGCTCAGTATCCCTGTTGCTTAGTCAATCCTTACCTCATATGCATAATACTATACCCTACAGTTTCAGTCCAGACTAAGTATAGTTCACTCTTATATGACTAGTATTCATCTATTAGCCATTCAGTTAATCAAATAAGTTATATGTTTATTCATTCGTGCTCAGCGCCTATGTGAATGTTTTCAGTAGTCTCAGGTGAAGTGTCGTACTAAGGTAGAGAGTATAGTTCAGAGAGTATTCGAGGAATGTGTCTAGGCTTGGAAATTTGTAGAAATAGTGCATAAGGCTTAGTCACTCTATCATAGATGATGTTTTGTAGGCTTCGTCTCATATGACAGAATTTTAGCCAGGATGTGATTTTTTATTTAGATGTTTTATTCAGTCCATGCCAAGATTACTTGCTCCCTAAAGTCACTAGAACTCTTTAGAAAGGGTGTAAAAGAAATGCTCCAGTCAAGTATAAGTTTTCAGCATGAGTTAGTCCGTAAAGCCAACCATTCAGTTTAGCAGTCAGGCGGTCAAGTTCGTATGGTTAGGTTTCCCATCTTTCCATCTAGTTGTACTATCTGAAGTCTCATAAATATAACTCTTCCAAGATGGAGCAACCGCGTAGTTACAAGTTCATCTCGGTTCATGTGTCATGCCTCAGTTTCAGATCCCTGGTATTCAATCACGATTCAGTGGGCAGGTGCCCCATGCATCATTGCAGCTTCTCCTCAGTATATTAGCCAAGTTAGCATTCTTCGAGGGACAAAATGTCCTAAGGGGGAGATGCACTATAGCCCCCGAGCTTTCATGTCCTAAACCTTCCAGTTTCTCTTCACGTAACGAATCTAATTTGGGGTAGAGGGTAATCATAAATTGACCCTCTCGCTTCAATCTCCACCGTATGAACATTTCCATGTCATGGCATGTATTCAAGGAAATCAGTACAGTTCATGATATTCAGATCATGTATTATATTTCAGGCTCAGTTATGTTCTCATGTTCCCGTTCATGTATGTTTAGTAAAGGATCTCCTGGTCATCACTATTCTCAGCTTGAGGTAACAACGTTCCTTAGATTAACTCAGTTTCATACTCAGATATGGTTATAAACTTGATATCCATTACCGTTGCATATTCAATCATGCAATCATGTATCAGATCAGTCATGTACTCATGCATCAGATATGCATGTTCAGTATGAAAACCCAGCTTATCAGTAGCTTTAGTCATGTATTCCATGCATCAGATATGCATGTTCAGTGTAAGAGTTCATTTTGTCAGTAGTTTAGTCATGTAGTCATGCATCATATATGCATGTTCTGTGTGTAAACTCAGTCTATCGGTGTCTCAGCTTAATCAGTCTCATTCAAGTACGAATGTTCCCAAGGGGAAAAAATTGTAATACCCCGTATTTCCTTAGCTTAAGATTAACTCATATGCCATGAGTTATCCAATATAAATTTTTTGAAATACTCATTATTTTTTCAGTTTAGAGTCTTCCATTGCATAGGAAATTGAATTACCTTTCCAACGATGTAAAATTTGCCTAAATCCGATAACTGGGTAAGAAATAATGGCTATTTTAATTTTCAGTCATCAAACAAGGTCATTCAGGCCAGTAGCGCATCGCGCAGTATGTCAAAATGGAAATTGTCAGTTTCCAGTGAAGTACCCCAATACCGACGCGTCGCGCCACAACTTATTTTCACATTTGTCAATTTTCAGTGTACCAACACGATCCCACCGCATCGTGGTGAACTTTCAGGTCGCATCCAAGGTGGCAACGCGATACCACTGCATCGCGCCACCAGCCATATTCCCAATTTGCAATTTGTAGTGGCCTGACGCGATCATGGCACGTCGCGCCAAGGGCCCAAAAATAAATGTTTTGGCCAGGATTAAATTAGTCTTTTCACATGATTTTATTCCGCCTAGGTGTGAGATTAAAGCCCTAAAAACGTGTTAAACCATTTGTTTATTAACTTTTCCCCAAATCAACAAGCTCTCCTTCTCAATTAAAAAACCCTAGCTTCAAGAATCAAGGTCAAAACTCAAGAATTTCTTCAAGCACCTTCAAGAATTAACTTTCCAAGGTATGTTAGGTGTTCATCTATGGGTTCCTTTCACCCATAAAGTCCACGAATCCGTTTTCAAACTACAAGATTGCTGAATTATGAACTTCCGTGCCTAAATTAAATTGAATTCATGTTCATGTTATTGTTGGGTTTTAGTTCATGATTGAATTACAAGCTTTTATGAAATTAATCATTTTATGTGTTGAATTACATGATCTTCCTAATAAACCCTTCAATTTTCAAGTGATTTATGTAGCCAGTATAACTATATGAGTGATTATTGTATGATATAAGCATGCTCCCCATGTATTTGATAAAATTCCTATGTGAATGAAATAGTGTCATTATAACATGATAGCATGTATTCTCCATTCATGTATGAGTAAATGCATTACAAGTGTTTGCTAAAATGTCCCAATGAGTGGATTGTGATCAAGTAGCCATTATTATGTTTTCAAGATTATGTTATGCTTTACTTTTCATGTTATCGAGTCCTGGGGGTATTTAATACCTGATAATTTAGTTGTTTACCTAGAACCAGAGTCAATTACAGAATAGTATCGGTCATTTCATGATCAGTAGTACTCTCAGTCAGTTACAGAACTCAGTCAGTTATAGAACTTAGGAAAACTCAGTAGACTACGTCTCAGTCCAATCCAGTTTAGTATGCTCAGTTTAGTGTCTTTCAGTAGGGAGTAGGATTCAGCACCGAGTGAACCCAAGGATGAGGGCTCACCTACCAGTAGAGGGTGTGATCCTTAGAAGCAATCCTAGCATTCCAGAACTACGTAGCCAGCGTAGGTTGAGACATCAACCTGCCAGTCGAGGGTTGATGAGGTTCTTTACCTACCAGTAGAGGGTACCACCATTCTCGTTTAGGGCATCTGCCAGTAGAGGGTGAAGCTTCAGTGTCATTACCCGTGGCACGGTAGTGACACCCTTCCAACTAGGGTTACATGTTGGACTCTAATTCCATTCAAAAAAGGGGCATATTAGTTAGATGATTACCTTTCATAGTCTCAGTTTGAAGAATAGAGCTCAGTTCAGTTGTATAGAATCAGGACTGTCAGATACAGTCAATCAGTATCAGTAATCTCAAATTATCCGTTACTCAGTATCAGAACTCATTACTTAGCTTTAGAAAAGCTCAGCTACAGTATACATATATAAACCGTATTGCATACTCAGTATTTATAGCAGTTTTAGATTATCCATGTACTCTCATGTTCAGTTACTCTATATTATTTCAGTCAGTTATTGTTTATGCATATGAACCCTTGCATTCAGCCTTACCTCATCTAGCATACCAGTATATTCCATGTACTGACGCATACTCTTTCTTTGTGCTATGATGTCTCATATCATAGGTTCAGACGCTCAGGTTCCTGACCGCGCATAGACAGATTCAGACTCAATTAGCAGTTTCAGATTCAGTAGTGAGTCCTCATCCATCGAGGATGTTCTTTTATTTCATTATTACCGTAGATTCAGTATTTCTGTAGTTAGAGTTAGTTAGGGGCTTATCCCATCAACTTTATTTCTAGTTAGTTCAGTTAGAGCTTTTTTAGACTAGACTTTCAGATAGCTTACAGTTTTACAAATATTATCGCAGATGTTATATTTTATCAGTACTTCAGTTTTGAACCTTATGGCATTTCAACCTATTTTTACGCATTATTACAGTATCAAATTTTTAGTGCTCACAGCAGATATCAGTCATGGGTTAGCTTGTGGCCATTCGGGGTCGTAACTACCGTGTAGCATTCGGGGTACAGGATCGGGGCGTTACACCTAATTTTGCATTGCCTCCTCTTTGAGGTGGGATAGGTGGTCTGAAACCTAGTTTTTAGCGCCTTTCATTTCTTTCACCTCAAAGTCAAATTCCTACAGCAATAGCACCCAATGAATAAACCTCGACATTGCATCTTTCTTCGACATCAGATACCTCAATGATGCCTGATCAATATGAATACTCACTTTGGCCCCGATCAAATAGAACTAAAATTTCTCAAAAGCAAAAACATCGCAAGTAACTCCTATTGAGTAACTATATAATTTTTTTTGTAGGGTTTAGTTTTTGGCTGGCATAATAGATTAGGTGAAGAATTTTTTCACATCCTTGGCATAGGACAACTCCTAAGGGCACACCACTAGCATCGCACATCACCTCGAATAGTAAGGACCAGTATGGAGACACAATAATAGGAGCTGATATCAACCGCTCTTTAAGGCACATGATGGCCTTGAGACAAGCATCATCAAACACGAACTTCACCTCCTTCTCTAAAATCTAGCATAATAGATTAGAAATTTTAGAGAATTCCTTCATGAAACTCCTATAAAACCCTGTATAACCCAAGAAGCTTTGAATACCTTTGACCGAAAAAGGTGCAGACTATTGTTCAATTACCTTAATTTTTCCCAGTCAACCTCTGCGCCATAAAGTGAAACTTCTCCTAATTTAACACCAGGTTGTAGTCCTCATATCTCTGAAGTGCATTGGCCAAATGGGCCAGACAATCATCAAAAGAATCTCCCATAACTGAAAAATCATCCATGATGACCTCTATAATATCCTGCACCATATCAGAAAAGATAAAAATCATACAACACTGAAAGGTGGCGAGAGCATTGCATAGCCTGAATAGCATTCTCTTGAACGCAAAAGTACCATATGGGCATGTAAACGTATTCTTTTCTTGGTCTTCTAAGGAAATACAAATCTAATTATACCCTGAATAACCATAAAAAAGATAGTACCACCCTTTTTCTACAAGTCTGTCTAGCATCTGGTTCATGAATGGCATAGGGAAATGGTCATTTTATGTCCAAATGTTAAATTTTAAATAATACATGCACACTCTTCATCCAGTAATTGGTCTCATAGGAACTAATTCATTCTTCTTATTTGGGACCACAGTGAACCCACCCTTCTTAAGTATGCACTAAAATGGGATCACCTATTTCTATCTGTAATAAGATAAACCACGCATGTATCTAACCACTATATGATCTTTTTTTTACCACCTCTTGCATAGGTGGGTTCAAACGATATTGGTGGTCGAGGCTAGGTCAAAATCTAATTTAAGTTTAATTTTATGGGTACAAATCTCAAATGGATTCCTAATAATTTCTACAATGGTCCATTCAATGGCCTTTTTGAATATCTATAATAGTAAGATCAATACCTCAACCTGTGTATCTAATAAATAGTAGCAATAATAAGTGGCAAGGTATTATCGTCCCCCCAAAATACATATTGCTAGTGAGATGGAAGGGACTTCAATTCCAAGACCGGTGGCTTATCAATAGATGGTGAGATAGCAGAGCCGCTCTGTTATTTAAATCAAGATCTATCTTCTTTGGTGTATAAGAATAAAAACCTCTTCCATAGATTGTGCTCACCATCTCATCATACTCATAAATGCTATCATTGCCAAAGTTCATGATCACCGTCGTTAATACCTCTACACCAAGTTACTTCTTAATAAAGGAAGTTAATGCATCTTCATAAACAGTATCTATCACAGACACCACTCTCATATCTTTTAGTTGTCGCATTGAATAACCCACATTATAAGTAACACGTTCATTGACAACAACTTAGGTGACCCCAACCCCAACTACTTGTACACAACCAGAGGCATCAAATTAATACAAGCTCCCACATCACACAATGCATGTGAAAAATTCAGGGAGCCAATAGTACAATGAATAGTACTGGCTTCGGGGTCCTCTTTTTTCTCAATCAAAGATCGGAAAGCAATAGCACTGCAATGGTGCATATTATCAGCGGGCTCAATAGCTACCATAGAGTTCTTTGTCAATAAGTCCTTCATGAACTTTGTATAATCAAGCATCTGTTCAACCGCTTTAACAAGAGGGATATTAATAGACAGTTTCTTCAACATCAACATGAACTTTTGATATTTTCCTTCTTTCATCTTCTTCATCAAACTTTAAAGAAAATATGGGAGAGGTTGTGTAATGGTTTTCAAGATAGGCTCAACTTCCATCCCCTTACCTTTATCCTTTCCAACTCGTTTATCAACACCGATAAAATTTTGTGATGACTCACCACTAGTCACAAACTTTTTAGATTCTGCTTTCGGTGCATCATCAATATCAATAACATAACTTCTTGCTTTATCGAGTATCGGAATAAGAGGATCAATAGTATCCTTACCACTCCTAGTTATGATGACTAGACAGTGACTAACATTCTTAGAATTTTAAACAGTGTTGCTCGAAAGAGTTCTTGGTTGATGTTGATTCAAAGATGCTGACATCTGACCAAATTGATCCTCTAGCTGTTTAATAATAGTAGTATCTGATTCAACTTTCTGGATCAGTCTCAAAATATCTGCCTTAATTCCTTAAGGCATTTCTCTTTATTTTCCGACCCCTTAACCAGCTTTCTAAGTTATGCTTCCGTCCTCAAATCAAAATAACAGTTCCATGGAAGAACATATGCACTGCTCTTCTCTTTATAATCATCCTTCCTCCTCCAGTCACCATCTCTCTCTCAGATCCAATCCCTATACCTGTACTCCTAGTAGTTCCAACCTTGGTTCCCTTGCCGTGAGTTCCAAGAATCCTGAGTGGAACCTTAGACCTTGGCTCGAAAACACACCATCTCTCTATCGAGATACTTTTGTTTATTCTCATTATCATACTCATACTACCTAGAAGATTTACCTTGTGCACCCACAACATTCACCTTTTCCGCTCCAAAAGCTGCAAAATGCTTAGTAGTACCCCAATCTCAGTCCTCAACCATGCTACCTCTTAAGCCATGATATCATATAGAACTCTCTGCTCACTGGAAGCACTAATAGCATAAGTGTTAGATCCTCTTTTTTCCTCTTACGTATGCCACCCTCAGTAGGTATTAGACACTTGGTCAAATATTTCTACAACTACCTCCCAACAAAGGCTTATGAAAGCCCCAACAATAATAATATCAACAACAGCTTTGGTATTGGCATTTAGGTCTCTATAGAATATCTCAAGAAAATTCCTCCCTAAAATTCTGTGATTGGGCAACATCATCAACTTTTTTTGGACCTCAACCATGTCTCATATAACATTTTTGAATGCAATTGCCTGAAATTATATACCTCATCCTTCATCTACAATATTCTTGAAGGTGGAAAAAATTGGTCCAAGAACTTCTCTTGGAACTTATTCCAATTAGTGATAGACCCACGAGGTAGTACCCCTATCCACAATATTGATTAGCCAGTAAAAGATAATGGGAACAACTGAGTCTCAAAGCATCCTGACTCATTCTAGGTAAATTATATGACGTGCAGATCCCAACAAAATTCATGATATGTATGTTTGCACTATCAATTGGCAAACCAGCAAACACACCCATCAGATTAAGTGACTAAATCACAGAACTTGTAATATCGAACTTTACCCTTTGGGGGAAATAAATAGGAATGATAACTCTTATCTTGAAAGGCTCAACATACCCCAAGTCTTTATTTATATCATCATATACTGGTAAGTACTAAAAAACTGGGGGTGCTTAAGTTCTATTTCTTCTAGCTTTGTCGAGTACTGCTCAACGCTCTTCTTATTTCCTTACTTTGTACTCTTGACCTGCATGATAGGCAGCAGCATCCCTCCTCACAATATTTTTATCTGATAACTGAGCATTGGTTTTCTTGACTATTTTTTAAACACTATATGGAGATAGGAAATCAGATTAGGGTCATCATGAGCTCCATGCTCCTGCTCTTCCATCTTATGATTCTGTCATAAGGTCCGCATACTCTTGATCTTCCATCTTATGATTTTTTCATAAGGTCTGCTCCAGCTTAATATTAAGTGATATCAAGGGATTGCCTTGACACTGAGTACTGGGAAAACAATGACGTATTCCCCAGAAATAGCAGAAAAATAAAAACCAACAACTTCAATCAATCAATCTATAATCGTGTTACCCGGTAATAATGCCAAAATTTGATGTCACTAAAAAATATACCTCCAAGAAAGTATAATACGATCGCTATCAAATATATAACCCAACAAAGATTGGGATTGAACCCACAGGGAATAGGCCAAATCTTTATCACGAACTTGCAGAAGTAGCTAAAAAAATGCAGAAAAGTAAATGGGGGCTTTTGTGAAAATAATAACATTGGTAATAGATCTTGATCTCTTTAGGTTGAAATCAATATGAGATGAATACTAAGACTGTGTTCCCCCCCCGAATTTCTAATTTTGTAGACTTATCGTGCTTCATCAAACTATTTTAATGCCTTGAATGCAGAATATGACAAGTTATGTATCACCAATCATCTTGTGAATGCCTTTATAAATCTTACTCTTCACCTTTTAAGTGTCAGAGTCTTACCTTAATAACCCCTTCCTGGATCCCATATTAACATTACCTTTTTAGTGTCAAGTCAATTAGATAAGGGTTGATAGCCTCAAATTTCTATCTTGATCTTAATTTCCTAATCTCTACCTATTTTTTGAAGTAAGTATCAAATATAGACAAGTTCTTAATGTCTTCAATCATTAAGAAAGAATCAAACTGAAGAATAACACAATACATGCAAGAATATTAATCAAGAACGACTTTGCACTTCGTCTACTTTGTTATTCCATCAAGGTTCCCACAACCCTAGATAAGTGGTTTAGCCGCTCATATTTTCAAGAACATCTATAGAATTTATGAAAGAAAGCATGTGAATAATCTTACAATAATTTAAGAACAAAAACCAAAATCTCAAATCAATATCCAACCATAGAAACTAAGAACAATGGATTCCAAGATCAAAAGTCAAATCTCATATTCAATATAGTATTGTGATGTAAAGAGTGCGTAAACTAATACAAATACATCAAAAGTGTATTTATAGAATACATCAGAACCAAAAATATCCTAACCAAAATGAAAAAGGAAAACTAAGTCGACAACAACTTATGGACCCACTTATGGGCCGTAAGTACTACTTACGAACCGTTGGATGGGTTACAAGTCTCAGAACAACTCTCCATGCTGTAGAACACCACCTATAATTGCAATACGAGGAGTGTGAGTGGTAGTTACGCCTCTAAAGTGGCGCTCTATAACTCTTAGAACATACTTCAAACATCAGCTGCTCAGAATAGTTTTCTTCTGACACCTATGTGGCAACTTACGGTGGTTATATGTGCCATTTATGTCCCGTAAGTGGGGTTCTCTGTACACTTCAACTCCTTTTCTTCTTTTTCAGCTACAACCTAGTTTCCTGCAAAACAAACACAAAAACACATTGTTGACACCCAATTCTGACCTCCCGATATGCTACTAGGCTTCTATTTTACGAAAAACTATTAATTTCGAATATTAGTTATTTTGATTAATGTGTCACATTCATGATTTTGAGATATACAATTTATTTTTTATTATTTCTTATATATAATTTATTAATTTAAATATAATATTTTTTACATAAGTTTATTAATATTTCTTAAATTATTGTCATAGATATTCATGCTCATAATTTTATGAATACATTGTCAATTACTATTACTATTATTAATATTATCATCATCATCGTCGTCGTCGTCATCATTATATTTTATTATTATTATTATTATTGTTATTGTTGTTGTTATTGTTGTTATTATTATTTATATTATTTTATTAATCATTAAATCATCTTTAAAAAAATCATTTCGAATTTATTATAGTCAATTTATACAATACATTAATTTATATTATAATTTTCATAACATTTTTACTCTTTTTCTCATTACTATTATGAAATTATTATTACATTAATTACATAACAGCCAAATTCAATGAAATCTATCAATTTATTTAAATTCTAACTATTTTTTTACTCAATTTATGTCAATTTTAATCAAAATTGATGTCAATTCTAACCTAAATTTTTCCACAACTTAAAATCCTCAATTCAGTTTCAGTATTTGACACAATTTCAAACCTATTTCAATTTTAAATCTTAATCATATATCAAAATCAATCCAACGGATGCGATTAGTGAATCCTTGTATTTCCTTTTTTAATATTATACACATCCAAGGACCCAAAAAACCTAAAATCATTTCCCTCAAATTAGTTGTCTTCCCATTTCTTTTCTCTCTTTCATTTCCCTCAAACCAGTCGCATCACCGTATGGTAAACCACCGTCAGTGGATCTCCTGTCGCCGCTCCAAAATGGTAACAAAGAAACCCTCTCCATAATCGACCTTACTATATCATTTTTCTCCATGCCGTTCTCATAAAAACAAGACCAACCACCGTTGTCGATCATGCCGATTAACGATTCTGCTCTCTCCGTCAATGTTACTATCTCTCCTTCCACCAGTAAGCGAACATCTAATGCCCACAGCCTGTTAGTCATGAAATAAGTAATTTCCATAGCAGTCACCCTCTCCTCTGGAAAAACAATTGCTAACAAGTGCGAAATAGCCCTCCAGTATACTGTCGCCGCCCCATCTACTCCAATGAACCGGCTAGTCACCGACAAACCTTCCAATCAAAGAACCATCACCAGCCTCACCGCTCCGAGTACCGATAAAATATCACCGTAAAGATGATGAAAATCACAAAAAATTCTCAGAATTCATCTCAGGTTTGTTTCTCTATTTAAATTTATGTCAATTTACTATTATCATCTTCTTTTACTCTTTTTTATACATATTATTAGATTTGAAATAGATGAAATTAGACTATATTTTGACTCGATTTATTCAATTCCATGTTTATTTTACATCATTGAATTGACATATGTGAAAGCGCTAAATTCTATCAACTTTGATCGAACTTGATTCTTCATGATTGAGTACTACTTTTATTCAATTCTTAAACTCTTGTTACATTGGTTGTTAATTGAAGTCATTGTTGATGTTGATATTTTTATCTATTGGGATAGAATTACCATGTTGCTACTTTTCTTTGCTCAAGTTGATTCATGACAGCCTTAGTGTGATAAAAATAATTATTTGTGGATTCTTCTACAATGTATTAACTCAAATTTCATAAATGTCATGGGAACTTATCCATCCTTAAATCATAGTTTGATCATTTATTAAATTGCTCATTAATTATCATGTCTCCATTTTATTTAGTTGACTGCATTGTGGTACTTGGCAACTTATGGTATATTTTGGTTAAATAGTTGGTTATGAGATTGTGGTAATTAATAGGATTTCATGTCTTAATTTGACATTATTTTTTATTTTATATTTTTGATAAATTTCATGATCTTATGAGCTCTTTTATTTGGCCTAGGAAAATCTTTCTTTAGTTATTTTACGACCCCACAAAAAATTCTAGCTTAACTCAGTCGTTTGGAGCATGAAAAGAGGTCCCAGACTTGAAATTTCAGCGAAGTGTTTATACTTAGAATTATTTTTAGCCTTTTTAATTTGGTGATGTTATTTTGCGACCCTTATGACCTTAAAATGTCGATCCTTGGATTGAATCATGATCAGGTGTGTCCACAGGTCACTTCGGGTGAGTTTTGGATTTTTCGGACCTCGTTTGAAATATGTTTGGGTGACCGAAATAATGGGTCGACGCGACGCATCTCCCATTGCGTCGACAGATATTTTTCCCAACGTCAGAATGCAAATTCTAGTGACCCAATGCAAACTCAATGTGGCGCGTCTGCCATTGCGTTGACACCATCGATGCGGTGCGTCTGCCATTGCGTCAACACCATCAATGTGGTCTGTCGGTCTGCGTGTCACTGGCCACATTTTCAGTAATTAAAAAGTCCACATCCAGAGGGGTATTTGAGTTATTTTCCACCTTATATCCTCCCTAAAATCATGAGATTAAGCCTTTCTAAAGGGTAAATCACTCATTCTCTCTCAAATTTTCTCAAGAACAAATCCTAGGGCATCCAATCTCAAATTCAAGCTTTAAGAACACACCATCAATCTTCACGAAGTTGATTATCAAGGTATGTTAGGTGTTTTTCCAAAGGTTTCCTTTTACCCTTGGAGTTTAAGAACCTCTTTTAAAACTACTAATTGATTGTTTTTAATGAATTTCATGTTGAATTTTATTGTATTCATGTTCATGATATTAAATGGATTTTTATCCATGATTTACTACAAGTTTCAAGAAATTAAATTAGCATGTGTGGTGAATTATATGATTTGCATATTAAACCCTTGAAATTACAATTGATTATTATATCCATGATGTTCATGTGTTGACTATCTTCACGTGAAATAACCATGCTCCCCAAGTGTCTGATAGAATTCCTATGTGAATTGAATAATTAAATCATGCTATGTCATCATGTGGACCCATTCATATACAAGTTCATGTATCTCAAGTGTTTGACAAAATGCCTAGGTCAATGTATTGTTAACAAGTATTTATTGTTATGCTTTCAAGATCATGTCACTCTTTACTTTCCATGCTTTTTGAGTCCTGGGGGTATTCAATACCTAAAAATCTAGTTATTTACCTAGAGATATAGTAGTTACTAAATAGTCTCAGTAATATCACACACAGTAATACTCAGTCAGGTACAGAACTCAGTGAAACTCAGTATCAGTCCAGTTCAACTCAATATCACGAACAATGTATTCAGTCAGTTAATAGAACTCAGTGAACTCAGTCCAGTTCAGTTAGTTAGCACGATCAGTAACAGTTTAGTCAAGCCTATTACAGTCTAAAAATCAGTTCAGTGTCTATTCAGTTGGGAGTAGGAATCAGCACCGAGCGAACCCAGAAATGGGGGCATTCCTGCCAGCAGAGAGTTTGGCCCTTAGTAGCAATCCCTGTATTACAGAACTACGTAGCCAGCGTAGGTTGAGATATTTTCCTGCCAGACTAGGGTTGATGCATCTCGTATGAGTTTTCCTTACAGCAAGGGTTGACGAAATGTCTTTCTGCCAGAGAGGGTTAACTAATAGCCATTGTTAGTATCCCTTGGCAAAGTGCTAACACCCCTCCAACTGGAGTCATAGGTTGGACCCCAACTTAGTTTATAATTAGGGTATGTCAGTTAGATGAATACTTCCACAGTTACAGTTTCAGTTTTAGACTCAGTATAGAGCTTAATTCAGTTCTACAGAATCAGGACTGTCAGACATAGTCACCCATATTAGTGTAGAACTCAGTCCAGTTCTACAGGATCAGGACTGTCAGAAACATTCACCCAGTTATCAGTAATACAGTTATCAGTAATCTTAGATATCAGTAACTCAGTTATCAGAACTCAGACTCAGTTTCAGTAATAATCTTAGATACAGTATATACATATATATGTGCAGCATTACATACTCAGTACTAACATTAGTTCCAGTATTCCATATGCTCTCATTCAGTTACTTTATATCATTCAGTCAGATACTGTTTATGCATATCAACCCTTGTATTCAGCCTTACCTCCCCTAGCATAATAGTACATTCCACGTACTGACATATACTTTCTTTTTTTTCTATGATGTCTCATATCATAAGTTCGGATGCTCAGGTTCTCGACTGTACTTAGATAGATTCGGATAATAGCAAAAATTTTAGTAGTGAGTCCTCATCTATTGGGGATATGCTTTTTTCAGTATTTTCAGCAGCTTCAATATTTCAGTAGTCGGAGTTAGTTGTGGGCTTGTTCCATCAACTCCATATTCAGAAAGTTCAGTTAGAGGCTTTTCAGACTAGACTAGTTCAGACAATATTCAGTTTCAAATATTATTATCAGATGTTATACTTAATAGTATTCAGATTATGAACCTTATGGCATTTCATCCTAACTTCCACATTATTTCAGTATTATTATTCAGTGCTCACGGCAGGTGCCAATCATGGGTTGTGGTCCTTCGGGGTGGTAAGCACCATGTGGCGTCTAGGGTGTAGACTCGGGGCGTTACTATTATGGTATATTATGATTTGGCTATTTTTCATTTAGTTTTACCCCTCCTTAATCAAAATATCTTATTTCCTTATTTATGGAAAACACAATATTTCCATGTCAATACTTTTTTTTTACTGGATTTTACTTATGTATTTTTTAAAAAATTGGAAAGACTTAATTTTGAAAAGATTCAGCCATCTATTTAAGGAAAAAAAATTATTTTAATTAATTTTCAGAATATTCTACCTTCCTTTTATTTTCATGACCACTCACTATAAATGATCCCTCTTCTCTCATTTGAAAGACAATATTTCATCCTCTATTACTCTCTATACAAAACAACAAAGAATTCTCTACACTTAAAATATTTCTTGCTTTTTGTACTTGAGGCTACTTCGATTATTTTGGAAGTACGGTTTTTCTTTTTATCTATTACTCTTTCATACAATAGAAAATATTCTACACTTGGCTTTCAAAAATACCTGGTTCAAGTTTTCGATCTTATTTTCTATTTGGTTGCAACATTTGTGTTCAAGTTATACTTTTTCTAATTCCTGTATTACTTCATTTAGCCGGTTTAGTTTTCTTATTTATTTCCTTAAGCTCTTTAAATGATAGCATGGTATAGTATTTTGCTATGCTGCCTATGAATGATGGTTATCCTATTTTATTTAATCAACGTAAGGATGCATATGCAATATCAAGTTCGATGGGTTTGCCTTTATGTATTTTATTTGCGTATAAGCAGGTACTATGATTGGATTGTGCTATAATATTGTTGCCATTGGAGAAATTTAGTCGTATTCTTTTTTTTTATTTTGTTATCAAAATTTGGGTCTGTAATAAGCTATTGTACAAATATTGATATACATAGAGAAAATTATGGGACTGCTTATGAGGAGCGGCGATTATGTGCTTATGTGAACTACTCTATCAACTAGGCAAAACATATTGTAGGATCTTTAATTAAATTATTTTACTGCTTAGAAATCATGTTTCAGATTTATTAATTGACTTTCAATATATTAAATTAAGTTCAAGCATGTTAATTTAACCTATAGCAAGTAAAACTAATTTTCAACAGTTGTATTTTTTTTTTTTGCATGTTTGTAGTACTTTCCCGCATATGAAATAAATTTTCAGCATTTAAAATATTAATTTTCAGCATATTAAATCACTTTTCAGCATTTAAAATAGTAATTTTCAGTCCTTAAATTATATTTTTCACAAATTGAATTTTAATTTCCAGCAATTAAATAATGTTTTTTTTCAGAACTTAAATTTCAGTTTTTCAGCGCTTCAATGATATTTTTTCACAATATTTCCAGCAGACAAACTTTTAACTATCTTCCAGTACTTAAACATATCTTCTAGCATCCTTTATATCATTTCGGCTAATTTGCAACCTTTTTAACTTATTCCCATATAACGAAATTAATCTAATTCATCAACAAATTTACTTGACTTTGACATGCCTTTTAATTTAACAAATTTGAAACATACTGTTTTGAAGTGAATTACAATTATCTTTTATCATATTAACCATTCATCTATCATTTAGACATCATACCTATAGGTTTTGACTATATAAAAATGAGTAATTGTTTTAAGCATATTAATCACCTAACCAACCTTCAATTAACCAAGAGGCTTGTTTGAAACCAGTATGTGCAATGTGCTAGTCCAATGTACTTTATTTGATATGAGCCTTGAGTCTAATTAGGTAGCCTAATTTTCTTTGTCTAGACCCTAAATTCAAACTAAAAAAGTTCAATGCCTCTTAGACATTAAGTTGGGATGGGTAGGCATTTTACGAAACGCTAGTTTTTGTCATTCTTTTAGAATGCTTTTAAGTCTAATAACCAAACTAGGTTGGGGTGGGTAGACATTTGAAAATGATGGAAGTTGACTCAAGCATAATTTGGCAATGCGACATATGGTATTGTCATCTGTTAATAAGTCGGGTGCTAAATTAAGTTCAAGCATGTTAATTTAACCTATAGCATGTAAAACTAATTTTCAACTGTTGTATTTATTTTTTTCTTCATGTTTTTAGTAACTTCCCGCATATGAAATAAATTTTCAGCATTTAAAATATTAATTTTCAGCATATTAAATCACTTTTCAGCATTTAAAATAGTAATTTTCAGTCCTTAAATAATATTTTTCAGCAATTGAATTTTAATTTTGAGCAGTTAAATAATGTTTTTTCATAACTTAAATTTCAGTTTTTCAGCGCTTCAATGATATTTTTTCACAATATTTCCAGCAGACAAACTTTTAACTATCTTCCAGTACTTAAACATATCTTCTAGCATCCTTTATATCATTTCGGCTAATTTGCAACCTTTTTAACTTATTCCCTTATAACGAAATTAATCTAATTCACCAACAAATTTACTTGACTTTGACATGCCTTTTAATTTAACAAATTTGAAACATACTGTTTTGAAGTGAATTACAATTATCTTTTGTCATATTAATCATTCATCTATCATTTAGACATCATGCCTATAGGTTTTGACTATATAAAAATGAGTAATTGTTTTAAGCATGTTAATCACCTAACCAACCTTCAATTAACCAAGAGGCTTGTTTGAAACCTATATGTGCTATGTGCTAGTCCAATGTGTTTTGTTTGACGCGAGCCTTGAGTCTAATTAGGAAGCCTAATTTTCTTTGTCTAGACCCTAAATTCAAACTAAAAAAGTTCAATGCCTCTTAGACCTTAAGTTGGGATGGGTAGGCATTTTAGGGAACGCTAGTTTTTGTCATTCTTTTAGAATGTTTTTAAGTCTAATAACCAAACTAGGTTAGGGTGGGTAGACATTTAGACATGATGGAAGTTAACTCAAGCATAATTTGGCAATGCGACATATGGTATTGTCATCTGTTAATAAGTCGGGCGCTAATCCGGGTAATAAGAAAAATTAATCATAGCTTAAATATTTTTGAATTTGTTGTCTCTTTTATTTACTTTACATGTTTCAATTGTTTGGGGTAGTATAGCTTTTCATATTTATAAAATTTTGTTATATTAAATTATGTCATTATAGTCTCCTTGCTGATCCTACTTACATCTTGCCTTTTATTTATCACCTAGATAATTGATGATTAAAATATAATTACTATGAATGTCTTGTTTATTAGTTATTTTCTCACTTAGTACTATCTAAGTTAATAAAATAGTTGATCTTTGTTTATCACATTGAATCCCCACGTCATATTTGAATTTGGTTGGAAAACATATTTGTGGACCTCAAAAGGTGCTTAACACCTTCCTTTTGAGGTAACTTGAATCCTTATCCAATTTCTGGTGACGTAGACTAATTAACTAATTTTTAATTAGCCTAAAGTGGTGCTCTAACGTATCGTAATTCATTAGGTGGTGACTCTTCACTCTTTAATCCATCCCAAAAAGAGTTATCACGTCGAATTTCACTTTTTGTGAGAAAAATGAGGCGAAACACATATCATATCTAACAAATAGGACCTAAGTACTTGAATATTTTTTGGTTTTAAGCATCAAAAGTTTCATGAAACCATGGCACATCAGCAAACTGTTCATCTCCTTCAACCCATGAACCATCATGTTTCATAATTCTTTTCAAATGCATTATTTTCCTTTCTTCCTTTTATCAAGAATTGGAAAACTTTAGTATTTCTATCTCCTTCTTTGAACTATTGAATACTAGACTTTTTTCTACAGAATTCCTCTTCATAGTTAATATACCGCTTAAGTTCAGCCTGAGCTTGATGTAAGATAATTCTATTGTGAGAAGATTGATATTCTTCAAACAAGGCCTCCTTTATTCTACCAATTTCTTCCCTTATAATCAACTATTTAAATAAATCTTCAAACCTCTCTTGCTCTACTTAGATAGTGCTTTTTTTTAACTTTCTTCATCTTTTCGTTCAATCTGCAAAAGCAACCACCACTATCTTTTGAAACTCCTCTCTCTAATCATCTTTTTTAAAATCATTTCTTTCTATTCAGATTATTAAAATTTGAAGGGTTTTATAAATTGCCGATTATCACCTCCATAAGTTAGTATAAAGGTGCATGATCAGACCTATTTCTGGCTAAATGCTGCATCTCTACATTAGTGGACAAATCTAGAATAGCCTGATTAATGACTATTTTATCAAGCCTCATAAAAATGCATTCTTCATCAACTTTACCATTCAACCAAGTGAAAGGACTTCAAGAAAAAAAATCAAAAAGCTTACAAGAGTTAATACAAAAAGCAAAATCCTCAAACTCTTAAGGTTAAACTGTAAGACCTCCAATCTTTTCTTCTTCCCTCATGATAACATTGAAGTATCATCCAACCAATAAAGTTAAAGTTATGTTGTGACCAATAATGTATAAGTCACTCTATAAACTCAACATTTCCAAAGCAGAGCATTCGGCATATGCCATAGTAGTGATTAATTATTTACCATCTTTCAAAGTGAGATGAAATGTTAGTTACTGATCAGTATCACCCCAACTTGATTGTGTTCTTGAAGATAAATCAATATCATCTCATTCTGATTAAAATTTTGACATTTTATTCCCAGCCTTTTCTTGAATCCTTGTATGTGGGTTATTGTAATACAACGTAATATTCTAAGATAAATTTATCTCTTAGTTGCATTCTTAAGGGGTCTAAGTCTTAAAAATTTCACTAAGTGTTGATGTGTTCACTAACCATAAGAGTTTACAGTATGTGTTCATGCAAAAAGATCTAAATTTTTATCAGAGAAGGTGGCTTGAGTTTTTAAAAGATTATGACATGAGTGTGTTGTATCAATCGAGAAAGGCTAATGTAGTGGTATATACCCTTAGTAACTCTCCATGGGTAGTTTTGCTCATGTTGAGGGATATAAGAAGAAGTTGGAAAGTGAGGTTCATCAGCTTGCTAGATTAGGTGTTCGGTTGGTTGACTCAACTGAGGGTAGTATATAGGTTCAGAATAGTTCAAAATCTTCATTGGTTGCCAAAGTGAAAGAAAAACAATATAGGGATCCTAGTTTGGTTAAGTTGAAGAAGATAGTTAGAGATCAATAAGTAGAGGTTTTCTCCTAAGGGGAGATAGTGTGCTTCATTGTTAGGGCAAGTTATGTGTTTTGTATGTAGATGGTTTGAGACAACGAATACATGCAGAAGAGAATGGTGCACGATACTCGATCCACCCAGGAGCCACTAAGATGTACCATGATTTACGGGAAATCTACTGGTGGAATGGTATGAAGAAGGATATTTCAAAGTTTGTGGCTAAATGTTCAAATTATCAGTAGGTTAAAGTTGAGCACCAAAGGACTAGTGGTACGCTTCAGGAGTTGAGCATCTATACTTGGAAGTAGGAAGTGGTGAAAATGGATTTTATGACGGGATTGCCTCATATGCATTGTAAGCATGATTCGACATAGGTCATTGTGGATAGAATGACCAAATCAGCTCATTTCTTGCCAGTTCATACGTTGTACTCAGTTAAGGATTATGCTGCAATTTATCTTAGGGAGTTAGTGAAGTTGCATGGGATTTCGTTGTCAATCATTTCCGACAGAGGTACTCAGTTTACCTTTTACTTTTGGAAGGCTTTTGAGAAGGGTCTGAGCACCCAAATTTATCTCAGTGCATCTTTTCATCCCCAGACAGATGGTCAGGCAGAGAAGACTATTTATACCTCAGAGGATATATTGATTTCATGTGTTCTTGACTTTAAAGGTAGCTAGGATAACTACTTACCATTGATTGAGTTTGCTTATAACAACAGTTATCACTCCAGTATTCAGGTGGCTCTGTTTGAGTCTCTCAATGGAATGAGATATAGACCTCCCATTGGTTGGTTTGAAGAAGGTGAAGCTTCTTTGATAGGGCCAAAATATATAAAGTTCATTTGATTCGGGAGAGGTTGAAGATAGGCCAAAGTTGTCAGAAATCTTATGTAGACATGAGGAGAAGGGGTCTTGATTTTGAGGTTGGTTATTTGATATATTTAAAGATTTTGTCTATCAAGGGAGTGACCATGATTTGATGGTTTGTCAGGGAAAGTTATATGTTTCGTGTGTTGATGATTGGAGATAGCGAATACTTACAGAAGCGTATAGTGTGCGATACTCTATCCACCCAAGAGCCTCTAAAATATACTATGATTTACGGGAAATCTACTGGTAGAATGGTATAAAGAAGGATATTGAAGAGTTTATGGCTAAGTGTTGAAATTTTCAGTAGGTTAAAGTTGAGCACTAAAGGCCTAGTGGTATGTTTCAGGAGTTTAGCATCCCCACTTGGAAGTAGGAAGTGGTGAACATAGATTTTGTGATAGGATTGCCTCATACACCTTGTCAGCATAATTTGATATTGTTCATTATAGATAGAATGACCAAATAAAATAATTTCTTACCAGTTCATACTTTGTACTCAGCTGAGGATTATGCCAGGCTTTATCTTACGGAGTTAGTGAAATTGCATGGTATTCTATTGTCTATCATTTTAGACAGAGGTACTCAGTTTACCTCTCACTTTTGGAAGGCTTTACAGAATGGTCTGGGCACCCAAATTCATCTCAGTGCAGCTTTTCATCCCCAGATAGATAGTCAGGTAGAGAGGACTATTGAGACCTCGGAGAAGATATTGAGGGCATGTGTTTTTGACTTTAAAGGTAGTTGGGATGACCACTTGCCTTTGATTGAGTTAGATTATAACAACAGTTATCACTCTAGTATTCAGGTGGCTCTATTTAAGGCTCTCTATAGAAGGAGATATAGATCTCCCATTGGTTGGTTTGAAGCAAGTGAAGCTGCTTTGATAGGTCCAGATTTAGTGTTTGAGGAAATGGAAAAAGTTTAGTCATTTTGGGAGAGGTTGAAGATAGCCCAAAGCTGTAAAAAATATTATGCAGACATGATGAGAAGGGATCTTGATTTTGAGGTTGGTGATTTAATCTATTTGAATATTTTTTCTATTGAGGGAGTGAAGATATTTGGCAAGAAGGGGAAACTCAGTCCCCGTTATGTTGGCCCTTGCAAAATCTTGAACCGTTTTGGAAAAGTAGCTTATGAACTTGAGTTGCCTGCATATTTGGCATCAATACACCAGGTGTTCCATGTTTCTTTGTTAAAGAAAGGCATCGGTGATTGATCTATTGTTGTTCCTTTAAAAGTATGGATGTTCATGATAGACTTTCCTATGAAGAAATCCTAATTAAGATCTTTGATCGTCAGATTTGTAGGCTAAGGAATAAAGTGGTTCCCTTGGTTAAAATTCTTTGGTGAAATCAGTCTGTTGAGGGAGCTACTTAGGAAGAAGAAGAAGATATATGAACCAAGTACCCTCATCTTTTCTCCACATACTCAGATTCAGGTTGAGGTAATGATTTCCTTACATCAACTCTTTTCCATTCTCAGCTTCAGCTATGTAACCATTCTCATGTCATTGCATGCATTTACGAAATCAGTTCATTTCATCTATCATGCTTCAGACTCAGTTATGTAACCATGTTCCAAGTCATGCATGTACATTATATGACCTTGGTTTCTTTAGTATTCTCAGTCTAACCAGTCACGATCGAGGAAGAATGTTCCCAAGAGGGAGATATGGTAATACCATATAATATTCCAAGCTTGATTCAGTTCTTAGTCGCATGCTTAAGGGGTCCAAATCTTGAAATTTCACTAAGTGTTGAGGACTTAGTCATTTTCTAGACCCCTAAACTTTATGGATTTTTAGTTTGGCCTTCCGAACCTCGAAATGTTGGATTTTGACTTGATTCATGTTTAGGGAGGTTAAAAGTATATCTCGGGAGAGATTCAAGATTTTTGGATAAGGATCAGGGTGTGTTTTGATGGATTAAAAAGAGGAGCAATGTGATAATACTGTGACGTGTTTCTCTCTCCCAAGGTGGAGTGGTCCAGGACGCGTGGCTTTCTTCCCTGGAGTAAGCTGCACAACACGTTTCTCTCTCCTACAAAGAGAAAGGCATGATGTGTGACTCTGTCCTGTACAATTATATGGTATAAGTGATCAAGGGGCATTTGATTCATTTCCCTCAACACAATTCATCCTTAACACTAATTGGAACTTCCAAAAGGGCATTATTTACCCCTTTCACTCCAAATTTCTCTCAAGAAACTCTCTTATTCTCCAAGAATAAAACTCAAGCTATTTCTGAACATATAAAGTGTTCAAGCTTCTAAGTTCAAGAAATTTTCAAGAAACTAGCTATTAAGGTATGTGAGTATTCATCCATGGGTCCCTTTCACCCATGGAGCCCAAATACCTTATTTTTACTTAAATTATTGAGTTTTTCCTTTACAATGGAATTTCGTATGTTCCAGATGGGTTAAATTCATGTGTTCCCTAGTAATTTCAACCCAATTCATATCTATGTATCATCCCATGAAAAGTTAGGTTGCTTTATGCTTTAAATTTTAGTTTCATATGTCACATTCAAGTGAATTTCATGTTAAATCCCTAATTTATGAATTTAGCCATGTAATCATGTTGTTTTCCTCATACTGAACACATTCACATGTTCAAGTTCATGATTCTCGCTTGTTTAATGAAATGTCTATGTTATGAGCCTTTGAACAATGATTCCATACTACAGTTTTAAACTTTGATATCATATTTTATGATCATTTAGTGTTGGTGGGTTATGAACAACCGATACCTATGTGTTTACATGATTTTAGATTTTTAGTATTATCAATTGTTACATATATTTTAGACTTGTCGCTTACATATATTCAGTATTCATATTTTTAGTATTTTATCAACGTATCTTCTGTATATGCTATTTTAGTGTCATTTATTCAGTGCTCACAACAGGTACCAACTCATGGGTTAGCTTATGGTTACCTGTGACCGTAAGCACTATTTTCGCGACTATGCAGTAGCGTCAGGTTATGACAAAATTTGGTATCAGAGCCTAAGATTTTAAAGTGTCCTAAGGAGTCTGAAAGCCGCACTGATTAGAGTCTTGTGCATAGGTGTGAAGCACACCACATTTATGTTTCAAGAGGCTACAAGACATTTTAGGAAAGTTCCTTCTTTCAGTGTTCATGCGATGTAAAAGAGTATGAACTCTATTTAATTCCTCTTTATAACTCATCCTTTATTCTATTTATAGACAATGCCTCCCAAAAAAATATACAGCCACAAATACATATATAATTAGGATTTAGGATTTTACTCAAATGAATCCCTCTCTATTTTTGGGATCCCAAGTATAAAGAGGATTCACAGGAGTTTTTGGACATGGTGCAGAAAGTGACAGATATCATGGGCATCACTTCGAGTGAGAGTGCAGAGTTGCCTTCATACCAGTTGTGAGATATAGCTCACACCTAGTTTAAGCAGTGGAATGAGGATCGAGGTGTTGATGCAGGGCTTATAGAGTGGAAGGAATTTGCCACAACTTTCTTAGACAGGTTCTTTCCCCTAGAGTTGAGGGAAGCTAAGGTTCAGGAGTTCATCAATTTGAAGCAGGGCAATACGATCTAGAAAGAGTACTCACTTAAGTTCACCTAGTTGGCGAAGTATACTCCTTCTATGGTGGCGGATAACAGATCTAGAATGAGTAAGTTTGTATCTGATGTAGATGATAGTGTGGTTAAGGAGTGTAGGACCTCCATGTTTATTAATAATATGGACCTATCTAGAATCATGGTTCATGATCAGTAGATCAATAAGGAGAAGCGTAAGGAGAGGGTGAGATAGAATAAGAGGGCCAAAATAGGTAGTTTTAACTTTTTAAGCCTAGGTCAAAAGGCGGTAACCATTCTTGATTCTGTTAGAAGTTTTCATCCCCATCTCTATCTTCAACTAGTGTTCCAGTTCCTACGTTCAGGCAAGATATTCGGGATAGAGTGCCAGACTCTAAGACCCAGGGTAGTGTGAAAAGTGGTCGCACTAGTCCACTTTGCACAAAATATGGTAGGAATCATCAGGGTAAGTGTAAGGCTGGTAGTGATGTGTTTTTTAGATATGGCAAGCCATTACATAGGATCTTGGAGTTCCCATTGGTTGCCCAAAAGAAAAAGGATTCGTACCAATAGGACCAATCCAATTTTCATCAACTCCAGCAGGTCTCCTGACTCAGCAGGGTGCCATTTCTAGTTCCACTAATGGGTAGTGTTAGAATAGAATGTATGCTCTCCATACTCGTCATGATCAGGAAAGTTCTCCCGATGTCGTTACGAGTATGTTACAAGTCTTCCATCTTCATGTTTATGCATTGCTAGATCCCGGAGCTTTACTTTTCTTTCTAACTCTTTACATAGTTGTAGACTTTGGTGTCAATCCAAAAATGTTATTAGAGACTTTATCGGTGTCCACCCCAGTGGGTAAGTCCATTGTAGCCAGACGGGAATACAAAAATTGCCCTATCACAATTTCCTAAAAAGTTACCTCAGTTGACCTTGTGGAGTTAGAGATGATGGATTTTGATGTCATTCTCGGCATGGATTAGCTACACTCATGTTATGCCTCAGTTGATTATAGAAATAGAGTCATTTAGTTTCAGTTTCCCAAAGAACCAGTAATTGAATAAGGGGTAGTACTTCAGTGCTTAGGGGCCAGATTGTCTCATATCTTAAAACCAAAAAGATAATATATAATGGTTTTGGTATGAGTCAACGACTCAAATTCAAAGACCCCGAGTCTTAAGCCAGTTCTAGTAATAAGTGAATTTTCAGATGTGTTCCCTGAAGATCTTCTCAGAGTTCCTTCCGAGAGGGAAATTGACTTCGAAATAGATCTCCTTTAAGATACCTAACCTATCTTTATCCCACCCTACAAAGTGACTTTAGCTGAGCTTAAGTAATTGGAGGGACAATTAAAATATCTATTAGATAAGGGTTTCATCAGGCCTGGTGTTTCTCCATGGGGTGCTCCAGTCTTGTTCGTACGTAAGAAAGATGATTCTCTCAGAATATGCATCGATTACCATCAGCTAAACAAAGTCACAATCAAGAATAAGTATCCACTTCCTAGAATTGATGACTTGTTCGACCAACTTTAGGATGAAAATTATTTCTCTAAGATAGACCTCATATTCTTTTATCATCAGCTTAGGGTCAGAGAATGTAACATTTCGAAGATAGCCTTCAGAACTCGGTATGGTCACTTTAAATTCCTAGTTATGTCTTTTAGACTAACAAATTCCCCTGCAACTTTCATGGATTTGATTAATAGGGTGTTCAAGAAGTACTTGGCCTTATTTGTCTTAGTCCTCATTGATGATATTCTTGTCTATTCCTGTGACGAGAATAATCATGCAAATCATCTGAGGGTTGTGTTATAGACCCTTACAGATCATTAGTTATTCTCTAAGTTTAGTAAGTGCAAATTTTGGCTAAGATCAATATCTTTCTTTGTCCATATAGTTTTTGATGATGGCATCTGAGTTGACCCTCAAGAGAATAAAGCAGTGAGAAACTGGCCTAGACCTATCTCTCCATCAGATATCAGAAATTTCTTGGGTTTGGTTTGCTATTATAGATGGTTTGTTAAGGGTTTTCTTCTATTTCACCCCCATGTCCCGATTGACTCAGAAGTAGGTCAAATTTTAGTGGTCAGATTCTTGCAAGAAGAGTTTTCAGGAGTTGAAGACTCGACTCACTTTTGACCTAGTTTTGACTCAACTAGATGGCACAAATGGATTCACAGTTTACTGTGATGCTTCCAAAGTTGGTCTTGGTTGTGTTTTGATACAGAGAGGCAAGGTTAAATCCTACGCCTCTAGATAACTTGAACCCTATGAAAAAAACTATCCTGCCCATGATCTTGAGTTGGCAGCTATTGTTTTTACCTTGAAATTTTGGAGGCACTATCTATATGGGGTTCATGTTGATAAGTTCACTGACTATAAGAGTTTATATTAGGTGTTCATGAAGAAAGCTCTAAATTTTTATTAGAGAAGGTGGCTTGAGTTGTTAAATGATTATGATATGAGTGTGTTGTATCATCCAGTCAAGGCCAATGTAGTAGCAGATGCCCTTAGTAGATTGTCCATGGGTAGTGTTGCTCATGTTGAGAGAGATAAGAAGAAGTTGGTTAGTAAGGTTCATTAGTTTTCTAGATTAGGTGTTCGGTTGGTTTATTCAGCTGAGGGTAGTATATGGGTTCAAAATGGTTCAAAATCTTCATTGGTTTCCAAAGTGAACGAAAAACAAGATAGTGATCCAAGTTTTGTTAAGTTGAAGGAGGAAGTTAGAGATGAAAATATTAAGGTTTTATCCTAAAGGGGAGATGGTGTGCTTCATTGTCAGAGAAGGTTATATGTTCCATGTGTTGATGGTTTGAGACAACAAATACTTGTAGAAGCGCCTAGTGCAAGAAACTCTATCCATCCAAGATCCACTAAGATGTACCGTAATTTATGGGAAATCTACTGGTGGAATGCTATGATAAAGAATATTGCAAAGTTTATGGCTAAGTGTTCAAATTGTCAGTAGGTTAAAGTTGAGCACCAAAGGCCTAGTGGTACACTTAAGGAGTTTAGTATACCCACTTGGAATTAGGTAGTGGTGAACATGGATTTTCTGAAAGGATTGCCTTATATGCATCGTCATCATGATTCGATATGGGTCATTATGGATAGAATGAAAAAATCAGCTCATTGTTTTCTAGTTCATACTTCGTGCTTAGCTGAGGATTATGCCAGGCTTTATCTTAGGGAGTTAGTGAAGTTGCATGGGATTTCGTTGTCTATCATTTCAGATAGAGGTACTCAGTTTACCTCTCACTTTTTGAAGGCCTTACAGAATAGTCAGGGCACCCATATTTATCTCAGTACATCTTTTCATCCATAGACAGATGGTCAAGAAGATAGGACCATTTATACCTTAGAGAACATGTTTAGGGAATGTATTATTTACTTTAAAGGTAGCTAGGATGACGACTTACCTTTGATTGAGTTTGCCTATAACAATAGTTATCACTCCAATATTCAGGTGGCTCTATTTAAGGCTCTCTATAGAAGGAGATGTAGATCTCCCATTGGTTGGTTTGAAGCAGGTGATGCTATTTTTATTTGGTCATATTTAGTGTTTGAGGCAATGGAGAAAGTTTAGGTTATTCAGGAGAGGTGAAGATAGCCCAAAGCCATTAGAAATCTTATGCAGACTTAAGGAGAAGGGATCTTGATTTTGAGATTTGTGATTCAATAAATTTGAAGATTTCACCTTTAAAGGGAGTGAAGATATTTGGGAAAAAGGGTAAATATAGTCCCCTCTAGATTGGCCCATACAAAATCTTGAACCGTTTGGGAAAGGTAGCTTATGAACTTAAGTTGCCTGCAGATTTATCATCAGTACACCCGGTGTTCCATGTTTCTTTGTTATAGAAATGCATCGGTGATTCAGTTATTGTTGTTCCTTTAGAAATTATGGATGTTCCTGATAGCCTTTCCTATGAAGAAGTCCCAATTAAGATCCTTGATCATCAGATTTGTAGGCTAAGTAATAAAGAGGTTTCCTTGGTTAAAGTTCTTTGGTGGAATCAGTCCGTTGAGGGATCTACTTGGGAAGCAGAAAAATATATATGAACCAAGTTCCCTCATATTTTCTCCGTAAACTCAGATTCAGCTTGAGGTAATGATTTTTTTTACATCAACTCCTTTTCGTTCGCAGTTTCAGCTATGTAACCATTCATTTGTCATGGCATTCACGATATCAGTATAGTTCATTTATCATGCTTCAGACTCAGTTATGTAATCATGTTCCAAGTTATACATATTCAATATATGACCTCAGTTGCCTTAGCATTCTCGGTCTAACCAGTCTCATTCGAGGACGAATGTTCCCAAAAGGGAGATATTGTAATACCCATAATATTCTAAGCTTGATTCATCTCTTAGTTTCATGCTTAAGGAGTTCAAGACTTGAAAATTTCACTAAGTGTTAAGGACTTAGTCATTTTCCAGATCCCTAAATTTTATGGATTTTAATTTTGGCCTTCTTGACCCCAAAATGTTGGTTTTTGAGATGATTTATGTTTAGGGGGTTAAAAGTACGTCTCAGGAGAATTTGAGATTTTTTGATGAGGATCGAGGTGTGTTTTGATAGATGAAATAGAGGAGGAACACAATAAGGCCGTGATGCATTGCTCTCTCCCAAGGTGGTGTTGTCCGCAATGAGTGTCTTTCTCCCTCGATATAAGTTGCACGGTGCATTACTCTCTCCCATGGATATAGAGTCACGGCACCTGGCTCTGTCCTACATAGTTAGATGGTTTAAGTTGCCATGGGGCATTTGAATCATTCCCCTCAACCCAATTCATCCTTAATAGGAATCGGGACTTCCAAAAGGAAATTATTTTCCCCTTTCACACCAAATTGCTCTCAAGAAACCGTCCTCTTCTCTCAAGAACAAAATCCAAGCTCTTTCTCAAGAAATCAAGAGTTCTAGCTTATAAGTTTAAGAAATTCTGAAGAAACTAGCTATCAAGGTATATGGGTATTCATCTATGGGTCCCTTTTACCCGTAGAGCCCAAAAACCTTGTTTTTACTTAAGTTATGGAGTTTTTCCTTTACTATGGAATTTCATATGTTCAAGATGGGTTAAATTCATATGTTCCCTAGTAATTTGAACTCAATTTATGTCTATGTATGATCCCATGAAATGTTAGGTTGCTTCATGCTTTAAATTTCAGTTTCCAATGTCACATTCAAGTGAATTTCATATTAAATCCCTAATTTATGAATTTAGCTATGTAATCATGTTATTTTCCTCATACTTAACACATTCACGTGTTCAAGTTCATGATTCTCACATGTTTGATGAAATGACTATGTTATGAGTCTTTGAACCATGATTCCATACTACAATTTTAAGCTTTGATATCATATTTTATGATCATTCAGTGATGGAGGGTTATGAACACCCGATACCTATGTGTTTTGCATGATTTCATATTTTTAAGTAATGATTCAGTTAAACCATGGATATTATTATTATTTTACCCAGTTGATATAATCATGATGAGCACCATCAGCAGTAATGTTTAGTTAAATTTAGTTCAATTCAGTACCAGTGTCAGTTCAGTGGGGAGTAAGATTTAGCACCGAGCAAACCTAGGGATGGGAGCTCACCCTCCAATTAGGATTAGGTATATAGTATCAGTCCCTACGTTTCTGAACTACATAACTAGCGTAGGATTATGAGATGTCACCCGCCAGTTTAAAAATGACACTCTCTTAAGGGTCACCTTCCAGTTTAGGACTTACTCCCTAGTCCATTGGGACATCAGATTAGTGGATCCATATAGATAGTTTTTGTACCTGTGGCACAGTATTGACACCCTTCCAACTGGGGTTATAGGTTGGAATCCAATTAGATCAAATAAGGGCATGTAGGTTATATGATACCTCCCAAAGTTTTAGCCAGTATGTCAGTGTATCTCAACTCAGGTTTGTTTGACCTAGTGTACAGATTTATAAGTTATTTGGCTACACAGATTTCAGCCTTTTAGATTTTAGAATATTTCAGTAATATATTTATGCTTGGTCTTACATTCTCATATATTACATGTTTATGCATTCTTGCTCAATTATCTCATGCATTTCAATTAGTCCTTATCTCACATACCAATATATTCAAAGTACTGACTGCATAATTTTTTTTGCACTATGTTGTCTTATAACATAGGTTTAGACACTTAGTTTCTTGATTGTTCTTAGAAAGCTTGGTGTTACCCAGCAGCAGTAGTGGTGAGTCCTCATCTATCGAGGACATGATATATTTTTCTTAGTTATTTTAGTATTTCCTTAAATTCAGTCATTTAGAGTTAGTTGGGGGGTTTGTCCTATCAACTTCTCATAATGTTTAGAGGCTCTCAGATAGTCAAACGGCCAGTCAGTAAACAATTGTTCAGATTTTCAGTAGTATTAGTTGTTACAGACATTTCAGACTTGTCGCTTACATATTTTTAGTATTTTATCAGCTTATCTCCTGCATATGTTATTTCAGTGTCATTTATTCAGTGCTCATGATAGGTACCAACTCATGGGTTAGCTTGTGATTACTTGTGATCATAAGTACCATTGTCATGACTAGGGGGTAGCCTCGAGTCATGACAGTTGTATCATAAAATGGTTCTATCAAAGCAATTAAAAAAATTATGATGTTTATTCAGCATTTGAACTCTGTGAAATGCATTTTGTGTTCTCACACACCTTATGTTCCAAAAAAAACTTTGTAATTCATTTTACAATTAATTTAACTCCCCTACTTGCTAGAACTCTTTTAGACTGGTTACTGCTTTCTCCTCTGTTATTGCATTTCTTTCCCCTCCCAACTGATTGGATGGATACTCCATCTTTTTTACAGATGTTGGGCTGGTTATTATGATTTTCCACATCTTCAGTATCTTCTAAAGCTGGTTATAACTTTACTTATTCTCTGTCAGTTATTTCCTTCTGCAGTACCTGATGAGAAACAACTTTATGCAGGGTATTCATTGGTGATGAGCTCCTATAAATAATAGGTTCTAATAATAGAAGCATACCATTCGTACATTGTCCCACCTACAAATTAACTGGTTCTCCAGATGTAGCTAGATATGACATCACTTCCCTTGATCCTGTAGACATCTAAAAATAACTATCTTCTATCACTTGCAATGGATCATAGTAAGTGCCTTTTTCTAGATCCTTTAGTAATCTACTTTCTTCCCCTTTTTCAGTGAGAGCCATCAAAGTTGTTACTGTCTTCTCCTAATCTATTTGTACATCATTTGTTGCTTCATCTCTTTGTTCATTATCTCCTTGCAAGTTCCCAATCTGAGTAATAATTTTTCTATTGTACTTTTATATGTTGTTGTGATTGTATTTCTCCCATATTATATTGTATTTTATCTTTTGTACATTGTCATTCAAACTTGTTTGCATTATTTCATTAATTTTTTTAGCGTGATTCTCCTCAGTGTGTACCCCCCTTGATTTGTATTTAATATGTTTTTTTCCATTCTCATATTTCTTTGTGAAGATAGACCACCTTGCATATCTTGCATATCCCCTTGTGAATGTACACAACCATATTTCCATGTATTAATACTTGTATTAGTATGCTCTATTTCATTCAAAACATCAAAAGCATTACCAGTCTCTCCCCCATCTTTTTGCATATTTTCCATAAATATTACAGCGTCACTATTGAGAGATTCAACCTCCTTTCTAGACTTCTTTGTGAGATTCCAAGTAAACCAACCACCATTTCTTCCTCAGAAACCATTGGGAGGTATATTTTTCTTTACTTATTGCTTTTGTTTCTCTTCTCTAACTTCAAACTATCTTCTTAATTTTGGATGGTGATTTCTACATTCTTCATCATCATGTACTTATAGTTTGCAAATCTTATAGTAATTAGGTAAATAATCATACTGAATTTTTATCTATTTCATTCTTGCATCCCCATTCTTAGAGTTTACCAACTCAATTTTTACCATCCCAGGCAATTTGGCAAGCAAATCCACCTACACTTTCACCTTGGCATAACTTGGCCTAGTCTTATTTGTGGTGGCCATATCCAATTGCAATGGCTTACCTACAGTTGTTGCCAAAGATAATAAATATTTTTATGTAAAATGTTGGCAACGGATCTAGAAAGGAAATCCAAGCTACAATTTGTGTCATTTCCTCTGTTGGTTTGAATCTTGCATGATTGATGAGTGGACTCATTTGATAAGAGTATCCCTCCTTATCCAATATGTAGTAAACTTTTTTGGACATGATGTTCAAAAAATCGTTCATATGACTTAATCTAATCAACACATGCCTATTCCAGAGCAACCCAATTTTGTATTCACCTTTAATATTGCATTTTTAGGGAAATTAAAAACGTAATTCATCTAATGTTGGCCATCCATAAGAAATTTTTTCAATAATATCATATTGGATATTCTCAATAATATTCATCTCGTTAACTTCCTCCTCAGTCCATGTGATTCTAGGAACCCCTTCTACATATTTTAGTTGCTTCATTATAATAGATGTTCCCATATCTGAACTCTAAATGGGATTTTCCTTTATAAGATCAGCATACTTAATCTTTCCTAAATTTTACATTAATAACAAAATTATTTAAATATAAAGAGAACTTTGAGTTTATGATAGGGCATCTAGGGGTATGAGGTTTTCTATTATATAAACTAGGAAATCAAGATTCCAATGTAATTAAGAAAATCTAGTAAACCTTAGAAGAAGGCTGACCAATGGACATGTTCTCCATTCACGGTGATCAGATTAAGCCAAGGTTTAGAGATATGTTCATGCAAGACAGAGAGAGAGATCGCCTCAGGTTTTAAGTTTAGAACTTATCACTTAAGCGGTCATCACTAAAATAGTATATAAGTCTAATTTTCACATTTTCCACCATTTTTGGACTTCAAGCTTTGGGTTTTATGCAATTTTTTAGCATTTTATCACCATCCTTTCTTTGGTAAGATCCTAAATCATATTTCCATTGATTTCCATTGATTACATCTTCGAAAACACCTTTACAATCATGATTTCAAAATAAAATTTTGGGGGTTTTACCGATAAGGCTTACAAAGGATTTTTCTTCTATTTGGACCTTTTTTGTAACCCATTTTTGTGTAGATTTCACCTATAGATTCCTATAACATTGGAAAATGATTTTTTAAATTAAAATTTCATTTTATCCCTTTCATTTTCAAACTCATTTTTCAAATATGTTTTGGACCCAGCCTAACAATATGGGTATCGTTAGTTTTTTAATGTGTATATGCTATATTTTTATGTTGTAATTTACTCTAAGTTTATTTGTACGTGGAAGGCTCCATGTCAAAGCACTTTAGACTGGAACTTTGTCATTTCAGGGTAGGTTATGTCTTAACCTCTTTCAGATTGAGCTGGGTAGTTAATAAATAAGTAAAGCATGTTATGGACTTGGAAAAACTAAATACAAGGTTTATATTCCAAAATTATTATTATTGTTGTGTGCTCGTGTAGGGTCTTATATTTTATTGTTGTTGACTTGTGATAGCTGATATTGTGTGTTTCTTATGTGGGGGCTTTATTTGACATTATTGGACTTATCTGTCTATTTAAATGCATTCATTCTAGATATAATCCCATATGGGGGGCTTAATTTTCTAATATAGGCCTTATTTGAGCCTTGGTTGCCTTATCATGACATAAATACCTGATTTAGGGGTTGATATGATATTAATGATGTCTTAAATAAATATTTATTTCAGTGGTGCCTAAATAGAGTTGAAATTCACTTATATATATACATTTTTAATGAATTATATATCATCATATTGAGTTGATTGTGAGCCTTACATCCTCATACCATACATGTACATTCATGAGATATTGGTACCATCGAGAAACATTGTTTTTGAAAGAAAATGAGACACTTATATGAAAACCTTCTCCATGAACATGAGCCGGAGAGGTGAGTTGAGATATAAGATATAGTATATAGGTGACAAACCTCCATGAGTTCTACCTGGAAACTACGATCTCGGTGGGTATGTACAGAAAGTCATGTGATGACTTTCATCATTCATCCCATTCACATTGCATTGCATTGTATTTGTGCATGCATCTTTCTTGATTTCATAAGTTTTTCTTGAATTGTGCATGGTTTTAGTGTATTCTCATGTATATATATGTTCTTTTTATTTTTGTATACCTTTTGGGACTTTTCCGTGGTGACATGCTCAAAGTATTATCTTATGTATCTTATTTTCTATTTTGGTCATTCGTACTATATATCTATAAAGTACAACTAGATTGTTCTCACCCCTACCATTTCCTTTTGATACAGATCCAAGTACGAACATCTCACATGTCAATTGACTTTGTATGAGGTACTAATTCGCTCTAGGGAGTGAGACTAATTTAAAACACATCTAGCCTTGTTGTCTTTATTTTGGTTTTCCAGAGATAGATGTGTATTTTTAGTTGTTGGATATTGTATTAGATTTCCTTATATTATGACACCAGTTTTTAGGTGATTTATGTTATTTATTTTAGACTTCTACTATTATTCTACTTCCATGGGTCTGACTTTGTTCTAGTAGTCTTGCATTGGGTTATACTAATATTATTTTCGGTTTTCCTTTACTAGTTTGGGTGGATGACTGACTTATGAAGGATAAGTCGTGATAAGTGTTATCATGATCAATTTTTGGATTGTGACAAATTGGTATCAAAGTGAGGTTCACCAATCTTATAAGTGTAAGAGCAAGATGTCTAGTAGAGTCTTGCATATCGATACATAGACGTCTACAACTTTCTTTGAGAGACTATAAGATGTCTTTAGAGAAAACTTTTGAATTTTGATCCCTAGTCATGTGGGTTATTCTTACCCTATGTTCTACTTTTTTTATACAAATGGTGAGGACTAGATATCGAGAGGTTAGGGATGCTGAGCCAGCACCCAAGGATAGAGCCCAGACTAGAAGAAGAGACAGGGATTGTGGATGGCCCAGAGGTAGGGTCGGTCACGATGAGCTACCCCGGTCATAGGATATGATAGGAAGACCTCTCTATCGCCTAAGGTTGAGTATTCTAGATATGAATATAAGACAGGGGATGTGAGGACAACTCAGGTCCCACCTTGTCCAGTCGATACCCCAGTGCCTCAGGGTCTAATAGTTCACCTCTTGAGTCATTTAAAAGGTGATCCCTTTAGTGAACATGGTATTTCTCTTACTTTGAGTGATTTTTAACCATTAGTGACGATATATTCTTATGGTATTCATGCTCCCAGGGTATAGCCATCATCTATAGTACCCCTATGTATGGATTTTAGACTTACTATTTCTCCAGTTGCTTCAAATACAATTATATCTTTTAATGATCAAAAGAGATTTAAGATTTTTCTTTACTTGGGTCCACACAAGTTTAGTGGTGCTATTGGTGAGTATGTCTACGAGTTTTTAAAATTGCCAGGAGAAGTTACATAATTTAGAATCCCAAGAGTCTTATGGAGTTACTTATACTATCTATCAGTTGATGGATGTGGTAAAGGATTGGTGGAGGTTGCTTACTAGTTATAAACCTTTGGATTCACCTTCTATGACTTGAACTCAGTTTTTTTAGGCCTTCTTGGATATATTGTATCATATAGCTTGTGAGATCCGATACTGATGAGTTTAATCACTTGGAGTGAAGCTCTATGACTATTTTTGAGTATGAGTCTTATTTTTACACTATCTAGATATTCAGCTGCTAGCATCTCCACTGACTCTGAGAGGATTCAATAGTTTGTAAAGAGGTTACATGGTACTTATCAGTTGGCTACATCCCAGATGGTAGTTTTAGGGGCTTTTTTCAGAATATTATTAAGCATGCCAAGATAATCGAGTCTATTTTCTAAGCTACTCAAGAAGGCACCAAGAAGGTGCATCATCAAGGTGACTTTAGTGTACATTCCTCCCAAGGTAGATATTTCTCTAGTAGAGGTTCTGATGGTTATCATGGTAGGTTGATTCAACACACATTGTGAGGATCAGGTCGACGTTCAAGTTCTGTAGCTTCTGATAGCCAGGTATCAAGTCATGCAATTGGAGATTCCAGGATTAGTTCATAAAGACAGGGTGGTCATTCTAGTTTATCCAAACATTCTTTGATTGAATTAGGCCATCGTAGATATTTTGTATATGGTGAGTTTTGCCATGTGGCCAAGTATTTCCTTCAACGTGTATATGGATCCACTCAGCAGGTTTCTCAACTTCAGCTTTGTGCAACTCAAATATTTGCAATGAAAGGTGGTTTATAGAGTGGTAAGGGTGGTTCCAGTGGTACTAGAGGTGCTAGAGATAGTGGTAGAGATGCTTGAGGAAATGTTCATGAGGTTACTTAGTTAGAGAGCAGTTGGTGTTATGTCATCCCGAGGATACCCGAGGTAGAGGTTTCTGATATAGTTATTACAAGTATCATCCCAGTTTGCTACTAATCTACTTTTATAATGACCCTCCAAGATATGTTCTATATTTCCATATATTTTCATCATTTAAAGATTTCTTATAGCTTTCCCAAGTTATTTATGGCTTACTAGAGCTGACATTTCGATTACAGGATAATTCATTAGAGTCAATTCTTTGTTTTAAAGTCTTTGTTAGTTAGAATTGGCTATTGAAAAAAACATTAGTTAAACGACCTCATATACCAATTTTGATAGTACTATTAGCTTGGAACATAAATTTAAGGCTTGAGGTACCTCTGATTTGAGTCCAAAAGTGTCCGGACTCATCCCGAGCTATTGTCCAGAAGTTGATAAAAATAGCCCGTGCGTCTGGGGCCCACTATTTATTGAAACAACCTCAGATGGAAATTTCAACTACGTCATTGCATTTTGAACATCAAATTTGATAGGGTAGCATATTTTATTTGCTTATACAGGATTCTGTATGAATCCCCAGGGGTCGGTAGAGACTCAAAAAAATTCCAAGTCTTCAGCTGGTGCATCCGCTAAAGCGACCTTCCAGGTTCTTTAGAGGCCTAGCCCAGCCCCAGTAAGCCACTTTAGCAGCAAGTTGGCCAGTAAAGCATAAACCACTTTACCGCTGGCTTGTCCACTTTAGAGACATGCCATATAAGTATGGATACTGCTTTAACGACACCTGGGCGCTTTAGCGCTGACCACTAAAAATGAATAGTGGCCCCTTTAGCATAAATTGAGAGCCCTTAAATGCCTCACTTAGTCTAATTTTCTCCTAATTCTCACACAAGTTCAAGAGTGAGAACCCTAGAATACGTGGAAACTTGGGAGAAACATCAATAGGTAATTTTGGGGTGTTCGTGAGCTTAAAATACTTGTTTCTTCTCCAAATTGTTGGTGAGTTATCAATAATTCCATGGTTGATTTCTCATTAAATTCTCAAAATCCCTAGAATATTGGTGGGTTGATTTTAGCACTATTTGAGCTCGAAATTTATCCATTGTTAAGGATAAATATTCCTTGAGCATAGAGGGACGCGTTGCTAATTTTGAAAGTATAATTTTGCAAGTGAGACCCACGTGGTATTTTACATAATTTTGGACCTGAAGAATAAAAATGCATTATAGAAATCATTATTCTTGTATTGATGAGTAGATTGTGATTTTGATAAAGTGGCATCGTCCAAAAGCTTCTCTGAAAGGTAAATTACCGATTTAGCAGATTTCATCAGGCTTTCTTCGGCGTCCAAGTAGGCTAGGTTTACATTTCTCATAGATTGATCTAATTTATAGTAAATTTATGATGATGTTCTAGTTATGGTGGGAAATTTGGTCTTGGTGACGTAATTAGTATAATTTGGATCTCTTAGCCTATTAAGAAACCATAATTTAGGTATCATTAACTTCATTGCTCATGCTTAGGGTAGGATTGCTATCTTAGGATTAAACATGGCTTATCTAATGTCTAGTCATAAAATTAGATACCTTATCCTAGTTCGGGTAGAATTTCCCTTAGAATGGATTTTTGGGGATTAGAAGCAGGCCCTTCGGCTTATGTTAGGTCCAAAACATTATTAGCTCCTTGTAGTCTATATAGATTTTTTTATATCCTTTAAATGTATATTTTAGAGTTTGAAGAAGATAAATTCATGGTGTTTATTCTAGATTGGAAATTGAGAGTTGATGTTAGTTCCAGTTTAAGCCTGTCGATTTATGATCTTAAGATCGATTTGATTTTGGCATTATTTATGATATGAGTTTTGGTTTAATTCTGGGATTTGGCTATATGAGTTTCGATTCATGTCTGACATTTGATTATATGAGTTTTGATTAAAGTCTGACATTCAGGGGTTGCTTTGATGGTTATGGAATTGGTTTTCGTTGAGGTTTATAGTACAAATGGATTCACGGTTATGGATTGAGATATAGATAATTGTTGTAATTTTGGTTATGTCTTCTCCTTGTTCGCACCCTCCAAACTTATCTAGGCCCCCATTGGGTTATTTACTTTTCCTTAATTACTAGCATATGGGGTCAGTCTTATAGTATTAGTTATGCTTTCTTTCACACTATATCTGTTCCAGTTATTTATTTACAGTATTTTTAGCATTATTTAGGTTTGCCCTTTCTTCTTGACTTAGCTTATTTATTTTATATATTTATTATACTTATATTATGATTTAGCTCAATCGGTTGATGATGCCTACTGAATACTGTGGTGTTGGTACTCATACTACACTTTTATACCTTTTTGTGTTGATTAGAGTACTAGTTACCACCATTGACGTTGTCATCGTGCTGATTTGAGTTTAGAGATATGATGATCTCTCGAAGCTGGAGCTTTTCTTTTTCCTTCTTTTATTTATGTCTAGACTTTCATTATTTGAGACTGATTTGTATTTGACTATTATAGTACTCATATTCCTTTTATTAGTAGCTCTCGTGCCGACACTACTAGGTAGTGGGATGTTAGTTTTATCTTATTTATCCTCCGTATTAGTACTATTATTATTATTATTATTATTTACCTAATTTATGGTTGTAAGTCTTTACTCACAAATTTCCAACATTTTTGCCATTATTCCACAAAATTAGACCATTTTTCATAGCTCCGGGCTACGATTTGGCTTACCTACTAGTGAGATAAAGTAGGTGTAATCATGACTAAAAATTGGGTGCTAAAAATTTGGTATCATAGTGCTAGGTTCAACGGTATTGTTGGTACAAGAGCAAGTGTCTAGTAGAGTCCCGTGGATCGAATCAATGGTGTCTATTTCTTATCATTGGGAGTCTAGGACATTCTTAGGAGATCTTCACTTCCTTCACACATTTTATGCTAAGTGTCTGAGTTGGTTTCTAAAGATTTTCTTGGTTTCACGCTTTCACAGATGACTAGGATACGTGTTACTGCTACACAAGACAAGGACCCCAAGTCCATGACTAGGGATTCTATCATAGTTTGTGGATGACATTTCCCAGAGACCAGAATAGGGGTCCTTCACCAGACCATATTCCTGCTCTCGAGCTTGAGATTTCTCCACTGCAGCAAATGGTGGGCCAGAGACCAGCCCAGGCTCCATCGGGGTTTATTTCCTCTTCATTTCTCAGGGATGCATTAGGTTCAGCTCTTGGTATTCATTGGTAGTACACTTTATAGTCGTGCACAGTCTGGATCAGAGTGGTACCTTGGCAACTAAATTAACCTCGACCTTAACCCTAGCACAACTTAGCCTTGTTTGATTCATAGTTGCTAAATCAACTGTTAGTGGTTTCCCTATTACAGATGCAATAGAGTAAATTGGTTCCCTAGAAAAGAAGTCTGGAGAAATATCCTGTAATGAAATCCATGAAACACCTATTGTAGTCACTATATCCATTTCAATCCATGGATCCTATTTAAGGGCTCACATCTTCCAATACATCTCCCTCGTCTTCACATAAAAGGCTAAAGCTGACAATAGTTATACATAATATTCTAAGCTGGTCTTCCTAATCAATATATGTATCTAGTCTAAAACTCCAATAGAACGTTCATTTCTAACACCACATTGCCCTATGATGCTCTTTCTTAATTCCTTTATATCGGGCTTTCCATATGAGAACTTTCCAATGATTGCATATTGTAAGTTTTCTTTTACTATCAACGCCTTAACCTCAAAAGATTTCCATATAATATTTGGTTCTCCATGCAACATAATAACTGGATTTGGGGGTATAGTTGGTGTGGTAAGGGTGTGTGTAGGTTTATGTATATTGGAAAAATCTAGTATGCTTAGGGTTGGTGATTTAGGTAATTCAATGTTAGGGATGATCTTTGATGGTAATATTGGGAATTCCCCCAATGGGATAGTCCCACCGATGGCGGAAGTAGTCATTCACTTATAGGGTTAGAGTTTCTTTGGTACATGCAATACTCTATGGACATGCCCATTCTTTTTGCATAACTTTGTATATCACCAGTGAGTTTATTTGGAAGGTCGCTTAATTGTGATATGCTTTGTTGAAGTGTTTGCTTGATTATAGCATAGCTGTTATTTCTACTTGTATGCTAGTTGTATCCTTAATCTGACTACATTCTATATATAATAGATCATCTTTCTCATCCCTTAAGCAAAAGGCATAAGAACTGGGTCCTGGATTACCCCTCGAAGTCTTCTCCTTGTTGCACTCTCCAGGCTTATGAGGGTCTGCATTGGGCTATTTACTTTTCTGTATTTACTTGTTTCTGAGGCCAATCTCGTAGTATTAGTTATGCTTTCTTTCATACTATATATGTTCTAATTATTTATTTATAGTATTTGGAGAATTATTCTAGGTTTCCCCTTTTTCCTTAACTTAGCTATTTTAGCTTGCATATTTATTATACTTATATTATTAGTTAGCTCAGTCATCCAATGATTCCTACTGAGTACATGTGGCTTTGGTACTCATACTACACTTGTGTGCCTTTTTGGTGCAGATTCGAGTACTAATAGCCATCATTGACACTACAACTATGCTTATTTAAGTTCAAAGATAGGGTGAGCTCTTGGAGCCGGAGTTGCCCTTTTTCCTTCTTCTATTTATGTCTAGTCTTTCATTATCTAAGACTGATTTGTATTTGACTATTACAGTACTTAAATTCCTTTCGTTAGTAGATCTTGTACCAATATAATAGGTCGTGGGATGTTATTTTTATCTTATGTATCCTCTGTATTAGTACATTATAATTATTATTTATCTAATTTATAGTTGTCAGTCCTTACTCGCAAATTCCCAATATTTTTGCCATTCTACCACTAAATTTGCCCATTACTCATAGCTCCAGGCTACGGTTCGGCTTACCTACTGGTGGGATAAAGTAGGTGTCATCTTGACTTAGAAATTAGGTTGTGACAGCTTCCATATTATTTGATCCTAGATCTACATTCTCCTATATGTCTACCTATTTTCTTCTGGATTTAATGTTACATATGAGCCCCTAGTTATGCCTCTTTATGTTCTACCCCATAAGAGATTCTTTAGTGGTGGATTGGGTGTACAGATTTTTTAAATTACCTTTGCATGTCGTGAGACTTGGGTAGACTTGATTGTCCTAAATATGGTTGATTTTGATGTTATCTTGGATATGGGTTGGTTAGCTCCTTATCATACTATTTTAGACTACTATACCAAGAATATGACCTTAACTACATTGGGTGTGCTGAGGTTTGCTAGAAGGGTTTGCCTAATTTGGGTCTGAAGGGTGTTATATCTTTTTTGTATGGTCACTGCATGATAGAGAGGAGGTGTTTGTCTTATTTAGGCCATGTTTGTAATACTAGTGTTGTCTCACCACCTCTTATGGATTTTGTTCGAGTTGTTCACCAGTTCATGAATGTGTTTCCTAGAGATCTCCATAATATGCCTCCGAATCATGATATTTATTTTTCTATCAATACAGAGACATGAACCAAGCCCATTTTTACTCTTCCTTATATGATGGCCCTAACTGAGTTGAAGGAATTGAAGGAGCAGTTGCAAGATTTGTTGAGTAAGGGATTTATTAGACCTAATATATCTCATTGGGGTGCTTCTATCTTATTTGTGAAGAAGAAAGATGGTTCTATTCATATGTGTATTGATCATAGAAAGTTGAATAAAGTGACGATTAAGAATACGCATCCTCTTCCTCGCATTGATGATCGGTTAGACTAGCTTCAGGGTATTTTGTTTTTTCCAAGATTTATTTGAGATTTGAGTATCAGCAATTGAACATTAGACCTTTGGATATTTTGAAGATGGATTTTTGGACTCGATACGGTTATTATGAGTTTTTGCACATGTCATTTGGGTTGACTAATATCCTAGAAACAATTATGGAGTTGATGAACTCGGTGTTCGGACTGTGTCTCGACTCCTTTGTGATTGTATTTATAGATGACATCTTGGTATATTCAAAGAGTGAGGATGGCCATGTGAAACATTGAAAATTGTACTTCAGAAGTTATGTGATGAGAAGCTATAGAGTGAGTTTTGGTTGGATTCTATCTCTTTCTTGGGTCATATGGTGACCAAGGATAGTATTATGGTAGATCCAGCAAAGATAGTGGCAATTTTTGATTGGGCTAGACCTACTTCTCCTATCAATAATTTGAGTTTCATTGGTTTGGTGGGTTATTAACGGTGTTTTGTATAGGGTTTCTCATCTATTGTGGATCTTTTGACCAAGATGACTCAAAAAAAGATGGTATTTCAGTGGTCAAATGCATGTGAGAATATCTTCCAAAATCTCAAAGAGTTATTAATATCGGCTCCTATTGACTTTTCCAAAGAACAGCATGGGTTTTAGAATATTTTGTGATATTTTTGGTGTTAGTTTAGGTGTGGTGTTGATACAGGAGGGTAAGGCGATTTCTTATGCCTCTCGTCAGTTGAAAACTCTTGAGAGAAACTACCATACCCATAAATTGGAGTTGGAAGTCGTAGTGTTTGTGTTGAAGTTATGTCATCATTACTTGTATGGGCTTCCTTGTGAGATTTTTTCAGACCATCATAGCCTACAGTACTTCTTCAATTAGTGAAATCTCAATATGAGATAGTGGCATTTGGTCTGGCTGATTAATGCTTATGAGCTTACTATTCTTTATCATTCGGGCAAGGCTAATGTGGTTGCAGATACCTTGAGTAGGAAGTTGACTTCTATTGGGAGTTTAGCTCATCTCTTTGCCCAGGAGTGTCCTATAGCCTTAGAGGTTTAGTCCTTAGCTAACCAGATGGTTAGGCTTAATATTTTTACATTTGAGCGTGTTTTAGCCCTTGTTGATACTAGATTTTTCTTAATGGAGAAGAATCAAGCTCACCAGTTTGATGATAACAGTTTGAGGTTGATTCAAAATAAGGTGTTGAGTGGCGAGGCAAGGGCAGCATCTCTTGATTCTGATGGAGTTTTGAGGATTGGAGGTTGAGTTTTTGTGACAAGAGTTGGTGGATGAGTAAGATTGATTTTGAAAGGGGCACTTTGTTTCAAATATTATATCCATCCAGGAATTCCTAATATGTATCGTGATTTGAAGTAGCTTTACTTGTGGGTGGCATAAATAAAGATATGGAAGATTTTGTAGCTCTATGTTTGTGTTGTCAGTAGGTGAAGACCAAGCATAAGAGACTAGGTAGTTTGCAGAGATTACCTATTCCTGAATAGAAGTGGGAATGGATCACTATTGACTTCATAAGTGGGTTGCCTTATAGTTTTTGTGGTTCTGACAATATTTAGGTCATCATGGATCAGTTAACCATATCAACCAATTTCGTACCTATTCAGGTTTCCTTCAGTGTCAAGAGGTCAAGCACTCTGTGTTCATGAGATAGTTCATCTTCATGGGCCATCCATGTCTATTATTTTAGATAAAGGCTCAGCCTTTACTTCTATCTTCTGGTAGACTATTCAGGAGAATTTGGGTACTCAGTTTGACCTTCGCACGACTTTTCACTCCCAGAATAATGGTCAGTTGAAGTGTAGTATTCAAGTTGGGGAGGATAAGCTCCCCGTGTGTGTTATGAACTTTGGGAATTGCTGGGAGTAGCTTTTGGCTTCGGCAGAGTTTGCTTAAAATAATAACTACCATTCGAGTATTAAGATGGCCCCTTTTAAGGTATTGTATGGTAGGTGTTATGTCACGACCCAAGCTAAGGCCCTGGCCATGATGGGAATCCCAGACCCATGATGGTCAAGGAAGACCCCTTAGTATTGTCTCATAACATGGTGAAAATCAAATCAAGTTGTGGAAAGATAAAGTCAGTCAAAAGGATTCAATTACATAAGCAATGATCCCAAACTTTGAAATTATAACATCAAAACTCTTAACCAATTCTATCTATGATAAGGCCCCGATAGTACTGTAGAATGAAAGTAAATACCAAACATCTAAAACAACCTTTCTTCCAAAAAATGGAGAGCTTACCAACTCTGACAATGTTTGAACTAATCCTCATGTTGCACTGGACCGTGAGAATATGCCTCTGAACCTACAAAATAAGACGATGCAGCCGCCCGAGAACGGTCTATATGTGGAATGTATTGGCATGTAGAACGGACAAAGAAAATAATACTCAAATAATACTGATAGCAATATCTTTGGATAAATACTTTATGGGGTTAGAGCCCATATATCAAGATATAAACGTAGACTCTGATTTTAAAATCTCATTTCTAAGACTATTCTGATTTCTATAATTCTGATGGTGTCCCTGATATTTCAAAAAATCCCACGGTCTATGTAGGTCCAGGTTTAACTCTTTGGCAAAGCCCTCAATCCAAGTTTTTTTCAAGGATTGGAGTTTCTAAATTCTGGTATACCCAAGCAGGAAGCAAGTATTGAATGATTATCCATATTTCAAGACGTAATCAAGCCCACGTCGACAAAATAGGGTTCCGGGCTATAAGCTCTTCAAATCATGCCTTCTCGATTAGCTATCTAACTCACTTATGCCTATATTTTAGACTCTTTAAATCATTAATCTTTCTCAAAACTGATTATGTATTCTTAATGGAAATATCTAGTTTGGTATCGTCATACCAACACTTCCAAGTCGCATGAGCCATCTCATACATTCTGATTAATCTCTATCATGCAATAAATTATTGACCACCATAAAGTATATCAAAGATCAAATTAATATTAGTATAATAGTTAGGCAAATACGTTTCTCATTCAAGATTTCCTTAAAACTTTAAGAGAAACTCATATCTTTTAATGTATTAAAATAAACACCATCGGAACAAGAGCAATTTTTACACGAGTAATACTCTTAGAAACCGTTTGCATAAGCAATGAATAACCAGGTAAAGGAAACATTCAGAACTCTACTCTTTTCATTAATCATAATATGATCCACATACTTAGTAAAAGTTCCCATAGACTTAAGATTTGTTATACATACCTTTTGCTGCAAGAATTTATTGAATGATTACCCCTAGAGTCTTAGAGCCTTGAACCCTAGTTAATTCTTCTTCTTTGTGATTTGCAGAATTTAGAATGATATTAGAATAATTAGAAGTCATTTTTAGTGACTTAGAATGTTTTGGGGTGAATGGGGAAGGTTTTAGTAGTGTAAAAAGACTCAAACACCCCTAAAACATATCAAAATGACATCCGATTGACAAAATAAAGGGGTGTGGTGCATAATTGGAAGCATGGCCCACCCCTCATGGCACAACCCCAAATATGGAGAACCCCCCTCACAGAACTAGGCTATGATGTGGGTAAGGCCCCCTGTAGAGGTCCAAGTGACACGGGGTTAGCACATGGGGTCTCCCTTGCGACGCACGACCCTTTTTCATTCCTAAAATCATCCCCAACGCCTTTGTTGGGGCATTAAATTATCCCCTTCTTGGTATCATTCATCCCCGAATGATGACTTGGTACATGTTTAGCTAGATCCAAGGAAACATATTATACAATAAGAATAATATTAAGATTAATACCTTCCATGACTTCGTTCGAAGATTTGAATAACGAGGGATATCACGTACGCATATCGTCTTCCAATTCCTAAGTTGTTTCCTCAACCTTCTAATTTCTCCACAGTACTTTTACCGAAGTTATATCCTTACTTTTAAAATTCCAAACTTGTCTATCCAAAATGTCTACATGAACTCTAAATAGATTGTGGCACCAAATCTTGCGCACAAATACCACAGTCATCAATTCTAGATTATGAGTGGGGTAATTCTTCTCATGAACCTTAAGTTTCCTAGACGCATAAGCTACTACCTTACCATATTGCATAAGTACACAACCAATTCCTTCCCGAGATGTATCACAATAGACCATGAATCCCTCAATTCCCTCAGGAAGCATCAAAATAGGAGTCGTAGTCAATCAATTCTTTAGCCTCTCAAAGTTTCTCTCACAACATCAGACCATAGGAACTTTGCCTTCTTCTGAGTTAGTCTAGTTAGTGGAGCAGCTATGGACAAAAAAATTTCCACAAATCTCCTAAGTAACCTTCCAAACCCAAGAAGCTCTGATTGTCGATTGGATTCATTGGTCTAGGCTATTTCTTCACCTCTTCAATCTTTTATGGATCAAACTTAATCCCTTCACTCGAAATAATGTGTCTAATAAAAGGCTCAGCACTAAGACAGAATTTACACTTGGAAAATTTAGCATACAACTTTTGGTCGTTAAGGTTCTGAAGTATGACTCAAAAGTGATTGGAATGGTCCTCCTCACTTTTAGTGTGTACTAAAATATCATCAATGAAAACCAAGACAAATAAATCCAAAAAATGTTTAAACACCCTGTTCATAAGGTCCATGAAAGTTGTAGGTGCATTAGTCAAATCAAAGGACATAACCAAATATTCATAACGACCATATTGGGTTTGGAATAAATTTTTGGTAATGTCAGCTTCGCTAACCTTTAATTGATGGTAACCTAAACAAATGTCTATTTTAAAGAAATATCTAGAACCCTAGAGTTAGTCGAAGAGATCATCAATTCTAGGAAGAGGGTACTTATTCTTTAATATGACCTTATTTAATAGATGGTAATATATACACATACAAATGAACCATTCTTTTTTTTGCACAAAGAGTATGAAAACACCCCAGGGAGAAACACTAGGATGGATAAAACCCTTATCAAGGAGGTCTTTCAACTACTTTTTCAATTCTTTTAGCTTCACAGGTGCCATTCAATATGGATGAATCAAAATGGTATGAGTGTCGGGTAATAGATCAATCCAAAAGTCTATCTCCATATTTGGGGGAATACCATAAATATCATTAGGAAAGACTTTGGGAAACTCATTAACCACATGTAACGACTGAAATGAGGAACTCTTGATACTAGAATCTTTGACTCAGACTAGATGGTACAAGAAACCTTTAGATATAAATTTATGAGACTTAGATAATATATGAACCACTTCTTTGGTTCCAAGGAATCCCCTTCCCACTATGACTAGTTCATTAGGAAACTGAAAGGTGACCTTTCTGGTTCTACAATCTAGGGTAGTATAACAAAAGTGGATCCAAGCCATTCCTAGAATTGCATCAATGTCTACCATGTCAAGATCTATTAGGTATACCATAATATCTCGATGGAAAATAGAAACTACACAACTTCTATAGATTCTCCTACAAATTATAGAATCACAACAAAGGAAGAAACTAAAAAGGGTTTGAAGGTACTTTTGGTACCAAAACAAAAACTAACCACCACATAAAGGGTTACATAAGACAGAGTGGATCCATGGTCAAGTAGCACATAAGTATCATGGGAGAAAATTTGTAACATACTTGTAACCATATCTGGTGAGGCCTCTAAAACCTGGCGAGTAGATAAGGCATATAAGTGGTTACGACCCCTGCATGTACCAAAAGTAACACCCTTATCTAGAGGGGATGAGGAAGTAGCTTGGGCCATAGTTACCTAAAGTTTCCTTTTATTGAGGGACAATCTTTTTAGATGTGGAAGATCTAACCACAACTATAGCAGATGTGATTCCCATACTGATATTTCACTGGGTGAAATTTCCTACAAGTGTTGTAATGAGGATATGACCTAATGGGTTGAGTTACACTTCCCTGATACTGAGTGACCTAAATACATGGCCCATTTATATGTTGAAATCACTAATCATTTGTAGATTTAGGGGTAATAACACTAGCCGATGACTGGAAATTACCCTTAGCTTTATTCTTGAACCATTTCTTGCCCCATTTGCCACCAAGTTGTTGACTGGCATTCTGATCCACTGGCCTAGAGCTCTTGGTATGTCTCTTATCTACCTCTGTCTATCTCTTTTTCTACTCTTCTACTTATTGCATATACACTATCAATATGGATATGTCCATGTTGTTGTTCAATATCTCCCCCTAATATTCCAACACCAAATCATTACAAAGACCAAATGCAAACTTCCTTATACAAAACCTAATGTTAGACACCAACTCTGGATCATAAAGAGATAGTTGAGTGAACTTTAGAGCATATTCTTTGACACTTATCTTACCCTATTTTAGATTCACAAACTCTTTAGTCTTAGCTTCCCTTCACTCCCAAGGAAAGAATTGGTTAAGAAAAGCATCAGAGAACTCCTTCCACACAGAAATTTCAACATTCTCACCTCTTAACTTTTCCCACTCATCATACCACTGGTAAGCCGCCCCTTTGAATTGATAGGCTATAAAATCCACCCCTTCCATGTCACTAGCATGCATAAATCTAAATATCATTTCTATCTCATCTACAAACTCTTAAAAATCTTCTTCAACCTTGAAGACCATAAGAGTCGGTGGGTTTAGCCTCATGAATTGGCCAACCCGAGTAAATTCAGATGAACAGAAAATAGAACCAATATTACTAAACTGAAGGGACTATGATGATGCAATCTGAGCAAGTATGTGAATGGATTATCGGAACTCAACATTAGAAATCTTATATTGAGGGGTCTGAGTACAAGTGGCATCAGTCCTAGGGTTTGAAGGGACTAATCAAGAATGATAAAAACCTATTAGGAGCAGGTGAGGGCCTCATTACGGGTCCTTATTTTGTGAGTGGGGAGAACTTTGCTAGCACTAGTCCCATAAGGTACAAAGGTTCCAGTTGATGACCTTTGACCCTTTGACCTTTTTAAAGGCACGATCTAAAATGCAAAAAAATTTAGGAGTTGGGGAAATTCAATTGAAACTAGACCCTTAGCACAAACTAGAACATGATGAAAGGGAAATATTCCTAAATGTATCATGGACTTCCCCTTATAAGTGTGGCATGCTACACACCCATAAAGGGACTCTTCTCAATATGGGTTCATAAATACCCTAGGACCATAAACCGTGCTCTGATACCAAGCTTGTCACAACTCAAGATGAGGCCCTAGCCGCAATGATCATCCCAGATACATAAAGACCAGGGAAGACTCCTTAGCATTATCTCATAACATGGTAAAAATCAAAGTACGCTACATAAAGATACATTCAATCAAAAGGATTCAACTACATAAGCAATAACCCCAAAATCTAAAATTATTACATCAAAAATCTTAACCAATCCTGTCTATAAAGCCTCTAACATAATGAAATTTGTTTAAGCCTGGAAAAGGCCCCCACAATTCCACAGAATGAAAGTAAATACCAAAGATATAAAATAATCCGCCTTCTAAAATATAGAGTGCTCACCAAATTTGATGATTTTAAAACAAATCCTAATGTTGCACTGGACCGAGAGAATGTACCTTCGAACCTACATCATAAGATGATGATTCGCTCAGGGACAGTTAATACGTGGAATGTATTGGTATATAGAACGGCCAAAGAAAATAACACTGAAATAATACTAATTGGAAAAAATTTAGATAAATACATTATGGGGTTATAGCCAACATATCAACATTTAAACATAGACTCTGATTTAAAAATATGATTGATAAGACACTATTTTAATTTTTGAGATGCTATTCTGATTTCTATATTTTTTAAGCTAGATGGCCTCTTCAATATTTCTGAAAATCTTACATGCTATATGGTTTCATCTTTAACTCGTCGGTCAAGCCCCTAATCATAGTTTTGTGAAAAGATAGAAGTTTTAAAATTTTGGTACACCCAAAAATGAAACAAGTATTCAATAATGATCCATATTTCAAGATGTAATTATTCCCTCATTAGCAAAACACGATTTCGGTATATAAACTTAAAAACTCATGCCTTCTTGGTTAGCCATTAACTCTCTTTAAGCTAATATTTTAGCCTCTTTAAATCATTAATCTTTCTCAAAACTAATTATGTTTTCTTAATGGCAATTTCTGATTTGGTATCATCATACCAAGACTTGTTAGTCACATGAGACATCTCATACTTTCTGCTTATTCTCTTATATGTAATAAATTATTGACCATCATAAAGTAATTCAAGGGTCAAATAGTGATTCTCTTTAAATCAGCATAATAGTTAGGTAAAGATATTTCTCATTCAAGATTTGCTTAAAATTTTAAGGGAAACTTATCTCTTTCAATGTATTCAAATAAACACTATGGAGACAAGAGAAACTTTAACAAGAGTAATACTCTTCAAAACTGTTTGTATAATTAATGAATAATCAGGTAAAGGAAACATTCAAAACTTCATTCTCTTTATTAATCACAATATGATCCACATACTAAGAAAAAGTTCATAATTTATGGCATAAATGAGAATTTGAAAACTTGTTCTTGAAGTTAGATTAAATCCCAAAATTTATATTTTAATAAGAGTTTATAAGAATATAAATTAAAAATCCACAGATTTAAGGTGTTGTACATACCTTTTCAGCAAGAATTTGGTGAAAGATCTACCCCTAGAACTTTAGAGCCTTGAACCCTAGTTCATTCTTCTTATTTGTGAGTTGGGGAAAGTTAGAATGCACTTATAATTATTAGAAGTCATTTTTACTGACTTAGGATTGTTTAAGGGTGAATAAGAAACATTTTAATAGTGTAAAAAGGCTCAAACACCTCTAAAATATATCAAAATAATGTCTTATTGATTAAAAAGAGGGTGTGGCACATGCCTTTAAGCATGGCCCACATCTTATGGCATGACCCCAGATGTTTGATAGATCCTTCATATCATAGGACCACCACGTCCTAAGCCAGTATCCCCCTACAGTGGTTCAGACAATGTAAGGCTGGCGCACGAGTCCCCCTAGTGACGCATGGTCCTTTTGTATGCCTAAAATTATCCCCAATGCCTTTGAACTCATCCCAAAGTGATTTTTACTCATTCTAAGGGTCATGTAGGCTCTTTATTAGCTCTATTTAAGTGTCTAAATACTAGGGGCATTAGATATTGTCGATCTCCTATTGGTTAGTTTGGGACTTTATAGGTTAGGCCCCTTGGTACCGACTTACTTTGTGAGTTTTTGGATAGGGTTTGGATGATTAAATATAGGCTTCAAATATCCCAGAACTAGCAAAAGAGTTTGTCTTTGTGCCTTGAATTTTGGTGTTGGTGATCAAGTTTTCCTTCATGTGTCACCAAGAAGAGGGTGATAAGGTTTGGAAAGAGGGGAAAGCTTAGCCTTAGGTATATTGGGTAATTTGAGATTCTCTGGACATTTAGAGAGGTTTCTTATAAGCCTCTGAACTTTTTTGTTGTTCATCTAATTTTTTATGTATCTATGCTTCGACGTTTATTTTAGGTGAGTCTCACATGCTTTAGTGCGGCTCGATTCAGTTGGATGAGAGGTTGAACTTTGTTGAGGAGTCAATCTTTATTTTATACAAGGATGTTAGATGGTTGCGTTCTACAGATATTCATGTGGTTAAGGTTAAGTGAAGACACTGTCTTATTGAGGAGGCTACTTGGGTGATCGAGTCCGACGTGCGTAGTAGTTACCCTTTGCTTTTTATTGATTCAGGCATTTCCTTGCCTTTTAGTTAGAGGACGAACTAGAGTTTTAGTGTTGGATGTTGTAATAACCTGATTTGTCAATTTATATTTTTATGTGTTTTAACCATTTTGTTCTTCCCAGTAGTTTCTACATGTTGATTTTGGGGGTTTGAGATGGTTGGCATGATTTCTAATGTGATCAAAAATGATTTGTGTGAGTTTGTGATTTTTAGAGGCTTGAGAAGCCATATAGTTGACCAGGGTCAATAATTATTGTTTTGATATCAAATGGCAACATGCATTGCACCAATAAATCAGAAATGTCGATTTTGGATTAGTAGCGTTGATTTGGTTTTAAGATCTTTATATTTCATTTCGAATCTTTATTTTAAAAATAGTGAAAAGGGGTTCCCAAGGATCAATTTGGTGAAAATAATTTTTCTTTTAAAAAAATTGACATTTCCATTGAGTCCAAAACATTGAAAATAGCATAATAGGATTATTTATTTATGTTCACGAGATTTTGAATGAATCTCGAGGGTCTGATCGGAGACATAACATGTTGGATAAGTTGCTAGTGCTGAGTCTTACCTGGTACATGCACTTAATCTTCCATGTGGTCGCTAAAGATTGAGAAGCTAAAGTGGCCAATGGGCATTTAACTGGACAGCCAACGTGTTCCTCCTGTCGCTAAAGCGATTTCTTTACCGCTTAAGAGGAGTTCATTTAAGAGACAATGGGATGCTTAAGCAAAGGTCTACCATGTCTATATTGTACACTTTAGCAATGTCTCAGTTGCTTAAGTAGTGATCGCTTAAGCGGCCATCGCTTAAACAGTATATAAGTCTAATTTTCATGTTTTTTCTCTATTTTTGGACTTCAAGCTTTAGGTTTTGGGTGATTTCTTAGGGTTTTATCACCATTCTTGCTTGGGTAAGATCCTAAATCATATTTTTATTAATTTCCATTTATTAAATCTTCGAAAACACCTTTAAAATCATAATTTCAAAATGAAATTTAGAGGGGTTTACTAGTAAGGCTTAGAAAGGATTATTTTTTTTATATGGAACATATTTGAAACCCATTTTTGTGTAATTTTTCACCTATAGATTCCTATAATCTTGGAGAATTAGTTTTTAAACAAAATTTTGGTTTTACCCCCTTTGTTTTGAACTCATTTTTCAAAAAAGTTATGAACCCGGTCCAAATATAAGTAATATAGGTGTTAGTTTTCTTTTAATGAGTAGATGCTATATTTGAATGTTGCAGTTGAGTTTAAGGTCGTTCGTAAAGGGATGGCTCCATATTAAAGTACTTTAGGATGGGATTTCATTATTTTTTAGGTAGGTTATGGCTTAAGCTCTTTCAAATTGAGTTGAATAGTTAATACATAAGTAAAGCATGTTATGGGTTGAGAAAAATAACTATGGAGTTTTGTATTTCAAAATTATTAACTGTTTGTGCCCTTGTGGGGGCTTATATACTGTTGTTTTTGACTTATGATATCTAATATCATGTGTTGCCTATATGGGGTCTTTATTTGACATCATTGGCCTTATCTGTGCATTTAAATATCTTTATTCTAGATATAATGCCCGTACGGGGGCTTGTGTAAAACCTCACAAAATTCCCTCATAGTTTGAGCCTTAGAGCATGTTGAGTGAAGTGTCATTTCGGCCTTAAAAGTTTGAGAGGTTTCTTCCCAAGAGTGAAATATTTTGAACCATGTATAATTTCCCTAATATCGATTTTTTTTCATGTAGAGCATTGAGTTAGCTTTCCAACGATACCAATTTCGTCAAAATCCGACATCGAAAGAAGAAGTTATGGTCGTTTTACCAAACGTTATTGGAATCACCCAGGTCTAACGGACGATTCGATGGACCGTCAATTCTGTGATAGACCGTCAATCATCCCATTGAAACCAAGGATGTGACCCTTTTCTAACCATCGTGCGATGGTAAAAATGATGGACCGCCAACTTTTTGACTGATCATCACTTTGACCGTCAGTCTGAGGTATGTGGCCTCATCCTGGCCATCGTGCGACGACCAAAATGGCGGACCACCAAACTTTTGACAGGCCATCGCTGAGACCATCGTATCGAGGCAGTATGTCCCTTCTTCTGGGCGATGGACGATCCGACGGACCGTCGAACTTTTGACAGACCATCAATTTGACCGTCATAGCCCCCGTTCAGTATTTTTAACCCATTTTTGAAGGGATATTTCGGTCTCTTCCCTTCTTTTAAATAATCCTATATATTCTATGTGAAACAGCTGCCTCATTTTACCATTTCCAACACTAATAAGCTAGGGTTTTCTCCTCCAAATCAAATCAAAACAAAATTCTTCTCTAAGGAATCTAAGAACTCACCATGGATTCTTCAAATTGAGATGAGATTCAAGTTTCCTAAGTCAAGTGTGGCAAGAACCCTCTCTTTTAAGGATAAGAAGAAGAGTTTAGAGAAAGTTTGTTCATCCAATGTCATAATCTAATGTATGTGGGGTTTTGAACAAGGATAACCCGTGACCAAAGGCTTATTTACATCATGATTTTGCTGAATTCTATGAGGTTTTACATGAATTTGAATTGGGGATTTTCACCCATTATTATTGAATCCATTATCTTGATATTTCCCATGAATTAAGAGTCAAATGGCATGATTTTTGCATGTTTTATTGAGAATTTATACCTGGGTATAAACCCCATGATTTTACTTCTTGAAAAGCTAATATTTGCAATGTTTGAGATATTGAAGCATATGACTATATTGAGATTTTGAGATAAATTGCTGAAATTCCCAGATTTCCACATGATTTATGAATCTATATGCTATATATTATGCTTTTGATGAGCTTTAACTTGAGATTGAACTATAGGTTAGTAAGCCCTATTTAGGACTTGTGAATTTGTGAACTTTTGTTCTATAAGCACCCATGATTTGAGTATTTTGAGAAGATTGAGAAGTGAATTGACCTAATGGTCTGAGAGCTTTGAAATCCACTTCACCATATTATATTATTTATTTGATTATTGGGTTCGTTGTGAACCATGAGATTATTCTAAAAGTAGATTTTTATGAGATGAGTGCAGATACTCTAAAGGGAGTAGTATTTAGCACCGAGCGGGTAAGTTACTATGGTTTCTTACACCAAAACTATGTTCCACCGTAGGTTGGGCCTGAGGCTGAGTTTATGATTATTGGGCCTAAGATCGAGTTAATATTGGGCCCGAGGCTGAGTTTCATTTAGTGATCACTAGACCCAGGTTCTACTTCTTGGCAAGAGTATGACTCTCCTCCCCAACGTGGGGTCTCTTCCTTAGGAGGACAAAATGTTGGAATCCATGGAGCTCTCATGGTTTATGTAGGTTAAGATAACCCCCCTTGCCTTTCAAACTTGAGATCAGCTACTTCCTCAGAAACTAAAGTATTTTCCCTCCTATGAGCTATTTTCCTACTAATGAGGTTATAAAATGGTTTCCTAGCTAATGTATTTCCTTGATATGAATTATCTCTTCTTAAGGAAGTGTTTTTCCTTGATTTGGTATTTTCCTATGAGACCTTGAGATGAGTTATTTTCACTAAACTAGAGTATCTTTCTTTTGAGATTGAATGATTTCCCTAAATCTTGAAATGAGATTTTTTCCTAAAGTGAATGAAATGCCTTCAAGTATGTTTCAAAGTGATATGATTCCGAATTCCAAGTATTTGAGTTCAAAAAGAGTTATGAGATCTTGAGCACTAATGAAGTTTTACTCTTTTTGAGGCATATGCATGAGTTGATAGTATTGTTTAAATCCACTTTGGTCTTGAGTGTTGAGAATAGGAGAAGAATTTTGATTTTAAGGATTAAAGAATGATGACTCACGAGATTTGTGTTATGTGCCTCATCTTACATGATTTATGAGCTTTACATTTGATACTTGTTCAAGCTATGTGAGTCATCCCATATTGCATCTATGATTTGACTGAAGAAGGTTGATACGATTTTATACATGTGCATTCACCCCCATATACTCAGTACATTCCCAAGTCTTGATCCACATATACATTTATGTGCTACATTGTTTCATAATGTAGGTATAAATTATAGCATATGTACCATGTCCGATCATTTCGCAGCTTCTAGTTGGAAGGTGACGAGTTCTTTTAATTCAAGGGCTCGAGTCAGTGATATGATTGAGATGAGTGGTATTTCCTTTTTTAGTCGTATTGAGTTGGGGTGCTTGGGGGTCATGACCCAACTACCCATGGGCAGTAATAGTAGAGGCTTCATAGATAGTGGGTAGAAGTTGATGTATTGGGTTTCAATTTTGTTGAAAAAAATTGAGTTGTAACCTTGTGACTCCAGTTTTGGTATTGAGTAAATTCATATTAGAGTTATATTCCTCCTTATTCTTTTGGTTTTATGTATTTTATTCAGTTATTTATGTGTGATGCCAAGTGAAGGGTTAGCTTGGGGTCATTTATGACCCTAGGCATCGTGTAGCATCTCGAGAGGTGATTTTAGGTTGTTACAGATGGTATTAAAGCACAAGGTTCAAGTTTCCTAGGGTGTCTATGAAGTCGTGTCTAGTAGAGTCTTGTGGAACGGTATGGAGACGTCTGTATTTTTCTTCGAGAGGCTACAAGGCATTTAGGAAAGGTCTCCACTCTTTCGAGTCTTAGATCATGCTATAGAGAGATTCTCTATGTGCTTACACAGATCATCAACTTCCTCTATTCAGGCCATCTCTACCTTATTTTTAAGGTATCAGAAATTATCAAGCTTGAATCTTTACAGATAATAGTGGGATTGTAATCGAGTTTGAGGTACCCCATCAGTGTTTTTAAGTTTCGATGATTGAATTGTTTTATTCTTGATTCATAAAAGTCGGGCACTAAGCCCAAGTCAGAGGTTCTTTTAGATTCCTCCTCAGAATCCATGATGTGAAGCTATGCTTCCTTACCCATGTATTACTCTTGAGATATTATTATTCCTATGTTTGGATTTCTTTCCAGATAATGTTCTCAGATTGGCTAGTAAGAAGCTTCAGAAGTCTCTCAAAGTAGCTTGATAAGAGCCTTGTGGTGTGTCAGGAGTCCCTCGTGATGGAAGTTATTGCCTCACTCTTATGAGTCTTGCAAGTGAAATAGAATGAGATGTGTATTCTTAGATCATTGAATATTGGGTGTCAAGATTCTATCTTTTGCAATACGTAATCTTGTTATCATTGTCTTTTTGAAAAGAAAAAAATCAAGTCTAGTGAAGCCGTGTGGGGATCTTTCGATTCACTAGCACAGTTGATTTGTTATTCATCTTATTTTCTTATTCAAAACACAAAACCAAAGTCTAGTGAAGCCGTGTGAGGCCTATTTCGATTCACTAGCAACTTATTGTACATCATGTTGTTCTTGTGTTGGTTGGAACTGGGGCTTTAGAGTGGTGGTGACAAGAGAAGCAGTAAGGGCCATTTGTTGAACTTATATGTATATATGTATATCTGAATTTTGTTGCACATGTGTGGGCTATTAATGAAGTGTTGTGTCCTTGCTTGTTTATTTGTGTGAGGTAGAGATAGAGTCATTAGTTAAGGGGAAATATTATTTGTTGATATATGAAGAGAGTTGTTTATGGTAAATGTTGTGTTGGAAGGTACAGGTTATTGATGAAAGTACTTGGTACATGGGTGTTGTTGATTTAGGCATCCCTGAGATTGTAGGTTGGAGTTTAGTTGAGACTTATAGGGCTATGAGCTATGTTGGGGCTGTATAAATAAGTGGATAGTATTGATGTGTAGAAGGAGGATATGCTGATGAATTAGAAATAAGATGGGCCATGTGATTGTAATCGATTATTATCGGTTATGAAGTTCGAGTGGGCATGTGAATTTGATCTTTTATTTCATGATGTCCGAGTGAGATTAGTGCTAGACACTAAGCTTGATCGATTGGTGGTCATGAAAGTGGAGGTGATGATTTCTTATTTAATGGTACTAGTTATAAGGAAGTGATCTAATAGGCTTGAACAGTGTGTGCAAGGGCCTAAGTTTGTTTGATTCGTAATCAAGTTTGATGTTGTATGTATGATATAGAACTACGCCCATGGTGCCATGGGGCTACTTTATTCTCGAGGATTATTGCATGTTGTTTGGCTAGTAGTAATGCTGAGTTGCTAAGTGGGACTACCGAGATTATGAATGAAGGTGTTGTGCATAATTTTGATTCTTATAGTTTAGAAACTTAAGTTATAGGTGATGTAGTGGTAGGCTATGGAAGGAGTTGTATGGTCCGTCAGAGAATGGAAGATACCCGTTCTAAGCGTTAAGTAGTAAATGAAGACTGTTGGGGTTATAGACGGATGATGTGTATCTCAAGAGGTAGTTTTATGAGTTGGCATCACGCTTTGGGGAGTGATGTGATAGAGCGTGACGTGGGGAAGTTATAGATGACGGAGGACATGACCCTGGATAGGAAGATTTGGAGGAAAAGTATTAGGATAGAGGGCTAAGGGTGTGGATGCATCGTAGTTGGTAATTAGGTGGACTTTGATGTCCTCGGTTTGGCAATGTGCAATTTGTTGTGAATGTCGTACCTATGTTGTTTTATGGTGTCCTATGATTTGAATGCTTTTGTATGCTTCCTCTTTCTCCTGAGCTAGAGGTCTATTGGAAACAACCTCTCTACTTCTTTAAGGGTAGTAGTATGGACTGCATAAAATCTACCCTCCCCAGACTCCACTTATGTAGGAATATATTGGGTTTGTAGTTATTCTTGTTTTTACGCTTTGAAGTGCAGTTATTCGGGTCAAGTTCTTTTATTTATGTGTATTGTTATATCCCCGAACTAGATCAAGGTGATGATAGTCGGACCAGATTTTATGTAGTGGTTTACCGCCTTGGAGCGATGACTTAAGTCTAAGGGAGAGATGATAGGACTGATAACCAGGTCAAACCTTAAAACTCTAGTGGATGTACCAGTGAGCCGTAGAATAGCTTCGAGAGGGATTGATGCGTGACCCTAATCTCATTTTAATGCTTTCTGTTGTCCTAGTACCTGCTCATGTTTTACATTTTTTTTCCATTATCCTAATTCATGTTCATGCATATGATAGAGAATTATGTACTCTCCTAGTCCAAAAATGAGGAGTTCTGGTGCATTTGGCAATCGGGATCACATCCTATGAGTTTTGAACTCCAAATTCGGATCATGCAACTCGTGACTTAAGTACTCAAGTAATTCTCTTAGTGATTCGCGAAGCCCAAATTTGTATTATGCATGTTCTTGGGCTAAACCGCTTTGATAAGTTTGTGATATTAAAGGCCTCAAGAGTCAGTTAAGTGCCAAGTAGGTGCAATGTCCCTTCATACTCCAGGTCCTTATGTTCTAACTTTTCAGCGACCTCTTCCTTAGGTTGCGATAGAGATAATGGATAGTTGTGCCGATAGAAGAGAGTAGATGTGTCGTGTTGGGAAAGATAGTCGTATGTATAGGTTGACTCTTGAGTCTCTCTTGTCCAAGAAACTCTAGAACCCTTTTCTGAAGTTCAAAGATTCTTATGTTTATGAGTTTTCATGATTCATGTGAGTTGAAATTGATGTTCATGCTATGATTGAGTTGTGACTCATGTTTGTTTACAAGGTTATCAAGCTTTGACCCTAGTATGTGATATTCATGTGATGTCGATGATAAACCCTTTTCACATTGCTTGTTAGATGATGTGTTCATGCCAATTGAGTAAAGCAATTGTTAAATAAGCAACGCATTCTCCCCATATGTTTGATAAAATGCTTATGTGAAGTAATTAGAGCCAATACGGCATGTTGACTAGGAACCCCCCCCCCCCGCCATTTGTGTGCAAGCTCATGCATACCAAATATCTGTTAAAAAGCCTCAGTGAATGAATTGTGACACGATAGTTTGGAATTTTCCCAATTATGTGTTCTCCGGTACATGCTAAGACTCCAAATACGTGCTAAGTTCTTGATGCAATACCTTGTTGAATGGAGTGTGACCCAATAGCATTCTTCCCCTAAGTTATCGCGTGCTTATAATCCCTAAATGCTTGAAGTGACGCCTTAGTGATTGTGATGGTGAATGAATGCCCATGGTCATGAATGGTTATGTTTTACCTTTCTGTTATCGAGTCCTGGGGTTATATGTACCCGAAAAATTTAGTTGTTGTCTAGAGCCTGTGTCTATCTTCGCGATGATCTCAGTCGAGCCATGATTCTCAAAACTCTGTGAGTTATAGAACTCAGGACTCTCAGAAAGTTACAGAACTTGAGTAATCTCGGTATTGTTAGCACTCTAGCCTCGATTGTATACTTTGCTCAGATCTAGTAGTAGACATGTGTTCAATGTAAACCTCTGTAGTATTCGAGTACTCTTTTCTGAGTTCAGTAATATTTTGTCAGATAGCAGAACCAAGCTAATTCGGCTATTCATATGAGTCGACTTAATTAATCAGCTTCAGTACCATCAGTTCTCGAGGTCACTCGTTGGAGAGGACTGACCTCAACCTCTGTACTCATTTATCTATATTGAGAGGTCCAGTTATTCAGTATCAGTGTTATCGGACCCCGAGATCATCCTCCAGATAGGCTTGATCTCAGATTCAGTTTAGTATCCTTATTATTCCAAGATCACCATCTAGATAGACTTGATCCCAGTAGCATATTCAATTGAGTATTCTTGTTACCAGCTCCAGGAGTCACCCATTAGTTAGGCTTGATCTCAATTTCGGGTTCAGTTGATTATCTTCTTTGGAAAATTCAGAGATTTCCCCACTAAGTAGGTCTGGTCTCAAACATAATCATTTTTCATCATTGATAGTAGGTTCAGGGATCATCTGTTAGGGAGGTTTGATCCCAGATTTTAGTCAGTCAAAAATCGCAAGCGCTGAATACATAATGAGATAACTCTACATTATAAGACTAAGGCAAGTTAGCCCAAATTCAGATCAAGGTAACACCCTCCCGTCATTCAGTTTCTCTCTAATCTGAGATTCAGTATATAGTTGTTCCTATCGTAAATAAATGCATTCTTCGAGTGTGCCGGGTTTGAAAAGGTATAGATTTAGTGTGACAAGTATTTCAGCTGTGCGCCCTCAGTTCTCTTTGTTTTTCCTAGCCTGACTATCGACATTTGAGGACGAATGTTCCCAAGGGGGAGATATTGTAAAACCCCGCAAAACTCCCTCATAGTTTGAGCCTTAGATCATGTTGAGTGAAGTGTCATTCTGGCCTAAAAAGTTTGAGAAGTGTCTTCCCAAGTGTGAAATATTTTGAACCATGTGGAATTTCCCTAATATCTACTTTTTGTCATGTAGTGCATTAAGTTAGCTTTCCAAGATACCAATTTCGTCAAAATCCGACATCGAACGAGGAAGTTATGGCCGTTTTACGTTGTCGGAATTGCCCAGGTTTGATGGACGATTCGACGGACCGTCAAGTCTGCGACGAACCATCAATCATCCCATCGAAACTAAGGCAGTGACCCTTTTTTCTGGCCATCATGCGACGGCCAAAATGATAGACCGCCAACTTTTCAACGGACCATCACTTTAACTATTGCTCTAAAGCATATGGCCTCATCCAGGCCATCGTGTGACAGCCAAAATGGCGGACCGCAAAAATTTTGATGGATTATTGTTGAGACCATCACAGCGAGGCAGTATGTCCCTTCTTCTGGCTAGCTTGCGATGGATGATCCGACGGACCATTGATTCGACAATCGCAGCCCCCGTTCAGTATTTTTAACCCATTTTTGAAGGGATATTTCGATCTTTTCCCCTCTATTAAACCCTCCTATATATTCTATACGAAGTAACTGCCTCATTTTCCCATCTCTAACACTAATGAGCTAGAGTTTTTCCTCCAAATTAAATCAAAACAAAATTCTTCTCCAAGGAATCTAAGAACTCAGCATGGATTCTTCAAATTGAGTTGAGATTCAAGTTCCCTAAGTCAAATGTGGAAAGAACCCTCTCTTTCAAGGATAAGAAGAAGAGTTTAGAGAAAGCTTGTTTATCCAATGTAATAATCTAAGGTATGTGGGTTTTGAACAAGGTTAACCCTTTCACCCTTGTGCCCAAAGGCTTATTTACATCATGATTTTTCTGAAATCGATGAGGTTTTACATGAATTTGAATTGGGGGTTTTCACCCATTATTATTGAATGCATTATCTTGATATTTCCCATGAATTAAGAGTCAAATGGCATGATTTCTGCATGTTTTATTGAGAATTTACAGCTGGGTATAAACCCCATGATTTTACTTCTTGAAAAGCTAATATTTGCAATGTTTGAGATATTGAAGCATATGACTATAGTGAGATTTTGAGATAAATTGCTGAAATTCCCAGATTTCCACATGATTTATGAATCTATATGCTATATATTATGCTTTTGATAAGCTTTAACTTGAGATTGAACTATGGGTTATTAAGCCCTATTTCGTACTTGTGAATTTGTGAACTCTTGTACTATAAGCACCTATGATTTGAGTATTTTGAGATGATTGAGAAATGAATTGACCTAATGGTCCAAGTGCTTTGAAATCCACTTCACTGTATGAGATTATTGATTTGATTATTGGGTTCATGGTGAACCATAAGATCATTCTAAAAGTAGATTTTTATGAGATGAGCACAGATAATCTAAAGGGAGTAGTAGTATTTAGCACCGAGCGGGTAAGTTACTATGGTTTCTTACACCAAAACTATGTGCCACCGTAGGTTGGGCCTGAGGCCGAGTTTATGATTATTAGGATTAAGGCCGAGGTTATATTGGGCCCGAGGCTGAGTTTCGTTTAGTGATCACTTGCCCAGGTTATACTCCCTGGCAAGAGTATGATGCTTCTCCCCAACGTGGGGTCTCTTCCTTAGGAGGACAAAATGTTGGACTCCATGTAGCTCGCATGGTTTATGTCGGTTACGAGAACCTCCCTTGCCTTTCAAACTTGAGATCAGCTACTTCCTCGAAAACTAAAGTATTTTCCCTCCTATGATCTATTTTCCTACTAATGAGGTTGTAAAATGGTTTCCTAGCTAATGTATTCCCTTGATATGAATTGTCTCTTCAAAAGAAAGTATTTTCCCTTGATTTGGTATTTTACCATGAAACCTTGAGATGAGTTAATTTCACTAAACTAGAGTATCTTCCTTTTGAGATTGAATGATTTCCCTAAAGCTTGAAATGAGATATTTTCCTAAAGTGAATGAAATGCCTTCACGTATGTTTCAAAGTGATATGATTCCGAATTCCAAGTATTTGAGTTCAAAAAGAGTTATGAGATCTTGAGCACAAATGAAGTTTTACTCTCCTTGAGGCATATGCATGAGTTGATAGTATTGTTTAAATCCACTTTGGTCTTGAGTATTGAGAATAGGAGAAGAATTTTGATTTTAAGGATTAAAGAATGATGACTCACGAGATTTGTGTTATGTGCCTCATCTTACATGATTTATGAGCTTTACATTTGATACTTGCTCAAGCTATGTGAGTCATCCCATATTGCATCTATGATTTGACTGAAGAAGGTTGATACTATTTTATACATATGCATTCACCCCCATATACTGAGTACATTCCCAAGTCTTGATCCACATATACGTCTATGTGCTACATTGCCTCATAATGTAGGTACAAATTATAGCATATGTTCCATGTCCGATTAGTTTGCTTCTTCCAGTTGGCAGGTGACGAGTCCTTTTGATTAAAGGGCTCGAGTCAGTGATACGGTTGAGACGAGTGGTATTTCCTTTTTTAGTCGTATTGAGTCGGGGTGCTTGGGAGTCATGACCCAACTACCCATGGTTAGTACTAGTAGAGGCTTCATAGATGTGGGTAGAAGTTAATGTATTGGGTTTTGATTTTGTTGTAAAAAGTTGAGTTGTAACCTTATGACTCCAATTTTGGTATTGAGAAAATTCATATTAGAGTTATATTCCACCTTATTTTTTCGGTTTTATGCATTTTATTCAGTTATTTATGTGTGATGCCAAGTGAAGGGTTAGCTTGGGGTCACTTATGACCCTAGGCACCGTGTAGCGTCCCGAGGAATGATTTTGGGTCGTTACAGTTTGATTTAATAACATAGACATTATTTGAGCATTGATTATCTTATCATGATAGAAATACTCGATTAAGGGGTTGATATGATATAAATGATGTCTTACATGAATATTTATTCTAATGGTGCCTAAATAGAGTTGACATTCATGAATTAGGGAAATATTGAGTTGATTTCTGGCCTCACTTATTTATATACGTGTTGGATGGAACGGATATCAGCATACTGAGTTGATTGTGAGCATTGCATAATGATATACTGGTACCATTGAGAACCATTGTTTTTGAAAGAAAATGAGACATTTTTATGAAAATCCTCTCTATGACCACGAGCTAGAGAGAAGAGTTAAGATTGAGATATGAGATATAGTTTATAGATTGAGAAACCCCCATCACTCATCCCCATCCCCCTCCATGGGTCCTACCTGGGAGCTGCGAGCTCAGTAGGCATATATAGAAAGTCATGAGATAACTTTCATCATTCATCCCTTTCAGACTGCATTGTTGTCATGACCCAAAATCCCAAGGATCATGATTGTACTTGTCGCGGAAATCCTTGACAAGTAATCCTATCACCCAAACCAATACACAAAGGGGGAAGGTCAATAATAACCACATGGTAAGGCTTCTAGAATGAAGCCGAACCATACAAGTATAATAAATGCGGAAAGTTACTTAACAATGCAGTTGTAACTCCCAAATTCTGGTGTCAACGGTGTAAGAACTTCTAATATAATCCATGAGTTGAATACATAGAAAAATAACCACAAAAAATCAATCTCAGTCTGCAAATACTAATAAAGATGTAACTAATACATAAAGATAGGGGCGAACTCCGAACGTAGGAAGGTCCAAACTACTACCTTGAATAATCTGAAGGCGCCCGAAATCAAAAAAAATTAGGCACACTCGAGCTAGGACCTGCACCAAAAGAGAGCAGTAGGCGTGAGTACGGTCCACTTGTACTTAAAAGGTATCATAGGCCGACCGAGCAAAGTAGGAAATAAAGTATACAAAATATACACTAAGCGCACGTCACCTGTAATCAGACAACGTCCCACAATAGTAGCCCACACCACTTGCACTAACAGTTCTAATATATCACACATACAACAACAACACAGCAAGTAGAACACAAGTGTACATTATATCACATGCAAGTAAAAATAGAGAAGAACATGTATATACAAGATGGTCAAGTATAAATAACAGGATATCAAGCAAGTAGACATATAACAAGTCATTATGAAAATTCAATCACAACATCGACATAATAAAGAGAGTGTAATGTATAAGATGAGGATGTTGATGATGATGAATATGATGCACGAGGTTGTCGCACAATCTCCGTATACACCTACGGAGGTAAGACTTCCCGATGTGGGACCCATAGAGGGTTTGATAACCCATATACCACCCTGTACACACCTACGAAAGTAAGACTTCCTGATGCAGGACCCATGGGGGGTTCGTTAACACATGTACCACCAATATTCATAACTATTCTCGGCATAATCCTTTGGAAAAGGTTTATAACATTCAATATTCGATATCAATATCTAGTATTTCCAGTATTCCCAGTGTTTTCAGTATTTTCAGTGCTTTTAATATTTTCAGTGTTTTCAGAGCACATACATAACATCAGACACAAATCAAGTACACATACATCACAACAAGAATATATAAAGCAATATAACAAACAAGTGAAATGATGAGTGTGATGACATGAGGAGGAGGATGCAATGTTCACAACCAATCACAATAAGTATTTCCACAACCAATCCACATGACGTATTTCCATAACCAATCCATAATGTTATATTTTTACAACCACGTGAGCCAATATCCACTCATTATTTCCACTATCCCTGAATTTTCACATGATTTATATGCCCACAAAGTACAAATATATCACAATACACCAAAGGTTACCAAAATAAGCATTTCTAATATCACAATACAATTATTCACATGTATTCCAGGCTATCAACATCACATGAGACCCAGCACGATCACACATCTCACGTAATATCCCAAATTCAATAATTACAACATATATAAGCCCCCACAGGGGTACAATATATAGATAATCATTTTTCATGATTATTTCCCACCCTTAACATGCATTTTGTTATACAAATTAACTACCCAACCCAGTCTAAAAAGTTAAGTCATAACCTATCTCGAATGCCGAAACCAATCTGTTATACTTCGAACCTATGACGTTACTTTCCATGAATGATCCTAAAATCAACTAAATTAAAAAATACAAAATCTATGCATCAAAACAAAGCTAACGATACCCATATTGACTACTTTTGGTTCGGGGTCAAAATGGACCCCCAAAATGAGTTTTATAAAAATAAGCGCAAAATTATAACATTAATTCAAAAACGTGTTTCCCATATTTTTTAGGAATCTACAGATGAAATACAAGTCAATTCGAGTCAAAAATAAATTTCAAATTGAAGAAAAATAATTTTTGTGCTTTACCAGGTAAAATCCTTGAAATCCGTGTTAAAATCAAAAATCAAAGTTGTTTTCAAGGTTAAATTGATGAAAAACTAGTAATTATAAGATTAAAACATTATTCAAGTGACAATGGGTGAAATTGGGTTTTAAAATTAAGCCCTAAGATTTTAGGAATTTTGAGAAATTAATCAAGAATTAGAGTAGAAAAGGCTGAAATCTCACCTTAAATCTTTAAGAGAATCAAGAAACAGATGTTAATCTAGCTTTCCACGCTCCCACAATCTTCACTTTTAAGATCTCACATTATTTTAGTGTTTAACTCTCAAGAGGCAAGGTGAAAGAACGAGAAAAATAGGCCAAAAATATTGGGTTCAAAATCGAAAGGGCGTCATGCGGAAGCTTAAAGTTTGCAAACCATAAATACGATAATTCAGACAAAAAGAAAAACATACTAAAACATGATTATTATATAGTTTGTCCAATTGGCCTTTATATGAAAAATCTAATATAAAAGAAAACATAAAAACTATTAGAGAGAAAATCTCCCCCTAAACAAGACTCTTTAAAGACTACATTGTGGATGTTACTGTGTTATGGTATGAGAAGGGGAGTCTTCAATTTATAGAGTTCCAAAATCTTTCCTCCAAGAAAGAGATTTGCCAAATATGGAAGAGATTTATATTTTCCTCTTAGAAAAAGTAAAGGTAAATTAAGATATTACTTTTATTTTTCTTTCAAGAAAAGTAGAACTTAAACTTGGTAGGAAAATCAGGGCAAACCCCCTATAAAAAAAGGGGCTATTTTATAATGCAGATTTTTCTACACTAGATTTTTCTAAGTCCATACGGACTTCGATAAGGTGTCCGAAATTCATTCGGAGTCCAATATACGCAAATAAACTATGAAACCACAATAAATTCGATGCTATGGACTCAATGGAAATATCAAAATTTAAAAAAAAAAATGTCGTTTTTACAAAGTTGACCTCAAAAAATAGAAATCATAATTTTTTAAATCGAAGATCGAAATGAGATTTAAAAGCCGTAAAATCACACCAAACATGCTACCACACAAAAATTAATATTTCAGACATGTTGGTGAAGTTGAATGTTTCATCTAATGTCGTTTTGACCAAATTTGGATCCCACATTCATATTTTTAATTTTTCAACTTTCCGACTAATCGATCGAAATGAGCTCGGGTGCATCGGGACCCGAACCAAAGATCTATCTAGTCTAAAATTGATATTTCAAAGCTTCTGGAGTAGTCTGTTCATCCATCCCTTGCATGGATCAAAATATATCCATAGAAGTTCAAAATAAAGCTCTTGAAGCCACCAAAAATCACAATATCGCACAAAAGACACCAAAATGCATCGAGAACTATGCCAATCACCCCACACCTCAAAAATACCACAATACAACTATGGGAAGGGATAAAACACTCAAATCACACAAAATCACAAATTTTACATATATCATCAAATTTTCAGGTCGTTATAATTCCATTGCATTTGCACAGGTGTCTTTCTTGATTTCTTTAGTTTTCCTCGACTTGTACTTAGTTTCAGCGTATTTTTGTGTATATTTTTATTTTTTCCATTTCTGTATATATGTATGCCTGCTTCTTTCAAGTGACGTGCTCATTGTATTATTTTACGTATCATATTTTTTGCTTTGTTCTATCGGCCTTTCATACGTACAGAGTACAAGTGGATCGCACTTGCCCCTACTGTGCCCTTTCGGTGAGCCATGATAAGTGTCATCATGACCCATTTTTTTATCATGACAAACATATCATGAAATTTATATGACTAAATTTTTGACATTTATAGCCTTAAATATGACATAACATTTGTGTGATTATAAAAGCTTTTCATTAATAGTTAAACGAAAAATGTAAAGTTAATTATTTTTAAGTTTAAAAATATATTTTTTTAAATAAATTAGAAAGTGTCACATAAACTTAAACCAAAAACCGCATTAGAGAATTGAAAAAGTTTACTTAGACTAATTTGATTATTATTGCCTTATATTTTTGTGTATAACGTTATAAAGCTTCACTTTACGTACTCGAAATTTTTAGCTATAAGTGAAATCAAAATGAAAAAGGAGGATTATAACATTTTAATGGGAGGTTTAAAAACTCATTTATAGCAAGTGAGAAGGTATTATGGACATTTTTAGCAGTCCTACTTGGAATAGTACCTGATAGATCTTCCCTTTCTTTTAATGGACATTTTTAGCAGTCTTACTAAGTACGTGTTTGGATGGGCTTATATTTTGGTCAAAATAGCTTTTAAGCTATTTTTTACTTTTTCATGTGTTTGGCAAGTTTCAAAATTGCTTAAAAAAAGATAAAATTTGCTTTTTATAAGCCAAAAACTAAAAGCTTCAATTCCTAACTTTTTTTTTGGGTTATAAGCCATTGTATTTTGACCAATTAAAAGAAATTTTTGTCTCTCAAAATTCTCCCTTATTCCAAAATTACCCTTGTGTAGTTATATTAGTACTTCTTTTGTATGAAACTTCTAATTTATGAAATATGAATTTTTATATATTATTCTCCTTCTTTAATATATTGTTTTAAATTTGGACAATTATTATTGTACAACATATGAATTTCTCTAATAAAAAAATAACTCACCAACCAAAATATATGGAGAATACTCATTGAAGATATACAACTTCATGGACGATTAGTGAATGATCCATCTATATTTCACGACGCAACATTCGTATTCGCCAATGTTTTAATAGTGATAGCCATTACTCAATCAACGAGTAATATATTTTATAACTAAGAGTCTTTTTATCAAACAAATAGTATCATTTGTGACCAACTATTTATCTATTAATGTAATTATAATGATTAGTAACGTATATATTTTGCTTAATGATTTAAACTCTTTTAATAGAAAAAAGGTTTTTTAGCGTACAAATTAATAGTCATTCATGAAATATTTTTATATATATATATTAATTTTAATTTTAATTATTTTAGAAATAAATATTAATAATAATCAACTCTATATATTGTTAACAACTTTAAGGGTATTTCAGACATTTTGACCCAAAAGAGTGCTTAAAAGCACTTGTTTACCAAATACGTGTAACGCCCCGAGACTACACCCTGGGCATCACACAGTGCTTATGACCCCGAAGGATCACAATCTGACCCATTACTGGTACCTATTGTGAGCACTGAATAATAATACTAAAAATATATGCCGAAGTTAGGCTAAAATTGCCACAAAGTTCATAAAATGAGAACAAATACTGAATACTGATAATAATACTGAAAATAATGAACATCTATCTGAAGTAATCTAGTCTGAAAGCCTCTAACTGTCTAAATGTAGAGTTGATGGGATAAGTCCCCAACTAACTCTGACTACTGAACATACTAAATCTGCTGAAATAATGAAATAAAATAATATCCTCGAGGGATGAGGACTCACTACTGAATCTGTTGCAGATATCCTGAGCTGCTAAGTATGATCAGGAACCCGTGCTTCTGAACCTATGATATGAGACATCATAGCGCAAAAAAAGAGTTTGTGTCAGTAGTTTGAATGTACTGGTATGCTAAGTGAGGTAAGGCTAATATACATGGGTTCATATGCATGAGATGATAACTAACTGAATGAACTTCATGAAGTAACTAGATGAGAGTACATGTAAAACTGTAACTGCTGAACATACTAGATATGCAATATTATGCATGTATATATACATCATGTATCTGAGATTATACTAAAACTGAATACTGAATTCAGATGGTTGAGTAACTGATAACTGATAGCCATGGTTTTGTAGAACTAACTGATTTCTTTACTGAATACTGAGACTGAAACTGAAACTGTAAGAGTGTTCACCTAACTGGCATACCCCGATTATAGACTGAGTTAGAGTCCAACTTGTGACCCCAGTTGGAAAAGTGTTAGCACCTTGCTAAGGGATACTAACAATTCTATGTCAACCCTAATTAGGTAGGAAGACTCATAAAATATATATATATATATATATGATTGTGTCAACCCTTATCTGGCAGGAGAAAGACTTACCCTACGCTGGCTACGTAGTTCTGTAGTACAGGGATTGCTACTAAGGGTCAAACTCTCTGCTGGTAGGAACTCCCCCATCCCTGGGTTTGCTCGATGCTGAATCCTACTCCCAACTGAATCGACATTGAACTTATCTTTAGATTGTACTAGGTTTGACTGAACTGACACTGATCGTGTTGACTGACTGAAATGAACTGAGTTGACTAAGTTCTATTGACTGATTGAACTGGACTGAGTTCATTGAGTTCTGTTAACAGACTGAGTACTACAGTTCTTGAACTTTACTTGGATGATTTTATAACTACTGCAAATAAGTAAACAGATAGATTTCGAGTAATAAATACCCCCAGGACTCGATAACATCAATAATAAAACATAGCAAATCTTGAAAGCATAGCAATATTCAATTGTTCACAATTCATTCACTGGAGCATTTTATCAAACACTTGGAGGTCATGAACTTGTACATGAATGAGAACGCATGATAACATGTCATGATTTCATTATTCAATTCACATGGACATTCTATCAAACACTTGGGGGAGCATAATTAATGCACATGCTAATGAACCACATAAGCATCATGACTACAACTTAAACTTGCAAATCTCAAGGGTTTTAACATGGGAATTACATCAAACAACATACATGCTATCTTATGTTCATGGAAACTATAGTTAAATCTTAAATTGAAACCCATAGAACAACACAAACATGAATACAATCCAATTTGCGCATGTAAATTATGAATATGAAAACTTATAGTTTTAAAAAGGGTTCTTGAACTCTAAAGGTGGAAGGAAACCCAATGATGAACACCTAACATACCTTGCTTGTTGATTTCATGGAAATTGTGGAGGATTTTCTTGGAACTTGGACGTGAGCTTGATGAAACTAGGGCTTGTTCTTGAGAGTATTTTGTGAGATAATGAGTAAACTTTGACCCTTTGGATCCTTAATTTCGTGTTTTAGCTGAATTGGGTGAGGGTAAAAAGACCTAAATGCCCTTGGAAACTCATAAGTCAACATACAAAAATTGCCCAGTGATGCGATACCTGATGCACCGTGTTGATGGCATCAACACGATAGTCGACGCGTCGCGTCGATGGAGACAACGTGATAGCCGATGCGATGCATCAAGATTATGTTGGCTTGCTATTTTGGTCATCCAAACGTGACCCAAATGAAGTCCAAAAATTCCGAAACTCGCCCAATATAACCTATTAACATCCTTGATCATGAATCAACTTAAAAATCGACATTCTAAGGTCAGAAAGATCGAAAATAAGATCATCCAATTACGAAGGCTAAAAATGATTTTAAGTCTTAACACTTCGCTGAAATTTTCTAAGTTAGGTACCTCTTTTGGCATGCTATATAGGACTGAAATGACTAGGACTTCACAGGGTCTTACAATACTCCCCCTTGGAAATATTCGTCCTCAAATGAGGCTGATTGAACTGAGAGGAACTGAGGAACTGTACTTGCACTGATATGCATAACTGAAGCACGACTGAATTCTGGAGACATGACACATGACTGAATTGTTTCATGAATGATATGAGAATGTTATGTAGGTGTAACTGAGCATGGAATAGAGTAAATCTAAGGAAAACTATTACCTTAGGCTGAGTCTGAGTTTGAGGAGAAGAGGTAAGGATACTTGGTTTGCATGTCCACTTCTGTTTCCCAAGTAGCTCCCTCAATGGACTGATTCTGCCAAAGAACTTTGACCAAAGGAACTTCTTTGTTCCTTAGTCTACGAATCTGACGATCAAGGATTTCGACTGGTATTTCCATATAAGAGAGACTGTTCTGAACATCTACACTCTCTATAGGGACTACAAATGATAGGTCACCCATGTATTTCTTTAGCAAGGAGACGTGAAACACTGGGTGCACTGATTCTAAGTCTGCAAGCAACTCGAGCTCATAAGCTACCTTACCGAAACGATTGAGAATCCTATAAGTACCAATATATTGGGGACTAAGCTTCCCCTTCTTGTCAAACCTCTTCACACCCATCATAAGAGAGATTTTAAAATATACAAGACCACCAATCTCAAACTCGAGATCTTTTCTTCTCATATCTGTATATAATTTCTATCGGTTTTGATCTATCATCAGTCTCTCTCTTATCAACTGCACTTTTTCTAAAGCATTAAACACCAATTCAAGCCACACTACTGCGGCCTCACCTACTGCAAATCAACCAATGGGAGATCTATATCGCCTTCCATAAAAAGCCTCAAACAGAACCATCTGAATACTGGAATGATAGCTATTATTATATGCGAACTCTATCAAAGGTAAGTCGCCATCCAAAATGCCCTTAAAGTCAACAACACATTCTCTCAACATATCTTCTAAAGTCTAAATGGTCCTTTCTGTTTGACCATCTGTCTGAAGGTGGAAGGTTGTACTGAGGTGAACTTAGGTACCAAGACCCTTTTGGAAGGCATTCCAAAAATGAGAGGTGAACTGCGTACCTCTATCTAGAATGATGGACAATGGGACACCGTGTAACTTAACTAACTCTCTGATAGAGATCCTAGCATAGTCCTCAACTGAGTAAGAGGTATGAACTGGTAAGAAATAGGTTGATTTTGTCATCCTGTCCACAATGATCCAAATTGAATCATGCTGATAACGAGTACGAGGAAAACCCATCATGAAGACCATGTTCACTTCTTCCCACTTCTATGTGGGAATACTGAACTCCTACATGGAACCACTAGGTTTTTGGTTCTCAATCATTACCTGCTGACACGTAGAACACTTAAACACAAACTTTGCAATGTCTCTCTTCATCCCACTCCACCAATAGACTTCCTACAAGTCGCGGTACATCTTAGTGACCCCTGTATGAATCGAGTAACGCATACCATGCGCTTCTGTAAGAATCCACTGTCTCACACCATCCACACATGGCACACAAAGCCTACCCTGGCAATGTAACACACCATCTTTCCCTTGGGAGAAAACCTTTACCTTTTGGTCTCTGACTGACTCTTTTAGCTTAACTAAACTGGGATCCCTGTCCTACTTTTCTTTTACTTAGGAAATCAAAGAGGATTCTAAACTATTCTACACCCAAACACTACCCTCAGCCGAATCAACCACATGGACACCTAGTCTTGTAAGATGATGAACTTCCTGAGCTAACTTCTTCTTACCATCCTCAACATGGGTAACACTACCCATGGACAATCTACTGAGAGCATCATCTACTAATTATCCTTGCCCGAGTGATACAGAATACTCATGTCATAATCCTTTAACAAATCTAACCACCTTCTCTAACAAAGGTTTAAGTCTTTCTACAAAAATACATACTGCGTGCTTTTGTGATCTGTGAACACATCAACATACACCCCATACAAATAGTACCTCCAAATATTTAAGGCAAACACAACAGCTGCTAACTCAAGATCATAGGTGGGGCAACTCTTTTCATGGGGCTTAAGCTGTCTAGAGGCATAGGAAACAACCTTACCCCTCTATATCAAAACACACCCCAAACCAACTCTAGAAGCATCAAAATACACAACAAATTCATCTGAACCATCGAGCAAATTCAAAACTGGGCTGTAGTGAGTCGAGTCTTCAACTCCTAAAAGCTCTTTTTATAAGAATCTGACCACTGGAACTTGACTTTCTTCTGAGTCAATCTGGACATGGGGGATGCAATAGACAAAAATCCTTCAACAAACCATCAATAATAGCTAACCAAACCCAAGAAACTCCTAATATATGATGAAGAGATGGGTCTAGGATAATTTTTCATTACTTTGGTCTTTTGAAAACCAACTCTAATGCCATCAACAGAAATGATATGACCAAGGAAAACTACTAACCTTAGCCAAAATTCGCAATTACTGAATTTGGCAAACAACTGATGAGCTTTGGGAGTCTATAGTACTATTCTGAGATGGTTTGTATGATCGCTTTCACTATGGAAGTAGACAAAAATGTCATCAATAATGTTTATGACGAACATGTCTAAGTACTGCTTGAACACACGGTTCATCAAGTCCATGAAAGCTGTTGGGGCATTGGTAAGACCAAATGACATGACTAGGAATTCGAAGTGACCATACTGAGTTCTGAAAGATGTTTTTGGAATGTCACATTCTCTGACTCTGAGATGATGATAGCCTGATCTAAGGTCAATCTTAGAGAAGTAAATGGTACCCTGAAATTGGTCAAATAAGTCATCAATTTTAGGAAGTGGATACTTGTTCTTGATGGTAACTTTGTTCAACTGACGATAGTCAATACACATTCTAAGAAAACCATCTTTCTTTCGCACGAATAGAATTGGTGCACCCCACGGGAAGATGTTGGGCCTGATGAATCCCTTATCTAGGAGATCCTTCAACTGTTTGTTCAACTCTTTAAGTTCAGCTGGAGCCATTCTATATGGAAGAATAGAGATGGGCTGAGTATCTATAAGAAAGTCTATTCCAAAGTCAATTTTTCTTTCGGGAGGAACTCCAAGAAGGTATTTAGGAAACACATTTGGAAATTCACTTGTGACTGGAACTAACTAAAGATTATAATTCTCGGAACTAGAATCTTTAACTCGAATGAAATGATAAACACACCCTATGGATAGAATTTTTCTCTCTCTAATGTATGAAACAAGCTAACCCCTAAGTGCTGAAGTACTACCCCTCCATTCTAGGATACGTTCATTCGGGAACTGAAAATAGATAACTTTATTTCTACAGTCAATTGAAGCATAGCATGAATGAAGCCAATCCATGCCGAGAATGATGTCAAAATCCATCATCTCCAACTCTACTAAGTCTGCTGAAGTAATTTCTGAGTCACCATAATCGAACAATTCCTGTATACCCACCGGGCTATAATAGACTTACCCACTGGGGTAGAGACTTAGAAGGGCTCTGCTAGGATTTCAAGACTGACTCCAAAGTCAACAGCTATATAAGGAGTTACAAAGGACAAAAAAACTCCTGGATCTAGCAAAGCATAAACATGTAAATGGTAAATTTGTTATGTACTAGTGACCACATCAGGAAAACTTTCCTAATCCTGTTGGGACTGAAGTACATAGAGACTGTTTGGGCATTTCCCACTGGTGCCACTGGAAGTGGTACCCTATTGAGACGAGCGACCGGACTGAGCTGGGAGACAATTATGCTGACTCTATGACCCCACCTGAGGACACTCTCTGATCCTATAACCTTGTTTACTGTACCCAAAACATACATGTCTGCCAGCTCTATATACACCCTGATAGTTTCTGCATATTTCTGACAAAAAGGATTTGTTCGAGCACCGCTAACACTACCTTAAGATTTAGAGCCTGGCGCCCTATCCTTATTATTATTTCTGAATTTAAGCACCGGAGCACTAGCTGAGGACGGAGCCAGAACTGAATATTTTGGGTGAAACTGAGGACGATTACCACCCTCTAACTTAGGCTGAGTAAAGTTGAAGCTACCTATTCTAGCTCTCTTATTCTCCCTCTTTTTTTTCTTAGTTTTCTTTTTCTCTATCTGCTGAGCAGCACTGCGGTCATACACTCCTTGACCACACTGTCAAACACTCTAGACATGAACTTACTCATCTTAGATCTCCTATCAGCTACCACATGAGGAGCATACCTATCCAACTGAGTTAACTTGAGGGAATACTCTTTTACACTCCTATTTCCCTACTTCAGGTTGATAAACTCTAATACCTTAGTTTCCCTCAACTCCATCAGGAAGAACCTATTTAGAAAGGCAGTAGCAAACTCCTCCCATTCTATAGGCCTTGTATCTATGGCTCTATCTACCTTCTACTACTTAAACTATGTATAAGTCACATCCTGCAACTAGTAGGTAGCTAACTTAGCACTCTTACTAGTGGTTACCCCCATAATGTATATTACCTTCTGCACCATATCGAGGAATTCCTGTGGGTCCTCTTCAGACTTAGACCCTGAAAATGAAGGAGGATTCATTCGGGTGAAGTACCAAATTCTAGCTGCAGTAGTATTGGCCACTGGTTGGCTTAAACAGAAGCTGGGCGTTCATTCTAGGATGCTACAGAATGATCTAGAGTGGTGAAAATTGCTCTGAATTCTGTGTGAGAAACATGCTCATTCAGGGGATCTTCCTGAATGGGCGGAAGTGCTAGATGCTTCCAGTTCTTCTTCCGTTGGTCTTTTTAGGAGGCATATTCTATAAACAGAAGGAAAAATTGGATTAGACAGAGAGTTTAACTTGAGCTCATGCACACTCGCATGACATGAATACTAAAATAAGGGAAAATTTACCTAAAAATGTCTCATAGCCCCTTGTCCATAAGTGTAGCGAGATTCACACCCATGCACAAGACTCTACTTGACGTAGATTTCAGACTCCTTAGGACTCTTTAGAATGTTAGGCTCTAATGCTAAGTTTGTAACACCCCAAGACTACATCCTGGGTGTCACACGGTGCTTACGACCCCGAAGGATCACAAGCTAACACATGACTGGTACCTTCTGTGAGCACTGAATAATAATACTAAAAATATATGCGAAAGTTAGGCTGAAAATACCATAAGGTTCATAAACTAAGAATAAATACTGAATATTGATAATAATACTAAAAATACTAAACATCTTTCTAAAGTAATCTAGTCTGAAAGCCTCTAACTGTCTAAATATGGAGTTGATAGGACAAGTCCCCAACTAACTCCGACTGCTGAACATACTAAATCTGCTGAAATGCAGAAATAAAATAATATCCTCGATGGATGAAAACTCACTAATGAATCTGCCGCTAATATCCTGAGCTGCTAAGTATGATAAGGAACCTATTTTTCTGAACCTATGATATGAGACATCATAGCATAAAAAAAGAGTATGCGTCAGTACTTTAAATGTACTGGTATGCAAAGTGAGGTAAGGTTGATATACATGGATTCATATTCATGAAATGATAACTAATTGAATCAACTTCATAAAGTAATTGGATGAGAGTACATGCAAAATTGTAACTGTTGAACATACTGGACATGTAATACTGCGCATGTATATATACATCATGTATCTGAGATTATAATGAAACTGAATTTGGTTGAGTAACTGATAATTGATAACCATGGTTTTGGAGAATTAGTTGAGTTCTTCACTAAATACTGAGACTGAAACTATAACTGTGGGAGTGTTCATCTAACCGACATACCCTGATTATAGACTGAGTTGGGGTCTAACCTGTGACCATAGTTGGAAGGGTGTTATCACCTTGCCAAGGGATACTAACAATGTTGTGTCAACCCTAATATAGCAGGAAAACTCATAAAATATATATATATGATTGTTTCAACCCTTATTTAGCAGGATGATGACTTACTCTACGCTGGCTACATAGTTCTGTAATGCAGGGACTGCTACTAAGGGTCAAACCCTCTGTTGGAAGGAATTCCCCCATCCCTGGGTTTTCTCGATGTTGAATCCTACTCTAAACTAAATCAACATTGAACTGATCACTAGACTATACTAGGCTTGACTAAACTAACACTAATCGTGTTGATTGACTGAACTGAACTAAGTTCACTGAGTTTTGCTGAAAGACTGAACTAGACTGAGTTCACTAAGTTTTGTTAACTAACTGAGTACTACAGTTCATGACCTTTACTGGGACGATTCTATAACTACTGTAACTAAATAAACAGCTAGATTTTGGGTAATAAATACCCCCAGGACTCGATAGCATCAATAATAAAACATAACAAATCTTGAAAGCATAGCAATAATCAATTGTTCACAATTCATTCACTGGGACATTTTATCAAACACTTATAGGTTATAAACTTGTACATAAATGAGAACACATGATAACATGTCATGATTTCACTATTCAATTCACATGGGCATTCAATCAAACACTTGGGGGAGCATAATTAATGTACATGATAATGAACCACTTAAGCATCATGACTACAACTTAACTTGAAAATCTCAAGGGTTTTAACATGGGAATTACATCAAAAAGAATACATGCTATCTTATGTTCATGGAAACTATAGTTAAATCTTAAATTAAAACCCATACAATAACATAAACATGAATACAATCCAATTTGGCGCATATAAATCATGAATATGAAAACTTGTAGTTTTAAAAAGGGTTCTTGAACTCCAATGGTGGAAGAAAATCCAAGGATGAACATCTAACATACCTTACTTGTTGATTTTGTGGCAATTGTGGAGGATTTTCTTGGAACTTGGACTTGAGCTTTATAAAACTAGGGCTTGTTCTTGAAAGTATTGTGTGAGATAATGAGCATATTTTGTCACGTTGGATCCTTAATTTCGTGTTTTAGCTTAATTGGGTGAGGGGAAAAGAACCTAAATGCCCTTGGAAACTCGTAAGTTAACACACAAAAACTGCCCAGTGATGCGATACCTGACGTACCGCATCGATGGCATCGACACAGTAGCCAATGCATCGCGTCGATGGGGACAACAATACCCAACGCGATGCATCAAGATCGTGTTGGCTTGCTATTTTGGTCTTCCAAACGTGACTCAAACGAAGTTTGAAAATTCTGAAACTCACCTAACATGACCTATTGACATCCCTGATCATGAATCAACTAAAAAAATTGACATTCTAAGGTCTGAAAGATCAAAAATAAGATCATCCAATTACAAAGGCTAAAAATAATTCTAAGTATTAACACTTCGATGAAATTTTTTAAGACTGGGACCTCTTTTGGTATGCTATGTAGGACTGAAATGACTAGGACTTTGCGGGGTCTTACAATACATCAACAACTTTTTTTCAGTTTCAACACTTTTATCCAAACATGTAACTGCGTATTTTTAAAATAAGTTCATCACTTTTAAAGAACTTTTTAAAAGCCATTTTTTAACCTATCCAAATGGGCTCTAAGATTAACACCCTATAGACCAAATAGTCAATTTTCACTTGGTTAAGGCAGGGTTCTAATGTTATCTATTTAACTTTATATGTTTTAAATCGATAATGTTACCCATTTAAGTTTGATGTTTTATTTTAAATTATTTATGTAGTCTTGTATTAGACTATCATTTTCTTTTTATAAATTTTAGGGCTTAAATATTTAAAAAAAAAATGTTATGAAATATAAAGTAAAAAAATAAGAATAAATAGAGAGAAGAGAGAGACTTCTTTATTTATCACTAGGGATGAGAGATCATCAGATTGAGGATACAATGAACAAAATTCCTCTATTTATAGGGGAAAATACTCCTAGTTTCTGACTAAAAGACAGATACTTTAAATTCTGGTAGATATCAACTAGATCTTGATAGATCTTATTAGATCTTGATAGATCTTATCTATATGCTTGATAGACATTTACTATAATGTAAATACATTTATAACACTCCCCCTTAAATGTCTAATTAATAGATAATATGCCTCGTTAAAACCCTACTAGAAAAAATCTAGTGGAAAAAAAAATCTAGTGAAGAAACAAGAGTACACATCTCTAACAATACGCATATAGGCTTCCTCATTAAAAACCTTACAATAAAAAACCAATGGGACAAAACCTTTTAAGGGAAAAAGAGTACAGCGTGTATTAACTCCCCCTAATGAGAACATCCTTGAACCTTTGCATCCTGATCTTGTCCACCATCTTCTTGAAAGTTGCAATTGGAGGAGACTTGGTGAATAAATCAGTCACATTGTCACTTGAATGAATCTGTTGCACGTTAATATCACCATTCTTTTGTAGCTCATGTATGTAGAAAAGCTTTGATGAAGTGTTCTTCGTTCTATCTTCTTTTATGAATCCTCCATTAAGATGTGTTATGCATGTTGTATTATTTTTGTATAAAATTATGGGTACATTGTCACATTTTAAACCACATTTTTCTCGAATGAGATGTATCATGAACCTCAACCACACACATTCTTGATTCGCTTCATGAATAGCTATTATCTCAGCATGATTCGATGAAGTAGATATGATAGACTGTTTTGTATATTTCCAAGATATGAAAGTATCCCCACATGTGAACACATGGTATGTTTGAGACTAAAAATTATGCGGGTTAAATAAATACCTAGCATCAACATAATTAAAAAGATCGAGACTGCAATATTTAGAATAAAATAAGATCATGTGTTTGATCCCATTTCGATGTCTCCTAGTAGGAACAAAAATATACCTTGCTAACAAATTGACTGAAAAGGTTATATCAGGTTTTGTATTATTTGCAAGATGCATTAATGTTGTGCACCAAATGCATTAAGATATGATACTTCATATTTCTCACTTTAGCAAATAATTTATTTCTTTTAAAAACTCTCCAAGAGTTCCAATAATTTTTAAGCTATAAGCTTATACAATATAAGGATTCTAAATAAGTTTCCCAGAAATTTTTATATGCTTCAAACATTTTGAATCCTTAGAAAGTTTTATATAAATTTTGTATTGTGACAATATTCAACATTTCATATGTGATATCTTCAAGTGTCTGGACTCTAAATCAAATAAGTTTTACACTTACCAAGATGCATTCTTTCATGTCACTTGATAAATGTTTCTATGTTAGCATGCTTAAATAAAGGTAGAATTCAAATCCTCATAATATTTTACAATATTACGCCAATATTGTATCAAAGATATCATTGATGATATGTTATTTCGTATCGGTTCACAATATGACATAACATTTTGAGATCTCATCAGTTTATTATTTTTAGGTACCTGGACCTCTCATAATGTTTCATAAAGTGTTATGTCGTATGCTCTTCAAGAGCACATCGTCTTCTTATTATGATTAATTGCTCTTTATCCTTTTCAAGGATCATTTTATCTGAAATCGATTGGTCTACCATGCTTCACGCATGCATAGACATTATCCCTTAGAGACACAAAATAGGAGTACTTACAGCTTAATATCAGATGCTTTCAGCATTTGACTTGAATTGTCTTTTGAATGAGAATCTGATGATAATTCCTAACATATTTCATAGTCACTTATAATATCCCCCTTATGTTAGGAAAACTAACATACATCCTCTATCTTCTTTGAAAAATTCATCTTTATGCATCATGGTATATTCATTAATCGTATACCGCACATCAAAATTATTAGATGAAATAGTTGGTTCCTGACCTTGAACTAATTGAGAGGGAAGAAATAATCATAATTTATTGGTATAATGCATACAAGTGTTGTTGTATGCAACATATCATATTTTAGACCAACACATAAAGCTTTGTTCTCATTAGCAATAGTTTAGCTATTTATCGAACCATCATCATCAAGATGAATTCTCTTGATTACACAATCTGAAAATTATATTGTTAAATCAATTTATATTGAGCAAGCAACTTTATGACTGTCAAACATTGACAATAAATGTACATGTGATCATCTTATTGATGCGTCTTTTCAAAACATATCGCATGATAGGTGAACGAACCCTTTTTCACCTCTTATTATACTTTTCAGATTTTAAGGCATCCAATTCCAAAATTAGTTGGTCCAACCAACTTATCATGAGAACAAGCAACATTAAAAGTGATGAAGAATTTTCTATTCTTCAATATATGTTCAATACTCAATTTACACATCTTTGAGATATCGCAATCGTTCATGTCAGAACTTTTATTCTAGCAAACTCCAAGTTTACCATGACTATTACATGAATAAATTTCAGATTTACTACTTTAGAAGTAGATTTTAAAATAACTCTTCTCAGTTATTGTTTTCAAAATAACTCTTCTCGTGTTATTCTGCCTCATTCGGAGGTGAGTTGTGATACCATCACAATCAAGTGAACATTTGCATTAATAAGGTTCTCATTTCCTAGGAATGGAATATAATATTGCTTTAAGCCTATCACATTCTGATAGTTTATAACCTCTTTCATGATATTGCTACTTTAGAAGCAAATCAAAGCATACATATAATGCAGAGAATTTTTCTCTAACATATCTTATGATCATAATATGCGTATAAAAATATCATCACTTTTGATGATCAATATCACATTGTCCCTCTGTGTGTGCATTCAATCACTTGTCTTCTTTCAAACATATTATGCACTGCTACCACATTCACTTTAGAGAATGGAGCATATTCAATGGAAAAGTTTTATGACTTTTTATCAAATACACATTATTTTTCCTTAGCCATCATAATATCATTAATATGGTGCATTGAGATTTAGACTCAACGTCTTATCCATATAAAGGCATCTTAGGCATAAATAGATGGGAATTAAACTCAACATCTTATCATAATAGTGTATAGGACTCTAACCCTATATCTTACTCTTTTGATGTGATAGAATTTAAATCTATCGGCTTTCCCTCAACCAATAACTCAATATTTTCTTTTAATTTACTTTTGGGTAAACTAACACTAAATTAACAAATCATACATACAAACAAAATTTATGATTTGTTAAAAGTCTCGTGACTAACAAAAATTCGATACTCTGTGAACAATATATATACACAATAAATAATACTAAAACTAATTGTTCATGATTGAAAAATTAAGACTCAAACAACATTCTGTTTTATAACAAAAATAGTCATAATTAATTCAATTCTTCCACCTAATTTAGATAAGTGGACCTTTTGAAAAAGTAAGTTTGACCACGTGGAAGATAAACTTAATAAAGCCACAAACATTGTTCTTGGAACTTGTTACCTGGACGTAGGATTGTCAAGAAGCCGATGAAAAATATTATTATACGACTTTATACTATTATCCAATTACTTAATTAATTAGAGCATCATGTTGATAACGTGTTATGAAATATAAAGTAAAAAAAACAAGAATAAATAGAGAAAAGAGAGAGACTTCTTTATTTCTCACCGGGATGAGAGATCATCAGATTGAGGATGTAATGAACAAAACCCCTCTATTTATATGAAAAAATACTCCTAGTTCTTGACTAAATGACAGATACTTCAAATCCTGATAGATATTAACTAGATTTTGATATATCTTATTAGATCTTGATAGATCTTATCTATATTCTTCATAGACATTCACGTAAATACATTTATAACAAAATAAAATATTTTGGCATTAAACCATTTGCCAGACGGCTAACTTTTGCAAAACTTACCATCGGAGGTCTTCATTCAAACAAGATATAATATAAGTAAAAATACAAACAACATATACAAAATATACACAAAAATAAAAACTACATATACACAAATATACAAATAAAGTGATTTTGATGTGCCTATATATGTTTAAGTAATACTTTTTTAACATTATTTTGAAACTATTGTAGGATTTTTGAAATAAAACTAAATTTTGTATTTTAAGAAAATTCATTCAAAAAAGATATACAACTTACAACTTACAAGATACATAAATATACTTGTTTTGCCTAGAAATTCAACCAAGTATCTACACATAATATGATCTCATACTTTATGAGGTATTTTTTAGACCCAATAACTTTAAAGCTTAGCAAATCACTTTTAATTTGGGTCAAATATTAATATATAAGTCTATAAAAGTTCAAATAGTTTAGCCTAACAATCTTGTTCGACGATACATTCAAAAATGATTCTAGAATCTCCTATGTAAAAAGGAATAAACTCTCTATCAACCTTGGTTAATGAGCAACACTAAACATAAAGGACAGTGCAAATGTACTAAAACTTTCACTATGTGCGGGGTTAGGGGAAGAATCGGATCAAAAGGATCTATTGTATGTAATCTCACTTTCATTTCTACAAGAGGTTGTTTTCACGACTAAAACCATAGCATTTAAAAAATTTAAAGACAAGAACTGAAAAACTCTACCTCTACTGATCTTTTACTTATTTGATATAACCCTAGAAACAATGACGAAAATTGGATCGGGTCATCCTTGTGGATCAATCCGAATTCATATTAAAAGATAAATAATATATAATTAGTTATATATTTTAATTAGAAAAAAAAAGGAGACAACTATTTGAAAAGTTTAGTCCTTTTGGATTTATAAAAGAGTTTTTTGAAGAGAAACAATGTAACTTTTCTCCTACCCTAAAGAACAAGTACATCAAAGAAAAAGTCTTCTCCTTATTCATTCTCTCAAGTTCCATAGAAGATTTTTTTACTCGAAGTGTTGGAACAACTCTGCACCAAGGTACAGCTTTAAACTGTGACTTTATATGGTGTAGTTCGTATTTGTATGTGATAAACTTTCTGACTAATGAAACTAATTTAATGATCATGCAAATAGTGTTTGATTAGATTCTTCATTGATATCAGAGACTAGGTTATTTTATTCCTAACCTAATTTTTATACGAAAAAATATTGTATTCTATGGTTCTTTTTTCATGCGTTTTATGGACTGCTTCTGATAGTGCATTTATAACAAGTTTTTCTTGGTGTGTTTTCTGAAACAAGAATCAAGTTACTACTAAGGAAAAAGAAGTTTTTAAAGTTTTATATTTTTTTAGTATTCTTCTGGAAAAGAAAAAATAACAAAGTGGCGGGTATTATGATATATATCAATTATAGTGAATGTCTATCAAGATCTATCAAGATCTATTTGATGTCTATCAGGATTTGATGTATTTATCTTTTAGTGTGAAACTAGGGAAAATTCCCCCTATAAATAGAAGGGCTTCCTTCATTGTAAATCATTCCTTAAGAGAAGAAATAACAATTACTCTCTCTATTCTCTCCACTCTTCTTCTTTATTCTTTCTTGTTTTATAACACGTTATCAGTACGAGACTCTACCGTCTCAAATTTAAAGGCTAAGGCTAAGGTATTATTTTTTTTAATTCTTCCTTTTTTCATATGGCTAACAATCTTACGAAGTGTGAGTTCGTTGCCCTTCAAAGTTCGGGCAAGAACTATATTTCATGGGTGTTGGATGCTAAAATCCGCCTAGATGCTATGGGTCTTAGAGACGCCATAAAGAATAAAAATACATCATCTAGTCAAAATCGTGCTAAGGCTATGATTTTCTTGCGTCATCATCTTGACGAAGTTCTGAAAATTGAGTACCTTACTACTAAGGATCCACTCGTATTGTGGAATAGCCTAAAAGAAAGGTTTGACCACTTAAATATGGTCATCCTTCCGAAAGCACGATATGAGTGGATGCATCTAAGATTTCAAGACTACAAGTCTGTTCATAAATACAATTCTGCCATATTCTGAATTTTTTCTCAATTGAAACTTTATGGAGAAACGGTCAATGACAGTGATATGATGAAAAAGCCGCTCTCCACTTTTCATGCCTCGAATGTGCTCTTACAGCAACAATATCGAGAAAAAGGTTTCAAGAAGTATACTGAACTGAGTTCTCATCTTCTCGTGGCTGAATAAAATAATAATTTATTGATGAAAAATTATGAGAACCGACCAACTGGATCTGCACCATTCCCTGAGGTGAATGATGTGCACGCTCACCATGCTAGGCGTAGAAAAGGTTGCGGCCCTGGTCGTAGACGTGGTCGTGGTCGTGGTCGTGGTCGTGATGACCAAGAAAGAAACCCTGTTCTGGGTGTTAATAATTCATCAATCAAAAAGAGAAAAGATGATAAACGTGAAGCAGTAACTTAGTTTCGATGTGATAGAAAAGGACATTATTCACGTGATTGTCGTGTTCTCAAGCACTTGGGTGATCTTTATCAAGCATCACTAAAGAAGAAAAAGAGAAATTTCGAGGCTAACTTTCTCTTTAAAAATAATGTTGACATCACATGTTTGGATGTAGCAGACTTTTTTGAGCACACTGAAGGAAAGATTGATCTTTTAATTGGTGATGGTTCCATAAACATGAAAGAATGAATGATTTTTAATTTTGTTTTATTTTTATTGACAATAGTTAGTGAATAAAGAATCATGTAAAAGTAGTTGTTTGCATGAGTATTAGTTTTTGATTAATATTGATTAGTTCAATTATATTATTGTTGATTATTATTGAATTGAACTGAATTATAATTTTATCATTATTTTCTAAAAAGAGGAATGAAAAAAAAGGGAAACGATATGTGCAAAGAACAAGTAAAATTTTATATGTGTAATACTTGCAGGGATTGAACCCTTTTAACTTTTGCATGCAAAACTCCACAATACCACGTCTATTTTTAATATATTATATTCTTTATGTAATATTAATATAGTACTTATGCAGTTTTACTCTCTATTGTTGTGTTCGTCCGTAAGGTCCCACGTGACCCCCAACTATTTTGTTTATTCTTTAACAATGTACAGTTTGGATAAGATAGTTTAGATAATGTAATTTGCTTAATTAATGTGTTGTCCGATGATATAGAAGTGTAAATGGTCACCAACTTTATTTAATTGCTTAGTAACAGGTGATTAATAATTCTTTATAGTATAAGTTTTCACTTTGTACAAAGATTTAATATATATTTTATTTGGTGCATGTTTTTTTTATTTAAAGATATGGATAATTTTCAAGAAGATATTTGTTTGATTGATTCTGGCACTACACATACGATATTCAAAGACAAGAAATATTTCTCTCATCTAAACATGGACAAGATTAATGTTACTATAATTTCTGGTAGTGCTGATTTGATTGAAGGCTTCGGAAAAGCCATTATAATTTTGCCCAAGGAAACTAAACTCATCATAAATAATGCTATGTTCTCTCCCAATTCTCGGAGAAACTTGATGAGTTTTAAAGATATCCGTGAAAATGGTTATCATATCAAGACATTTGATGAGATTAATATTGAATATCTTGGTATCACCAAGAATGTCTCTGGGCAGACATGTGTCGTTGAAAAGTTCCCTGCTTTATCTTCTGGCTTGTATTGGACAAAGATTTGTGCAATTGAGGCACATTCCATAGTAAACCGGAAGTTTACTGATTTCAATACTTTCGTACTTTGGCATGATCGACTGGGACATCCAGGATCAATAATGATGAGACGAATAATAGAAAATTCAAATAGGCATCCATTAAAGAACTTGAAGGTTCTTTTGAATAGTGAATTTTCATGTAATGCTTGTTATCAAGGTAAGTTTATTGCGAGACCATCGCCAACAAAAGTTGGGATTGAGTCCCCCGCATTCTTAGAACGCATACATGGGGACATTTATGAACCAATTCACCCACCAAGTGGGTCGTTTAGATAATTCATGGTCCTAATAGATGCTTCTTCTAGATGGTCTCATGTATGCCTTTTGTCATTTCGCAACTTGGCATTTACAAAATTATTGGCACAAATAATATGATTACGGGCACAATTTCCTGATAATCAAATCAAGTCTATTCGCCTTGATAATGCTGCAGAATTTTCATCCCAAGCATTTAATGACTATTGCTTATCGATCAAGATAAGAGTGGAACATCCTGTACCCCATGTTCACACTCAAAATGGCCTTGCTAAGTCATTAATTAAACGTCTACAGTTGATAGCAAGACCATTACTAATGAAAAATAAGTTTCCCACTTCTATTTGGGGTCATGCAATTTTGCATGTTGCAACACTTATTCGTCTTAGACCGATAAATTATCATAAATTTTCTCCGTTGCAATTGGTTCTGGGTTAAGAGCCTAATATATCTCATCTGAGAATTTTTGGGTGCGGTATTTATGTGCCGATAGAACCACCAAACCGCACCAAGATGGGCTCCCAAAGAAGGTTAGAAATTTATGTTGGGTTTGAATCACCCTCCTTTATTCGCTATCTTGAACCATTAACGGGAGATATGTTCACTTCTTGATTTGCAGATTGTCGATTTGATGAGATACTTTTCCCAAAATTAGGGGGAGAAGATAGTGACATCAAAAGAGAAATTTTGTGGAAAAATTCATCGCTATCTCATCTTGATCCACGTGCTTCTATTTGTGAGCAAAAAGTACAAAAGATTATTCATCTGCAGAGAATTGCAAATCAAATGCCGAACGCATTTACAGATTTGAAAAGGATCACTAAATCACATATTCCTGCAGAGAATGTCCCAATTCAAATTGATGTCCCTAAAGGACCATCCACTAGTTTCATAGCTAATGAATCTAAAGCACGCTTGAAGCGTGGCAAACCATTAGGTTCTAAGGATCAAAATCCTAGAAAAAGAAAAAGAAATGGTCAAGATAACACTACGAAAGATCCACAGATGGAAGTTCAAGATTTGAGAAATGTTGATATCCCTAAAGGAATCAATGATCCTGAGACTCAAGAAAATGAGGAACTATCCATAAATTCAAGTGATTTGAAACTAATCTGAATCGATCTGAAATAGTAGTGGATCATGTCTTTGCATATAATGTTGCAACGAAAATCATGCAAGATAGAGAGGATCTTGAACGTCGATCTATTACAGAATGTCGACAAAGAAATGACTGGCCAAAATGGTAAGAAGCAATTCAATCTGAATTGAATTCGCTCACCAAACGTGAAGTTTTTGGACCCATAGCTCAAACACCTAATGGCGTTAAGCCTGTTGGCTATAAATGGGTCTTTGTGCGAAAAAGAAATGAAAAAAATGAAATACAAAGATATAAAGCACGCCTTGTTGCACAAGGATCTTCACAACGGCCTGGTGTCGATTATGATGAGACATATTCACCATTTATGGATGCAATAACATTGTGTTATCTTATTAGTTTTACTATCCATGAGAGACTTGAAATGCATTTGATGGATGTGGTAATAGCCTATCTATATGGATCACTTGATAATGAGATATAGATGAAAATTTCCGAAGGATTTAAAATGCTGAAAGCATATAGTTCAAAACCTCAGGAAATGTATTCCATTAGATTGCAAAGTTCATTGTATGGTTTGAAGAACGCATGTGCTATAACTGTCTTAGTGAATATTTATTTAAAGAAGGTTATACGAATGATGAAATTTGCTCATGTGTTTTCATAAAGAAAACAACGTCGGAGTTTGTTATACTTGCTATCTATGTTGATGACATAAACCTTATTGGAACGCCAATAGAGCTTCAAAAGGAAGTTGATTACCTAAAGAAAGAGTTTGAGATGAAAGATCTCGGAAAGTCAAAGTTATGCCTTGGTTTACAAATTGAGTATTTGATAAACGGTATCTTTGTCCATCAATCTGCCTACAAAGAAAAGATGTTGAAATGATTCTATATGGATGGAGCACATCCATTAAGTACTCCGATGGTTGTTCGATCACTTGATGTGAATAAGGATCTATTTCGACCTCAAGAAAAGAATGAGGAACTCCTTGGTCCTAAAATACCATATCTTAGTGCAATTGGTGCACTAATGTATCTTACAAATACTACAAGGCCTGATATTGCCTTTTCAGTAAATTTGCTAGCAAGGTATAGTTCTGCTCCTACTAGGATACATTGGAATGGGATCAAACACATATTACGGTATCTAAAGGGGACTACCTATATGGGCTTATTTTATTCTAAAGATTGCAATTTCGATCTTGTTGATTATTCTGATGCTGGATACTTATCTGACCCGCATAAAGCTCGGTCTCAAACAACCGGCTATGTATTCATATGTGGGGTTGTTTCCATATCTTGGAGATCAACAAAGTAATCTATCGTAGCCACTTCATAGAATCACACTGAGATTATAGCTATTCATGAAGCAAGACGAGAGTGTGTGTGGTTGAGATCCATAATACATCTCATTCGAGAAAAATGTGGCTTGAAATGTGACAAAGTACCCATAATTTTATATGAAGATAATGCAGCATGCATAGCACAACTGAAAGGTGGATTCATAAAAGGAGATAGAACGAAGCACATTTCGCCAAAGCTCTTCTATACACATGAGCTCCGAAAGAATGGTGATATTGACGTATAACAGATTCATTCAAGTGACAATGTGGGTGATTTATTCACCAAGTCTTTTCTAACTGCAACTTTCAAGAAGATGGTGCACAAGATCGGAATACAAAGGTTCAAGGATGTTCTTATTAGGGGGAGCTAATACGCGTTGTACTTTTTTTCCCTTACGAGGTTTTGTCCTACTGGGTTTTCCTTGTAAGGTTTTTAATGAGGCAGCTTATATGCGTATTGTTAGATATTCAAGGGGGAGTGTTATGATATATATAAATTATAGTGAATGTCTATCAAGATCTATTTGATGTCTATCAGGATTTGATGTATTTGTCTTTTAGTGTGAAACTAGGGAAAATTTTCCCTATAAATAGAAGGGCTTCCTTCATTGTAAATCATTCCTTAAGAGAAGAAATAACAATTACTCTCTTTATTCTCTTTATTCTTCTTCTTTATTCTTTCTTGTTTTATAACAGCGGGGTTGTTTTTATAGTATTCGTGCAATGTTTAAAAATATATAATAATGGGTGAGTGGTAGTAATAACCCTCTAGGAAATTTTTTTATTTTAATGCATTTTCAACATTTCGAATTTTCAGATAGTTCTAGTCATTATTTATGACCTTCTAGGACATGTGATTCTATTTATGGGTAATTCATTTAAGAATTTCATTAATATTGAGTTTATTCTGAAATGTTTAATTTAAATTAGATTTAGTAAATTTATAACTTTTATTTTTATTGCCTTTTTAAAAATATTTTGATATTTATGATATATTTATACCATTTTATAATAGTTTTATAATTTATTAATATTTTAAATGGGGATAATGAATCTAGTTATGTTTAAAAATGGAAAAATTACAGAAAGTAGTATAGTTAAAACTATAATTACAATAAATAGCAGCACTTTTGTAAAATTATAGTTTATAGCAAGAGCAGTGTTATTTTGTCCATTAAGTAGACAAACACTTGTTTTACTCTCACTACTTTACCTTTTTCTATTTTTACTCAACTATTTCACTTTCCCCAAATATAGTTGTACCTTCTACCATTTTTTTTCATCTTATTTTTTATATTATTTTATTTTAATTTTAATTTCTTTTTTTCTTTCCACTTTATTTTCTATCTTCTGTCTCTCTTCTTGTTTTTTCCTTTTTCGTTTTTTCTTTATGTTTTCTTTTTCATTTTCTTTTTTTTTCATTTCTCATATTTGAAGATAATTATCTTCATGATCTTCAAAAATTTGAGATAAAAAATCATTACTATTTTTTTGTTTCTTTCACTCTTTTATATCTCTAACTTTTTTTCTTGTTATTTTTTTTCATCTTTTTTTTATCTTTTTTTTTTATTTATTTTAATTGCAATATTTTTTATTTTTTCCTTCCACTTTATTTTCTCTCTTCTATTTCTCTTCTTTTTTTTTCTTTTTTTTTCTTTTTTTATTTTTTTCTTTTTCATTTTTTTTTCCTTTCTCATATTTGAATATAATTATCTTCATGATCTTCAAATTTTTGAAATAAAACATCATTACTGTTTTTTTCTGTCTTTCACTCTCTTATATCTCTACCTTTTTCTCTTGTTAGTTTTTTTCATTTTATTTTTTTATTTTGATTTCTTTTTCTATTTCATTTTTTCTTTCCACTTTATTTTCTCTCTTCTATTTCTCTTTTTTTTTTCATTTTTTCTTTATTTTTTCTTTTTCGTTTTCTTTTTTTTTCTTTCTCATATCTTTTTTCCTTTTTCTTTTTTCATTTTATTCTTCTTTTTTCTATTTTTTTCTTTTATTTTTATTCTTCTATTTCTAGCTTCTATTTCTCTTTTTTCTTTTTCACTTCTTTTTGTTCGTTTTTTTCTCTTTTTTTTTTTACTCTTCTATCTCTAACTTTTATTTTGAAAAGAAAAATATGTATATCACATACACATATTCAAAAAAATATACAATATACATAGTCATATAGATCTGGATATATATTTACAATACAAAACATACATATGTATTGCATATGTATTTACAGAAATACATATCTCACTCATATGTATATATAAACATATAGGACACAAAATCTGTATAATAAAAAGGACAACTATATACATAAACATGCAGGTAATCAAAAAATACATGATACATATCTTAAACAGTAAAAAATAAAAATAAATACTTATGTTACCATCTACACTACTAAAAGAAACAAAAAATCCGACCACAAAAACTGACCACATGTTGTCGGTTTTCCTCAATTTCTGATCACAAAATCGATCAAAATACATGGTCAGTAAAAGTGTAATAACTTTTTAAAAACTAACCACGTGTGGTTGATTTTTTTAAAAATATATATTTTTTAAAAATTCATTATTATTTTATTAATAGAAAAAAATAATTTTAAAAATAAAAAAATTCAAAATAAACCGACCACTTGTAGTCGGTTTTTTGTAAAATTTCCAAAAAAAATGACCACATGTGGTTGGTTTTACTGTAAATTTTTTTAAAAAAAAAACGACCACATGTGGTCGATTTTTCTGAGAATTTTTTTTTAAAAAATAAAAATCAACAAATGAAACAACATACAATACAACAACAACAACAACAACAAACCATGTCTATTCCCACACAACATACAAAATTCCACTACAACACATACAAAGTGTCCAACAAAAGTGTAAAAGTGTAAAAACTACAACAAAATGTCCAAATCCAAAGTACAACACATACAAAAGTAAAAAAACTACCACTCATCTTCATCATCATCATCATCGTCTTCATCTTCCGCATCCTCATCTGTCCTGATATCATCCAGTAGGCCTAGACCTTTTGCAGCCTAAACTGCATCACCAGGACATGGAGAAATAATCTATGCAGTCTGAATAAAAGAGTTGAACTGCTCCTACAACATCCTGATTTGTGATGATGTTTCCTCCTCCTTCTTCTGCGCCCTCTCTCTTTGTTTAGCAAGCTCTTCAGTGAGTTTAGAAACCGTATTTTTTAGTGATTCAATGGTTTCTCTATCAACTAAAGAGGTATAGGATGTAGGACCAGACAAAGACCTAACATTCTCGCCAAAATAATTTATGTGGTATCCATAGTAATGGCCTTTAACTGCAGGACCCATAGTTTGTTCCCATAACTCCTCCTCTACATATTGGGGTATTGGGCCACCCTGACTCTCAGGAGGCTAACTACTACGAAACTCACTAAGGAGCTACATATATTTATCCTATACTCAAAGTAAAGTTAAAATTAATAGTCAAAAACTATTAAAATACTCATACTTGAATAATTTCAACTTTGAGAAAAAGATTCATAAATTCAAAATTTGATTCTTACATGGGCAGCTTTTGCACGAGGCTCAACCAAGACATCTTCATCAGTCGGGTTCTTTTTCTTCTTCACATGTGTCTCCTCTTATAGCTCATCGAAGGGTATCTTCCTACCTTTTTCTTTTTTCTGCATATGAAAAAATTATTAATCTTCAAATAACTAAAAATTTAAATAAAAAAAAACAATTAAAACTGTAAAAGTTACATAATATTTTTTCCTCCACAGCAATCATACTAACTGCACCCGTAGTATGTAGGGAGCCACCCTTGGATGATGCCCGAGATTTCTTTCCTTTTTCCCTCAACAATTGATATTCTTCACTATTCCAATAGCGAATATATTGTTTCCATAAGGATTTACTTATCCAGTCAGGTCGTACCAAGTTGGTTCTTGCATAATCCAACAGATCGTTAAATCTGGATCTAGCTCTTCTGTAAAAATTTCTCCTTATATCACATTCATTCGCATCATCCCATCAATAATATTTCTACAACAAAAAAAAATATAATATTCAAATTTTAATAATATGTTAAGTAATCGATAAGTTAAATCCTTACATGAAATTCTTTAAACATTCTTTCTCTGTCATTTTCTGGAACCTTTTGCCAACTGGTCCAGTAGCCGTTGAAGTGCCGACAAATACATTTACTCATAATTTTTCCAACTCCAGCATCCGTCTTAAGCCTACAACACAAGATCAAACAGTAATGTCATAGAGCATAATAATATGGTAATGAAAAATGAATAATTTTATTATATTTAGAAATATTACCCTGAAAAATATTGAATAAGATAACGCCTCCCATAATCATCTCTGTCTTTGAGTTGCGGAGCAAGTACTGGTGGATGCATTGGTGTGGGCGAATCTGAAGCACCAGATGAAGTACCTCCAAGATGAAGATCCGACAACCCAATAGATCCAGCAGAATCACTGTGCGAACCTGGGTGACTACTATAGGAGGGTACTAACGATGGTAGATGTCTGAATGTGCCAGCGGTCATCCGATAGTACTGTGATGGCGGTGGCATGGTGATAGAAGCAGAATGAGTCGGTGTAGACCCATGAAGTGTCCCCACATGCGTAGGAGAAGGAACCGAATGCTAAGATGACCTTGAATATGAGGGTCGCGGTGGCGCGTTAGCAAACCGACCCTCAGATATATGAATACCTGTCGATCGTCTATAAGACAGAGGTTGTTTTTTCTTTTTTATTTTCGTAGGATCAACTTTCACCCTACCTTTGTCACCTCTACCTGACATCTAAAATATGTAAAGTTAACAAGTAGTTAGTTACTACAAAATGAATATATAAGAAAACATTCCAAGTAACTAATTTCAAGTTACTAATTCACATTTTAAATCGCTCCAACAACACGTGATAGACAAGAATATTTTTATTACTACATAAATTATGGAAAAGTGAAAACAACAATCTTAAACTGTAAATTACATATCAATCTTAAACAAGAAACATAAAGGTAAATATATAGTACAAAGCATAAAGACATCAATACATAATAAATACAAACTACACAAACTAATTCTCCAAGACTCTCCACTAAACCATTCACCCTCTTCGGAAGTTTCCTCATCTCCTACCCACTCAGCCTCTTCTTCCGCAATATTAACTTCTCCAAATATATTTTTTGGGTGGTTCAAACTATCCACTGAGTCAATGTCCACTAGCCGGTGATCAATCTGCATTTTATTTTGATACGTAGTCTCCAAAACATTCTCAACTTCTACCCATCCTATAGGCTTTGTTTTGATTATAGCCCACCAATCAGACTTATCACTGCGCAACTGATAAGGAGCATAATACACTTGTTTAGCATTTTGCGCTAGAACAAATGGATCGTAAATAGGATACGACCTATTGTGTTTCACTTTAGTAATGTTATGCTCCTTATGTACTCTTGTGCCTCTTGTGCTTGGATCAAACCACTTACATCGAAAGAGGAAAAAAAAATTATTGGTAAACCAGCATACTCCAGTTCTAAGATATCGTGTATAATGCCAAAGTAATCAACGCCATTATCACCCTTAACCCAAAAACCACTATTATTTGTTTTCCTTGTTCTGGAGTGTTCTTCGGTGGAAAATTTTAACCCATTTACTGTGTAATGGGACATTGCGTGAGCTTCAACTGGACCCAAAGAAATATCTCTCAAGAACTGATTGTATGCGGCTACATTTGGTGACTGGTGTACCTAAAAATATTATACATATATATATATATATGTTAGTTGAGGAATGTGTAAATGTTTAAAATTTGTAGAAATATTAATACACTTACTAACCTTATATGTAAACCATGTTTCAAAGGATGCATATACTTGATTTTCGTAGAATTGAGTCTTAAATGAACTGAAGATCCAACATGTGAAACACAATTAGTTTCCTTAAGGAAATGAGTAAATAAATAAGATATGTTAAAATTTTAATCTTCTTACTTCAGAAAGGGCTCAACTTCCAAGAAATTCAGCAAGACAAACAAAGTTTTTAATTTTTGCTCTGTGAGAGTGAGCCAGTGAAATATGGTCTTTCTAGCCTTATAACTAGATTGATTGAAAATTAATATTGGTTGCAAATGAGGCTCATTCTCATCATCCTGATGACAATTCGGTCGGTTTCTTAAACAAGCAACTTCATCACAAAAGTAGTATGAACAAAATTGAGACGTTTCTCTTGCAAGATATGCCTCAACTATAGAGCCTTTCACCCTATGTTTGTTTTTTGGATCCCTTTTCAATTTCTCAATTGCCCTGCACAATCTTAAGATTAGATGTTTACTATATTACAAAAAATATGTATGAATTTAAATATGTTACAATTACTTACCGTTCGAATGGATACATCCACCTAGTTTGAACTGGACCGCCTAGCGGAACTTTATACGCAAGGTGAATGGGAAGATGTTCCATCACATCGAAGAACGCTGGCGGAAAAATCTTCTCCAACTTGTTGGTGATAACAATAATATTATTTTCCATTCGCGCCTGATTTTTTTTTTTAATGTGGTGGCACATAAGTCTTTGAAGAACAAACTAATATTTGTTATTGGTTTCCATATGTTTTCAGGTAAACCAATAAAAGCAATTGAAAGTAACTGTTCCATGAAAACATAACAATTATGGCTTTTCATTCCATGCAAGATTTCTTGTGTCATATCAACCCCCTTTCCCAAATTTGAGGCATATCCATCGGGCATCTTCAAACTTTGGATCCACTCACATATTTGACGCTTTTGGTCCAACTTGAATGTGAAACTAGCCTTGGGCTTAAGAACATTTCCATTGGGCCCCTCCTGTAAGTGTAATTCTCTGCGTTTGCAATATTCTAGTAAGTTAAGTCTGACCTTAGGATTATCCTTTGTTTTGTCGGTGACATCCATAACTGTGTTGAACAAGTTGTCAAAATAGTTCTTCTCAATATACATGACATCAACATTATTTCTAAGTAAATTATCTGGCCAATATTCTAACTCCCAAAATATACTTTGATTAGTCCAGTTATGCAAAATGTCATATCCATCAAGCCAGTACAATGGTTCCTCCTGACTTCAAGCAAATCCTAAACTATCTCCTAGATGTCATGACCAGATAGTCTTGGAGTGGACCATCATGTTGCCTTCTGTTCCTTCTGAATGCATTCTTGAGTTTCCTAAATTCATGATCAGGCGGCAAGAAACAATGATGACAATCAAACCATGAATTTTTCCTGCCATGTCTCAATGTGAAAGATTTTGTTTTTTCTATGCAGTATGGACAAGCCAACTTTCCAACTGCCATCAACCTAGACAACATTCCATAAGTAGAAAAATCATTAAAAGTCCACATTAGATATGCACGCAGATTAAAATTTTGTTTAAGTGAGATATCCCTAGTTTTAATCCCTTCACGCCATAAAATTTGAAGTTCATCTATCAAAGGTTACAAGTAGACATCTATTCCGCTCTTTGGATTACGCAGGCCAGGAACAACGCAATTCAGAAATATATAAGGACTAGTCATCAACATTTCAGGAGAAAGATTATACGGGGTGATAAATACAAGCAACATGAATATGGCACAACACCAACTGAAAAAGGAGAGAAGCCATCCACACATAATCCTAAATGAATATTTTATGGCTCAGCTGATAAGTTGAATCAAAATACTTCCAAGCCTCTCCATCAGATGGATGACACATAACACCAGTGGGCCTTTTATTTTCACTATGCCATCTCATATGAGGAGTTGAGTTGTTTGAAGTATACAACCTCTTCAACCTTGGTATTAAAGGTAAATAATGCATCTCCTTAATAGAAATTTTATTTCCACTACAACCAAGCTTATATTGAGAGTGCTGACAAAACTTACAGGACTCTAGGTTAGCATTTTCCTTAAAGTATAACATTCAGCCATTTCCATAAAAATCAATTCTAACCGATGAGAGACCTAACTTTGACACCAATCTTTTTTCCTTAAAGAAAGAATCAGGAACCTCCAAGTCGGGATCAACTAACTCTTTAATAATGTCTATCATTGATTCCATTCCTCCTTCAACAATATTTTAGTCAGATTTGATACTTAATAATCTAATAGAAACAGACAAACGAGAGTACGAACACCCATCAAACAAAGGATGACTAGCAACATACAATTGTTCATAGAATTTGCCCGCTTCTCTATTTGGAACATCTTTGATATTTTCCCTAAAGTCGCCCCTATGTTGCATCCCAAAAGCATCGTGCACTATTTCTGTCATCCTAGTATCTTGATATTCATTATGCCCTGCATACCTACTACTTTCTCCAATAATAAAGTTATTTTGCCCAACATCACCATCAATAGCACGCAATCTTAAAAAGTCCTCGTGAAACCCCTTCTATAAGGATGTTCCTTCACAACTTTTTTTAAAAGATTTATACCATCACATCTAACACAAGGACAATAAATATCCCAAAAACGTGACCAAACATCAAGTGTCTTAGCATGTTCAACAAATCGTTTGACACTTTCAACAAAATCCTCCCTAAGACCCATTCTATTATCATTATTCCTTTGATATATCCAGCTATAATCAGGTTCCAACTACACAATCAATCAGATTCAAATAATTAGATCAAGTCACAAAAAGTTCACATTTCAAGTAGATAAATTCAAAATGAAAAAGTACCTACATCATAATCAATTTCAAGTGACTAAGTCACCTACCAAGTCACCAAACTTAAATACATTCAAAACAAAAAATTCACCTTTCAAGTACCTAAACCTCAACATTTTCAACTCACTAAGTCATCATCTAAGTCACCAAACTAAACCACATTCAAAACAAAAAAATTCACCATTAAAGTACCTACACTTAGTAAATTTCAAGTCACTAAGTCATCACACAAGTCACCAAACTAAACCACATTCAAAACAAAAATTCATGTTTAAAGTACCTACAGTTTATCAATTTCAAGTGACTAAGTCTCCTACCAAGTCACCAAACTTAACTACATTCAAAATAAAAAAATCACCTTTCAAGTACCTACACTTAGTAAATTTCAAGTCACTAAGTCATCACCCAAGTCACCAAACTAAACCACATTCAAAACAAAAAATCATCTTTAAAGTACCTACACTTTATCAATTTCAAGTGACTAAGTCACCAAACTTAACTACATTCAAAACAAGAAAATCACCTTTCAAGTACCTGCACTTAGTAAATTTCAACTCACTAAGTCATCACCCAAGTCACCAAACTAAACCGCATTCAAAACAAAAATTCACCTTTAAAAGTACCTACACTTAATCAATTTCAAGTGACTAAGTTACCAAACTTAAAGAAGATTCAAAACAAAAATTCACCGCCAAAGTACCTAAACTTCAACATTTTCAAGTCACTAAGTCACCTCTTAAAACAACAAACGAAACTACCTTCAAAATGATACATTCATATTTCAAGTACCTACACATAATCGCTTTCAAGTGACTAAGTCACCACCCAAGTCACCAAAGTAAACCACAATCGAAACAAAAGTTCATATTTCAAGTACCTAAACTTCAACATTTTCAACTCACTAAGTCATCACCCAAGTCACCAAACTAAACCACATTCAAAATAAAAAATTCACGTTTAAAGTACCTGCACTTAGTAAATTTCAACTCACTAAGTCACCACCCAAGTCACAAACTTAAAGAAGATTCAAAATAAAAATTCACCATTAAAGTACCTACACTTAATCAATTTCAAGTCCTACCAAGTCACCAAACTTAAAGAAGATTCAAAATAAAAATTCACCGCCAAAGTACCTACACTTAGTAAATTTTAAGTGACTTAGTCACCTCCTAAAACAACAAACTAAACTACCTACAAAATGGTACATTCACATTTCAAGTACCTACACATAATCGATTTCAAGTGACTAAGTCACAACCCAAGTCACCAAACTAAACCACATTCAAAATTAACAAGCATAGCAAAATTCACATTTCAAGTACCTACGCTTCAAAAAAATTCAAAATAAAAGTTCACCTTCAAGCTAAGTAACTATACTTATTCACTTTCAAGTAACATATTCATTTATAGTATAATAAGTCAAACAATTGAACAAGTGTAACAAAGCAAATAAGTAGAGGCGTCGCATGTTTCTCTCACACTATATAAGCATCACAAAATTCCTATGGCTTTCAAAGCCTTCTACAGCGAACAATCCCAAACTAAACTATATTCAAAAACTTCATTATAAGAAAATAGAGAGAAATCAACTTACCTAGCAAACCAATTCTTTCCCCGAATTCAAATTCTGTCAAACAGTAACATCAAATTCCAAGCAACCCATTAGGCAACTAGAAGTAAAAAATCTTAACCATTAGACAAAATAACAAATCAAAAAAATGGGGGAAATATGTTTGAATATTTTAGCTTCATGGAAACTTTGCAAGAACTTTAATTTTTCTACACCATGAGGCAACAAATATAATTATAACCAAAACACAATGTATTTTTTGTCAATGGTCAAAATTACATATGTTAAGGCTTAGCTAAAGTTTATACATTATCATCGTCTCCTCTTTTCTTAATTCAAAATTCTAAATTAGAGATTGTTGTATCTTCGGTTTTTCTTTTTGGGAACATTAAGCTAATTGATGGAGCTTTATTATAAAGTTCATGAGGGATGGAATAAGATTTCCTAACCTCCAAATCAATACATTACATAGAAATAATAACATCAATTACTTGAGAGTGTAGCATAGTTTTCACTCTCAATGTCAACTCAAAATCACAAGAAAATATTACATCTCTTATCTTTTTTTCTTCATACAACTAATTTGATCAACAATGACAAAAAAACCTAGCATGGGTTGTCAAAAGATCAAAATAGCAACTAATTTGAACAACAATGGCAAAGAAATCAATGGCAACTAATTTGGTCAATAATGGCAAACAAATCAATGTAAAACATATGAGTGGAAAAAGCAAAAAATAATGAAAAAGGATTTGGGTGTTGGTACCTGGGCGGCGGCGATGGCAGTAGGTGGTGGCGATGGCAGTAGGCGGCGGCGGTGGCAGTCGGTGGAAAAGAATTTGAAAAAGAATTTGGAAAAGGATTTGGAAAAGGATTTTGGGTGTGTTTAGGTCGATTTAAGTGTGTAGGTCGATTTGTGTGTGTGTGTGTGTTTGAATTAGGGTTTTTTGTGTGTATTGTGTTAAAGCCGGTCGGGTCGGGTCGGGTCATGTGGGGGTGGGGGTGGGTAGGAGTTATTTTTGAAATATCTTTTTATTATTATTCTTCAAAAAAATAACAAAAAAATAATATTTTAATTACTATAATTAATAAATCAATAAATTAAAATAAATTAATAAATTAAAATTAATTTTTAATAAATTAATTTTTTAATAAATTTTATAATATTTATAACAATAACACGAGTAGTATATTTCCTCAATCGTATAATAATATCAATGAATTTTTCAAATTACGATAAATTTTATGTTAATTAGCTTTTAATTACAACATTATATAATATCGTAATTAAAAACTAATTAACCAAAAATTTATCGTAATTTACAAAATTCATTGATATATATATATACACACCTTATAATACAACATGTTAATCAAATAAATTATTGATTACTTGTCTTACGTTACTACAACTTCAACAATATACGTGTATCTACATTGACACTAAATAGTATATCTATTTCCTCAATAGTATGATATCAATGTATTATTCAAAATATTTTGATATATAGATTCAGTTATTCGAACTTTCGATTACTGCATACGTCACTACACGAGATATACGTATACATATATTCAATTGTCTATTAACTTTCAAATACGTACTATAAACATCACATACACGATTTTACTATCCCATGATAATATACAATGTATTTCACATATACTCAGATACAAAAATTTTAAGAGAAAAAACTCAAATCCACCGCCAAAATTTGGCGGTAGTTCAAAATTCAAAGCAAATGGTAAGTATATGCCAGTTTCAGGATTCAATTTTCTGTCTCCCTCCCCTACTTCCTTCCTCCCCCCCATTTATACCTTGTAATACTTGTCTTACATTATTACAACTTCAACAACATACGTGTGTCTACATTGACACAAAATAGTATATCTATTTCCTCAATAGTATGATATCAACGTATTATTCAAAACATTTTGATATATAGATTCAGTTATCTAGCTTTCGATTACTGCATACGTCACTACACGAGATATATGTATATATACATATATTCAATTGTTTATCGGTTTTCAAATACGTACTATAAACATCACATACACAATTTTAATTTACTACCCCATAATAATATACAACGTATTTCACATATACTGATCAGATGAATTATCGGTTAGTTTATCTTATGTCATTAATATACCTTCACTATATAATATGTATATACTATATATATATACTTATACATACACACACATATACACACTATCGACTATATCAAGTTTTAAATACGTACTATATATATACATCACATATGTACATGATTATATTATCCAATAATATAATGCGACGTAAACATATACATACTCTGATGAGTGATCGATTAATTTGATTAGCTTACATTAATATAACTTCAACGTCTACTATATATTATTACTTCTGTCGTTTCAAATTAAGGTATTCAATATGTTTGGATAGATTCTACTAGGTTTTGACTACATCTCGTTCATCAATCGATCACTGCATCATATAAATATATATATATATATACACACACACATATATATAAAGATACTTATATATATATGAACTCTTGAATGCGTACTATATACATCACATCCACAAGTATATTACCTTATGATAGAACACGTTCATTATATTCTGATGAATTATCGGTTATATATTACATTATTATGACTGTAATAGTAGCATAATATCATTATCCGAATGGTATGGTATATATATACACATATTCATTATACAAAGATTATACATGTTTAACGTCATTTAACTCATAAACAAAGGAAAATATTTATTTTATATATTGAAACATAAGTAAAAGATAAAGATTATGTTTAACGTAATTTATTTCACAAAATCTAAGATTGATTGATTTTTATTATTATTATATTGGTTATTGACTACGTGTAATTTCAAAAAATAAGATATTAGATTATATATATAATTATTTTTTAATAAAATCGACCACGAGTGGTCGGTTTTTTAAAAATTATTTACTTTTTTATTTTAATTAAAAATCGACCACAAGTGGCCAGTTTTTAAAAATAATTTTATTTTTATTTTAATTAAAAACCGACCACTAGTGGTCGGTTTTATAAAATTATTTTCTTTTTTTATTTTAATTAGAAACCGACCACAAGTGGTTGATTTTTTAAAATTATTTTGTATTTATTTTAATTAAAATCGACCATTAGTGGTCGATTTATTAAAAATATATTTTTTAAATTAAAAATCGACCACTTGTGGTCAGTTTTATTTAAAAATATGATTAAAAATTATTTTTAAAAACCGACCACTTGTGGTTGGTTTTGGTTTTTAAAAATATTTTTTTATTATATTTTTTATATAAAATTGACCACAAGTGGTCGGTTTTTTTAATTTTATTTTTTATTTGTAAAAGCAATAATAATTAATATAAAAATTATTGAAATAATTATTTTGAAATTTTAAAATACAAAAGCGACCACTTGAGGTCGCATTTTTAAAAAATTTAAAAATAAAAAACTGACCACACAATTATGGTCGGTTTTTTGTGGTCGGAAATCTGTCTTTTTTTAGTAGTGCTAGAATGACATAGAACAGTGCAAAGACAAATCCAACATCGTACAAAAATACATATAGATATGCATTTATATCTAGAAAATACAAATACATGCACATGCCCATAAAAAATTTATAATACATTTATGACATAATACATCTACCTAATTGTGCTTGTACTACATATTTCTTCTTGTTCATGTAGACACCACAAATATTCTTATGACAAAAAACTGTGTGCTGCTCCTTTGATAACATCGTCTTAATACGTTCTTCAATATCATTGATTATGTGCATTCTATATGTGATGCAAACTTTGGAAGTACTCTTTCCATGAATACATGATCACGCAACACCTATAGAATAAAATAATGACATAAATTTGTATTACATGTACTTTTCACAAAATATAATACAAAATACATAGTATGCATATGTTTTCTTTTACATAGTATATATTACATTACAAAAAAATACTTATAACTCTGCATATGTATTTACAGAATACATGCCTGATGGATATTATATTACTATACAAAAAATACAAATATGAGTCTGATATGTATTTACGAAATACATATTATATTCATATTAAACAATAAAAAATATAACTATACTATATATCTTCATATGTATTTGCGAAATACAAAGGTGACTCATATAAAACAAGAATATACATATGGATCAGGTATGTATTTTGTAATTAGATATGCAGAGCTATATGTATTTTGTACGGTGTTGAATTTGTCTTTGAACTGTTCTATGTCATCTAGAGGGTAACATATGTACTTATTTGTATTTTTTACTGTGTAAGATATGTATCATGCATCTTTTGATTACCTATATGTATATGTATTTAGTTGTCCTTTTTGTATATGCAAATGCATATTCATATGTATTTTTGTACAATGGTGGATTTGTCTTTGAATTATTTTATGTCATTTTAGAGGGTAACATATATAGTTATTTGTATTTTCTACTGTTTAAAATATGTATCGTCTATTGTTTGATTACCTATATGTATATGTATATAGTTGTCCTTTTTGTTATAGAGATTTTGTGTCCTATATGCTTATATATACATATGAGTCAGATATGTATTTTTGTAAACACATATGCAGCTATATGTGCATGTTTTGTACTGTAAATACATATACAGATCTGTATGTCAATTTATTTTGTATATTTTTTGAATACATATATGTGATATAGAAATTTGTCTTTTAAAAATAAAAGATAGAGATAGAAGAGTAAAAAAAATCAAAAAAAAAGAAGAAGACAAAAAACGTAAAAAAAATCTGGAAAAAAAAATGAAAAGGGGGGGAAAAGGAAAGACAAATAGAAGTTAGAAATAGAAGTGTCAAAATAAAAGCGAAAAAAATAAAAAAATAAAAATAGAAAAATAGAAAAAAAGAAGAAGAAAATGAAAATAGGAAAAGAAAAAAAAATATGAGAAAGGAAAAAAAATAAGAAAACGAAAAAGAAAAAATGAAAAAAAAAAAAAAAGAGAAATAAAAGAGAGAAAAATAAAGTGAAAAGAAAAAAGAAATCAAAATAAAAAAGTAAAACGATAAAAAAAAAGATGAAAAAAAAACTAACAAGGAAAAAAAGTTAGAGATATAAGAGACTGAAAGAGAGAAAAAAACAGTAATGATACTTTATTTTGAATTTGTGAAGATCATGAACATAATAATATTTCATATTTGAGTTTAATTTGGAAAAGAAATCTACTAATTGAAATAAGAGTAATTTAAGGAAAATGAATCTACTATAGTAATTTATAAAAAGGAAATTTACTGCATCCTTATTTAACTCAATTGATTTGAGTAAAACAAGAACAATAAATCTTGTTGTATATGTATTTTAATAGCAACACTTTTATAAAATACAAAATACAACTTGCTATTTTTTATAATTATGAAACAGTTTCTATAAAAGTTTTAATTATAGCTATAAGTGTCACACCCCTATTTTTACCGCCCCAACCCTGTTAGGGAGTTGGTTTTAGAGAAAATGGATTTTTCCAATTAAAGTGACGTTTTGAAAAGGGATTATTTATTTTACAGAGTCGCCGTTTGGAATTGAGTTATGGTGTTCCAAGTCACCTTATTGAATCCCTAGTCAAAAGGAAATGACTCTTTCTCTTTGGTCTGCGAATTAAAAATTCGGATAAGAAATTCTGTTGACCGAGGGGAAGGTGCGAGGCACCCCTCGAGTCCCGTGATTCTAGCACGGTCGTTTTAATGACTTACGTCTACCTTAAATTAATTTTTTTGGATATATAATATTTGTTAACCTAAAAGTTACTTACATCTCGCTTTTAATGGTTTACCGGTAGCAGTATTTTTTGGTCATATCACAAGTTTTGATATACTTCTCACGCCTTTGAGGCATTTATGGATTGCTCCCATTTTTCTCAAGTCTAAATACGATTCTAGCATGTTTAAAAATATACCCATACCAATTAGATCAGTTTTAAAATGGTATATAATTAATTTTATTATAATGAATGATTAGTAGCAGGGCATTCCAACTTCATCGTTAACTTTCACTTATATTAGACTTTCGAAAGAATATTTTATTGAATCACTGGTTAGTCGAAATTCGTTGAAATGCTTCTGCCAAGGAAAACAAATTAGTTTTATAGTCTAGTATTTGTAAAGAAAAGGAAATACTTCACATTAAAAACCAAAGTGAAAAATGAAAATTTAAATAAAATGATATTTAGCCAAATTCTTTTCATTTAATTAATTTATGATCGAAACGCATAGCCGACTTTCAATTAAATTCTTAAATAGTAAGGTGTTCTTTTTCCATTTTAAACACCCTATACCCACTAACCATTACTAGTGCATTAATACAAGGTAGTCGCGGTATAGATTCACAAATTATATATATATATATATATATATATATATATATATATATATATATATATGTATCTGTAATCTGTATTATATTAAAAGTGTGAAGACCATTAGAAAAGTTATTTGAATTTTTTGTCCTTCATTAGAAAACTCTACAATAGACAAAAACATTTTTTAAATATTTTAAAAAAAAAATTAAAACTTAAAATTCATTGAAATTTAATTCTTAAAACCTTTCCTTATTTGAGTTATATACCTAAAATTTAGAAATTTTAAATCAATTAAAAATTATATCTTAAATAAATTTTTAGAAACTTTAATTAATTGTTAGTACTATTTTGACATTCTTTCTTCATGTATGTATCCTTTTGGATAAAAGTTTTGTTCACAATTAATTTTAGTTATAACTTCTTTTGGTTTGGTTATTTAATCGAAGTAAGAATTCGTAATATTTAACACTTCTATACCACTTAGAATTTTACCTTATATAAAAAAATAAATTAAAATTTCATTTAAGTAATATTTTGCATAAAAGTTTACTAGAAACATAGCTCTACTTCTATTTTTTCTTCTTATTTCGTCATGATTCAAGTTGTCTTTTGTATGTATATTCATTATTATCATCTTCTCCGTCTTTCTTTATTCCTTTTAGTTAATAACTTTAAATATTATATATAAAATATGATTAAATAATCAACAATTGACAATGAATTCTCCTTTTTTTATAATTTCTCATGTTTCTCTTTCAGTAGGAAATTTTTGATTGATGATCAGAAGAAACAAGCATGCCGCCACTGAATAAAGTAGTCAAAAATATCAAAGGTATATCTCTTTTCTTGTTTTCCTTTCTTTATTTAATTATGACTTTGTTTTGATTATATTATTTAACTATTTCGTTGGTATTATAGTTGAATATTTAATTAAACTTATGGTTGAGTTCAAACTATAAGATTATAATAAGTATTGAATCTTGATATGCATAACTTTTGCTTGAATGACAAACATATAAATTTAGGATTATAGTTGACTTTTTAAATTTTGGGCTTACTAATTAAGTTTGAACGCGAATCAAGTACATTATTTATTGTAAATTGAGTTTAATCTATCTACCTACTATAAAACTCTGAATATAAATGTTAATTGATAAAAATATATAAAATCCTGAATATAAATATTAATTGATAAAAATATCTTTCGAGGAATCTTCCCAATATATTAAAAATTATACATTAACCAATAAAGTTGAGAAATTAATTGGGTCGAACAGATTAGTTGAGGAAGTTTTTCTGAAGAAGCTAAAAAACCTAAAGAATTCAAACAAAATAATAGTTGTGTTAATGTGAAATTGAAGAAGTTGAAAGATGAAATTGAGAGGATTAAAGAAAGAGAGAAGAGTTGAAGGAGAATAACCAGGGAGGACTAAAAAGAATATACTCTTCTTTGTAAACTCTTTTTTGTTTAAATTAATATACATGTTTTTCGATTGATTAATTTCTACTTTTTCGTAGAATTGGATAATAGCTCAAAGCAGACCTAATGTGAAGACTGAGATGCTAACAAACAAAAAACGCAATAAACATTTTAAAAAGTTGGCATACCTTTTTATATCTTGAATGATTTTATAAAATTGAACTTACTAAATTGAGGTACACGTGATACCCATACACCTAAATTAATACACACACACACATATATACAACAACAACAATAACAACAAACCCAGTGTATTCTCACAGCATGGGGTCTGGAGAGGGTAAGATGTACGCAGTCCATACCGCTACCTCCGAAGAAGTAGAGAGGTTGTTTCTGATAGACCCCCGGCTCAAGATAAGGATAATAAACAAGGGGATGGATGACATAACCGAAATAAAGAATAGAAAATAATAGAATAAAATCACAGGAATATGAAATACGGGAAATAAGAGCAACACGGAATAAGAAAAATAGGAACTAAACAATAGAAAATAGGACACCCACCTAGAAGTGACATACACTCACATCCCAAAGACACCTATGTACACTGACCTATGATTACTAAATTCGGCTACACGAGAATTCTCCTGACTGCTAGCTACAAACCACACACTAACACTAGCCTTCTACCCTAATCCTCGACCTCCACACCTTCCTATCTAAGGTCATGTCCTAAGTAAGCTGAAGCTTCTACATGTCATGTCTAATCACCTCCCTCCGGTATTTCTTTGACCTACCTCTTTTCCTCCTAAATCCATCCAACGCTAGCCTCTCACACCTCCAAACCGAGGCATCTGTGCCCCTCCTCATCACATGCCCAAACCATGTCAGCCTTCCTTATCGCATCTTGTCCTCCACCAAAGCCACTCCCACCTTATCCTGGATAATCTCATTCCTAACTCTGTCCCCTTTAGTAAGCCTACACATCTAACACAACATTCTTATTTTTGCCACCTTTAATTTTTGGATGTGAACGTGATTAACTGGCCAACACTCCGTTCCATACAATATGGTCGGACGAACTGCCACTCTATAGAATTTGCCTTTAAGCTTAAGGGGCACTTTTTTATCGCATAACACTCCCGAGGCGAGCCTCCACTTCATCCAACCTTCTCTAATACGGTTAGAAACATCCTCATCAATATCACCATCCCCTTGGATCATAGACCCAAGGTACTTAAAACTATCCCTCTTACACATATCCTAGGAGTTCAACCTCACCACCACTTCATCTTCCTACCTCGAGTCACTAAACTTACATTTCAAATACTCCGTCTTAGACCTACTCAATCTAAACCCCTTAGACTCAAGGGTTTGCCTCCAAACCTCCAATTTGTCATTCACACCCCCCCTCCAAAAATTCCAGCTCCCAGGTGACGACCTGGGCCGACGGGCTGTCATGGATTTGATGTCTTATCAGCCTTGGTCGTCAGCTGATAAATTCAGCAATTAGGAAGTGGTTTTGTAAGGGTATTTTGGTCTTTTTCTTCACTTCCCACGACTTAAAACCCTCAAGGGACGTAACTTTCTCCTATTTTTCTTTAGTTAAACCTTTCAAAAATTCTCTCATACACTCTCAACCACAATATTAGGGTTTTCTCTCAAGATCATCTTCTTAAAAACAAGAACATTCTCTCCAAAAGGGGTTAAACCCTAGTCAAGAAAAATTAGGAGCAAGCCTAAGGATTTATTCAAGAACCTTCAAGAAATATTAGATCTCTTTCAAGATCAAGCTTTAAGGTATATATAGTGTTCATCTATGGATTCCTTTCATCCATGGAGCTCAAGAATCATGTTTTAAATTATAAATTGTGATTTTCTTGTTGTGTTATGGATATATATATGTTGATGATTATTGTTTGAGTTCAAGGTTGTATCTTGATTTGTTTTCATGAAGCATATGAGTAGGATAGTTATACCTATGAATTTTGGATGGATTAAGATTGTTATATTGATAAATATACCTATGCCCAAAATTGTGCATGTAAAGTTCTTGATAAAATGCCTAAGAAACTAGATATCATGCAATATAGCTAGATTGTGACTAAGTGAAGGATTCATGATATGCCCCTATGTTCCAATGATTTTCATGTTGATATGGTGTCTTGTAAATGTTGTTGGATTGTTCATGAACTAGTCTTATGAGATTATGCTATACTTACTTGCAAGAATCCTACTTATGTAAAAGATGTATGATAACCATGTACTTCATGAAATTTCCCAAGTTATGATATTATGGATTGTTAATGTTGGTCATGCATTCAAGAAATTCATGTTTGTCAGTTTCCTTCCATCGAGTCCTAGGGGTACTCATACCCGAAAAATATAGTTGTGTGCCTAGAGCCATGTCATGTTATCACGATACTGTCAGTCAAGCCATGATCCATAGAATTCAGTCAGCCATGTGACTCAAGAAAACTCAGAAATCTCAGTAGTCTCAGTAGTTCAGTAATCTCAGCTAGTTATCATGTCTCAGTAAGTATTCAGTTCAGAACCTCAGTAACCTCATCAGCTAGTAAAGTTCAGCCTTATTCAGATAGAAAGTAGAATTCAGCAGTATTCTAAGTAAAATCTCAATAACTACAGTACTCTCAGTTAATCCTTAGACATCAGTACATTCCGTCAGTCAACGGAACTTGGTAAACTCAGTTTAGCTCCACTAAACAATACCACTAACATCAGTTTAGCTAATCACTACAGTTTAGTTAATCAGTTCAGCTTAGCTAATCAGTTTAGTGTCTTTCAGTTGAGAGTATAATTCAGCACCGAGTGAGCCTAGGGATGGGGACTCACCCGCTAGATAGGACTGAGATCCCTAGAAGCAATCCCTAAGTTCCAGAACTACGTAGCAAGCATAGGTTGAGATATCTCTACACATAGGGCTAATGTATCTCATTTGAGTTTACCTGATAGCAAGGGAAGACGAAAAGAGCTCCCAAATAAAATAGGGTTTACTCATATGTTGTCTCTACCCGTGGCACGGTATTGACACCCTTCCAGCTGGAGTTACAGGTTGGACCCCACTAGTTTAGATTCGGGACATGTCAGTTAGACGACTATTTCCCACAGTCTCATTTTCAGTCTCTTTCTCATTCTCAGTAAAAGAACTCAGATAGTCCTTCAGATTTCATGACTGTCAGATATAGTTAACTCAGATACAGTATGAAACTCAGTTAGTTCCATCAGATTTAGGACTGTCAAATACAGTCACTAATGTTATTAGTTATCAGAACTCATATTATTAGTATTCACATTCAGGAATGTCAGATATGGTCAAGCATATCAATTCTTTATATTTATAGCTGTCAGATACAGTCAATCAGATTAATTCTTTATAATTAGACTATCAGATACAGTCAACCATGCCAGTTCTTCATAATTACAACTATCAGAAATAGTTATTCATGTATCAGTAATATAGTTTCAGTCCTTCAATATTCAATAATACATTATTAGTTCCCTACTTATTAGTGACTTACATATCAATATCAGTAAACTCAATCAATCAGTATCTCCGTATCAGTAAGCTCATGTTGTCAATATTCAGACTCTGTAGTCAGTATCACCGCGAGTTTAGTTACACTCGCTTATGTATGTATGTATTCTCACGTTCATATCAGTAAGCATTGTTCATGCATATAACCCTTTGCATTTAGCCTACCTCACTTGCATACCAGTAGATTCAAAGTACTGACGTATTTGTGCTATGGTGTCTTATACCATAGGTTTAGAAGCACGAGCTCTAGAGCATCAGTAGCATTTTAGATTTCACCAGACAGAGTTAGCAGTGAGTCCTCATCATTTGAGGATAATAGTATTTGATTAGTTTATTCTTTCAGTACTTAATTATTTTAGTAGATGGAGTTAGTTGGGGACATGTCCCATCAACTCCTTATTCAGACAGTTTAGAGTTTTTCAGACTATAGCATGTCAAACAGTTATTTCAGATTTGTTTTGGTATTGTTATATCATTTTCAGATATTGTTCTTATCAGATGTTTATTTAGATTTGAAGCTAATGGTCGTTCAGTACATGTTTCCGTATTTTTCAGTATTTTATGCAGTATACAGGTACATATATCAGTCATGGGCTAGCTTGTGGTCCTTCGGGGTCATGAGCACCATGTAGATTCGGTTCAGAAAATTGGGGTATTATAAAAATCCTTAAGGTTTACTTCATGACAGTATTCCAAAGGCTCCTTGATAGCCAAAGCTTCAGCTATGGTGTTAGTGTAAACCCCCAAACCTTTATCTCTAGCATAAATCAAGTCATCTTTGTCATCTCTAATATAAAAGTCATAAGAACTCAATCCCGAATTGCCCTTGCTAGCTCCATCTATGTTGCATTTAGCCTTTCTAACTCCTGGCTTTGACTACACTACCTTATGATAATGGAGCTTAGGTTTGTAAACTCCTAATATTTCAACTACCTCTGGCCATGTCTGTGAATTTCTTTTTAATCCAAGGAAATAAGCTATTAATCATCTTTTAATCACCTCCTGTACTTGTTCCACCAGCCTTGTAAACGACATAGAGCCTCCATGTTTTATGCAATTTCTTCTCCTTCATAATGTCCACATAATTATGACTGGTAATGCTTTGAAAATCCTTGTCAGTTTTGGATTGGATTTCTTATTCCACCATGACACAATTGATTGCCTTAGTTGCATGTTCTCCATATGTATACCTGCAAAATAAGCAAACTACCTCCAAAGCCTATTGACTACAGAGGCTGTTAGTAAAATATGGTTCATTGTCTCCTCATTTTTAGAGTTACAGCACAACATCTTGATACCAACTGAATTTTCATTCTCTTTACATTATCATCAGTTGGAATTCTTCTGATCCACACCCTCCAAAGAAAGAAGTTGTATTTAAAAGGCAACCCTTTATTCCTAATGAACTCATAATCTCTTCTTTTCTCTTTTCTTTTCCTGATACAGTCCCAGGCAGACTTGACAGTAAAAAGACCATTGGTATTTCCCATCCACTAGGAAGTATCATTTTGAAACCCTTTCACTGGAGGTTTTACTATTTGTACAATAAGCTCCACCATTTCTTCAGATACAACTAATAAGAGTAACTGTCTGTCCCAATCTCCATTTTTGACAAAACTTATAACTTCAATTTCCTCATCTTGAATATTCTCATCTTCTACATAATATAGAGCTCCTTGTTTAGTCTAATTACCATACCAAAAGTTTAAGTTGCCAGCCTTTACTTGCCACCATATATTATGTTCCACCTCTTCACTCACCAAAATCAATTTTCTCCATACATAAGAGGCCCCAAATCCTTTAGTGATTAAAAGATGTAATATTTTACAATACTTATTCCACATGAATGAAAGCCAAAGTAAAGAGGTTGAAGTTCTGAATATCCATCAAAGTTTTGCAAATAAAGCTTTGGACATATCATGCAAAGATCTAAATCCCTGTCATCCTTCATTCCTTGGGTGACACATTGTCTCCCAACTCACCCAATATTTATTCTTTGCTCCTATGGTATTACCCCAAAAAAACTTTTCAAAAATCTTGTGAAGCTAATTGATGACACTAACTAGTAGATTCATGGCTGAAAGAGTGTAGATGGGAATGGATTATAGGACATGAGCAATTAAGTTGTATCTTCCCCCATAAAAAAGTTGTTTATTCTGCCAAGCATGAAGTCTCTTAGTTACCTTCTTGATCAATTCTTCAAAATGTCCTTTGTTCTTTCTGCCATAGAAATAGGACATCCTAAGTATGTAAAAGGGAATTTTCCTTGTCTTATTCCAGTAATCCTCCTTATCTTGCTGCTGACTCTATTAGGAATCTTCCATGCAAATAAATCATACTTTTTTCAAGGTTAATCATCTGTCCCGAGGCTTCCTCATATCTTCTCAAAACCCTCATCATCTTCTTAATTGAGTAAGTATGTCCAGAGAAAAATAGAATAGTGTCATCTGCATAAGCTAGAAGATTAATATCAGGACTCTACTTTGGCATACCATACCCTTTGAATTCCGGATTAATGAAGAGTCCATTTAAGCTTCTTGATAGAACTTCAGATGATATGATAAATAAAGTTGGTGACAATGGATCACCCTGCTTCAAACCCCTTGATGATTGAAAGAAACCATATGACTGCCCATTCATAAGCACCGAATACCAATTATTACTAACCTACCTCACTATCATATCAATCACTCTTTTTGAGAAACCAAACCTCCTCAGAACCACCACTAAAAATTTACATGAGACCCTATCATAAGCCTTTTTCATATCCAATTTCACCATAACATTATGAAATTTATTCCTTCTGTTTATATCTCTAATAATTTCCCGGGAAAGTTGCACATTTTTAGTGATGCTTCTTTCCTTTACAAACCCATATTGATTATTAAAGATTATGTTTGGCAGAACTTCCACAATTCTCAAGTGAATTACCTTAGAAATTATTTTGTTAACAAAAGTACAAAGACTGATAGGTCTCAGATCACTATAAGTATTCACCACCTCCCTTTTTTGGAATTAAGACTAAATTGGTATGAGTACTATACCTGGGTAATTCACTTCCACTAAAGAAAATTTTGACCAATTTAGTGATATCTTCCTTAATAATATTCTAGTAGCTTTGAAAATTTTTCCTGAAAAACCATATGGTCCACTTGCACTCTCCCAATTTAAAGAGAAAACTACTTGTTTAAGCTCTTCTTTGTTTGGACTCCTTTCCATTCTTTTATTCTGATCATCTATAATGGTTTTGTTGATGCAATTGAGAATCTCATGTTGTACAAAATTCTTTGTTTCCATAAACTGCTCCTTGAAAACATTTATTGCCTCTTCTCCAATATTATGTGGAGTTGTTATAACATCCCCTTGTCATGTTTGTATCTCTGCAGTTCGCATTTTCCTTATTCTACCTCTGACATATGAATGAAAAAATTTAGTGTTCCTGTATCCATCTTTAAGCCATTTCATCCCAGCCTTTTTTTCCCAAAACTCCTCCTCAATCTTCAATATTTTTTTTAGATTTTCCTCCGTCTTGCTCAATTTCTCTCTATTTTTAAAGGATGGATGGATTTTGAATTTAACTTCCTTATCCTTTATCACATCCTCAAGAGTTGCAACTTTTTGAAAGATGTCACCATAAGTCTCATTACTCCACACCGCAAGTGCTCTTTTCACTCTTTTCAATTTTACATGCACTAAATAAAAAGGGGATCCCATGATATTGTCCTTCCAACTATCATTCACTATCATCTGAAAGTCTTTATGCTTGGTATAAAAATTTAGGAACCTAAAAGACTTCTTTACCTGAACTTGATCAGTGTTACAGGTAACATGAAGGGGTGCATGATCTGACCCCTGCCTGATTAAATGGTGAACTTCATAGTGTGGTATTATCTGCAAAAGCTTATTATTAGCAAAAACTCTATCCAATCTTTTAAAAATGCAATCCTCCTGAATTCTGCCATTCCACCATGTAAATATTCTTCCTGTAAACCTCAATTTATTTAGTGCACAAACAACTATACACTAAGCAAAATCACTTGTTTCCTTTTGTGTCACTGGTAACCCACCTAGTTTTTCTGAATCATCTAGTATGGTGTTAAAATCACCTCCAACTAACCAAGGAACTTGAGTATTCATTGCAATATCTTCCAAATCTTCCCATAATTCTAGTCTGTCCAGGCTACTACATCTAACATACACAACTGTGATCTTAAAACTGTCATTTCTTCCCCTTAGCTTGTATTCCATTGTCAGTTATTGTATTGAGTCAATTAAACCCATTTATTCCCATTCATCATGCCAGAATATCCAAATTTTAGCTGAACTGCTATCCCTTGTATAAGCTGAACCCAATTAACTTCTGTAAACTTCCAGTTCTGATGGACTTTGAAAAGGTTCCTGTAATGCCCCAAAATCTAGCTCCCGAGATGCCACACAGTGCTTCGAACTACAAGTATTCCCGAGCTAACCCTGGATACCTTCTACTAACTTTGAAGATCAAAATAGGAAAAAATGAATATATGATACTGACAAATACGGAAAACCATCTGAAAAGTCTGAGTATATCTGAAAATGTTGATCACAACAATCTAATAAAATAAATACTGAACGATCTAAATACGACATCTGAAATCTAAGACTGAATCTAGTAGTCCGACAAGCCTCTACTAACTGAATCTAGAGAGTCACTGGGATAGGCCCCAACTTACTCAGACTGTCTGAAGAGAATAATAAAAATATTTACTAGCAATTGAAAATCTGAATAGCTAAGTCCCCGAACTAAGAAGACTCACCAACTGCAGGGATGTAGATGAGATGCTCAAAAATCACTCTCGCTGATGAGACGGAGCACCTGAACCTACATTATGAGATAATGTAACACATAGACGTATATGTCGATCAGTACTTTGATGATGTACTGAGTATATGGGGGTGCATGGAATAAGTAAATAATAGCATCACAGTTTATAGAAAGCATCATGCATGCTAAATGTAAATGACTCACGTAAGCTAGAGTAATCTGAAAACTGAAAGTCAAATCATGAATAATAAAACATGTAATCTAAATCTTGTGAGCCATTACACTTAGTTCTGAAATCTGTATTCTGTTCTTGTTCTCAAACCATATAGGCTAAGTGAATAATAGCTCACCTTTTATGTCTGAAAACTAAAAGCTGTAATTCTGTAACTAAAATCTTAAGTAAAGTAATATGTGAGTAAGTTTGTGAGCCTTTACACTTAGTTTCTAAAATCTAGAAAATACTTCATCTTAGAGCTTTAAAGAAATTAGTTTATCTGAAGGAAGGTTATCTTAATTGACATAAACTATGTGAGCTAACATGGAGTCCAACATTTCATCATCCTATGGAAGAAACCTCACATTGGGGAGAGGTGTCATACTCTTGCCAAGGAGTATAACCTGAGCTAAGTGATCACATCTATAACTGTCATCCACAGAGAAGTGGGAATAATCTGATAATTTGTACCTATGTTGGCTACGTAGTTCTATGGAAGTAGGATGCGCTAAACCCACACTTACCACTCAGTGATAAATACTACTCACTTATTATTTGCTTGCTTATTCTGTTGGAAATCCACTTTTAAAACTAGCTTAAGGGTTTATATAAAACCAAAGATGCATTTATCTTTTTAAATCCATAAATAAAGATGATCTAAATTCTGTAAAATGGATTTCATAGCTAAACTGATGATCAAAAATCAAAGTTTTTCTGAAAATTTGACTAATATGTTCACAAGATGCTTAAAGCATCATCTTTCTAGAAGTAACCATATTCAATCTTGGGATAAATAACCCATGCATTAATCATAGGTTAAATCATCAAAATGTTCATGTTTGATAATATGATTATTGATAAATCAACTCAAAATCTAGATATTTAAGCAATATACATGGAAACATAAACATAATCATGCAATTCAACTTCTAAATCATGGAAAATCTCATAATCTTGCAAATAATGATAATGGACATAAACTCCAACTTGAAATTCATGGAAAATCATATATAATTTAGAAAGTTTGTAATTAAAACAAAGTTTTGGGCACAAGAATGAAAAAATTATCCTTGTTCAAACCCCACATACCTTAATTGGTGATCTTTGATGAAAGGCTTGAATCTTGGATTCCTATTAATGCTTTGGAGATGAATTCTTAGTGTTCTTGTATTGGGAATCCATAAATTTGGACTATCTTGGAGAATTAACAGAGGAATTCTGAGTTTTTTAGAGAGAAAGTATGATGAACTAGGGTTTTGCTTTGAGGAGAATGATGAATAGGGCATAACGTGCTTTGATATTTGAGTAATCTTATATTTTTAGACGGATTGGGGATTGGGGGATTTACCAAATACCCCCTTTAAATTCTTAAACGGAACTGGAAAACGTATTTTTTTCCGATCTGGATGGCCACCGCGACGTGCCTCTATCGCAGTGGCTCAGTAAAAATTGACAAATGGGAACTGGGCAGACTCTGCGATGTGGAGCCATCGCGGTGCTCTTTGGAATGCCATTTTGGCACATAGCGTGACGTGCCATTATCGCGTTGGACCTCTAGAAATTGACAACTGGGAAATTGGCCCTCTCCACAATGTGTCAATATCGTGGAAGGCCACTAGAAAATGACAATTGGGATTTGACACTGCTCCACGACGTGCTAAGGGTCTAAATGACGATGTTTCGCGACTGGAACTTTAAATAGCCATAACTTCTCACCCGGTTATCAGATTTAGGTGAATCTTATATCGTTGGAAAGATAATTCAATTTCCTACACCACAGAAAGTCCAAATCTAAAGAATTCCACACGAAATAAACATCACTCATTCTAGAAGCTACTCCTGGTCATTTTCAGGATAAGTTTAAGCTAGGAAAAATCACGGGGTATTACAATATCTCCCCCTTGGAAACATTCGTCCTCGAATGAGACTAGTTAAGATGAAATTTTTGAGGAATCTAAGAACATAAGATAGCATGCACAACTGAAGTGCACTGATCAACTGAATCTAAATCATTCTAAGCTTCTGAGTAATCTGTGAGTGCATGAACTTACATAAAGATGATTATATAGTTGAATCTGTGATTAGAAAGGAACTAAGTTAAGGAAGAATATTACCTTCGGCTAAATCTGAGTCTGCGGAGAAAAAGTGAGGGTACTTGGCTCGCATATCTTCTTCTACTTCCCAAGTGGCTCCCTCAACTGACTGATTCTTCCAAAGAACTTTGACTAAGGGAACTTCTTTGTTCCTTAGTCTACGAATCTGATAATCTAAAATCTCAACTGGAATCTCTTCGTACGAAAGGCTTTTCTAAATATCTGAGCTTTCTAAAGGAAATACAATGGTAGAGTCACTGATACTCTTCTTAAGCATGGAGACGTGGAACACAGGATAAACGGATGACAAGTTTGTGGGCAACTCAAGCTCATAAGCTACTTCCCTAACACGACTTAAAATTCTATAAGGGCCAACATACCGGGGACTAAGCTTTCCCTTCTTGCCAAATCTCTTCACCCCTTTCATGGGTGAAATCTTTAGATACACAAAATCACCAACCTCAAACTTGAGGTCCCTTCTTCTCATATCTACATAGGATTTCTGATGACTCTGGGCTATTTTCAATCTTTTCTGATGACTCTGGGCTATTTTCAATCTTTCTCTAATCAACTTAACATTTCCATAGCCTCAAACACTGCATCAGGCCCAAGAAAAATGGCCTTACCTACTTCAAACTAACCTATGGGTGATCTACATCTCATCCCATAAAGAGCCTTAAACGGAGTCATTCGAATGCTAGCATGATAACTATTATTATAAGTGAACTCAATCAATGGAAAATGATTATCCCAACTACCCTTGAAATCAAGAGCATATGCCCTCAACATATCTTCTAGAGTTTGGATGGCCCTCAAAAGCTGAGCTAAGGTAGACTTGGGAACCAAGACCCTTCTGAAAGGATTTCCAAAACTGGAAAGTGAACTGAGTACCCCTATCTGAAATGATAGACAAGGGAACTCCATGCAATCTGACTAACTCTCGGATATACAACTTACCATAATCTTCAGTTGTATAGGACGTGTGAACTGGCAAGAAATGCGCTGACTTAGTCAATCTTTCTACAATAACCCAAATCGAGTCATGATGATGACACGATTGGGGTAAACTAGTCACAAAATTCATATTCACCTCTTCCCACTTCCAGGTAGGGATACCAAACTCTTGCAATGTACCACTAGGTCTTTACTGCTCCACCTTAACCTATTGATAAGTTTCACTCTTGGCTACAAACTCTGCTATATCTTTTTTCATACCACTCCACCAATAGATTTCCCACAAGTCGCGGTACTTCTTGGTAGAACCTGGATGAATAGAATACCGCACACCATGCGCTTCCGCCATAATATGCTGCCTCAAATCATCAACATAAGGCACACATAATATACTCTGGTATCTCAACACACCATCTCCCCCTTAGGAGAAAACCTCTACCTTTTGTTATTTAATCGATTCCTTCAGTTTGACAAAACTAGAATCCATGTCTTGTTTCTCCTTTACGTTCAAAACTAGAGAATATTCGGAACTACTTTGAACCCAAACATTACCTTTAGCTGAATCAACCAACCTAACACCCAATCTAGCAAAATGATAAAATTCTCAAGCTAACTCTTTCTTATCTTTCTCCACATGGGCAACACTTTCCATAGACAATCTACTAAGGGTGTCTGCCACTACATTGGCCTTGCCCGGATGATACAACACACTCATATCATAATCCTTCAACAACTCCAACCACCTTCTCTAACGAAGATTCAACTCCCTCTGCGTAAAAACATACTGCGAACTTTTGTGGTCCATGAACACATCAACATGCACACCATACAGATAATGTCTCCAAATTTTCAAAGCACATACCATAACAGCTAATTCCAGATCATGGGTCAGGTAATTCTTTTTATGAGGCTTTAACTATCTAGAGGCATAGGCTATGACCTTACCTCTCTTCATCAACACACAACCCAAACTAACTCTAGAGGCATCACAATAAACAACAAAGCCGTATGTACCATTAGGTAATGCTAAGACTGGGGCTAAAGTAAGTCGAGTCTTTAACTCCTGAAAACTCTTCTCGCAAGAGTCCAACCACAAGAACTTAACTTTGTTTTGGGTCAATCAAGACATAGGAGATGCAATAAATAAGAAACCTTCAATAAAAAGGTGGTAATAGCCAGCTAAACCCAAGAAACTCCTAATATCTGACGGAGAGATAGGTCTAGGCCAATTTCTTATGGCTTTTATCTTTTGGGGATCAACTCTAATGCCATTGGCGGAAACAATATGACTGAGAAAGGTGACTGGCCTTAGCCAAAATTCACACTTGCTGAATTTGGTGAACAATTGATGCTTTCTAAGAGTTTGCAAGACAATTCTAAGGTGGTCTGCATGGTCATCCTCACTGCGGGAGTATACAAGGATATAATCTATGAATACTATGATAAACATAGCTAGATATTGTTTGAACACTCGATTCATGAGGTCCATGAAAGCTACTGGGGCGTTAGTTAGCCCAAAAGACATGACTAGAAACTCAAAATGACCATAACGGGTTCTGAAAGCTGTCTTTGGACTATCACATTCCCTTACTTTAAGCTGATCGTAGCCGGATCTAAGGTCTAGCTTTAAGAAATAACTTGCACCTTGCAATTGGTCAAATAGGTCATCAATTCTAGGAAAAGGATATTTGTTCTTGACTGTTACCTTATTTAGCTGATGATAGTCAATGCACATTCACAAAGAAACATCTTTCTTTCGCACGAATAGGACGAAGAGCGCCCCATAGAGAAATACTAGGCCTTATGAAACCCTTATCTAAAATATCTTTGAGTTTCTCTTTCAACTCTTTAAGCTCTGTGGGAGCCATACGATATGAAGGGATAGAAATAGGCTGAGTATCGGGAAAAAGGTTAATACCGAATTCTATTTCCCTATTGAGAGGTACCCCTGGGAGATCTTCTGGGAAAACATCAGGAAACTCATTCACTATATCGACTGACTGAACTGTTGGAGTCTCAGACTTAGTGTCGTTAACTCGAACTAGATGATAGATGCAACCTTTGAATATCAACTTTCTGGCTTTAAGATAAGATATGAAATGACTCTTAGGAGATAATGAATTACCTTCCCACTCAAAGACTGGCTCATTTGGAAACTAAAACTTCACCACTCGGGTGCGACAATATATAAAAGCATCATAGGAATGGAGATAATCCATACCAATAATAAGATCAAAATCAACTATGTCTAACTCTATCAAGTCTGCTAACATGACTCTATGAAGAACAGTGATAGGACACTTTTTATAGACTCGCTTAGAAACAGCTGACTCACCTAATGGATTAGAAACCAGGAAAGGCTCAGGGATCTTTTTGAAACTTACCTCAAAATTTACTGCAACTAACGGGGTCACATAAGAGAAACTTGACCTAGGGTCTATCAATACATAAACATCAAAATAAAAGACACGAAGCATATCGATAATAACATCTGGAGAATCTTCCTGCTCCTGGCGGAATGGTAAAGCATAGAATTGATTTTGGTGTTGACCGCTACCGGTACTAGATGAAGCACCCTGAGAAGGGGTTGGGCGACCTAGAGGAGCTGGTGCACTATTAGCCAGAGTTTGGGGACGTGCATCCCTATTTCACTGTATAGCATGCAGATAATATCGAATGTTATGGCCCAACTTACCACACCCAAAATAACCTTTTTGACCAACCAAACACTCACCAGGATGAATTTTACCATACTTAGCACACTGAGGATAACTGGGCCTACCACCCACACTACTCTGAGATCTGGGCATAGAAGATATACCCTATTGTTCTTGCCTATTTCTGGGTGTAGGAGCACTGACTGAAGAAGGTGCAGGCATGGATGAATGGTTCTGAAACTACAAACGATTTCCTCCTCCAAACCTGTTCTGATCATGATCAAACTGCCCTATTCTAGCCCTCTTATTTACTCTCTCTCTTTTTCATCTTTTCTGCCTCAATCTACTGAGCATGCATTACCAATCTAGGAAGGTCTATGTCCCTATTGAGCATAGCAGTTCTACACTCCTTAACTATCAACCCTGACACACCGGTCATAAACTTACTCATGCTTGATCTAGAGTCAGCTATCTGATCAAGGGCATACTTAGACAACTGATTAAACTTGAGCCAATACTCTTTCACTATCATAGAGCCCTGCCTCAGGTTCATGAACTCTTCTATCTTAGCTTCCCTCTTCTCAAGTGGGAAGAACTTGTCTATGAACGTATCCTAAAACATCTGCCAAGTCATCAGGGCTGCATTTTCCCCTCTACTCTTCTTCTACATCACTACCCAATCATAAGAAACATCCTTCAGTCTATAGGAGTCTAATTCTAGACTCTCTTTTTTAGAAACATACATAATTTGGGTGATCTTCTTTACCTCAAATAGATAAAGTTGTGGGTCCTCACCTACCTTCGACCCAAAGAATTCTGGCGGGTTCATTCTCATAAAGTCTTGAATTCTAGCTGCGGCTAAGTCCCCATCTTGTTGAGATGGGGATGCAGCCTGATGGTTACCCTGAATATTTGTTGTCACCACTTGGGCTAGCGCCTGAAAGGCAACCCAAAATTTTGCATGTGACATATTCTCATTCAAAGGATCTGTGGGCTGAGGTGGTTGGTTATCATTTCTACGAGTATTAGCTCTGCGTGGAGGCATAGTCTGTCATAAAAGAGCATGAGTTAATAGTATAGAGATAGTTGTAAGAATGATGGATTATGAAAGAAGAGAAGATTTCCTAAAATACTCCATAGCCTCTTGCTTATAGATGTCGCGCGCTCCATACTGATGATCAAGACTCTATGTAACGCAGTTTGTCTGTCTTCCTAGGACTCTCTAAACCTTAGACTCTGATACCAAGTTTGTAACAGCTCGAAATATAGTTCCCGAGATGCCACACGGTGCTCCGAACTACAAGTAGTCCTGAGCTAACCCTGGCTACCTTCTACTAACTCTGAATCTCAAAATAGAAAAAAATGAATATATGATATTGACAAATACAAAAAACCATCTGAAAAGTCTAAGTATATCTGACAATACTGATCACATCAATCTGATAAAACAAATACTGAACGATCTAAACACGATAACTGAAATCTATGACTGAATCTAGTAGTCCGACGAGCCTCTACTAATTAAATCTAGAGAGTCACTAGAACAGGCCCCAACTGACTCAGACTGTCTGAAGAGAATAATAAAAATATTTACTAGCAACTGGAAATCTGAATAGCTAAGTCCCCAAACTGAGAGGACTTACCAACTGTAGGGATGTAGATGAGATTCTCGAAATTCACTTTCGCTGCTGAGACTGAGCACCTGAAACTACATTATGAGACAATGTAACACATAGATGTATATGTGGATCAGTACTTTGATGATGTACTGAGTATATGGGGGTGCATGCAATAAGTAAACAATAACATCACAGTTTATAGAAAACATCATGTATGCTAAATGTAAATGACTCACGTAAGCTTGAGTAATCTGAAAACTGAAAGTCAAATCATGAATAATAAAACATGTAATCTAAATTTTGTGAGCCATTACACTTGGTTCTGAAATCTGTATTCTATTCTTGTTCTCAAACCATATAGGCTAAGTGAAAAAGGGCTCACCTTTTATGTCTGAAAACTAAAAACTGAAATTCTGTAACTAAAATCTTAAGTAAAGTAATATGTGAGTAAGTTTGTGAGCTTTTACACTTAGTTTCTAAAATTTGGAAAATACTTCATCTTAGAGATTTTAAGAAATTACTTTATCTGAAGGGAGGTTTTCTTAACTTACATAAACCATGTGATCTAACATGGAGTCCAACGTCTCGTCTTCCTAAGGAAGAAACCTCACGTTGGGGAGAGGTGTCATACTCTTGCTAAGGAGTATAACCTGAGCTAAGTGATCACATCTGTAACTGTCATCCACATAGAAGTGAAAATAATCTGATACTCTGTACCTACGTTGGCTACGTAGTTTTGTGAAAGTAGAATGAGCTAAACCCACACTTCTCACTCAGTGCTAAATACTACTCTCTTATTTTTTGCTATGCTCATTCTGTTGGAAATCCACTTTTAAAACTAGCATGAGGGTTTATCTAAAACCAAATATGCATTTATATTTTCAAATCTGTAAATAAAGTTGATTTAAATTCTGTAAAGTGGATTCCATCGCTAAATTGATGATCAAAGATCAAAGTTTTTCTTAAAATATGAAAATAATATGTTTACAAGATGCTTAAAGTATCATCTTTCTAGAAGTAACCATATTCAATCTTGGGATAAATGACCCATGCATCAATCTTAGGTTAAATCATCAAAATGTTCATGCTTGATAATATGATTATTGATAAATCAACTCAAAATCTGGAAATTTCAGTAATATACATGGAAACATAAACATAATCACGTAATTCAACTTCTAAATAATGAAAAATCTCATAATCTTGCAAATAATGATAATGGGTATAAACCCTAACTTGAAATTCATGGAAAATCATATATAATTCAGAAAGTTTGCAATTAAAATAAAGTTTTTGGCACAAGGATGAAAGAATTATCTTTTTTCAAACCCACATACCTTAATTGATGATCTTTGATGAAAGGCTTGAATCTTGGATTCCTATTGATGCTTTGGAGATGAATTCTTAGTGTTCTTGTATTGGGAATCGTTAAATTTGGAATATCTTGGAGAATTAATGGAGGAATTCTGAGTTTCTTAGAGAGAAAGTATAATGAACTAGGATTTTTATTTGAGGAGAATGATGAATAGGGAATAAAGTGCTTTGATATTTGAGTAATCTTATATTTTTCAACGGATTGGGGGTTAGGGGATTCGCCAAAATACCCCTTTTAAATTCTTAAACGGAACTAAAAAATGTATTCTTTTTTCGATATGGGTAGCCACCATTATCGCGGTGGCTTACTGGAAATTGACAAATGGGAACTGGGGAGACTCCGCGATGCGGAGCCATCACGGTGCCCCTTTGGAATCCCATTTTGGCACATGGCGCGATGCGCCATTAACGTGTTGGACCTCTAGAAATTGACAACTAGGAAATTGGGCCTCTCCGTAATGTGCCAATATCGTGGAGGGCCACTAGAAAATGAAAATTGGTATTTGACACTGCTCCGCGGTGCGCTAAGGGTCTAAATGGTGTTTCATGACTGGAAATTTAAATAGCCATAACTTTTTACCCGGTTATCGGATTTTGATAAATCTTATATCGTTGGAAAGCTAATTCAATTTTCTACACCATGGAAAGCCAAAATCTAAAGAATTCTACAAAAAATAAAAATCATTCATTTTAAAATCTACTCATAGACATTTTTGGGATGAGTTTAAGCTAGAAAAAATTGTGGGGTATTACAGTTCCACTAAAGCAATGCAAGAGTATTGATTCCTTCTATGTAGGTCTATTAGTCTCTCAAAATAACTTTGAGTGGTAACAGATCAAATGTTCCAAAAAATCACTCTATTAATCATTGATCACTAGTGGTTTTAGAACCCGTCTTACTCCTTGTATTAATATGAGACTTGACTATCATATTCTTGTGTTCCTTCTTATTTTTGCCTTTTAAATGACCAATTTTCCTTGGAGATAAATCTCCATCTCTACCAATTTGGTCTATATTTGCCTCCAGATCTACATCTTCCTCTAAATCCTGTTTCTCCTGTATTCCTTCATGTGAAAGATACTGAATTTTGGGAATATATGTTATCTCTTTACTTACTTTTTCATCTTTAGGGTTATCTGCTATCATTTTTCTGTTATCACTGCTCTACACATTTATTTCCTTTACTGTTGAATTCCCTATCTCTTTGCTTGAGTCAACTGAATGTTATTCTTGGATATCTTTGTTGTATTCCTTTGTTGAGCTTTCAAATTCTTTTTCATTTACTTCTCTCCTTTTTTTCACACTTTTGTTTTTACTTTGTGGAGAAGTTGTTTCATTTCTTTGGTTTTCTTTATCTTTAGCATTGTAATCCCCTATGTCCCCTGCATTGTTTTGTTGTCAAGATATTCTAACTCTTTTTCTTCTAAGGCCCCAAAGGTATTTTTTGTTGCAAATTCCTCCTCAATTGTAACAGGAGCTCGTTGGTTCCATCGTATTTTTGGTCTTCCTCTGTAAGGTTGTTTTTCCTTTCTCCTTATCTACCTTCTTCTTTGTTGTGAAATTTCCTTTCACCCTCCTCTTTGGATTTTTCTTTGTCTTCATTTGTAATCATGTTTGCTTTGTCCTCTTCTTGATTGTTAACTTTTTTGTTCTGATTACTGTTCTCCTCTATCTCTTCTTTTTCTTTTTTTGAGATATAATTCTGGATGTATAACATAGCAATTCTTTTCATTGTGTCCTTGGAGTTTACATTCTTTAAAGTATTTGGGGACATAGTCATATCTAATCTAAATCCATTTCGCTGTAACTTCTCCTAATTTCTTTCTCATCCCTATATTGATTCTCTTAGGAAACTCTCCAAGTAAGTCCACTTCTACCTTGACTCTAGCATAACTTGGTTTAGTCTTATTTTGTATAGCTAAATCCACATGCAAAGGTTTTCCTACAACAGCTACTAGAGAGAACACAACTTTCTTTGCAAATAAATTAGGTGGTAGGGAGGGAAAAAAAATCCAAACTATTGCAGTCGTAGTTTTCTCCCCTGGATTGAACATTGGATCCCATTTCAGTGTTCTCATTTGGTAAGACCAATAATTTTTTGTGATGTAAAACTGTGGATTTAATAAAAAATGAACATAGTCTTCAATCTTTGCCACCCTTATCAGAACATATCTATTGATTAAAAGCCCAATATTGACTTCTCCCTTCAAATCACATTGTTTTGGAATTAAGCACCTTAAATCCTCTATCTCTAGCCAACCGTAAGAAAAATTTCCAATAAAAGCATATTGGAGATTCTCATTGACAATCATTTGATTGGCCTCTTCCTCTTCCCAAATAATATGTGGTTCTCTATGCAAATATGATATTTCTTTCATTGGTATATTTTTGTGAGGTTTACAAGGATTTTGAAAAAGAAAAGCAAAAAATGTTTTTGGAGTATCATCAGTAGGTTGACTAGGTTGACCAGCCTTCGTCGTTGGAGACAGGACGACGACCGTCACGACCATCAGATCCGGCTAAACGTCGAGTAGGAAAAGTAGGTTTTCCTATGTTTTCGGAAGCTGGAAAAAAAGCTACACTTTGTAGGGCATATTGCTTGGCTATTCTTTTTCAATTTACTTCCGGCTAGACTTAGGTTATTATTAAAAGAGGAAAAAAAAATCAATGTTTCTAAATGCAACTATAAAATGTATATTAAAATAAACAATCTATGTATAAAGAATGTGTAAATTATATTGTGTTATCAAAAAAATATGTGTATAAAAGTGTATGAAGGTAAACGAAAGTACATGAAAATATGTATATAAAAAAAAAGATTAGATAACGAAATTTTATTTTACAGAAAAAGATTAAGCCATTATTAATGTAAAAAAAAAGTGAAAATTATTTGATTAAATATCTAAATCAATTTAATTCTTTTAAGTAAATAGTAACGGCCTAAATTTTGTCTAAGCGCGTGATGAATGTAGTATAAGTTAAAGCATTCCCGCCCAACGCCCCAAAAATTAAATTTTCACTATAATTGCTATTTATACAAATGTAATAATATAAAAATATAAAACACAAAAATTAAAGTCTTCTTTGCATGTCATTCCCGACAAATATTTTCAATAACCTATATAAACACTTGTAATAAAAATATTAATAATAAATAAATAATTATAAAAAAAATGAGAAGATATGTGTGCATATATGTATATAAAAAAAATTCAGTAAAAGTGTGGGCTTTGATCAGATTTTAGGCACACCATGTCTACGAAGTGGTTGCTCAATTTATTAGTCATCCTAAATCGTCTTGCCAAGATACGAATCATAAAACTTTTGCGTTGCTACAAAAATTCCATCATTGCCTGAAATATTTATTTTATTACGTATTTATATATGCAATATCCGTTTTTTTATTTGTGAAGGCCTAAAAAATTGACAAAAAATTTCTTCATCGGCCAATAATGTAGCATTTGTTCGTTATCAATTTAATAAAAATGTAAAATGCAATAAAAGAGCAAAAGTGAGAGAAAAATCAGTCCACACGTAGCAAAACAGCGGCTAAACAATAACAGAACTACCAAAAATGAGCAAACTTAGTAGCAGCTTCACCTAGAGAAAACAAAGAGGATGCCCGAAAATTCAAGGCCACCAAAAATATTGAAAGGCAACCCAAAATCAGTCAAGCATCGTTAGAGCACAAGAAATGCATAGATCTATTTTAAGAAAATAAAGCATAGTAACCAAATAAATAATGAAATCGGTGACAACAAAGATTGTTGGTGGTGTTGCGTCAACGGTATTCACCGGAGCAACGCCGAAGAAATAAAATCTTGCCCAGATTTGGCCATGTTTGGTAAGGCAGTGGCGGTGGTGATGCATTGGGAGCTTGCCGGCCATCAATTTTGGCGAGGTAGCGGTGGAAAAAGGAGAAAAAGGTAAGGAAAACTAGCCATAATGGTGGCTGCTCATTGGGGACCTTCGTCGTCCATCACTTACAGTGCAGAAGAAATGAAAAGGGAGAGGAAAAGAGGCTACAGTGATGGTGGTGGCCGGAGGCAGCTCGACGGTCGTCACATCCAGTGAGATGCGACAAAAAAAACAAGAGAAAAAGAGGGAGGGTAGCGCGGTGGTAGAGGTTTTGCCAGACTTCGACGCCAGCAGGGGTGGTGGGCGACAGTTTAGTTTTGAGAGAAAAGGGAGAGAAGAGAAGGAAGAGAGAGATTGATATTCTTTTGGTGTGTTTGTGCGTGTAGTGTGTCTATTAAATAATTGCCCTCCTATTTTATTTATAGTAAAAAGTGGTGTCCATTATTAAACAAAAAAAATATCCGTTTTAACTATTAAATAATAGTATTTTGACTAAAGGGTAAAAGATCTAATCAATCATATCAATTGTCATCTTTAAAAAAAGTTGACATGATTTTGACTTGACTAATTTATTTCTCTGTGTATTTAAAATAATTAAGTTGACTTATATTTATAGATCGTATTAAATAATGTACAAAAATATGAATGCTGATGTATAATCACAGAAAAATGAAAACAACAAATATAACAAAATCATCTAAAAACTATATTACGCTATAAACATTTAAAATTATAATATGTAAGAAAGAATTGTAGTGTTATGCTATGTACATATGTAGATGAATGTGCAAAAATATTAAAATGATAATAAATTAATAAAAATTCTAAAATTTACGAAATTAAGAATAAATTCATAGGGTACGACATTCCCTAGTTGCTGTAAAAAAATTCTAAAAAATGATGATTATCGCTCGTTTGCTAAAAAATTATAAAAAAGTATGAAAAATTATATTTTATGTACTTTAATGATCATAAAGCCTACAAGTGCTAATTTTAAGTATGGACAGCCAAAATTGGATGTCAACAGTACCCTATGAAGAGTTAAAAGAGGAAATAGAAAATTTTGTCTTCTAAATTGACAACTAAGGAATGTCGTACCCTATGAAGACTTAAAGAAGAAGATAGGAAAATTTGTTTTGTAAAATATCAACTAGGGATTTTGTACCCTATGAAGAGTTAAAAGAGAAAAATAGAAAATTTTGTTTCCTAAAATGGCAACTAGGGAATGTCGTACCCTACAAAGATTTAAAAGAGAAGGTAGAAAATTTCGTTTTCTAAAATGACAACTAGGGAATGTCGTACCCTATGAAGAGTTAAAGAAAAAGATAGGAAATTTGATTCCTAAAATGGCAACTAGGGAATGTCGTACCCTATGAAGACTTAAAGAAGATAAAAAAATTTATGTTTTAATATGGCAACTAGGGAATGTCGTACCCTATGAAGACTAAGGAGAAGATAGAAAAATTCATTTCCTAAAATGACAATTAGGGGATGTCATACCCTATGAAGACATAAAGGAGAAGATAGAAAAATTCATTTCCTAAAATGACAATTAGGGGATGTCAAACCCTATGAAGACATAAAGGAGAAGATAGAAAAATCTATTTCCTAAAATGGCAACTAGGGAATGTCGTACCCTATGAAAACTTAAAGGAGAAGATAAGAAAATTCATTTCCTAAAATGGCAACTAAGGAATGTCATACCCTATGAAGACTTAAAGGAGAAGACAGGAAAATTCATTTCCTAAAATGGCAATTAGGGAATGTCGTACCCTATGAAGACTTAAAGGAGAAGATAGGAAAATTAATTTCCTAAAATGACAACTAGGGAATGTCGTACCCTATGAAGACTTGAAGGAGAAGATAAGAAAATTCATTTTCTAAAATGGCAACTAGGGAATGGTGTACTCTATGAAGACTTAAAAGAGAAAATTAAAAAATTTTATTTCCTAAAATGGTAACTAGGGAATGTCGTACCCTATGAAGACTTAAAGCAAAAGATAGAAAAAATTATTTCCTAAAATGGTAACTAGGGAATGTCGTACCCTATGAAGACTTAAAGCAAAAGATAGAAAAATTCATTTCCTAAAATGGTAACTAGGGAATGTCGTACCCTATGAAGACATAGAAGAGAAAATAGGAAATTTTATTTCCTAAAATGGCAACTAGGGAATGTCTTACCCTATGAAGACTTGAAGGAGAAAATAGGAAATTTCATTTCCTAAAAGGTCACTAGGGGATGTCGTACCCTATGAAGATATAAATAAGAAAATAGAGAGTATTTTTTTTTCTTAAAATGACAACCAGGGAATTTCGTACTCTGTGAAGACTTAAAGGAGAAAATAAAAAAAATTGTTTTCTAAAATGGCAACTGGGGAATGTCACACCCTGTGAAGACTTAAAGGAGAATATAAAAAAATTCTTTTCCTAAATGGAAACTAGGGAATGTCTTACCCTATGAAGAATTAAAGGAGAAAATAGAAAATTTCATTTTCTAAAAGGCCACTAGGAAATGTCGTACCCTATGAAGACTTAAGGAGGAAAATAAGAAATTGTCTCCTAAAATGGTAACTAGGAAATGTCGTACCCTATGAAGACTTAAAGTAGTAAAATAGAAAATTTATTCATCTAAAGTGACAATCGAGGGATGTCGTACCTTGTAAGGACTGAAAGAACAAACAAATATGATTTTGTTTTTAAAAAATGACAACTATGGGATATTGTACCCTATGAAGATTTAAGGAAGAAGATTAGGGAGTTTTGTTCCCTAAAGTATAATCAGGGGATGTTTTACCCTGCTAAGGCAAGTGATGATATATATTTTTTTTCAATTTTTTTTGAAAAAAAATGCCACAATTTTGGACGTGAGGAACTTTGAAATTCTATTGACTTTTTTTTTTTAAAATACCCCAGTATTATACCTTTCAGGGATGTGTAAAAATATTTATTCGGCGAGACCGAGCCCTATTGTAGGACTTCCTACGTATCTTGTATAGCAAGAATCAGGTCTAATGTAGTTCACAAAAACATAATATTTTTTTATTTTATTCTTTTTTGAAAGTATGTGCTTTGTACCTTTTAGGTATAATACCCAGTATTATACCTTTCAGGGATGTATAAAAATATTTATTCAGCAAGACTGAGCCCTATTGTAGGACTGCCTACGTATCTTGTATAGCAAGAATTAGGTCTAATGTAGTTCACAAAAACATAATGTTTTTTTATTTCATTCTTTTTTGAAAGTATATGCTTTGTAAAGATCAGAAGAATGAAAATAACTCATTTCTTGACTTCGATTGATACCAACAATTAGTATTATGCATAGGAGTCACCTCAAATTACTTTTAAATAAGAACCGAGGTCAACTCAAAAGCAATCACTATAGTTTCAATTAATACCTCAGATATACTTAAGTTTTATACATGATGTATATGTCTTGCTCCAAATCAAGCGTTTAAATTACTCCTATCCTCATGTTTTTAGTGTCCTTACCATAAATAAAGTTCTAATTCACTCACCATAAAAGATTTTAAATTTTAGGACGTTCAAGAAGCACTCATACTAAGAAAGATATTCAATGCATGCAATGAGATACCCTAAACTTGACCATCATGTAAGTATCCACTAATGCGAGAACACTCAAAATGAAGTCAAGTAAGACTTGTCATTGACTTGTAGTGTTAGCTTAGGAATGGTAGAATATTCATTTAGGATAAAGTGACTATTCTCTCCTTAAGCATTGCACTTTGCTCTCAATACTTGCATTTTGCAGTTGATCTTCATTTGATTTGTTGCTTTTTTTTGTCATTTTTTGTTTCTTTTTCCTTCCTTCAAAGTTAATTTTTGAATTACCTTTTTTTTCTGGAGTTTTTTTTAAACTCCTTGTCGGATGATGTTCTTTCTCTTTTTTTCTTTTTTTTTCCTTTTTTTCTTTTCTTTTTCCTTGGAGTGAAATTTTTTGTTTGTCTATAGCTTTGTTTGAATATTTGCATATCCAATTGCTTTGCCATCTGATTTAGATATTTAACAATGCACTGAGGGAGATGAGGCCAAAAGATAGATTGTGCATTTATGCACTCAAATAAAGATATAGGCTAAGATTTGGATATCAAATAAAAGGTTTTAAATTCAAAAGGAGAAGTCTAGGGATTACATTTTATTCAGTAAGCTTCAAAGGCATAATCGAGTTAAAGAAAGCCTACAATCCTCTCTCAAGTTAAGTGTTGCTCAAAATATCACCACAACAAACATTCAGGCCAATTTCTAGTCAACAGAGCGATGCCATTAAATTTTCAATCTAAAACTCACCACACAATGCACATGAAACAATGTGGTACAATTTATTTTAAACTTGACTTAGAGCAAGAAAATTTTACAAGTGCAACTTAAGTATAATTAGAGGTACCAAAAGAATCTACAGTTTACAACCAAGTTGGTCCACACTATCATGTCTTATAATTTAACACTTTTTTAAATTCATATTTTTAAGTATGTTGGTAGCAATTACTAAGTCAAGATTTTTTTAGATGAGACCGAACCCAAAAGAAAAGTTGTCCACGTATTTTGTTGAAATAAGAATGAGGTCAGACATAGTTCAGGGGGCTTAAACTATGAAGTAACAAATTATTCTTTTTTTTTTAATTTTGAATAAGGACGAAAAACTTTTATTTTCCTTTTTTTTTTAATTTAATACAAATAATTTATATGTATGTTTTTTGTACTTTTGAAAGAAAAAAATTAAAATATGTATTTACTTATTTAAAAAAAAATTGTATAAGAATTTATTTGAAAAAAAAAAACAACCTTTTTTCAATAAATATTTTTTTGAATGTGGATCACCGAACCCAAAAAGAATTGCCTACTGATCTCATTGAGATGAGAATCAGATGTCCATAGTTCGTGAAACTAGAGACATGAAGAAAACCACTTTTTATTTGAATAATGAAAAGAAAATAATTTTTTTTTGAATTTATTAATAAAGATTTTTTAAAAAAATTTGAAAACGAATTGATTGATTTTTTTTATAAAGATCAAAACTCTTCTCTTTTTTTCTTTAAGAAAATGTAACCTTCGTTTTTAAGGATCGCCGAACTAGTGAAGGGTTGCCTACATATCTCACTAAAATGAGAATCAGGTCTGCGTAGTTCATCCAGATTGGAGTAAACTCAATAATTTAGATACTATTTTTTTCTTTTATTTGTGAAAGAAAACCTCACTCCTCATTTGGGTTTCGATAAAGAATAGATTTTAAAGAGAAATTTTCACCATCTCTTACGTTAATGGATCCTAAAGCTGATCAACATTCGAAACAACTTACGTTAATGGATCCTAAAGCTGATCAACATTCAAAACAGCTTGACAGTTAATGCAACTAGTTGTATAGAAAAAGGATAGTCTTAAAAGAGGGTACTTTTAGACATTCAAACCTTTGTCGAGCCTCCACTAAGTCAAAAATGCATGTGATGCAAATAAAGCCGAGTCTAATAGGGATGACCATGTCTAAGTTTCAGTTCTACTAGGTTTAACCTGATGGAGGTAGGTGTCTAGATTAGTTGTAAAATGAGCGGACCACTCAAGTCAGGCAGGGACAGCTCGCCGGTAGCAGTGCTTTCCGGCCTCACCATTGGTCCTTCCCATCCTAAATCATGTGTGACTATAGAATCCTCCCCAGGAACGTTGTCACATCTCTGGTATCTCAAGGTTCGGGAGTGTATGCCGCATCTCCGAATATAAAGTATCTCAGAAGACTCAGATGGGTGCGTGAGAGAAGACAGTTTATATTGCAATTCAAATAAAATCAAAGCGATAAACAATTAGACACATAGCACATATAGGCCAAAAAATACAATATCAAAAATTACATAAAGCCAAACAAGACAATCTAAAAGATGAAATTCTAGTTATTCCCAGCAGAGTCGCCATCTGTCACACACCTATTTTTACTGACCCAACCATACTAGGGAGTTGGTTTTAGAGAAAATGAATTTTTCCAATTAAAGTGATGTTTTGAAAAGAGATTATTTATTTTACAGAGTCTCCACTTGGAATTGAGATATGATGTTCCAAGTCACCTTATTGAATCCCTAGTCAAAAGAAAATGACTCTTTCTCTTTGGTCTGCGAATTAGAAATCCGAATAAGAAATTTTGTTGATCGAGGGGAAGGTGTGAGGCACCCCTCAGGTCCCGTGGTTCTAGCACAGTGCTTTAATGACATACGTCTGGCTTAAATTAATCTTTTTGGATATATAATAGTTGTTAACCTAAAAGTTACTTACACGTTTTAGTAGCTTACCGGTAGTAGTACTTTTCGATCATATCACAAGTTTTGATATACTTCTCACGCCTTTGAGGCATTTATGGATTTCTCCCATTTTTCTCAAGTCTAAATAAGATTCTAACATATTTAAAAATATACCCATCCCAATTAGATCAATTTTAAAATGCTATGTAATTTATTTTCTACTTCCCAACTTCATCGTTAACTTTCACTTATATTAGACTTTCGAAAGGTTATTTTATTGAATCACTGGTTAGTCGAAATTCGTTGAAATGCTTCTGTTAAGGAAATCAAATTAGGTTTATAGTCTAGTATTTGTAAAGAAAAGGAAAAAACTTCACATTGAAAACCAAAGTGAAAAATGAAAATTTAACTAAAATGATATTTAGCCAAATTCTTTTCATTTAATTAATTTATGATCGAAACGAGTAGCCGACTTTCAATTAAATTCTTAAATAGTAAGGTATTCTTTTTCCATTTTAAACACCCTATCCCCACTAACCATTACTAGTGCATTAATACAAGGTAGCAGCGGTATAGATTCACAGATATATATATATATAAAAACTAAACTAATGGTATTCACGACTGACCCAAATAATTAAAAGAACAAAAAAAACATTTATCAGCCCAATTTTATCAATAATCATTTTAATCAACTCCCAAATTTCGAAGTAAATATATATGTGTTTGGATAACTAAAACATGCATCTCACGATAATGTCATGTAAGTTATCATCTCTACATACTAATCAATACATAAAAAAAATACTCACAAAATCTTATTCATGCTTTGTTTCACAATAATATTACTAAAATTGAATAGAAAAGAACCGAATAAGAACCTGTGTGATAAAATTGACTAAATATAAAAGAAAGAACGATGTCGACAAAAACTCGAGGTCCAAACACTCGAACTCCAAACCACAATCTTCAATGATGTCTCTTGTTTGTTGTGTATTATTTTCTTTCTCTCTAGCCTCCTCTATTTCTTTGACGTGTTTCATGTTATTCTTTCTATCCTTCTCACTTTAAAAAAAAAAAAAAAAAAAAAAACTTTTCTCTCAATCTGTTTTCCTATTTGTGCATTTTTTTCACTTTCAATTTCATGTTAGACTAACTCTAATTTTAACAATGTGGAGCCAAAAGAAATAATGTTAAAACCCCAAATTCTCTTACACATCATATTACTATTTATCCTTTATTAGATCTAATATATGAACTAACATTTACCTACTATATATTACACGTTATATGTCAATACCAACATTATGCGTAACAATTTTCTTATCGATTAAAGGAAAAATGAATTAAGTTAAGCATGCAAAAATAATTATTTAATTTATCAATTTTTCTCTGGATTTAACTATATAAAATTATGAACGTTTAAACACATGTGAAACTTGAGCAACTTCATAATATTGGAATCAATTCTCGTATAATGACGACGTTACATAATGCAAAGAAGGATTGAGAGTTACCTCTTGTGAATATTAATTTACAAACAAAGTCAATGCAACTTCCTAATTAAGAAGCCACGAACTTAAAACCCCCAATGAAAATCTTGAATATTTCACTTTTTCCTCTCTCCTGATTTTTTCTTTCCTTTTTCTGTTTTTACTCCCTTTCTCGTGTGTTCTATGAATTTTGCTTTCTGCCTAGGTATATTGTCTCTCCCTAAGTGTATTATGGTGTCTTCTTTATATAAGTGTGTGTGTGTTTATATTGTAGTCATGTGCATTTTCGTGTGTTGTGTGTGAGAGGGAGTTGGAGAGGTTAAGTGAAGGTGGGATTGTGGGAAGAGGTTAGAGTAGTTTAGGATTTGATTTTTTTTAATTAATAATTTAAATAAAATTAAAATTTATTTAAAACTAATAAAATATGGATAAGTTAAGTAGTTAGTCCTATAAATATAACTAAGAAAATATTAATATCACTAGATTATTTGTTAAAAAAGTAAAGGAAGAAAATAAATATAGTTTAAAAAAATTTCTCTCTTTTTTTAGAGAATAAATAAATAAATAATAAAAATAAAAACTTATTTAAAATGTAACTCTATTTTTGTAGTTTTCGAAAGTTTTAGAATAACTTTAGTAAAAAATAAGATAACATCAAAATGTCTAATTTAAACCTAAAAAGTATTTAAATATTAAAATAACGTAAAATCTTAGATTTGATAAAAAATTACGTGTTTACAATAAGTTTGCCACTTATGAAAATTTTCTTTAAATTTTTTTATTATATAATAGAGGTTTTATTCAAAATAATTTTTTATTAATTATGATATATTTAAAATATTATATTTATTTTATCATGAACCTATGAAATATCAAAGTACATACTTAATATGGACCATGTCCAATATAGTGGATAAAGTCAATTGTGGTATTAGCACCACACTATTTCATGTGGAAGAATTAGGAGTCTACACCGAATGTCCATAATGAATAGCCATGTTTTGGCATTATGGTATAATTTGTAGTGAACAAATTGTTCAATTTAACAGTGACCTTTGTTTTACATGCTTTTCCCTTTCATTTTTCACAAGATAAAAATTTAGTTTTTGCCCATTTTCATTTTAGTGCATACGTTTATAAAAGATAAGTAGGCATAATACATTATTGCACCTAATAAATCTATTCATATATGTACGTTAAAGAGAAGTCGGAGAAAAATTTATATTTTTGATGTGGTATTTGATCATTAAAATGAAATCAACTATCTTTATCAAGTTATTCAAGTTCGTATTCTAGTGCAAAGCTCAGGCTTAGGAGAATTTTTCTGATTCTTCGAGGTTCTTAATGTGACAGTTTTTAGAGATTGTGCGGAAGGGACGGGCAACTTGTGGATGGTTGAGGCTGTTAGTCGAAATTGAGGTGGTAGGCTTTGATCTACTTATCTATATGAGATTGTGTATTGTATATGTCGCATACTAGATAGGAATTATAAGTTATGTTTATACCTAAAATATATCATGACTTGACCTAATTAATGAATTTAGAATAGAACTGTGATGTGAACCTTAGACTAGGATACATGTTAAGGCTATGCGATCCTATTGCACCTAGTTATAGACTTGATTAATCATAGATTTACATAAGGGATTCTTTAGTAAAAGACTTACCATATTACCTAGTATTTTGGGAAATATTTTCCGATTAGACCCTTTTAGTAGCTTTATGTCCTCGTTTACCTTAGTTTTAAACTTTTTGACACTAATATCTTGTTGAGTTATATATTGTTGGGCCCGAGGCTGTGGTTAATCTTTCCTTCAAAGGGACGTAGATATAGTTATGGATGCATAGAATCTTAGAGTTGTATTGTTTGGATACTGATAATGACATTCATTCACTTAGACGCATTCACACTTATTTAGTGGTACGACTTTGATTAGAACCTTTATTTTACTATAATTTTTTAAAAAGGAATTTATTTCCACTTTTGTTAGCTTTTAAAATTGATTCTTTGAAAATAAAAGTTGTACCACCCTTATTATTGAACTATGATATTTTAAACTAAATGTACAACTAAAAAACTTGACTGGGGCTTATTCTGATCCATTATTGATTCCTTCACTTTATATTTCACTATGGTCGAGGGAGATTTCAACTATTTTTATATTATTGTATTATTTTAGTCCCATATTTAATTTCGGATAATGAATTTATAGACTTATACACATTTAACCTCGATTCACGTTCGAGCAATCATTACACTCTTATTTTTCTCTAGTACTAGATAGAGTAGATTGATTATGATGGTTACTAAAAGCTCTAGTTCGGGATTTTACAGTGTATATTAATATTTTGAGTCCCCTATGTACCCCTTCATCTGATGAGTCACAGTATCGAAAAAGATGATCATCGTAGGTCCTGCCTTTGTGATCTACTGAGTAGGAGGAGGTATATACACTTGGTACATTCTAGCACTCGATTGTTTGATGGTACTGAATTATCCTTGCATTCATTGAGCTTGATTGGTTGATTGGACTGAACTATCCTTGCATTCATTCACTAATATAGATTGTCTACCACTAGTATAATTGTTTGGCGCTTGTATCTATCGGTCTTATGGGGGTTGTATAGGTACAGGGTATGGTTGTTGGTTATTGAGTATTTTCTTTTGCCTTCCCAGCTTATTGGAGCCCTAATAGGTCATTATTTGTTTGGGTTAGCCAGTTACGTATTTACTGGTTATTATTGTCTAGTTCATGGCAGGTTGGCTACAGATTAATATCTGAGGTTGTAGGTACACTTTTGAGTTCTCTTATTCTTTATTATGGTAAGAATTGATTATCGTTAGACTATCTCTTTTCTATGCACATTTCAGTTAGAGACCTTGTTTATACTTAGTATTAGACCTCTTATTGCTTATGATTTTGGTAATATTGGATAAGCTCCCTAATTGTAGTTTCTTCATATTTGATTATTCGTATAGCGTAGTCACATATATTCCTCTTTGGCTACTATTTATATATCATTCCCTTTCTTCCTATTACAATTATATATTGTATATCTCTTTATTCGTTATACTATCGTATATGGAATAACTACTTAGAATATGGACTAGTTACTTACAAAATTGTGCTTTGTTCCTGATTACTGATACTACCTGATAGTTTACCTTTACTTTTTCATTAGCACTTTTAAGTTTCATTTCTTAAGTAGTTGTCTATAGTTATATTCCTACTTTACATGTTATTTGTACCTACATTATCTTTGTAGCTCAATCGATCGATGCCTATAGAGTACCTCATGTTTGGTACTCATACTACACTTTTGCAGCCTGCAGATTATAGTACAAATTATCATTATTGATATGTGCATTGTATGAAGCAGCGATGGATCGTAGATTTTGGGTAAGCTCCTGAGGTCTGGAGTTGTCTTTTCTCTCCCTCTTACTATTAGATGGATCTCTATTTCTGTATATCAGAGATAGCTTTGTATACATTCATTATGTATTCTACTTTGTACTCTTGTTTTATTAGAAGATCTTATATTGACCTCACCAGATTTTGAAAATGTATTTACTTCCTTCTTATATCTTCTTCTCTTTTATTTAGTTTTGCTTTTGTTTTCTTATTAATTTGTTACTAATTATTTCGGACTATGAATTAACTTACCTACTGGTAAGTTATGGTAGGTGTCATCATGATCTGAGAATTGGATAATGACAGTGAGACAACCCAGTAATTCACGAGTTGGGTGATTACTATACTAGAGAATAAAAAATATTAGGTTAAAGCTGAGTATAACCCACACCAATGTCAGAATTTTAAAGTGATATGACTTCTGAGTCTGTCTCTAATAAGAATATGTTTTTACTTAATGGAGTTAAAAAAAGAAATTTGTCTAGTGATATAGTTTCAGTGGATTATCTTTTCTTGTCCATATAAGATTAATTTTTGTTATTTAGTCTTAAAATTTTCACTAACAGTGGCATGATAGTGCTTTATTAGTAATATTTGTGACATGATTTTCTGCATTTTGAGAAATAATTATTCTGAAAAAAAAAAGAAAATAGGAAAGGAAAAATTGAGTTACAGATGCATTTATATTTTTCTTAAATAATTGTCTATGAGACATAATATAGAAAAAATGCATGCGTGTATATTAATTTATTGAATATTTTATGTAGTTACTCTCAACTAATGAATGTTTCTATATTTGTTATAGAATTTATGTATGTTTAATATTGAATTTACGTGATTTAAGATAAGTGATTCTTAGATGATTGATTATTTTGGATTTATGATACATTGAAATTCGGATGATGATTGGGAACTTTGAGAACTTTTGAATCTAAACCCGATGGAAAATGAATATTGACATAGTTGATTATTTTTTAGAATTATTATGTATATGAATTTAGGCTAAAATAAAGTACATAGTTATCTCATGATACTTTATACTTGTCTAACAAGTATGTCAACTACTACAGAGAACATTTTCGTTAGCTTAATAAGGATGATAAGCTTAACAGTGATAATTATGAAATATGGAGTATGAAAATTCAATATGTCCTGAAAGAAAAAGAGGCTCTTGAAGCTCTTAATGTGTCTATGATATTTTCTAAAAATAGTGATACCCCCCAACATGTGAAACATCTTGAGTCATATCAGGATTGAAAAAAAAATTCTTGTGTACTACATTGCTAAGTAACATGGATAATGATATTATGAGAGAATTTCAAAAGTATGGTGATACTAAGGACATGTAGTTTGAACTAAAAGAAAAATATAGTCATACTTTAGCTGCTAAGCTAAGGACTCTTACTATTAAGTTTGATACTTATAAGAAACACCCTGATCACCCTATGTGTAAGCATCTGCATCATATGTCAAATATGGTGAATGAACTAAAAGATGTCAGTCATGTGTTGATAAAAAAGAAACAACTTCAAATTGTGATTCGCTCCCTATCCCAAATCTAGAAAAACATAAAAATGCACTTAATCCACAATGTTAGCATCGGAATTGTGGAAGATGCTAAGCGTCATTTGAAATTCGAGGAAGAGCGCCTAGGAGTAGACTACGTTGCTACAAATGTGTATATGACTAGTTTAGGTCCAAAATATGAACATGATGATAAACACAAGTGTGGTGAATTTTCTCAAGATAAGAGAGAAGAAAAAGCTTCAAAAAAGTCGAAGACTAATAAACAAGGATAGAAAAATATTTCTGCTCCAAAGAAAAAGAAAAAAGTGAATATAGCTAAGCTCAAGTGCTAAAACTATGAGAACAAGACACTTTGCTCACGATTGTCCTAAGCCTAAAAAGTACACAATATTAATAATTTAAATTATGATGTAAATTCTTGTTGTTCTACTTTTTAACTGAATCACTTCCTATGTGAATTGTAGACTTAGCAGCCATAGAGCATATAGCGATGAAAAGAGATGCTTTCATAAAATTTTAATAAATTTCAAAAGAATTTAAATGGGTGTATGTAGGAAATAACTCTAAAGAGGAGGTCAAAAAGATTGGTACCTTTAAACTTGAAATATGTGATGGCCGAACTTTGTATCTATATAATGTACTATTTATCCCAATAATGCGCCGAAATCTAGGTTTTGTTAGAATGTTGATTAAGTTAGGATTTAATTTTTTTTTTCATGAACATGGTATGAAAATGTATTTGGCCAAGACAAAATATGATACTGATTTTTTTATGATCAATTTTTTTGATGGATTGGATGTTATTTAAAGTCTCAATAATAATAATAACAGTTATCCTTATTTATATCAGCTTCAAATTGTGAGAATGATGTAAATATATAACATGCGAGGCTTGGTCGTATTGGTGTACAAAGAATGAATCATTTTTCTAAAGAAGGACCGTTTGGCACAATAGATAAAGTAGAATTGTCTTTTTGTGAATCTTGCCTAGTCGAAAAACTTCAAGAAAATCATTTGAAAAAGGCGCAAGCACGGACACTCTATTGCAATTAAATCATTATGATATCTGTGGTCCAATAAATGTAAGAAAAAAACATGGTGTTGTTTATTTCATCATTTTTAATGATGATTTTACTCGATTCGGTTAGGTATATTTGACTTCTCGCAAATCTAAAGCGTTGAGTTCATTGAGTTTATGAATTTAGTTGAGAATCAACTGGATAAAAAATAAAAATTAAAGCTCTAAGAATTGATCGAGAAAGAGAGTATTTGTCATGAGTTTAAACGATTATCTGATGAAAAAAAAATTCAAAGACAATTAACTACTCCTTACACTCCACAACAAAAGGGTGTTGCGGAACAATGAAGAAATAGAACCTTGTTACAAATTATTAGGTCAATGATGACACACACAAAATTTCCTATGACCTATTGAGGTGATGCGTTGTTTGCTACTGTATTTGTACTTAATCATGTCCCTTCAAAAATCAGTTACAACTATGATGTATGAGTTATGAACTAAACAAAAGTCCGACTTGAACACTTTAAGGTCTTAGGGTTGTGTTACTTTTATTCATAACCGCTTTTTCTAATATGAAAGATTAAATCCAAGAGGAAGAAAGTATATTTTTATACGATATTTCGAACAGTATAAAGGATTGTGTTCATAGGTGAACAAGATAGTGACAGTGCAACTGAAGTTAAGTCATATGATGTTACATTCATAGAGAATGATTTTTCTAAGTAGCGCGATATAGGTCAAGAATTATCTTTTCATGAAACTATGTATCAGACCAACTAACTACCGATTTTTTAATGGATTTGAATGAGAGTCATGTTGATGACACTGGATCAATTTCTATTACTACAAATTCTAGTGATATTGCTGGTCTGAGTGGGAGTAACTCACCAATTGATAAATTAATTTGTCAATGTCAACCTCAAAGAATAATTTATTCTTAAATTTTTCATTGTCGATTTGAGATCGAAGGGAAAGTATTTACTCCTGATAATGAAGAGCCAAAAAATATAAATGAGATTCTTACATATCCTATTCAATAAAATAATTAAAAATAATGAAAGAGGAGATGAAGTTAATAAAATCTAACCAAGTGGGAGAATTGATTAATCTACCTATAGAGCAAAAAACTATTGGAGATAAATGAATTCTCAAGATCAAGCGAAAGAAAGATAGTAGTATCAAAAGATTTAAATCTTGCCCAGTAGCTAAGGGGTAAACACAACAGACAAAAATTGATTGTGAAGAAATTTTTTTATTTGTTGTATGCTTTTCTTCAATAAGATTAATTTTGTCTATAGTGTCTATATTGGATCTTGAATTATAGAAAGTGGTTGTGGAAACTGAATGTAACGCCCTAAGTCTGCACCCCAGACATCACACAGTACTCATAATCCCGAAAGACCACAAGCTAACCCATAAATGGTACCTGCTGCAATCACTGAATAATAGTACTGAAATAAATGTGGGAATTAGGCTGAATTTTCCATAAGGTTCATAGCTGAAATCAAATGCTGATAAATAAATACTGAAAACTGAACATCTGTCTGAAATAGTCACCTGAAAGACTCTAATTGTCTGAATATAGAGTTGATGGGACAAGTCCCCAACTAACTCTATCTACTGATTATACTGAACTAATGAAATACTAAAATGATAATTCTGCCCTCGAATTTTGAGGACTCACCACTAAATATACTGTTGATAGGCTGGGCTGCTAAGTACGATCAGGAGCTCAGGCGTCTTAACCTATGATATAAGACATCATAGAGCAAAGAAAGGGTATGCATCAGTAGTTTGAATGTACTGGTATGCTAAGTGAGGTTGGCTGATATGCAAGGGGTCATATGCATGAACAATAACTGGCTGAGTAACATGACTATAACTGATTGAGAGTACATATATATCTGAAACTGCTGTAAATACTGACTATGCAATATTACATGTAAATCTAATTTACTATAACTGAGATCGTTAGTAACTAAATTACTGATAACTGAGTTACTGATAGCTGGGTGACTATTTCTGATAGTCCTGATTCTATGGAACTAAACTTAGTTTTGTAATGAGCTGGGTGACTATGTCTGATAGTCCTGGTTCTGTGAAACTGAACTGAGTTTTTATACTGAGACTGAAACTCAAACTAAAACTATACTAGTGAGAGTGATCATCTAGCCGACATACCCCGATTATAAACTGAGTTGGGGTCCAACATGTGACCCCAGTTGGAAGGGTGTTAGCACTTTGCCAAGGGATACTAACATCGGCTATGATTTAACCCTATCTGGCAGGAAAACATTTCGTCAACCCTCACTGGCAGGAAAACTCATACGAGATTGGTCAACCCTTATCTGGAAGGAAGACATCTCAACCTACGCTGGCTACGTAGATCTTTAATGTATGAATTTATATTAAGGGTCAAACCCTATACTAGGCTTGACTGAACTGTTACTGATCGTGCTAACTGACTGAACTGGACTGAGTTCACTGAGTTCTGTTAACTAACTGAATACACTGAGTTCTATAACTGACTGAGTACTACTGTATGTGACATCACTGAGACTATTCTGTAGCTATTAAAATTCTAAGTAAACATCTAGATTTCGGGTATTGAATACCCCCAGGACTCGATATCATTGAAAGTAAAATATAGCAAAATCTTGAAAGTATGATAACTGGCCACGTTGTCACAATTCATCCATTGAGGCATTTATCAAACATACATGGTATAAACTTGTATACATGCTAACATGTTAGGATTTATTTATTCAAATTCAACCCACATAAATATTTTATCTAACACTTGGGGAGCATAGTTCATGCACATAACGATAATAAACACGTAGGGAACATGATTACAATCCAAACTCACAATTTCAAGGGACTTTTAACATAAATCCACATGACTATACATAGGTTAATTAATTCACATGAATCTTGTCATAAAATATGGATTAGAAACCCAAACAACATCATAATCATGAATACAATCAAATTCAACATGAAATCCATGAAAGCAATCATCTTGTAGTTAAAAAGAGGTTCTTGAACTTTGAGGGTGGAAGGGAACCCTTGGATGAACATCTAACATACCTTGATTGTTAATTTCATAGAGTTTGTGGTGAGTTCTTGAGACTTTATTCTTGAACTTGATGAAGCGAGGTCTTGTTCTTGAGAGGATTTTGTGAAAAGGACGAGCAATTATGCTACTTGGGGCTTTAATCTTGTGTATGGAGCTATTGGGTGAAGTAAAAATGATCTTTTTGCCCTTAAAAATGCGGAACAAAGCTGCAGAAATTACCTAGACCGGACTGGGTAGGGTGTCGCGGGTTCTAGAGCACCGCTCTGGGTAGGGCACCACGGTCTGCATCGCGGGCTCCCCCTAGCACCGAACTGGGCAGAGCGCCGTGGGCTAATCGCCCTGAGTCACTGTTTTCAAGTTTCAAACACGCCCTTACGCTTGTCCAAAAATTTTGAAATTTACCTGATATGTACTATTGACTTCCCCGATCATGAAACAACTTAAAAACTAACTTTCTAATGTCGGAAAGGTTGTAAATAAATTCCTCAAAATTTGAGGAATTTAGAAATGACTAAGTCCTAACACTTGGCTGAAATTTTCTAAGTCTGGGACCTCTTTTGGCATGCTTTAAAGGACTCAAACGATTAGGATTTTGTGGGGTCTTACAATATCTCTCCCTTGGGAACATTCGTCCTCGATTGATACTAACTAAGCTGAGAATACTGATAGACTGAGCTTAAATACTGAACATGCACAACTGAAGCATGACTTAATTCTGAAGACATGACACATGACTGAGATGTTTCATGAATGTATGCATAATATGAGAATGTTATGCAACTAAACTGATATCAAACTCGTAAAGGAAATTCTAAACATGGAATTGAATGAATCCAAGGAAGACTATTACCTTGAGCTAAGTCTGAGTTTGTGGAGATGAGGTGAAGATACTTGGTCCGCATATCTGCTTCTTCTTCCAAGTAACTCCCTCAATGGACTGATTTCGCCAAAAAACTTTGACTAGAGGGACTTCTTTGTTCCTCAGTCTGCGAACCTGATGATCGAGGATTTCGACTGGGATTTCCTCATAAGAGAGACTGTTTTGAACGCCTATACCCTCTATAGGGACTACAACTGCTGGGTAACCTATACATTTATTTAGCATGGAGACATGAAACACTGGATGCATTGAAGCTATATCTGAAGGCAACTCAAGCACGTAAGCCACCTTTTCAAAATGACTGAGAATTCGGTAAGGACCGACATATTGGGGAATGAGTTTCCCCTTTTGGACAAACCTCTTCACTCCTTTCATAGGCAAGATTTTCAAATACACATAATCACCAATCTCAAACTCTAGATCATTTCTTCGCACATCTGCATATGATTTCTGTCGACTCTGAGTTGTCTTAAGCCTTTCCCTAATCAACGAAACTTTTTATAAGGTATCAAATACCAAGTCAGGCCCTACCACTGCAGCCTCACCCACTTTAAACAAACCAATGGGAGATACATATCTCCTCTCATAAAGCATCTTAAATGGGGCCATCTGAATACTGGAATGATAGTTTTTGTTATATACGAATTAAATCAAAGGAAAATGGTAATCCCAACTACCTTTACAATCAACAACACATGCTCTTAACATATCTTTTAGAGTCTGAATGGTCCTTTCTGCTTGACCAACTGTTTATGGGTGGAAGGCTGTGTTGAGGTGAACTTGGGTACCAAGACCCTTTTGGAATGCTTTCCAAAAGTGAGAGGTGAACTGCGTACCTCTGTCCAAAGTGATGGATAGCAGAACTCTGTGCAATGTGACCAACTCTCTAACATAGAGCTTGGCATAATCCTCGGCTGAAAAAGAGGTATGAACTGGTAAAAAATGAGTTGATTTGGTCATCCTATCCATAATGACCCAAATCAAATCATGCTGGTGAAAAGTACGAGACAGACCCATCACAAAATCCATGTTCACTTTCTCCCACTTCTAAGTGGGAATACTGAACTCCTGCATAGACCCACTAGGCTTCTGATGCTCGATCTTAAACTGCTAATATATTGAGCACTTATCTATAAACTCTGCAATGTCTCTCTTCATCCCACTCCACTAATAGATTTCTCACAAGTTACGGTACATCTTGGTGGCCCCTGGGTGAATTGAGTAGCGCACACCATACGCTTCTTCAAGAATCTGTTGTCTCACGCTATCCACACATGGCATACATAATTGACCTTGGAAACTCAACACACCATCTCTCCCTTAGGAGAAAACCTCTACTCTCTGATCTCTGACTGACTTTTTCAGTTTAACTAAACTGGGATCCCTGTACTGCTTTTCTTTTACTTCAGAAACTAGGGATGGCTCTGAACTATTCTGCACCCAGACACTACTCTCTGCTGAATCAACTAACCGAGCACCTAGTCGGGCAAGTTGATGAAATTCCCGAACTAACTTCTTCTTACCATCCTCAACGTGAGCCACACTACCCATGGACAATCTACTGAGAGCATCAGCCACTACATTGACCTTGCCCGGATAGTACTGAACGCTCATATCATAATCTTTCAACAACTCTAACCACTTCCTCTGACACAGGTTTAGATCTTTCTAAGAAAACACATACTGTAGGCTTTTATGGTCTGTGAACACATCAACATGTACTCTATACAAGTAATGCCTCCAAATCTCTAAGCCAAACAAAACAGCTGCTAACTCAAGATCATAAGTGGAATAATTCTTTTCATGTGGCTTAAGCTGTCTAGAGGCATAGGCTATGACCTTACCTCTCTGCATTAAAACACAACCCAAACCAGCTCTGAAAGCATTACAAAACCCATCTGAACCACCTGGTAAATTTAAAATTGGGGATGTAGTGAGTCGAGTCTTCAACTCTTGAAAACTCTTCTCACAAGAGTCTGACCACTGAAACTTGACATTCTTCTGAGTCAATCTAGACATGGGGGATGCAATAGACAAAAATCCCTCAACAAACCATCAGTAATAGCCAGCAAACCCAATAAACTCCTAATATCTGACGGAGAGATGGGTCTAGGCCAGTTTCTTACTGCTTCGGTCTTTTGGGGATCAACTCTAATGTTATCAATGGAAACTATATGACCAAGGAAAGCTACTAACCTTAGCCAAAATTTGCATTTACTAAATTTGGCAAACAACTGATGGGATTTGAGGGTTTGTAACACTATTTTGAGATGGTCTGCATGATCATGTTCACTGCGAGAGTTGACAAAAATGTCATTAATGAAGAATATAACAAATATGTCCAAGTACTGCTTAAACACGTGGTTCATCAAGTCCATGAAAGCTGCTGGGGCATTGGTAAAACCAAATGACATGACTAAGAATTCGAAGTGACCATACTGAGTTCTGAAAGCTATTTTCAAGATGTCACATTCTCCGACTCAAAGCTGATGGTAGCCTGATCTGAGGTCTATCTTAGAAAAATAACTGGCACCCTGAAGTTAGTCAAACAAGTCATTGATTTTAGGAAGAGGATACTTGTTCTTAACCTTGACTTTGTTTAACTGATGGTAGTCAATAAACATTTTAAGAGAACCGTTTTTCTTTCGCACAAAAAGAACTGGTGTACCCCACGGGGAGACACTGGGCCTGATCCCTTATCTAAGAGATCCTTCAATTGTTCTTTTAATTCCCTAAGTTTTGCTGGAGCCATTCTGTATGGCGGGATAAAGATAGGCTGAGTATCTGAAAGAAGGTCTATTCTGAAGTTAATTTCCCGCTCGGGAGGGACCTCAGGAAGATCTTCGAGAAATACATCTGGAAGTTTACATACTACTGGAACTGACTCAAGGCTGGGAGTCTCAGAACTAGAATCCTTAACTTGAACAAGATAGTAGACACACCCCTTGAATATAATTTTTTTTGCCCTTAGGTAGGAATCAAGTTGACCCCTAAGTGATGAAGTACTACCCCTCCATTCTAGGACAGGTTTATTCAAAAACTAAAAATAGACAATTCTATTTCTGCAGTCAATTAAAGCATAGCATGAATGAAGCCAATCCATGCCGAGAATGACGTTAAAATCTTCCATCTCTAACTCTACTAAATCTACTGAAGTAACTTTCTGAGATACCATAACCGGATAGTTCCTGTATACCCGTTGGGCTATAATAGATTTACCCACTAGGGTAGAGACTTAGAAAAGCTTTCCAGGATTTAGGGACTGACTCCGAAGTCAACAACTATATAAGGAGTTACGAAGGACAAAGAAGCTCCTGAATCTAGCAAAGCATAAACATGTAAATAATAGACTTGTAACGTACCAGTGACCACATCAGGAAAACTTTCCTAATCCTGTCGGGACTGAAGTACATAGAGTCTGTTTGGTCACTGCCTACTGGTGGCACTGGAAGCGACACCCTGCTGATTCGAGCGATCGGGCTGAGCTGAGGGACGGTTATGCTGACTCTGTGAACACTCTATGACCCTATGGCCTGGTTTGCCACATCCAAAACATACATCACTACCATATCTATAGACACCGTGATGGTTTCTATCACACTTATGGCAACGAAGATTTATTCGGGCACTGCTAACACTACCCTGAGGTTTAAATCCTGGTGCCCTATGTTTATTGCCATATCTGAATTTCGGTACTGGAGCATTAACTAAGGAAGGAGCAGGAACTGAAGATTTCAGGTAGAACTAAGGACGATTACCACCCTCTTACTTAGGTTGGGTGAAGTTGAAGCTACCTATTCTAGCTCTCTTATTCTCTCTCTCCTTTTCCTTATTCTTAGACTTTTCTATCTGTTGAGCATGGACCATGAGCCTAGATATATCCATCTCCTTAATTAGCATTCCAGTCCTACACTTCTTGACCACACTATTAGACACACCTGACACAAACTTACTCATCTTAGATCTGCTATCTACTACCACATGAGGGGCATATTTGGATAGTTGAGTAAACTTGAGAGAATACTCTTTCACTGTCATGTTGCCCTATTTCAGATTAATAAACTCCAAAACTTTAGCCTCCCTCAACTCTAGTGGGAAGAACCTATCAAGGAAAGCAGTAGCAAACTCCTCCCATTCTATGGGCCCTAGATTTGTACCTCTATCTGCCTTCCATTGCTTAAACTATGTATGAGCCACATCCTGTAATTGATATGTATCTAACTCAGTACTTTCACTAGAAGTCACCCCCATGATATCCATGACTTTCTGCACCATGTCAAGGAATTTCTGCGGGTCCTTCTTAGGCTTAAACCCTGTAAATGATAGAGGATTCATTCGGATGAATTTCTAAATTCTAGCTGCAATAGTATTGGCCACTGGGTTAGCCTGAACAGTAGCCGAGCGTCCATTCTGGGCTGCCACAAAATGAGCCAAAGTGGTAAAAGCTTCTCTGAATTCTGCGTAGAAGACATTCTCATCCAGGGGATCTGCCTGAATGGGCGGAGGTACTGGCTGATTTCCAGTACTTCTTTCGTTAGTACTTTTTGGAGGTATATTTTGTAAATGGAGGAAAACATTGGATTAGACAGAGAATTTAATTTGAGCTCATGCTCACTCGCACGATATGAATACTGAAAGAAGGGAAACTTTTCCTAAAATGCCTCATAGCCCCTCATCCATAAGTGTGGCACGCTACACACCCATGAAAAAGACTACTAAATGTGGCTTTCAGACTCCCTAGGACTCTATTGAACCTTAGGATCTAATACCAAGTTTGTAATGCCCCAAGTATGCACCCCAGATGTCACACGATGCTCATAATCCAGAAGGACCACAAGCTAACCCATGACTGGTACCTGCTGCAATCACTGAATAATAGTACTAAAATAAATATGGAAATTAGGCTAAATCTTTCATAAGGTTCATAACTGAAATCAAACACTGATAAATAAATACTAAAAACTAAACATTGTCTGAAATATTTGTCTGAAAGACTCTAACTATCTGAATATGGAGTTTATGGGACAAGTACCCAACTAACTCTGTCTATTGATTATACTAAACTACTGAAATACTAAAATGATAACTCTATCCTCAAATTATGAGGACTCACCACTAAATCTGTTGTTGATAGGCTGGGCTGCAAAGTACGATCAGGAGCCCGTGTGTCTGAACCTGTGATATAAGACATCATAGCACAAATGTAATGACCCGAGATCCCATCCCAAGATGCCACACGATGCTTATGACCCCAAAGGACCACAAGCTAACCCTTTTCTGATATCTGTACCTATACACTGCTTAATATCTGAAATAAATATTGAAACTGACCATAAGGTTCAACACATCTATACATACTCAAAACTGAAAAATGAATACTAATATATTTGTCTGAGAATTCTCTAAACTCTCTAAAATGTGGAGTTGATGGGACATCTCCCCAACTAACTCCGTCTACTGAAAATATAAACAAAGTCTGATGCCATAATAGTAAACTGAGATTCATCCTTGAAAAAAGAGGACTCACTGCAACGACTACTGCTTCTGACTGGGACTGAACTGCTGAGGAAACTCTGGGTCCTGTACCTCTGAACCTATGGTGCCAAATAAAACACCATAGTGCAAATGCGTCAGTACAGGAATGTACTAAGTATGTAGACGGGGTAAGGCTAAATGCAAGGGCTCATGCATGCATAATATCTAAACTGAGTAATCATGATAATGCTACACGAGAACACATACACATACATGAATGCATAGACCATAGTCACAATCATCATAACTCTAGAGACTGAAACTCAGGTACTGCCTTACTGCAGAATGAACTAACTACTGACACTGAGATACTGAATCACTGACTCATCTGATACTGATAACTGAGGATCTGGATGCACTTACATCAAGGACTGAATTTTGAGATTTACTTCTTTCGAATGACAGGATTAGAGATCAACCTCTCTAACGGATGATTTTAGAAACTATTATCAATGATAAGAAATATGAATATATCTGAATTTGACAACAAGGATACTCAATAGAATCTGATACTGTGAATCATGCCTATCTGGTGGTATATATCTGAATATAATATCAAATAACTGTATATGAGACCAAGACTATTTGACGGTATGGTCCATGAATTAATGAAACTATCTGAGTTCCTCATAATGATAGATGACTGTATCTGACAGTCCTAATTTCTGAAGATTTATACTGAAACTGAGACTGATTCTAAAACTGAAACTGAAATTGTGAGAAGTAGTTACTTAACCGACATGCCCCGACCTACCACAGGTGGGGTCCAACCTGTAATCCCAGTTGGAAGGGTGTTAATACCGTGCCACGGGTAAAGACCTCTCTCTGGTCAATCCTCTCTAATGGATGACCCTTACCAGGCAGTCAACCTAAGGCAATATAATAGTCAAATACTCTCTCTCTGGAGGTGACAACCTTTTCCTAATGGTGACTCCTGTATCCTGTGCTGGCTACGCAGTTCTAGATGTCAGGGATTGCTACTAATAACTTCAGCCTCTCTCTCTCTGATGGGAGGAGCCGCCATTCATTCCCTCGCCCGGTGCTAGTTTTTATTTCCAACGGAAAAACTCTGACTGAATTCTTAACTGAACACAACTGAACTGAATCTGATACTGATCATGTTTCTCAAAAGATCTGACTGAATTACGCTGAGATCACTTAGTTTCGTATTTGATGGAAATGGTATTAAATCACGGTATCTGACTGATGATACAGATCTTGAATAAATTATTTGAATCACTTCTGAGATCAAAATTAAACACTTGAATACTATTGGATCTGAGCTGATTACAGGACTGAGGCTATATTACTTGCAATACGGAGATTACCGAGATAACTGAGATTACTGAGATTTCTTAAGTTCTGTAACTGTCTGAGGATACAACGTTCTATAATTCGCTGAGTTTTGAGAGTCATGGCTCAACTAGAATTATCGTGAAACTGACACGGGCTCTAAATAGCAGCTAAATTATCGGGTATAAATACCCCAGGACTCAATAACATAAAATACAGCATAATCATTCCTCCATCATCACAACCATTCATTCATCATCATCACAATCGTTCATTCATCATTATCACAATCGTTCATTCATCAACACAGTCATTCATTCATCATCATTATCATTAAAGCATCTCTTCAAGTATTTAGGAAACATAACATACCTTCACCTTTACAAGCATTAAGGCATCACGTCAAGCATTTAGGAAACATCAACATATACTAGCGTAGGGAAACATGCTACTACATTATACTTCCTTCAACAAGGTCTTACCTCAAGTACTCCACACCTAAATCAATCTTGACATGTATTTGGACATCACATGATTTGGGGAAAACTTCATACTATCATGTCTCAACTTACTTGCTAACCACTTGGCATGTATTAAAAGCTTAACATATATCAAAGAGCACATAATTGGGGAATTTACTACTATTACATCTCCACTTGTTCACTTAAGTCTTTCAATAAACACTAGACATGCACGGGTTCACACTTATTTGGGAATTTCCTACCATCATGGAATAATTCATCCACTTGGGCATTTTATCAAACACTACGCATGCATAAACTAACTCACAATTTGGGGTTTCCTATTCAACATACTATAATGGACCTTATGCTTCACCTAAGATTTCATCAAACCTATGGGGTACATGCTCTGCTTATTCCACCATTTCTACACCCAAATATCATGAACACATCACATAGAAAACAACTTCAACAGGGCTCATCACAAACATCATATAAATCCCACATACTAGGGTCAAAGCCCATAAATCTTGTAAACAAATATGAATCGAGACTCAACAACACATGTAACATCAATTTCAACTCAAACAAATCAAGGAATCTCACAAACATAAAATCTTTATGTTATTTTTAAAAAAAGGTGCTTGAGTTTCTTGGATGAAAAGGACCCAAGAATCAACATCTACATAGCTTGGGAAGACTCTTTTCTTGAAGGCCTTTGGAAGGATTTCTTGATTTTTCTAGATATTTCTTAATTTTTCTTGATTTTTCCTTGAAGAGAAAAAGGGGAGATTTTGATTTTGGAAATCCTAATTTTTTGGAAGTGGAAGAGAAATGAGGTTGAGTTCCCTTGGCCGGGTATTTATAGAGGCTGGGGAAAAGGGCAAAATACCAAAAAGCCCTTGGAATTAAACTAAAAAATCCCCAATTTTACTTGTTGGAGCAATGTGCCATAATCGCCCCAGTTCACTGGAATTTGGACAATCGGGAAACTGCACGACGGCGCGACGCGGTGAAAATTGCATTGCCCCCTGGATTGCAAACTGGAATTATACCGTGATGCGGTGGAATCGCAGAGTTTCACTGGATTTTGACAATTACCATTTTGTCTAGCTCAGCGACACGCTAAGGTGCCAGGTAGCACACTGTTTCACTAAAATGGCTCTAACTCTTCACCCGAGTGTCCGATTTGGAAAAATTTGGTATCGTTGAAAAGGTTATTCAATGCTCTACATGACAAAAAGTAAAAATTAGGGAAATTCCACACTATTCAAAATATTTCATACTTAAGAAGGTATTTCTGAAACTTTTAGACTCGGATTACTGCTTTACTGAATACACTATAAGGCTCAGACTGAAAGAAGACTCTGCGGGGCATTATAGCAAAAGAAAAAGTATGCATCAGTACTTTGAATATATCGGTATGCTAAGTGAGGTTGGATGATATGCAAGGGTTCATATGCATGAATAATAACTGGCTAAGTAACATGAGTATAACTGATTGAGAGTACATATATATATCTGAAACTGTTGAAAATACTGACTATACAATGTTGCATGTAAATCTACTTTACTATAATTGAGATAGCTGGTAACTGAATTACTGATAACTGAGTTACTGATAGCTGGGTGACTATTTCTGATAGTCCTGATTCTTTGGAACTGAACTTAGTTCCGTACTGAGCTTGGTGACTGTGTCTGACAGTCCTGGTTTTGTGAAACTGAACTGAGATTTTATATCGAAACTGAAATTAAAACTATAACTGTGGGAGTGTTCATCTAATCAACATACCCCACTTATAAACTGGGTTGGGGTCCAACCGGCGACCCCAGTTAGAAGGGTGTTAGCACCTTGCCAAGGGATACTAACATCGGCTATAAGTTAACCCTATCTGGTAGGAAGATATTTTATCAACCCTCACTGGCAGGAAAACCCGTACAAGATTGGTCAACTCTTATCTAGAAGAAAGATATCTTAACCTACGCTGGCTATGTAGTTCTGTAATGCAGGAATTGCTACTAAGGGTCAAATCCTGTACTAGCAGGAATGCCCCCATCTCTGGGTTCGCTCGGTGCTGAATCCTACTCCCAACTGAAAGGACACTGAATTGATTTCTAAATTGTACTAGGCTTGACTGAACTATTACTGATCATGCTAATTGACTGAACTGGACTGAGTTTACTGAGTTCTGTTAACTAACGGAATACACTGAGTTCTATAACTGACTGAGTACTACTGTATGTGACATCACTGAGACTATTCTGTAGCTACTGAAATTCTAAGTAAATAGCTAGATTTTGGGTATTGAATACCCCCAGGACTCGATATCATTGAAAGTAAAACATAGCACAATCTTGAAAGTATGATAACTAGCCACTTTGTCACAATTCATCCATTGAGGCATTTTATCAAACATACATGGTAGAAACTTGTATACATGCTAATATTTTTGGATTTCTCTATTCAAATTCAACCCACATGAACATTTTATCAAACACTTGGGGAGCATAGTTCATGCACATAATGATAATAAATATGTAGGCATCATGATTATAATCCAAACTCACAATTTCAAGGGACCTTTAACATAAATCCACATGACTATACATAGGTTAATTACTTCACATGAATCTTATCATAAAACATAGATTAGAAACCCAAACAACATCATAATCATGAATACAATCAAATTCAACATGAAATCTATGAAAGCAATCATCTTGTAGTTTAAAAGAGGTTCTTAAACTTCGAGGGTGGAAGGGAACCCTTGGATGAACACCTAACATACCTTTATTGTTAATTTCATGGAGTTTATGGTGAGTTCTTGAGACTTGATTCTTGAAATTAATGAAGCTAGGTCTTGTTCTTGAGAGGATTTTGTGAAAAGAATTAGCAATTATGCTATTTGGGGATTTAATCCCGTGTTATGGAGCTATTGGGTAAAGGAAAAATGACCCATTTTCCCTTAAAAATGCAGAACAAAACTGCAGAAATTACCTGGATCAGACTGGCCAGGGCGTCGCGGGCTATGCATTGCTACTCTGGGCAGGGCGCCACAGTCTACATCGTGGGCTCCCCCCAGCACCAGACTGGGCAAGGCGCTGCGGGCTAATCCCCTTGAGTCACTGTTTTGGAGTTTCAAACACACCCTTATGCTTGTCCAAGAATTTCGAAACTCACCCGAGATGTACTATTGACTTTCCCGATCATGAATCAACTTGAAAACTAACTTTCTAAGGTCGTAAATAAATTACTCAATATTTGAGGGCTTTAGAAATGACTAAGTCCTAACATTTAGCTGAAAATTTCTAAGTCTGGGACCTCTTTTGGCATTCTTTAAAGGACTCAAACGATTAGGATTCTGTGGGGTCTTACACTGTATTTCTCAATGAATAACTAGAAGAAGAAATCTATATGTAACTACCTATAGGTTTCATTAAGAAGGGAAAAGAATATAAAGTATGTCAACTTTGTAGATAGATTTATGTCATTAAACAATCTCCTAGAAGATGGTACTTACATTCCCATAATTTGATAATATCGTATGGTTATGATTCATGAAGATCACTATGTATGCATCAAAAGATTCAAAGATAATTTTTGTAATCTTATCATTGTAGTTAAATGACCTACTTATAACTGCAATTGACATAGAGTATGTAAAGGAAATAAAAGAGGGCTTATCATCTACTTTTAAGATAAAAGATATGGGTTAAGAGTCATACATTCTTGGAGTTAAGATTTCAAAAGATCGTTTGTAAAGATTATTATATCTTTCATAAGAACCTTACATTAAGAAATTCTTGGTCGCTTTAATATGCAAGATTGCAAACTCATAAAACTCTAATTTCTAAAAGTGAAGTTTTAAATCGAAAAATGCGCCCTTAGACTCTACATGAGAAGGACAATTTTGAAAAGTTATGTATGCCAATTCAGTCAAAAGTCTTATGTTTGTAATGATGTGTACTAAATCTGTTATCTGTTAAGTCATTAGGTTAGTTAGTATATATCAATTTGATCCAGAACCACAACATCAGAAAACAATTAAGGATATTGAGGTATCTTAAATACACGGCCAATTATTTCTTATATTATCAAAGAAATGATCTACAAATTCAAGATTATATAGAAGTTGATAGGGGAGGAGATTTAACTGAGAGAAAATTTACCTGTGAATATGTATTCTTGCTTAACAATGGTTATATCATGGAGTAGAAAGAAGCAGTCTTGCATAGCCTTATCTACAATGAAAATTGAATTTGTTGTACTTTCATCTGTTGTACAATAAGTTATTTGACTTAAACATTTTTTGATCTACTTGGATGTGTAAGGGATGTTGTCGAACATGTCATAATATGTTGTGATAGTCAGATTGCAATACCTTACACAAAGAATTCTGAATATCATGGAAAGACAAAACATATTTACATAAAGTATAATTTTGTAAGAGATATAATTGTACAAAAGAAAGTGAACGTGAAATACATATCTACGCATCACATGATAGAAAATTCATTAACAAAATTCATATCATGTGATGCTTATGAAATACATGTAAGATCATTAAATTTACATAGATGTTGATGTATTTATATTTTTTTTTCACATCATGTCCATGTAAATTCATTCTTATTGGTTCATATACATATATTATTTTTATGTGATGTACATAAATTTTTAAGAATAAAAAGTATATTAAACAGATAAAAAAATTGAACTATTCACGACAATCACCTTTATTGTCTAAGTGACAAGCAGTAGCGATGAGACAGTTATAAACTTATTATTGTCAGAAGTGATGATAAAAGAAAGTTAAAAGTTTATAATCAAAATATCATTTTTAGGTTGCATTTAATTATATGTGATTAAAATAAGTTAGTCTATTTTTAAAGTCGGATGTGAGTTCTGGAGAATAAAATGATTGAGTAGATTTGTGAACTCAAAGTTAGACATGAGTTGTCTGAACTATTATCTGCACAATATTTAATTAATAAAAGACATATGCTCCATGAAAAAAGAGCCAATACTGTGATACATGTTTCATATCATATATGCATCTAGTGATCCATAAGGGTGATACAACTTTATTCTTTACTTGTTATCGTGTGAAACTCTGAAAATTATAAGTAATTTTTCACATTATATCCTCATGACTTTAATCAGTTTTTTAAAATTCAATTTGTTTTTGCTATCTTAGTATATTGCTAAGAGATCATGATTGATTTGGTTTGAAGGGAGATTAGAGATTCTTGAGATGCTGAACATCATTAAGAATTATCACATTAATTGTGTTCATTGATCGGTCATTTATGCTTGTTAGTGCGACAAGTTCAAAATTAAGAAAAAGAGATTATGATAAATGTGAATGTGATAAATTATCTAGGGTACTACATACTCTAATATACTCTAAGTTTCATTGATAGAGATGTTGTATATTCCTAACAAATGTATAGCAACAAAGCTCTCGAAGTATGCACTGGTCAAACGGTCTAATCATTAAGTATGAATGCTACAGAATAGGAATGAGAGTTGACCTACTATGTGTGAGTTAGAGATGAATAAAATTGGATCGGATCACCCATGTGGATCAACATGAATCCATATTAAGAGATAAAAAATACTCCCCCCGTTTCAAAAAGAATGATCTACTTTGATTTGGCACAAAGTTTAAGAAAATAAATAAATTTTTTGAATTTTGTGGCCTTAAATTAAAGTTGTATCAAATGTACCAAAATGTCCGTTAATCTTATGGTCTTAAACATGCCCTGTGGAAAGCTGTAATTAAAGAGTTGCCAAAAAAGAAAAGAGATAATACATCAAAAAAACCCTGAACTTGTCCCGAAAATTTACTTTAGAATTTAAACTTTACGAATAATTATTTACCCCCCTAAATCTTTTTGAAGTGATTATACACCACCTTAAAAATACAACACCACTCTCACTACGGAGAGTGCATCACACTCGCTGACATAGCAGCGCCACATAAATAAAGTATTTTTTAATAGTTTTATATATATATATATATATATATACATACATACATATTTTTAAATATATATAAAATATTTTAAATTAAAAAATACCCCACCCCCCATTTTCCATCTTCTTCCTAACCACTCACCCCTTCCCCCTCCCCATGTCTACCCTCATACCTGCACACACACACTATCCACCCCCGTCCACCCCTACACTGCCACACCTAAACACACCTCCATCCACTCTCACACAACCACACCTGCCATATTCTTCGGTGAATTTTCGCTGAAAAACTCAACCCACTTGAAAAATTCAATTACCACCATCGGTTTTTTGTGGAAAGGTGCATCCATCATCTACTTGCAAGCACCTGCGTAAGGTCGAAGCTAACATGTCCACCATAAGGCCCTAAATTCTGCTTCCCCTGTTTGTTTACCTATCAAGCTCATCAATGGCGAATTCGGCTTCACAAAGCAGATCAAGGAATCAACAACCCACTTACCCCCACTCACCCTCGTTTTCCCCTTATCTGCTACAGCCCGCCACCCCTCTCCCCGTCGTCCTCCACCAACCACACCACCGCACCACCACCACATAATATATATATATATATATATATACCCATCATCACCAATTTCTCCATTCATAAAAAAAATATCATAAATTAGTGACTAAAAATCCAACCCACCTTATAAATTCGATCAAAATCAACATCAAATTTTCTAAAATCAACAACCAAATATTTAAATCATGTCAATTTTTTAATTTTCGAATTCAATTTCATTTTTTTTATTGATCTAAGGTGTTGAAGGAAGAGAAATTGGAGTTGGGTGTAACATATTTGATAATTGGAGAAGTAATTGGGATTAGGGTTTAGGGGGATGGTGGTGGTGGGCTGATGGTGGATTTGGTGGTACGGGTTGACGGGTTTGAAGGAGAAGTTGGGTGAGGTGGGATGGGGGTGAGGGTTAAAAGAAAAGGAGAATTTATATATATATATATATATATATATATATATATATATATATATATATTAGTAAGCTTTTTAGAAAAAGAAAAATATTTCACGCATTTTTTTTCTTTTTCTTTTTTAAAATGTCATGTCAGCATAAGAGGTGAATTTAATACACTTTAAAGATGTTATGGGGGGTAAATAAATACATATTAAGTTTAAGTGCTAAAGTAAGTTGGAGTGATAAGTTTAGGGAGGTTTTAATGCATTATCTCAAAAGAAAAGAGATCATTCTTTTTTAAACGAACCCAAAAGGAAAGTAGGTCATTCATTTTGAAACGAAGGGAGCAATAATTAGTTGAATATTTTAATTAGAAAAAAGAAAAAGAAACACAACTATTTGAAAACTTGTGTCCCTTTGAATTTATAAAAAAGTTCTTTGAAGAGAAACAACTAACTTTTCTCCCTCCCTGAAAAACAAATGCAGACAAGAAAAAGTTTTCTCCTTCTTCCTTCTCTCAAGTTCCATTGAAAATTCTTGTGAAGATTCTTCTACTCGAAGTGTTGGAACAACTTTATAACAAGGTACGATTTTAGACTATTATGTTATATGGTGTATTTCGTCTTTGTATGTGATTACATTTTCTGACTAGTGAAATAAATTCAATAATTCTGCAAACTGTGTGTTTGATTAAATTCTTCAACGAGAAATAAAGAAATATACATATAAACACCATAACATTCTGAAATTAAACACAAGACTTCACTCTCTATTTCTAAACACAATTAATTGTATTAGTTTTGAGTGAGAGTTTAAATCTTGAATTTGTCTATGCTTTTTTAATATGTGATATAAGCTCAAAAACAACATGAGAAGAAAAGAAATATGCATATGAATATAGAATATTAACAACAACATACACAGTGTAATTTCACAAAGTGAAATGTGAGAATTAGAGTGTACGTGACCTTACCCTTCCTTAGAGCTAGAGAGATTAAAACACCATAACATAAACTTTGAAATGAAAGACAAGGACCCCTTATTCTCTATTTTAAGATTTTCAAAAGGCAAATTAAATTCCTTGATTAATGTTGAATGAAGGTCATGTTGGCCAATGTCTTGAGATTCACAGGTCGAACTTGAGAATTGATTCCAGCCCACAGTATCTTCGAGACATGATTATAAGCATGCTCTGATGGATGAAAAAAATCCCAGAACAAGTACTCATTGGGGTTTGCACATAACTTGTAGCCTTCTTTACCACATTGCAATGCCCCTCCAAGTGTTCCATTACCACAACATGCATTAGTTGCATCTGAAAAGCCTATAGATGTGATAACAAATCATCATGTGTTAGTTTAGAATCTATCTTGACTTGTACATGAACCATAAATAAAGTTAACATGATAGTGTCAAAGTTAGAGATAATAACAGAAAATGTCCCTTATACTTGGAATAAAGTTGAAAATAACAGTAAAACATAAAACTGCCCTTTAACTTGGTCTCAACTGACATCTATGCCATCAAACTTTGGATGAGCACAGTAGGCACTTGAACTTGTATAAAGTTGAACAAATAGACACGCGCGTCTATGTGGCATATAATACACATAGTACGCAAATTGTAGGAAGCCTCATAGAACACATGTGTCTACTTGCTCAATTTTATACAAGTTTAAGTTGGTTTACTTGTGCACACCCAAAATTGGAGGGCATAGATGTAAGTTGAGGGCATAAAGAAAATAAATCAATCATAAAATGTGAATAAAGAAGTTTAAGAAATTACCATAACGTTTAGGATTAGCTCTGAAGTTCATAATAGTCTTGTACATAGCTCCATACACAGCAAATGAACCGGGATACTTGACTGGTATCCCTTTTACCAAACTCTCCAACCCCACATTATAGTTCTTGACCATAGTGTTCATTTTACCGTAACATTTGTTAACTGGTGCACCGGGCAAGTTGACCCTGGCTGGGATACAGCCAACTGGGCCTAATGAAATCAAGGCGATCCGGCGAGCCCCTAACTTGCAAATTTGATCAACAAAGTTTGTAACTTGAGCTAGCATGGCCCTAACATATGTATCTGGGGTCAATTTTGGGACACCAGATGGTTGGAAGTATGTGTACATATCATTGGAGCCTGATGTGAATATTATGAGTGACTCTTGAACTTGTTCGTTGTTTATGTGGTTTTGTTGGGCTAAGGTTTTGAATTGTTCAACTTGCTCTTCAATTGGTGTCACTCCCTATATGTTTCAAAAGTCACAAAATTAATATCAATTCATATGGCCAAAAGAAGAAAAAAGTCCAGTCTGATATGATAACATGAAAAATAAAGCAAATCTGATATCACCATGGTCATGTTATTTGGATAATATTCATATGTAAATCTGTAGAGCAAGTCTATAGAGTAATTGACTTGCTATATTAGAAGATTACCTAACTTATTTTTGCAAGTATTTACCTGCCTTTTAAATTATCTGATATCAATACATATAGGAGCTAAACTCATAGTAATGAATTAAGGATTTATCTAATTGATTAATTGTGTATTAGATAAATCCTTAATTCATTACTATGAGTTTAGCTCCTATATGTATTGATATCAGATAATTTAAAAGGCAGGTAAATACTTGCAAAAATAAGTTAGGTAATCTTCTAATATAGCAAGTCAATTACTCTGATCATATAAAAATATTTGAATTATCTAAGTATTTAAGTTAAATTATATAATGATATAGTTAATATAACTTATATATATTGATAGTTCAATTTTTCTTTCTGACATCAATATATCATACATACTTTATTTTTTTGTATGGTAAGCCCCATTTAATTAGGATTCAGGCTCATTAGAAGAAAGGAGGAGAAAAATAAGGGTCATATCACTACATCAAAAAAAAAAATTAGTGAGAATTAGTTAACTGTAATAGCTTAATTGTCGCTAAGTTATCTTTTTAGATGTAATTATTAATGATAAATATATTTTATGTTTTTTTGTAAATGTCCCTAAAGTCTATAACAACACCGAATTCAATGACAATTAACTAATGACGGTAAAATTTTTAGCATTCTTTGTCAGTAACGTGCATATTTCTGTGTTGAATAACAGGCTAACCATAGTAAATTAAAAGATGTTAATACAAGCATATCAACAAGCTAAGTCCTTGTAAAATTTCTTACCAAATGCTGATTAGTTGTTCGTAGAACTCCACTACCACCACTAGCAAAGTTGATGCCTTTCGATGAATACTCCTTCCAATTTCCATTTACTAACTCATGAAGGTATGGCTTTTGTAGGGGAATCCCAATAAATTCAGCTGCATGCAATAATTTTTCATCAAACCAAAAATAACTAATAAAAAATCCATATGACAAATATTACCCCACCTCAAAAAGAATTACTTTTTCCATCCCAATTTATATAGTATTTTTCGAATTTCGAAATTCAAATAAGACTATTTTTGTATCGTAATTTTTTTAAATATCTTTTAAATGTTTTGAACTCAATTATTGTGACTAAGGGTATTCATGGTTTAGTTAGAAACCAATCCGAATCAAAAAGCCGAACCAAACCGATTAAATAAAAAATTAATTTTATTTGATTTTGGTTTGATTTGAATTTAAGTTTTCAAAACTAACAATAATTGGTTTGGTTATTAAAAATAAACTGAACGAAAAATCAAATTGAACCAATAAATTATATACACAATTTATATATATATATATATATATATATATATATATATATATATATATATATATATTTGATTTTGTTCTTTTAAGAAACAATTATGAGATTTACTCATGAAAAAATTATGAGATTTATACCTTAAGCTCATTCATAAAAAGAACCAAATCAAACCGACAATAACAAAATCGATGGATATGAATTATATTTGGTTTAGTTTGATTTGATTTTAATAATTAAAAATCTGACTTTGGGTGTCTTTACTCCAAAATCGATCTAAATCAAATCATGAACACCCCTAATTGTAACTTATAATACTATTTATTTAAATTCTAAATATATAAATTTTATTTGAAAAAACTTGAAGATTTTATATTCAAATTTACAGTCAAACTTAAACTCCTGAAAAACGAAAAGTGTCTCATAAATTGAGATAAAAAGAATACATAATTTTTCATGTTTGGATTAAGACATCTAATTTTCAATGTGAACTTGAATATTGCTTATTCAAATTATTTTGAAAACTAAATAAAGTAGTATAACCACATCTTGAATAGCTAATTTTGTAGTTACAAGAAAAAAGATTCACCTTATATCCACCGACGGTAAAATGATACTTTTATATCCCCTATAAAATGCATTTTAACATTTTATAATGAGTTGCTTGTTTAAATCTTCAGTATAATAGTTTCACATGTTATGGACAAGTGGTGAAATAAAAAAATCTAGCTAGGAAATTCAAGAAATGTGCAAGGAATATTTCACATAAAATTTGAACCTACATCCTAAAATAACTTTTGAATCTCCTTTACCACAACAATATACGCTTCCCTCATATTAAGGGGATTCAAATACTCTTGAATAAGCAATATCCCAAATTTATTATTAGTTATTATACTAATATTTCAAATGACATGATAGCATACAAAAATTTATATTATGAATACATAAGATGGGATAAACGAACTAAATATATCATTATATTTCTTTCTTTTTTTTCTTTTAGAGCGGGATAAATAAAAGTGCTTCCTATCAAAGGAAATTCTAAGAACTCACAAATGAAGTCTGTAACGGTTCGACCATTTGTGAATCTACCAGTTGGATGGTGAAAAAAATTGGAACCATATGGTGGAAAATCAGCTTGTACTGAGCAATTCTTTTTGTAGTGATTGCTACCAGAATCAAGTACAGAATCTCCAAATATGAAAATAGAAGGAACATTGTATCCCAAAACACAACTACTACTCATTACCAAGAAAGTGGCAACAAAGATAAATTCAAATATTTTTACTCTCTCCATGACTAAAAGCCAAGTGCTAATTTTGGGAACAAAAATGAGAACAATAATCAGATATATATATAGAACAGATGGTGTGAGTTTAGTTCATGCATGACCTAAGAACCCCACCCCACCCCCTTAGTAATTATTAAGCTACTACTTCCTCCGACCCAATTTATGTGACACGGTTAGAATTTTATGAGTCAAACAAGTTTTTCTTTTATTGAAATTTCTTTATATTCCTTTTAAATTTTACAAGTTGTTAACTGTTGTGGTTTATAATAATTCTTTCGTGTAATTTCAAAAATATGATTTTCTTTTAAAAATTTAAAGTTTCTATGTCTGAACTCGTGATCAAAGTTTACAAGTTTGAACCTCGAAATGCTAATTGTACCATATAAATTAAGATAAAAGAGAGTATTGGTTTACTGCCTACTACACATTTACTTTCCCTTTGTTTCTTTAATTTTCTTTTGTACGGATAAGAACCATATTGATATGAGTTCTGGATGTGTTCATTGATTGATATGAGTTCTAGATGTGTTCATTGATTTCCAGAAAAAGACAGTATGCTATTTTTAGAGGGTGGTAGGTAGCAAGAGCGTAGTAGAAGAGAGGAAGTTAATTTGACTGATTCTTGCTGCCTAATTACATTTACATTTTAAGTTATATACACGGTCAATATAAAGAATTTTTTACACGAACAGGTCATTCATATATCTATATGTAAACCTCCTTAATTCCATCCCAGTTTTAGGGTTAATAAAAAGAAAAATAGGTTGATTAACACATAAATTTCAAACTAAAATTTGAATGAATAATTCATTTATTTAATTTTATTTTTTTCTGCCTTCAGAAAAATAAAACATAAGCATTTCTACTGTTGTTAGAATTTTCTTCAAGACTCAAATATGGGTCTAGGCCACGACAAGGCACCTAACGAGTTACTAATTAACACTAAGGCTAACCCACTAAGCTATAACATGCAAAGTAAAGCAGCAAAGAGAGAAATTCTACTAAACAGTCTCAATATTATACTTCCTTCATCTCAAACTAGTGAAATTAACCGTGCTTCACGCGGCTATAAAAAATTTAGTAAATGGATATATTTCACTATTTTATAATGAAGTAGTATATAACATTAATATTTCAGTCAAGACATTTTAGATCTTTATTGATCTTAATTTGAGACATAATAGTATTTTTTTTTTCAACAATAAAAATTAAAATCCTTTGCTCCTTTTTAATTACCTACTTTTTTATATATATACATAGCAGAATAAATAATTTAGGATGCATGAGTGATGAAGTAAATGGAATAAGAGGTCATATTTTGAAACCATAATCTAAGGATTAAGTTGAAAATATTATTTTTTGTTTTAACCCTCTATCTTTTGTAGGAGTACTTGATCTTCTATGCAAATGTTGATTATAATTTCTATCTTGTGCCTTTAGTGTTACATTCGCTTATGACGACATTCTTTTACAAATCAAATAAATATTTTTAAAAGTTATGAAAATGAAGCAAAGTAAGCCGAAGTTATGAATAAATAAAATAAGATAATTAATTATAATAATATAAAACACAAGAATGTTATAATTGTTAATATGATATTGCACTATATATGATATTTGTAATATTTCTATTCCAAATATATCAATAAAAAAAATTACATAGAAAAAAGGAAAGAAATCTAAACTATATTAGACATCTTAAATTTTTTTCATATGTATGTATGTATATGAAGAAGGCTTAGAAATATGGGATTTTGGGTTGTAGGTGACAAAAGAGTTTTAAAATGAGGTGTAAGTGACATAAGTCTTAATAATTGAGTGGAGGTGACAATTACTTTATTATGGATTAAGAAAGTTGGATAAGTTTGAGAATAGCCCAGAAGTTTTTAAATTTACACTTTGATCCAAATGTTTACCTAATATAACGGGAAATAGAGGAAAAAAATACCTTTCTCTCTCTTCTCATCCATTGTTGTTTTCTCTCTCTTAGCGATTTTTGTTGTTCATTATTACTGCTCTTTTATTCATCATCTTCTGCTTCATTATCATCATCTTCTACTTCATTATCATCTTCTTCTCGTTGATCAGTGTTGTTGTTGTTTATGTTGTTACCGCTACTGTTGCTATTTGACCAATTTCTTACGTCAAATTTTGTTTCGTACATCACTTTCCACTTTGGCATTACTTCATAGGAGACTTTGGTAAGTCAAATTATGATTTTTAGTTGAATTTGTCATCTGGGTAACTGCTATTGTGCTATTTTTTCAATAATATATAGCACGCGAACATGAATGAACATAAGATCCATCTGTTTAAACATATTTGTTTCAACGGAAGACTCATATGTTGGATTCGTGTTTATGGTTCTATAGTGTCGTAACATGAATCGAATAGATGGGTCATCTGTTGCAACATATGACCCATCTGTTGCAACAGATTAGTTATCTGGTACAATATGATAAATATATGTTGCAACAGATTAGTAACCTATTGCAACATAACCTGAACTCGATTCCAACAGACGTGTTGTTTGTTACAATAGGGTAAATATCTGTTACAACAGATTATTAACCTGTTGCAACAAAACCTAAACTCGATTCTAATAGACGATAAATATCTGTTGTAATATATTAGTAATCTGTTGTGATAGAACCCGACCTCGATTCCAACAGATCGTTGTTTGTTGCAACATGTAAGTCATCTGTCGCAATAGGTTAATTATCTGTTGCAACATGTCACTCATTTGTTAGAATCAGCTTCAAAGGTGCCTTAGTATCATAACATCTATCCCAACAGACACTTCATCTATTACAATAGATATATAGTCTGTTGCAACATATGATTCATTCACCTGTTACAACAGATGCTCATTTGTTGAAATCATCTTCAGAAGCGTAACTTGAATCCCAACGGGTAAGTAATCTATTACGACTGATCACTTACTTGTTGGAATAGATTACATATCTGTTGGGATTCATTTACGGCACTATGGAATCACTATTAACTATTTTTAACAAATGACTTTATTTAGGTACCACTAATAGAGGGATCAATAACAATAGGGGTGGATTGTCATGGTCAATGGATCGAGAAGAGCAATCGATATGTCTGGTGTTGGAAGGAGGGTGAAATGCTAGAGACGGTAGCTATGACAGTCCAAAGTGATGTTTCATATGATAATTTTGTGAACTTAATCATCAACTATTGTGAACTGAATTGTCAATCGAAAGAACTCGTCATCATCTACATCCATAACTCCTTTGAAAATCAGAGGGTACTGCCTTTCAAGATAATCAATCAGGTTCGGTTGCGTGCTTATCTTACTGATTCATCCAGGCCGGTGTTAAGGGTGTACGTGGTTGAAAAGATAAGAGAGAATGAGAACCAGAACGTAGATTAAGAACAACAACAAGACATCTTTAATAATAGGTTGGATTATCTAGACATAAACATTCCAGATGATAATCAAACACCTATGCCCGTTGATGCTACCAATACGGTGGGCGGCTCTTCTCGATCGACACAACCTGACAATCTTCAAGATGATGGGACCGGCTTTTTCAAAGAAATGTCATTCAAGGACAAGAATGAACTATCTACCACTTTGTTTATTTCTTGCTTGAAAAAAGATTTTAGAATAGAGAAGGCGATTAATTCGAGCAGTGTCTTTAGCTACAAATGTGCTGATCCAAACTGCAAGTGGTGGTTGAGAGGAGTGAAGTACGTAAGTTCTGACAAATTTGTCATTCATAAACATAAAAAGCATCACACATGTGTTTCAGAGCACATCTCGGGCCAAAATCCTCATGCCACAACAAAGGTCCTCGGTGAATATTTCAAGAGTTGTTTCCCCGATGAAAAAGGCCCTTCTACAAGGGTTATGGCCAATCAACTCCTTACGAAATTGGGTGTTTTGGTCAGTTATTAGAAGACAACCATGGGGATTGCCAAGGACTTGGTTAGGGGGACACACGAGCATGGGTATGCAGTCCTGGATGCCTACCATTACATGATTGAGTCCACAAATCTTGGAAGTAAGACCGCATTGCATGTTAATGAAAATGGAAGGTTCAAGTACTTTTTTGTATCCTATAGTGCTTGGATTCAAGGTTTTCGACATTTGAGAAAAGGCATAGCTGTCGACGGTACCTTCTTGAGGAGCAGGTATAATGGAGTTCTGCTAGCGGCGGTGGTGCAGGATGCGAATAATCACATCTTTTCTGTAGCTTTTTGTGTAGCGGACAAGGAATATGATGCCTCTTATGGATTTTTTTTGAACAATTTTGAATCTGCGTTAAAGATACCAATGAGTTATGTTTTGTTCCGGATAGGCATTCAAGTATTCCAAAGATGGGTTTAATTTTCTTTCCTTCAACTTACTTTGGTTGTTGCATTAGGCATCTTGGAGAGAACATTCGGACCAACTATCACAAAAAAAAGATCGTGATCCTTTTTTATAGAGCAACTAAAGCATATAGTAGAGAGGAGTTTTTAGACCATTTCAATCAAATAACGGATATGAATCCCAAGGTAGCTGAACTTCTCATACTTGTCAGTTTTGAGAGATAGAGTCGGGCATTCTATCCGGCAGATAGGTACATTCTTATGAATTTAATGTCTTGTTTGAGTTACAAGTTTAGTATGATGTCGTAATAAGTGATTCTTTTGTATAGGTACAATATTATGACATCAAACATAGCTGAATTGGTGAATTTATTATTTAGCGATGAAAGAAAATTTTCCATCAAGAATCTATTTGAAAAAAATAAACAAGAATTATGGTAATTTTTTAACAAAAAGCGTGTGCAATTCAAAGACGTAGGAACCCCATTTGTTCTAGAAATGGAAAAAAGAATATCAACGAACATCAGTCTGGGGAATAGGTTATTATCTCATCAAATAGCAGATTACAAATTCAGTATCACCGGTCATGGTGATGTTGCCACGATCGATTTTCAAATAAGATCTTGTACATGCAGAGTTTTTGACTTGGAAAAAGTGCCCTGTCCACATGCTATGGCAGCGCTTCGAGCTCAATAAGGTCTAAAATATAGACCTGAAATTTACAAGAACTCCTCTCAATATTATTCGATGGAAAAATATACAATGACATATAGTGGGCATATTACTCCGGTGCCTCCCGAAGAATCTTGGGTTGTTCCTGCAGAGCTTTTGGGGAGATTAATACCTCCTTCATATATTAACCCAAGCACTATCAAACCAGGAACAAAGTCATATAAGAGGAGGCCTGGAGTCGGAGAATCATTTTCATCAAGAAGAAATAAGTGCTCTGTATGTAAGTGCGCTGGCCACAAAAGAACTACATGCCCGGATCGTAATCCACCATGATCATTGTAATTGTAAAAACTTGTGTTGTTGTTTGTTGTGGACTTTTATATAGTTAACTCATTTTTGTGAATGTAATGTTATCATTTATTATATATAAAATATCTTTTTTAATAGCTTGTGCATCAATAAAAAGAGGCAAAACATGAAATAAATAATACAGCAGACCACAATTATTTTCAATAGATTACCCATTTGTGGAAACAAATGGACATTAGCTGGAAGAACACAATACAGTTCCATCAAACTAGATTATTTTCCTCTAACAAATGACAAATTTGTCGTAATAGATGGATAATCTAATGACAGAAACCCAACTGATGACCAATCTATTCCAACATATGGTCCATCTATTGAAAGAACTCAAAATCCAAAATTGCTATTACTACTGGATTCAAAATTGCTCCTTGCCTCCAACCGTCGACATGTTAACATGTATGTATGTTTAGAAGAAATAGACAGAATGAAAGTTGAATAAGAATTAAAAAGCCAAAGTTGACTAAAAATAAATTTTTCATTAAACAAAAAATAAAATACATTAGGTATAGATCCGATATAGAAAAATTAAAATACATACGCTAAAAGAAAAAATACATTCTAATTATTATTATCATCATCATCATTAATGACATTCGACCAATCAACTCGCAGCAGCAGGGCCCTCATCATCCTCTGCATCTCTCTGAACATCGTCACTCTCACGACGACTAACTCCCTCTGTAGGTCATTAACCTGCCTTTGAAGTTTTCGCACTATGTTGCATAGAATAGCAATGTCCCAAATAGGATCAGTCATATCTAGAACACGCATGAATTGACAAATATAAAAAAAAGAGTCCAAATATAATACAACGTATACTACCAACTGGTAGATTTACACTGGAAAAAAACTTACCTCAACGAGAACGGAATATGCTCTTTGAAGAGAAGTGGTTGAAGATGTCGCACGAAAAGAAAAAATGCAAGAAATAAATAAAGTTGAGTAGAATGAAGATTAAGGAGGGACCTATTTATAGAGGATTGAATCTGGATGTGTTAGGCCAAAAGGCACGACTGTTCATCTCCAATGTATTAATTACATTCAAACTGGTGGCATTTTATTTTCTATGAAAAGTCGTGCCTTTTTCTTTTACATTAATACTTCTCACCTTTTCAAAATGGCTTGAGACTTGATAACAACCGTTATTATTCAGCTATTGCAATAGATGGTAAATCTGTTTCGACAGATAGACGATGGACCATCTATCGTAATAGATTTACTATCTATCACAACAGATTTACCATCTGTTGCAACAGATGGTCTGTCAAAATAGATTTACCATCTGTTGTAATAGATGGTTTATAGCAATAGATGAGACATCTGTTGCAATATATGTATTATCTGTTGCGACAAATGGACCATCTATTGGAGAAGATATTTTGATTTCTTCTAACAGCTGATTCATCAATTGCAACAGATGGAAAATTTGATATGTCAGCTATTTTGAATGTGTTAGATAAAAAGTCACGACTCTTCACCTCTTTTTTAATAGTCATCATATGCGTGCAGATGAATAAATGTTGTCTGGTCTGTCGCAATAGATTTACTATTTGTTGCAACATCTATTGCAAAATATGGATTATCTGACTATATGTTGGAGGAGATGTTTTGATTTCTTCTAAAACATAATTCATCAGTTGCAACAGATGGAGAATTCGGTTCATCAGCTGTTTTGAATGTGTTAGATAAAAAGTCACGACTCTTCACCTCTTATTTATTAGTCATCACATGCATGCAGATGAACAAACACCGTCTGACATGTATTGATGGGGTAGGAAGAATAAGGTGCGTGCAGATGAATGGATCCACTTTCATGCACAGGAGTTATGTATTATTGATCAGGCTATCGTGATAGATACACATAAAGTACAATAATTTTGTGAATGCAGTTTTTTACCGATTAGACATTGATCTTTCAAATAAGATTTTGCATTGTACAGTTTAGTTTGATAGGTGCGAACTGATAAGTCTGAAGAGTTCCAACATGGTGGTGTCGATACCCTGTTATAATTTAATGACGGTTTATGCTCATATTTTTGTGTCAAGTTTGGGGAAGGGTTTAAGTTTTTGGCGGCAGTGTAAATATCCAATAGTTATTGGACCGATTTTAATGGCGCAATAGACTTCTTAAAAGGCCTCTGAAGCCTCGCACTGCAGAAAATAATGATGGGACCAATAGAAATTCTCCTAGTTCAAATTTATACAAATAGGTTGCTCGAGAAGACTATTATACAACAGAATGTGCTTAGGAGAATACCTGTGTGGGAAAATGGAGGTAGAGAAGACCATATATCATCTCAAACCTTGTTTAAGAGAAAACACAGGGAAGCAAGTAAGGAACTTCTAGCGAATCTGGACAATGAAATTGACATGAGAAACGAAAAAATTGAATGAGCTTCAAATGTGGAAGTGTATCCAAATATAAAAATCCATTAGTCGTAGAAGAAAAAGAACAATGGTTAAGAGAACTGGAGCTGGTCACTTTGCTAGAGACTACAACTAGTGAGCATGGACTCTATGAAGACTCACAAAGTGCAGGACCAGAACTCTAAGAAAGAAGCTTCACGAGCACAGGAGATTGGTAAGATTTTCAGTCAAGAATAAAACCTGAACCAACAACTGCAGAAGTAAAAATAAGGGAAGCCAAGATGTTAATTTTTGAAGTCTAACTTGCATGCCATGCCTTTTGTTTGTGGCTATGATCAGGTCAATGGAAGTAGAAATAAAAAGGTCTGAAGTTGGGCAGAAATCCCATGCCTTGTTGTTTCCACTACCTTTGACCTGACCAGAGCCATAAACAGGAGGCATGGGATGCAAGTTTAACTTGAGAAATTGCCACCTTGTCTTGATCCCTTATTTTTAATTCTGGAGTAGTTGGTTCAGGTTTCAATTCTGACCGACAATCTTACCACCTTTCGTGCTCGTGAAGATGCTTCCTTAGAGTTCTGGTCCTGCATTTTGTGGGTTTTCATTCAGGCCACGCTAGCTAGTTGCAGCCCCCTAACAAAGTGCACAACTCCAGTCCACTTGAGCATTTTCTTTTTTCAAGAACAACTGATGGATTTTTATTTTTTGGATACACTTTTACATTCGCAGCTCATTCATTTTTTTTTATTTTTCATGTCAATTTCATCATCCAGTTTTGCTATACTTCCCTTCCTACCCTGTGTTTCTTCTTTAATAAGGTCTGATTTGATATATGGTCTTATCCACCTCCCCCTTCCCACACAGGTATTCTTATAATAACCTTCTATTGTATAATAGTCTCCTCGAGCAACTCATCCATATAAATTTAGACCAGAGCAATAACTATATTCATTTTCATTCTTGTTTGAAGTAGTGCGAGGCTTTGGAGGCCTTTCAAAAGTCCATTGAACTCTTAAAGTTAGTGAAATTGCTATTTGAATGTTTACACCGCCACCAAAAACCTTAACCCTTCTCCAAACTTGACACATAAACATTAGCAAAAATTTTATTAAATTGTAACAGGGTATTGACAACACCTACTTGGTCCTTCAGCCTTACCAGTTTGAACCTAACAATCTTAAATGTAAAATACCATATCTTGTTTGAAGGATTAACGCCTAATAGGTAAAGAACCAACATTCACAAAATCATTGTACTGGATGCGTGTTTTCACGATAGGTTAATCAATAATACATACCTCCCACATATGAAGTGGTTCCATCTGCAAGCAGCTTATTCCTCCGAACCTATCTTTACTCTAGGCTTTAATGCTGGTCGGGCAAAATTTCATCCAATTTTACTTCCTTTTATCTACAAATAAGAGAAATACATTTGATGTCAAACAAGAGAAAAAAGAAAAAGAACATTACAAAAAGGTAACACAAAATTGAATGAATCAACAGATGACCAATCTGATGCAACGGATTTCCTATCTGTTCAACCGATGAGGCATCTATTGTAACAGATGGATGACATGTTACAACAGATGTGTCATCTATTGGAATAAATCAAACCAACCTTGTTACTGGTTTGATTTCTTCAAACAGTTGCTCCGTCTGTTCCAACAGCTGATTCATCAATTGCAACAGTTGAGGAAACTGTTGCTACACCACCACCACCAACATCAACAACAAAGAAACAACACCATATGTTCCAACACCATCAACAACACAAATATCACATGTTCCAACACCACTACGACCCCCAACAACAGCACCACCAAAGTAACAAACAAAAGACATAAAAAAACTATACTGACAACAAGGCCTTTTAAGTTCTCGCAATAAATGACTTTTATGACATATTTTAATAAAAATAATGGCTCGTTCATTCAAGACTTGAAAGTCACCTTTCCTTTAATTTTCTCAATAAATAGAAAATTGGTAAGGGTAAATCATTAATAGCAACAGATGTAAATATCTAATTTAAATAACATACAAAGAAGAAGACGAGAAGGAAAGAGCAATAGTGAACCATACCTGGAATATAAAAAAAGTAAAGGGATCAGAACATCTAGTTCAGTCAAGAAAAGATATTGATAGGTTGAGATTCGAAAGGATCCTCACCCGAAATAAGAGAGAAAAGATAGGAAAAAAGAAAAGAAAGAGAATTGAGAAGAAAAAAAAAGAGAGAGATGAGTTAAGTTTCTCGTCTCGAGTTTATGGCTGAAGGAGAGAGTATTCTACCCCCTAAATTTCATATTAGTTGAGTTGGTTCCTATAGACTTGGAACATCCATAAAGAAAAATATTTATTAGTGGCTTATTTTACCAAATTAGCCTTATTAATTATGATTTAAAAATATAAATTTGAATATATACAACTTGTTTAGTCATTTAATGATAAAGGTATTATTGGAAGAACATATTCAAATCCTCTTAATTTCATCATTGGGACAACTAAGTTAAAATAAATATTTTTGGAAAGAGGGTCAACTAAAATGAAATGGAGGGAGTAGATATGGGTTTTAAATATTCATTAATAACTTTTGAGGGGCACGAGGAGACGGTGACATTGAAAAGACCAGATAAGACTACTCACTGAGAAGATTTTTGAGTTATCCAAGTAATATTTTTTACCACCTTAGTATTTTATCCTTTTTATCTTAGACAAGAAATACCTAAATTGTTTTAGAAAAAGGATCTTAAAACATCAAAGTCATACTTTGCAACAGATGACAATTTTTGTTTAAAAATTTCCAAAGTTTGGTCATCTCTCGCGATATATGATTCCAACAGATGGTTAATCTGTTGCAATAGATGACCTAATCTGTTTGATTAATTTTAACAGATGGGTTATCTGTTACAACAGGTTGAACATTTGATTTTATACAATTTCAATTGAATTCATATGTCCAACTATTACCTTAATTGATCAATCTAGGACCAGTGGTGAGTTCTCATAGGGTCAACTACAACTTTAATTGAGTCTTTTGGCAAATGCATGATGAGACAGTACTGCGTTCCTCCCGACCAAAGTCATCCATCGATTACTCTGACTGAATCGATTCTTAATACCTTATATGTTTAACTAATACCTTAATTGATCATAGTGTCAACTACAATATATAGCAACACCTATTTGATAAGTTACAACAGATGGGTAATCTATTGCAACAAATGACTTAATCTATTTGATTAATTCCAACAAATGGGTAATCTATTGCTATAGATGACTTAATATGTATGATTAATTTCAATAGATGGGTCATCTATTGTAACAGGTTGAATATTTCTTTTTATACAATTTCAATTAGTTCATATGTTCAACTAATGCCTTAATTGATTAATATAGGACTAGGGAGTTCTCATAGGGTTAACTACAACTTCAATTGAGTCTTTTGGCAATCACATAATGAGACGGTATTGCGTTCCTCCCGGCCAGAGTCATCGATCGATCACTCTGAGCTGAATCAATTCATATTACCTTATATGTTAAACTAATACTTTAATTGATCAATCTAAGACTAGGGGTGAGTTCTTATAGGGTCAACTACAACTTTAATTGAGTCTTTTGGCAAATGCATAATAAGACGGTACTATATTCCTCCCGACCAGAGTCGTCGATTGATCACTCTGAGTTGAATTGATTCTTATTACCTTATATGTTCAACTAATACCTTAATTGATCAATCTAGGACTAGGGGTGAGTTCTCATAGGGTCAACTACAACTTCAATTGAGTCTTTTGGCAAATGTATGATGAGACGGTAATGCGTTCCTCTTGACCAGAGTCGTCGATCGATCACTCTGAGGTGAAGCAATTCTTATTACCTAATATGTTTAACTAATACCTTAATTGATCATAGGGTAAACTACAATAGATAACGGTGCCTATTTGATAATTTACCATAGATGGGTAATCTGTAACAATAGATAACTTAATCTGTTCGATTAATTCCAATAGATGGGTAATCTGTTGCAACAGATGGCTTAATCTATTTGATTAATTTCAACAGATGGGTCATCTGTTGCAACAAATTGAATATTTATTTTTAAACAATTTCAATTATGTTTATATGTCAACTAATGCCTTAATTGATTAATCTAGGACTAGGGGTGAGTTCTCATATAGTCAACTACAACTTCAATTGAGTCTTTTGGCAATCGCATGATGAGACGGTATTACGTTTCTCCTGACTAGAGTCGTCGATCGATCACTCTGAGGTGAAGCAATTCTTATTACCTAATATGTTCAACTAATACCTTAATTGATCATAGGGTCAACTACAACAGATGGAAGCGCCTATTTGATAATTTACAATAGATGGATAATCTATTATAATAGATGACTTAATCTGTTTGATTAATTCCAACAGATGGGTAATCTATTGTAATAGATGACTTAATTTGTTTGATTAATTTCAACAAATGGGTCATCTGTTGCAACAGGTTGAACATTTGTTTTTATATAATTTCAATTGAACTCATATGTTTAACTAATGCCTTAATTGATTAATTTAAGACTAGGGGTGAGTTCTCATAGGGTCAACTATAACTTTAATTGAGTCTTTTGGCAATCCATGATGAGACGGTACTGTGTTACTCCCGACCAGAGTCGTCGATCGATCACTCTGAGCTGAATCGATTCTTATTACCTTATATGTTCAACTAATACCATAATTGATCAATCTAGGACTAGGGATGAGTTCTCATAGGGTCATCTACAACTTTAATTGAGTCTTTTGGCAAATTCATGATGAGAAGGTACTGCGTTCCACTCGACCAGAGTCGTTAATCGATCACTCTGAGGTGAAGCAATTCTTATTACCTAATATGTTCAACTAATACCTTAATTGAGCATAGGGTCAACTACAACAGATAGTAGCGCTTATTTGATAATTTACAACAGATGAGTAATCTGTTGCAATAGAAAACAATCTTTTTTATTAATAGGTGAAGCAATTCTAATTACCTAATATGTTCAATTAATACCTTAATTGATCATAGGGTTAACTACAATAGATGGCAGTACCTATTTGATAATTTACAATAGATGGATAATCTGTTACAACAGATGACTTAATCAGTTCGATTAATTCCAATAGATGGGTAATCTGTTGCAACATATGACTTAATCTGTTTGATTAATTTTAATAGATGGGTCATCTGTTGCAACAGGTTGAACATTTGTTTGTATACAATTTCAATTGAGTTCATTTATTCAACTAATGCCTTGATTGATTAATCTAGGATTAGGGGGAGTTCTCATAGGGTCAACTACAACTTCAATTGAGTCTTTTGCTAATCGCATGATGAGAGGGTTAAAAATTACGCATATCTTTTATAATTTTAAAAAATAATTAAGATCAATTTGAACCAAATTAATATTTTCAAAACTTGTCATTCTTTTCCAAAATACAAATCAACCCATAAAAGTCATCCATTTGAGAGAAAAATGTTTCATCATTTCAAATATTGAGTTCTCTCTCTTTTCTCTCCCTCAACAATACAATAACTACTCAAAAAATTGCTCAACCCCTTACAACAGATCTATTTTCTTCTCATTTTTGACCATATAGGTATTATTTTTGACTTCATTCTTGTTTGTATTAGTCATTTTCTTTGTCTTTGCAGGCAACAGAGTTTGAGAAGATTTCTATATTTGTTATTTTTTCTAAAAAATAAGGGCTTTTAAGTTTATGATGAAAAAGAAGACTTTTAGTTGTATTATCTTTGAGAATGAGTTTATAATTTTAAGTTTTGATAGTAAAATCGTAGGAAGAACTCGAGAAAACCCTACTTTTTGTCCCAGTATTCCGTTGACTTTCGTGGTATTATTGGATGGTGTTTGTGGTATTGGTGGTCATGGTGGTGGTATAGGTGGTAGTCGTGGTGGCGCTAGTGGTATTTGTGGTGGCATTAGTTGGTGATATTTGTAGTGGCTGTTTGTGGTGTCTCTATTCGTGATGTTTGTGGCATTGGTTGGTTATGTTTGTGGTGGTGGTTGGTGGTGTGTCGATATTGGTGGTGTTTATAATGTATTTTTAAAAATTTATACATACATCAATTGTAATATAATTTTTGTTTTCTCTGTTGTTTGTAGGTAAAACATGTCTCCCAAAAGAAAAGAAAGTGTAAGTGGATCAACTTCTGACCACCCAACAACAAAGGCTACAGTATAGAGGGATTTGGAGTATCTTCCTGAACAATCCCAGTCAGGAAAAAGTAAAGCTGAGGAGAGATATGAAACAATATTGAGGGAGGTGGACAAGGGTATGTAGATGGTGATGACGAAAATCAAAGTGAGAAAGAAGAGGAATTAGAGAGTGAGAAAGGGGATGATCATCAACATGATGATAATGGATCACCAATGGAGCGTGAATTAATAACGACAACCCAGCATTATCCAATCAAAACTATTAGTATTGACAGGTTTCAAGTTGCGATGCCTATAGATGGCCCAAAAGAACTAACTGGTGAGCTTGTACTTAAATGTCAGTTGGGGAAAAAATTTAATTATTCTAGGAATATTATGAAGAAGGAAAACATAGATGGACTTTTTAAGAGGAGCTGTTTTAGATACTTTCTCGAGTTGCCCGAGGACCCCCTTGCCCGTTTCCAAATGAAGATGGTATATGGTCTTCTCAAGCGCAGGATTAAGTACGTGAGAGATGATAAAGATTTGGAGGAGAGGGGCAAAAAATATATGAAATCTAGATCAAAGATGGTATATGGTTTTCTCAAGCGCAGGATTAAGTACGTGGCATGCCGATTTGTTTTGGATTGCGAGAGTTTGCCATAGTGACAGGCTTGTGATGCAATCATCTAGAAGAACCTATCGCCAACGGAAGCAAGTCAGCCAAACAACCCAACAAAACTAACAAAAGTAAGGAAAAAATAGATGGGTTATTGGACATTGTTGGACGTGGCTACAAAGCATCAGATTTGATGACAGGTCTTAAGGATAAAACCATACCAAAGCAGTATAGGGAGCAATTGTGCTTAGTTTGGTTTGCCCATTCGATTATATTGGCAAGAGACTCCAATAAGGTTATAAAAGAAGATTTGTTGGCGCGTGCTGAGGATTTTGATAAATTCAATAATTATCCCTGGGGATATGACAACTTCTACTTGACTGTCCAATATTTACTGACAAAGCTATCCATAGGGACGACCATATTATATGGATTTCCTTGGGCTTTCATGATAAAATTAATCACTATTTTACTCATCCATTAATTTATATTAAATATAGTTATTATGACTTTTTTTGCTTGCTTTCTGTTTATATTTTTTAGTCTTGGGCATTTGAAGCCATTCCTCCCCTCCGAAAGCAGGTAATGGATTACCCGGATGAGGTTTCTCATCCAAGGACGTTTAGGTGGTTGGGTGCAAAGAACAACACAAGAATTAAGGAAGCTGATCTCTTTAACCCTCCAAATGATGCAGTACGTCTTCTTCAAGTAAAATAATTTGACTTAATGAAAGATATTGAACAGATGTTATATCTGGTGCAATAGATGTTATATCTGATACACCAGAAAGAACATCTGTTGTGGCAGATTACCCATCCTATACCAACTGGTGCAACAGATGGGTAATCTGTTGTGACAGACGATTGATATTATGCATCAGATTACCCATCTGTTGCTTTGGTTCTTCAAACCCGACTCTTAACAGATTAACCTTCTACTACAAATTATACATCAGATGGGTAATCTGATATACCATATTGTTAATCTGTTGTGACATACAGATCATCTGTTGCATAAGTTGTCTGTGTTAACATATAACCCAACTATGAAAATTATTATATTATATGATTTAAATGTATCTATCTTTTTTATAGGTTATGCATCCATGTATCGTTCCTACTGAGCAGGAGTTGGGGATGACTTCTTTTATTAGTCTAGGTTTTGTTGATACTATAGAAAACCCAATGGTGGAGTTAATAAAGAAGGAATTGGATGGATCAACAGCCATAAGAAGAGAAAGTAGGCAAGGTCAGCCTAGTGTTGAGGCTCTTTATGACCAAAATACTACAACAAATCCGGGTGCTTCTTCTAGGGGTGTTGCTGCTGGAGTTGATATTGGTGGCAGGCATGCTGATGCTACTCTCAGTCGTGATGTTGAGCATGTTGATGCTTGAGAAAAAAAATTATTTGAAAACACACCTCTCACAGGTCCCTCTCCCTATTACAAAGGTCCCTCTCACCCCTCTCCACCCTCATATTTTCGTTGCAAATGCGAAGAGTGCAGGGATAGCCAGGATAAACTCTTTGAAAAGTAGAGGCTATCGCTAAAGCTATTAAGGAATCAAAATCCAATAGGGGTGTCATACCATACAAAAAGGTAAGGGGCAATACACTCCTACAACAACGGTTAGAAGGAAGAAAAGAGCAATTAGCCAAGTACTCTCCAATCGAAAATCCAAAAAAATTACAGCTCCTCCCTTTCCAAATATTGTTGAAGTTCAGGGGCCATTCAAGAAGGTGGACATATACGCGGAACTTGGCGCCACAGAGAAGAAATATCTGCGATGGGCCAAGCAAGGTGCAAAAAATTACCCCATCCATACCTTTTCCGCTGAAGACTTCAGAAGTATTACAGATATGCATATGCAGTACGTGGAGAGGGTAAGTTTACTTTTCCTAACCTAGCCTTTTAATCTACTTATCATCTGTTTCAACATATGTGTATTCTAGTACAAATTATGGTGGTTCTGTTGCAATATATTACCCATCTCTTACATAAGTTGCGTTAGATGGGTAATCTGTGAAAATATTAAGAGAACCCTTTGCAATAAATGGACCATCAGTTGTATCTTTCACTATATTTTCCTTCTTTATAATTGCTAACCTATTTAAAAATTGAATTCTTATATCACAATATGTTTAAGAAATTCTTTGTCTCATGAGTGGTAGACAATTAGCCTACCCGAAAGCTTATGATGCTACCGATAGAATAATGAACCTCAATTTCTACAGGAATCTCAAGGATAGGTACGATTATCTCAGTAAACCTAACGTCAACTCCTGGTGGCGAGGGATTTTATTCGTTACTTTCTGGGTTCCAATGGGATGAAGAAATGATAAAATATGTTAGAGATGAGAGGCCAAATCCACACGGCAAGATCTAGACCGAGGCAAAGAAGATTCTTAGAGTCATGAATGTGGATGGCGTACATTATCGGGTTGTTGAGATACTTCTCGAGGAGGGAAAAATCAAGGTTTATGACTGCAACATACCTGCCTTAGATGAGGTCAATTTTTTTACCTACATGTAGCCACTTTTGGATTTATTTCCCATCTTGTTGAGGCAGAGTAAACTGATAGATCATTTGCCAACGAAAGTGTTGATGAAGCAGCCATGGGATTTTGAAGGTCGAAATAAGGACATGAACCTTCCAAAAAATAAAATCGCTGCTACATTCGAGTCGCACGCTCTTGCATACATTGAATGTTTGCTGACCAGCACGAAAATGGCTGAGCCAATGACCTTTTTGTGCAACAACACTGTGGCAAACATACAAGAGATCTAGGCTTATGGGGTACTAACTAGACGCTTGGATCTTGTGTATAAACAAGAGCCTGTGAAATAATAATTGTTTTATTTCAAGTCTCTTCACTTTACATACTTTACACTACATTACATACATACATATACATACATATAAGGGCAATTATTTTTATCCGATGATAGTTGAATTTTTCACAATGCAATAGATTATCCTTCTGTTGTAAAATATATTCTATCTTTTTTGACAGATAGTTTATCTGTTGCAATAGGTTGGTCCTCTGTTGCATTATGCTGATATAGTCTTATTGTTGAAACAATAGGAAGACCTGTTTAATAATTTCCAATAGATGACCTACATGTTGCAATATATGTCTAAATCTGTTTGATATTTTTAAATAATTACGCTTAAATATCCATGTACTCAACAACACCAAACCAATAGCAAATACAAATACACCACCATGAAAAGTTCAGCAATTAGGCTTGAATATCCATGTGCCCTACACCACCAAACCAGTAGCAATAATGCCAATAATGTAGTATCTTTTTGCTCAATTTTGTTTCTCTTCAAAAGCCTTGACTTTCTTCCGCAAACCCCAGATTACATGATTTGCTTGTGAAGGGTTTCGTTCTACATACCAATCAAAGTAATCACATCCACCCAACTTCTATAAAAATAAGAACACGATTACAAAATAATTACAAGTCAATAAGTAATCAACTAATTAAATAAAAAAAATATTACCTTTGAAATCTTACAAGTAAAAAACCTAAGACCTGGATTTTGTTGAGCCCAAGAAGTCTTCAATAAATCTTCATGACCACACTTACAATATCAAAAATCTTTATCACAAAAAATAGTATGTCGAGCTCAGTAGGAAAAAATGAAAAAAATATGTAGAAAAAATATAAATAATCGAGATGAATTTGGATAGAGAAAAAAAAATGAAGAAGAAAAAAAGATTTGGAAATTTAGGATTAAATTTTAGAAAGAATATGAATATATAAGACAATGGGAGAAAAATAACCGTTAGGGACCAAATCAACAAAAATGAGGGTTCAACGAACCTTGGCTGCTTGAGTTACACGCGAGCATCCAACAGAGCAAAAAGTGGCAAACAGACACATTTGATGCCTATTTTATTTTACGTGTTTAAATTGAACACTTTCTACTTGATGCCTATTTTATTTTAGGTGTTTAAACTGAACACTGTCGATGGGTTTCACCTTTTTTATTTCAAGTGACTTTCACTTTTTTACATGTAGTGGCAATTTTTTTTGTCCAATGAAAGTTGAATTTTTATAATGCAACAGATTGTCCATCTGTTGTAACAAATATTCTACCTATTCTGACATATAGTTTATCTAATACAATAAGTTGGTCATCTGTTGCATTATGTCTATGTTTCTATCGAAGTCTATCTGCTGCAATAGTGGGAAGACCTGTTTGATAATTTTCAACAGATTACCTACCTGTTGCAATATATGTCTAAATTTGTTTGATATTTTTCAAAAATGTGTCGGCTGTTGCAACAGATACATTATCTGTTGCAATATTTGAATCTAGTATTTCATTTCAATTAATAAGTTCAAATCTAAGGAAAAAATAAAATTCATAGACAAAATAAAATAAATTGAAGCCTTCAGAAATTAGCTAAAATAAATCAATGAATAAATGAAATGTAAAAAAATTATTATAGGTACAGATCTCAACAAATACATCAATAATTTAAGTATTGATGCCAAGAATTCCTAAGGAGGGGTGAGGTTATTACTTTGACAGACTCAAGCTATAAATATCTACTCAATATGGACAAGTTGTTCTTCATCCGATACTATGGAATTCTGTTTTGATCGTCGTGGATCTATATTGTCACTTACATATGGTTTCTATGCTTTCTATTCTCTGTATTTCCATAAAAGGAGTAGCATATTGTCAATGATGTTCAGCAGTAGCTTCTACATCTACCTGAAAAGCCAAAATTGGTCAATACTAATCACGGAGATTCAACAAAACAAAAAAGGACAATTCATCTGTTCTAACAAGTCAAACAAGTCTTCCTCCTATTTTATATTATCCTAAACAGATTATATTTCTGTCGCAACAGATGAATCAACCATTGGAACAAATTTCTACATGAAGAAGACCTGTATGATAATTTCCAACGGATGAACCATCTGTTGCAACATATGACTCATCTGTTACAACAGATGTTGACACCCAATTTTGACCTCCTAATATTACTTTTAGGCTGTTATTTTATCAAAATTATTTATTTTTAACTATTAATATTTTTACATATTATTTTTTTTACCTTAAATACATGCTAACGTGTCTCACTTATAATTTAGAAAATGCATAAATTATTTTATTATCTTTTAGCATCATTTTAAAAATCAAATACGATATTTTAATGATTAAATTACGCAATTGTGCACATTCACATTTTTGCAAATACATTGTCTAGTTTTCCATTATTTAATGCTATTTATTGATATTATTATTTTTATTTATTATTATTTATTGACATTGTTATTATATATATTATTATTTATTATTACAATTTATTATTATTTTTTTTATTTTTTATTTATTATTTATTATTTTTTATTTATTATTATTATTATTTGTTATTTATTGTTTATTATTGTTATTTATTATTATTATCATATATTGTTATCCCTACTATAATTTAAATAACAGCCTAAATTAAAATTACCGTGCACAATTTATTTACCTTTTAGTCCAATATTGTTCAAATTCCTTACAATTATAGCCTATTCTACTCAATCCATTACACTTTTAACCCAATTCCTTGCAATCCTAGCCATTCTAAATCCACATAGTCTTACAATTCCAGTTGTTGATCAAAATTGATCTAACGGCTGAGATTTGATCTATACCTTTCTTCTTTTTTAATCCAACAACCCCAAAACCCTAATCTCATTACGATTTTCATCAGCCTCCACCTCTCTCTCTCTCTCTTTTACCCACCTCTCTCATCCTCCTCCTTCCCCATTTCGTCGCGACCTCGCCGCCACCAGCACCGTTGTTTCCCTCACTCCTCCATCACTGCTCCACTGCCACCGTCCAGATACGCAGCAACTGTCGGTGAAACAACTGCCTCCATCCGTGGTGCCACGACTCTCCTCTGTCAATGCCCAGATCTGCCAGAGTCGGTCATCTCCATCGCGACTAGTTCGCCCTTCCCCGTCGCTGCTCTACCGGAGAAGGCCCATCACCCCATCGTTGCTCCGTTGTTAACGCCGTCGAACATCCCCAGCCTGCGGAACAATCATCCATCTCCTACCACCGCAACCCCGGTTCGAGTCGCTAGAAAATGTTCATTCTCATGACGGATTCTTAAGGATCCATCCAAGGTTTGATTTCCCGTTTCTATTTTAAAAGTTCTCATCTTCTTCTATTTTTTTATTTCTTTTTCGACATTTCTTTATTTCATTTGGAATTGACTAAACTTAATTATTAATTGTGAATTGATTCTTCCAAGTCATGTACGTTTATGTGTTTATATCCGTGTGTCAAAACACCTGTTGGTGTGTGAACTGTCTAAACCCCAAATGTTCACTTTGATTTTTTTTGTTATGCATGCGATGGAATTATGATGTTCATATGTTCATTTGGATGTTTGATTTATGTGAAAAATAACATTGACTGTTTTGTGCTTAATTATGGGGATCTGTCTGATTTACATTATTGGGTTGTGTATGAAAACTTTTTGATAATCATGCAATTAAATAATTTTTGATTAATTGTTTCATATTTTCTAATCAGTAAAAGAGGATGCATATCTGTATTTTTAGTGTTTTTTATTTTTTATTTTTTAATCTATTTATGGTAAATGTGTGTTGATTGATTCACTCTACTTAATTAAGAAAATTTGAATTGACGGATAATTTGATTATTTTGACTAATTTTATATTATTGAGTGTGATCTTTATATTTAAGGATAATTTTGTTGATTGATTACATCAAATATGCTCTATGTTTATTGATATTTTTCTTCCTTCTATGCTTAGGCTGATTTAAATTACTTGATTAATATAGGTGGGATATTTATGGAAAATTGTCATTGATTGATGGACTGATTTTATTTTTTCTTAATTGATTGACAAAAGATATTCTTTTTCCGTTATTTGGTCGTGACTCTTTTATTATATAAACAACGCCCTTTCTTATTATTTGGGGATCTCTTATCACCCTCTCTCACTCCCTATACACTTTCTCTATATAGAAAAACCTCTGACTTCTCAAGTTCACAAGCTCTTAAATTCTATTACAATTATTACTACTACTCTCTAAAACAAAAGTAATTAGATACTTTTGAGGTTTCTTCTACTGTTATTCGGGGCTTAATAAAACATCTTTCACTGTTACAAGTGTCTGGCTTTTGTTATTCTTGTTATTTCTTTTGTTGTTGCTCACCGGTAAGTTTTTGAAATGATGTAATTTTCATACCCTATGTGTGTTGATTGCATGATGTTGTGAAAGCCTTAAAAAAGCATGTCTATAGGAATAATTTTATAATGTTATTATATATTCTGTTTGCTAACCATCATATTTTGTCTCGCAGGTTTAAATAGACAATTACGGGGTTTCGAAGAATCGTCGGGATAGTTATATAACTGGATTGTATTAGTTTAGTTTGCTTTCTTATTTGATTTGTAATATTTTGTAAAGACATTATTATCGTTGAGATAAATAAATTTGGGGGACTGCTTCGGGGGCGGAGATTTACGCGCTCTATGAACGGTATAGGAAGGCACAATATCTAAGCATAAAATTAGGATTTACTAATATGAATCATGTTCTATGGTTTATTAATTATTCTTCATCTAACTAAAATCGACACCTTATATTGACATTGAGCATATTGATGTATTTCTATCACAGTGAATTGATTTTTAGCATGTTAGTATATCTAAACTAGATTATAGGCCTAGTAATTTTTTTCCACATGATTAACAATTAATTCAAGCATTTTGCATGTTAACATGCAAGTTATTACGTTAAACGTTTCCTACTTGTTAAATAGTCTACTTGAGCATTTTCAGCATGTTGAATAACGTATTTAATATTTTCAGCATGTTTAAATCAAGTTTCCAGCATGTCTACATTAAAATAACTATGTTAGTATTTTTACATGTTTACCTAGGCACATTTAGCATGTTCACATTAATTTCTTGCGTGCCCCACTTGTTAATTCACTATTCATTAAAAATATAATTTTTGGCATAATGAATCTAATTCCAGTCTGTTTAAAATGCGCCTTAACGTTATTTTTAGCATGATTAATTAATTTTTTTCAGCATGTTTAAGTAACTTTTCAGCATGATTAAGTAACTTTCGGCATGATTAATTAATTTTTTAGTATGTTTAATTAACTTCTTCAGCCTGTTTAATTAATTTTTCAGCTTGTTTAGTTGACTTCAAGCATGCTAAAATACTAGTAATTCTCTACATTTTCTACATGTTAATCTGTTCTCCGCATTTAAGTGCATCTGTAACATGTTAACGCATCCTTTAATATCTTACTAGTTTCTTATATTCTCATTATAGTTTACAACACTTAATTCACGAGCACATCTCTTGACACAATTATCACACTTTGACACCTTTTTTGAACACACATTACATCATTGCATACACGAATCACAATCGTCTTTTATCACTACTTGTTGAACATTTAGATATCATGTCTATAGATTAACAACATAATAAATAATTTGCCTGTCATAAATAATTTGCCTGTCTTTACATGCTATCACAGTAATCGATGTTAATTAATCAAGAGGCTAACTTGGGATTATTACGTGCTACTTATTGTCCAATATGTTCACGCTTTGAGTCCTAGGCAACATAGCTTTCTTTTAGTCTAGAACACAAATCCAAAATAGCAAAGTCCAATGTCTCTTGGGCGATAGGTGGGACGATAAGTATTACTAAAAATATTAGTTTTATCCTTGTCATAGAATGCCCTTAGACTTAACATCTATCCTAGGTGGGGTGGGACAGGTAGTCATTCGGAAATGATGATCCCAACAGATATTAACGATGAGGCTAATGAGATTATTACTTGTCTAAGAGTTCGGCCCTTGGGTCGGATGATGATTAACAAGTTGAGTTTCTGATCCGAATGAGACCAAAACATTTCTTTGTTTGACTTGGACAATTTATTTTTAGTCTTTTATTTACTTTACATGTTCATTTATTTGGGGTAGTTAGTCTGTTACATAAGCAGTCCCCTTTGTTGTAAAATATATCACTTCTTTCTTCTCGTTTGTCTTGTTTATATATTTTATCACTTAGATGATTAATAGTTTAAATAAATTAGTTAAATGTTTGTTAATTACTTTACCACTTATCTAAATGTTAAATTAATAATAAAATAAAAGACCTTTATTTGATCACATAGAATCCCCACGTAAAGTACGAATTCAGTCGGGAACCACCTTTGTGGACCTCGAAATGTGCCTAACACCTTTCTTTTGAGGTAATTTGAACCCTTACATGAATTTCTGGTGAACTAAGACAAAATAACAAAATAGGTTCGTAGTAGCCTAGACCGGTGCCCTAACGCACCTTAATACGTTAGGTGGCGACTCTCACACCCTTTTTTAACGCATCCCAAAAGAGTTTGTCAAGTCGAATCCCGCCTTCCGCTAGGAAAATGGGGCATGAAAAAATGGCAAATCTGCTGGGGAATCTTAGGTTCTAACCATTACGAATTTGTATTTTATGTGGGATTCTCATTATTTGTTTTATCATAATGTTTGCTTTTTACATAATTTATTTTCTATATGTTCTTTTCTTGTTATTTATTCACATCATGATTTATTTGTCTCTTCTCCTTCTCTATTTTTTTCCATGCCTACTTTTCTTTTATTGGTTAAATATTTCTATCTGCTAAGGTATGCTATGGTGTTGCTATGTGCTACGTGTTACTGCTTTATACAACTGGCATTTCACTCATACTTTTCTTCACTTGGAAACCTCTTTTATTTTCTTTTACAAATGGTTGCGTGAATACACGAACGTTCTTTCCTAAAACACCCTTCGGAAAATGTCTTGTGGATCGGTCGATCAGCGGCGCATTGACAGTCACAAGCTTTCCCACTCTCGAGTCGTCAACTGGGGGAACCATGTCATAAATCCACTCATGTCCTTTAGGTCATGGCTATATATTTCATTTATTAAGGAATATGCGTCCCATTCAATGTAGGATGCCTTGGTATCCTTGACACGTTGAATGTTAGTCTCATTCAAAGTCCAAAGAGGTTCACAGCCTCAAAGGGACTCACAATTACTTGTAATGTGTTGCATTTCTATGTATGTATTGACATGTTCCTATCTTGTTGTTTTCATTCTTGCCTTAGTCACTCCTTACATTTAGTGTTCCTCACCTTAGAATTCGTTACTCTTAAAATTCTTATCGTGTTAGGACCCTACCGCACACTCTTAGGGCCTGTGTTACCATACACTCTTAGGGTCTATCCAAAACGTCTCTTTAATTATTATCCTCCTGACTCATCTGTTAGTATACTAATTATCCCTAGGCTCAATTCTCAATTTTATAAAGGGTTTTAGTCTCATTAACAATCTCTTAGTGCAAATTATCATTTTAGGATATCTTTTTCCTAATGCTTCTTACGTTTACATACTAGTGTCCTACCATGATTCTCAGACATTAATATCATTATATTTGTGTCGTACTTTAGCTTTCACAATCTCTAAGTTACATAGAACTCTCATAACGTCTATTGACTCCGAATGTGCATAACTCATTCTAGACTTCCGTACGTACTCTTTGTTCTTAATAATAAATCCTTTCTTCTAAAGTTGACTAAAGTTGAAAATTAGAAATGGTCAGTTAAGCAATGTTTATCGATCTTATCAATAGCGACGATGAGCATGAGAATTTGGGATTGCGTCAAAACAAAGTTATGTCGAACGTCAGAAGGATAGAATGGAAAATAGAGAGAATCATGGGGATAATGACTAATCTCTGAGGTTCAGTTGAAATGCCACCAGATTTTCCAGAGCCACTATCTGAAACTGACTTCATTACTCCCACATCCACCGTGTCATCTCCTATATTGACAACCTCACCCATGCCTGATTTTGGGGAACAGGGATCTTCAAGCCGGTATTTAGTTGCACTATAGATAGTACTTAATGGATTGACAACTATGGGCAAGGAGAAGGAAATAGAAGGACAAATTCCTAACCTTAAGGCAGGGTCATCTCAACAGCCTGATATAGATAAGTCGCCCAAGGCTCGGGACGAAGACAAGGATAAAATTGAGAACTTGAACTTTCCACTATATGATGGGTCTGGAAACCCTCACTCTCATTTGAAGGAGTACCTTGACAAGCTATTGGCTATAGGGCGAAGTGATAGCCTAAAAATAAAAATCTTTGTTGGTTCACTTAAGGGTCCAGCATTGATGTGGTATGCCAAAAATGATAGTAGCAAATGGGTTTCTTGGGACCATTTGACAACTGACTTTGTTAGGCGGTTCAACAATAAGCTAAAAAAGAAGCTCGTACCTGAGGCAAATTTGGTTAAGCCGCAATCCAAGAATAAGGGAAAGACAATCATCAATGGGACATAAAAACCTATAAAATTTGAAGTAATCATACCCCAACCTCAACTAATATGGTACCAAGCTCCAGAAATCATCCCATCATCCAATCATGTCCAAGCCTATTATCCCCATTCCTTCACAAAACCTCCTCCACAGACTTTTTGGTACCCACCTCCATCATTGCTCTAAAATCAAAATACCCTCTAATGTCTTACCAAAATCCACCAACAAATCAACAACCCAACCAATCCATCAAACCTGAACATGAGCTCCATAAAAATCCACCAAAACAATACACTCCTTTAAATAAACTCATAGAACATTTTTATGAACGACTCAAGATGGCGGGCTGCATCACGCCCATTGCTCTCGTACCTTGAGATCCTAAGTCTCGAAGCTATCATCCTGATCAAATTTGCACTTATCACTCTGGGATGAGAGGACATCCTACTAAGGCGTGCTTTTCTTTGAAGAACATGATCCAAAAGTTGATTGACACCAAAGTGATAAACGTGACAAGGTCAATTTCTGATGCTGATTGATTTCTCAACCTTGACTGGCACTTGTTGACGTTGGTGAAGAAGATCATATTGATTCTCTGCTCCAGTCTTCCAAACATTTGAAATTCCTTAATTTTCACAATTTGCAGTTTTCTTTTTATGTTTTCCTTGATTATGTATATGAACTATGATCGACCTAATTCCCCTGTGGATACGTAGTCGCTCATTTAATGAGTTCGATATCACCATTATAAAACTTTCTTTTCCCCTGCTTTGACACTTTTATGTATGGAGTTGGATGAATCAACAATATGATGTGAATCAACAAATCTGATGTTCAACAAAAGTCGACCTTACTCATTTCTTATTTTGACATCACGTTCTATCACTATCCTGCTTCGTGTGTTAGGAGCTCAAATCTTTATGCCTAGAATGATTATTAAGGTTTAGCTTTCCTTCTAGAATGACTTTTGCTTTGTATTTATTATGTGTTGAAATTATGCACTATGTGGTAATTTTTGCCTTACTTATTTTATTTTAAGATTGTCTAGCATTTGAATATCGAACTCGAGTAACAATCTGCAACATGACAAATATGCTTAATATTCGAAAAAATCTAGCCCTCTTTCTCATCCCCCAAGACAAAATGTTGCGCCTCTTTATCCTTACCCTACCCTCATGAATTACGTTCGACCTGACCTCCATTTGGATACATAGGCAGGCCACTTTGGGTCCGGTCTTAATCTTAAAAAAATATTTTTTTCCCTTATTTTATATTACACTTCCAAAATATTGGGCTAATAAGCCCAACTCCTGAACATATTAAGGGCAGATTACAGCTACGCTATTCAAATGTAGGACAACCATTTCTCTTGAACTAACGTTTTCTTTGAGTGGTACAGGAACATAAGGGTCCGTCCATTATGAAATGTTTTATTTGTTACAAAATAACATGTTTATTCTTTCCCTATATGTCACCTATACATTACTAACTTGACTCTTTTTATTTTTTCATTATTTATTTTCTCCCATACCCAAAGGATTGATTTGTGCATTCTCTTGCCCATTACACCAACTGAAAAAGGGCTCGGTCTCCTTCTCTTAAGGCTCAGTCATTAAGACAAAGAAATGGGTGATAACAACGATACTAGAAATGAGCATGGTGAGATGATCGTACAAATAGAACAAAGAATTCTTCAACTACAAGGGGAATTTTCATAAGCCCGTAACTTGTCTAATTTACCCCTTGCTTTGAATGCTCCTCTTGAACCACAAGTTGGGGGTAACACTGTTGTCAAATCTAATGCCACATTCACAAGCCACCCCTTACCACCACTTTCTATTTCACCATCCCCAAATAATTCAAGCCACATATACACGCTACCTAAACATAACTCACATCCATATTCTTGTCCACCGCAATTTCACGCATATCCAGCTCTACTAAATTATCAAACAACATCATATGCCCATAATACACCACCAATGTTTGCCAAAAATATTCCTCATCCAAACAACCATACTTTAGACCCAAGTTATGTCTAAATGACCCCATTTACCCACCATCAATATAAATCTAAACCTCTGGCAAACGCCGCCCTTATGCAATCCATGGCTAAAAGATTGGAACAACTTGAAGGTAATAAGGGGTTGAACGGGCTAAGTTATAAAGATTTGTGCATATACCCTGATGTTGAACTGCCGGAGGGGTACAAACCTCCTAGATTTGAATTGTACAATGGGACTGGAGATCCGAAAGTCCACTTAAAATTATACTGTGAAAAGTTGGTAGGAGTCGGTAAAAACGAGCAAATTCTTATTAAATTATTCATGAGGAGCCTCACTGGAGATGCCTTATCATGGTATGTCACACAAGATGAAACAAAATGGTCAAAATGGATCGATATGGCCTCTGATTTCGTGGAAAGATTTGGGTTCAATGTTCAGAATGCGGCTGATTGGCTCTATATTCAGAAGTTTAAAAAGAAACCTACAGAATTATTTCGAGAATATGGAATGAGATGGATACGTGAAGCTTTTAAAGTGCGCCCTTCTTTAGATGAAAATCAAATGAAGGAATTCTTCATTCGCGCCCAAGAGCCACAATATTATGAAAGGATGATTCTTATAGAGGATCAAAAGCTTGTTGACATCATCAAATTGGGCGAGAGAATTGAAGAAGGAATTAAAAATGGCATGATAACAAATTTAGAGAAACTACAAGCGATAAAGACTTCACAGGCTGATGAGAATAACAACATGAAGGAAGTAAATGATGTCTTGACTATGCAAGATCCCAAAACCCTACCAAGTTACCAAACACCACTTCCCCTACTTCAATACCAAGCACCCATATATCAAGCACCTTCATATCCATTTCAACAACCTCCCCACTTCCAAATACCTCCAACTATCTTCCAATAAACATTAGCTTATCCAAATCCACCAACAGCTCTACAACCCAATCAATTCGTCAAAACTCAAGCCAAGTGTCAAAAAAATCAGTCAAGACAGTACACTCCTTTGACCAAACCTGTAGACTATCTTTATGAGAGATTAAGGGTTGATGGCTACATTACTCCAATTCCTGCAATTATAATGAATACAAGTGCGAAATGGATTGATCATTCCAAAATCTATGCTTACAATTCAGGGATGACAGGACACGCCACAAAGGAATGTCATGCTTTAAAGGAAAAAATTCAAGCATTGATTGATACCAAGGTGATAAATGTGATGGGGTCATATCTTTATGTTGATTAAGCATTGGCATCTATCTGACATTAAGGAAGAGGCATCACGTCACTCATTCCAGTATCTCAAGCACTTGAGTTACTATAACCTTTACATATGCTTGGAAAATATGAATTTATCTAATGTAATTTGAACTACGTTTGACCTGATTCCCGTTTAAGAGGGATACGTAGGCGCTCTTGTGGATTTTGGTCTTATCATAATAAAATTTTCATATTTTCCTGAAGCATGTAACCGGGGAAGAATTTTTGAAAGGATTTCAAAAATTCTATGATTCTATAAGTTCAAGACGAATAGGACATGTAACTGGGGCAGAATTTTTGAGAGGGTCTCAAAAATTCTATCAAAAAGTATTTCAACAAATTCAAGGCTAGCAAGATTGAGACCATGAACTGGGGAAGAAATTTTTGAGGAATCCTCAAAAATTTCAATAAGGATGACATCTCAAGAAAGCGATAAAAATACAATGAATTGGGGACCTGAACAAAGGAGCCAACAGAGACACGAATCAATCTTTCCCCTTTTTTTAAAAAACTAACAGTTTTTCTTTGAGTGCAGGAATAAATTGATGAGTACAAATCTTGAGTATTCTATACACCATCAGAATACATAAGGTTAAGTATTCTCGTTCTACATTCTGAGCGGGTTAAGCACTGTCCTCTTTCGAGAAACTAACTAAGGCTAAGCATTGTCCTTGAAAGTTAGTTGGGTTAAGCACTACCCTCTCTCAAGAAATCATCCGAACTAAGCACTATTTTGAAAACTCAATGGAGTTAAGCACTACTCTATCTAAAACTCTCTAAGGCTAAGAACTGTCCTTGGAAAGTTAAGTGGGTTAAGCACTACCCTCTTTCAAGAAAACTGACTAAGGCTAAGCATTGTCCTTGAAAGTTAGTTGGGTTAAGCACTACCTACTCTCGAGAAATCATCCAGACTAAGCATTATTTCAGAAACTCGATGGAGTTAAGCACTACTCTATCTAAAACTCTCTAATACTAAGCATTGTCCTTCGAAAGTCAAGTAGGTTAAGCACTACCCTCTTTCGAGAAAACTGACTAAGGATAAGCATTGTCCTTGAAAGTTATTTAGGTTAACCACTACCCGCTCTCGAGAAATCATCCGAACTAAGCATTGTTACGAAAACTCGATGGAGTTAAGCACTACTCTATCTAACATTCTCTAAGGCTAAGAACTGTCCTTGGAAGGTCAAGTGGGTTAAGCACTAGCCTCTTTCGATAAAACTGACTAAGGCTAAGCATTCTCCTTGAAAGTTAGTTGGGTTAAGCACTACCCTCTCTCGAGAAATTATCCGAACTAAGCATTGTTTCAGAAACTCGAGGGAGTTAAGCACTACTCTATCTAAAACTCTCTAAGGCTAAGCACTTTCCTTGGAAAGTCAAGTGGGTTAAGCACTACTCTCTTTCGAGAAAACTGACTAAGGCTAAGCATTATCCTTAAAAGTTAGTTGGTTTAAGCACTACCCGCTCTCGAGAAATCATCCGAAGTAAGCATTGTTATGAAAACTCGATGGAGTTAAGCACTAATCTATCTAAAACTCTCTAAGGCTAAGAACTATCCTTGGAAGGTCAAGTGGGTTAAGAACTATCCTCTTTTGAGAAAACTGACTAAGGCTAAGCATTCTCCTTGAAAGTTAGTTAGGTTAAGCACTACCCTCTCTGGAGAAATCATCCGAACTAAGCATTGTTTCGGAAACTCGAGGGAGTTAAGCACTACTCTTTCTAAAACTCTCTAAGGCTAAGCACTGTCCTTGGAAAGTCAAGTGGGTTAAGCACTACTCTCTTTCGAGAAAACTGACTAAGGCTAAGCATTGTCCTTAAAAGTTAGTTGGGTTAAGCACTATCCGCTCTCGAGAAATCATCCGAACTAAGCAATGTTTTGGAAATTCGATGGATTTAATCACGACTCCATCAAGAATCTGCCTTAGGCTAAGATTTTCCCTCTGGAAATCGATCGGTTTACTCAAAAATAAAAATCTATTTTCCAATACTGAACATGCTAAGCACAGTCGTCGCGGCATTACAAAATGCTGATGCTTTACTAGACATGGTGTGGATTAAGCATAACCTCTTGAAATCTATATGAACAAAGCATTGCCTTCTCGTGACAAGATACGTTTTCTTATTTCCTCTTGCTATGGTTATTTTTACTACATTGTTTAATCTTCTATACATACATGTACATTCGTGCTAACAATTTTATCCAGTCGAGCTAAAAATGGCAAGACTAACTGGTAAAGATTATCTCATCACGAGCAGCCTAATAGCTGATTTCATGAATTAACGATACATAATCCCATAATGAGAAGCCAAATAGTTGATCACACGAATTCTTGATACATGGAGAAGCCCAAAAGTTGATCCCACGATGAGAAGCCAAGTAGCTGATCACACGGTTTCACGATGCATGGAGAATTCTAAGAGCCGATCCCATAATGAGAAGCCAAGCAGCTGATCACACGATTCCACGATACAACGGATAAACTTTCTTTATTTCCTCATTTATATTACGTTTATCAATTGCTTATTTCTTACATGCCTAATCTTTGTTATTGAGTGATGCAAAGACGCGGGTAACAAAGAAGGAATAACAAACAGAGATAATTTTCATTTTTGTTTTTGGAATATTACTCCATATATTCATCCACCACTTTAACTCATTCATCACCTTACTTACCTCAAAGTTTTCAAATTTTTCCATACGTCGTTGTAATCGTTTCACCAATCTACGATACCATTGTCAACGCCCCTACTTTTGTTATTAATATTCTTTAGGAATATTGTTCATTCCTGAATCTAGAACTACACACGGCCTGATTCTCGTAAAAACAGAGATATATAGGCGACTTAAAGCCAAAGTCTCATCCACACTATTTTTTAAACACCTCCCGTTGCTTTCTTCCTAGAAAACTGTCATCTCGGTCGGACAAAATTGGCTACTACGTCAACTTTTGTTGCTTGACAATTCTTTCATCATTCTCAAACAACGAAGGGGCAGTTGTTGACACCCAATTTTGACCTCCCGATATCACTTTTAGGCTTTATTTAACACTCCCTCCTTCCGCGAGGAAAATGGGGCGCGACAGCAGATAGGTCAACTGTTGGTACAAATAAAAGTGGTACGAAGAGTTGTTTGATTTTCTAAAAATAAACGATATATATGTCGTAATAGATACTTTATCTGATGCAACAAGTTAGTTAACTGTTGAAACAAACATATATATCTAAAACAGATATGTATTTGTTTGTTAGTTGAAACAGACATATATGTTCACCTTCTTCAGCTCATGCTGCTCCCCTTTGGACATTGTACATTGCTCAGTGCAACACACAGACAGAGGAGTTACAATTTCACTTTTTTGGATGTTTGATAATGCCTTGGAAATTACTTTTCTTCTCCTCTTAGCCTTAATCTCTAATGGAGTGGATGGATATAAAATCCTATTTGATGGAATGACACTCCTCTTAGATGTCAATTCCTTTATAGAAGTAGTTAATGCATTAATAGCATTAATCACTGTATTATGTTTTGCCTTGCAGTCGTGACATTTGCATGCAGAATATTCACTGGGAGAGGCAAAATCTGTATAACCAGTATGATCATACTCAGAATGGTTTGTTTTAAATATCGTAAGAGGAGCATCATTAGCACCAACAACATCACCACTACCACCACCAACAGCTCCATCACCACGAAGACTATCAACAACAACAAGCCCACCCTTCAAAATTGTTTTTTTTTGTAATGGTTGTTGCTCCAAATAATTCCATTTTTATTCTGTCAATGACCTTAGGGTCCAATAAAGTTTTCACAAACCGTAAATTAAGAAAAAATGGCATCTTCAACTCTCGATTGGTCGAAACTAGCGACGGATGCACAATCTAACATAAATCATTACATATATTAGAATGATGATTAGATCTTTCAAAAAATTATTAATTAAAACAAAAACTTAATTATAATTATACTTACTTCAACCTTCGGGGGATTGAAGAGATTAAATTTTTTGGCATTTTTATCAGTTTTGACCGACAACCATCTCAAGATTCTTAGGCAGAAAACTTCTTCTTGGTAGTTCACTTGTTGTCTCAAATAAGGAATGTATTCAAACGCCCAAGACTATAAAATAACGCTAATAAATCAAAATCATTATTAAGTAAAAAATGAATGATATCATAATAAAAGAAAGAAACATTTACCACGAAAGCCCATGGAAAGCCATATAAGTTGACTGTCTTTGTCGCTAACAGAGTCAACAAATATTTGACAGTCATTTTGAAGATTTCATAACCCCAAGGATAGCTGTTAAACACCTCAAGATACTCGGAGAGCTTTATTAAACCAACGCTTATGTTGTTGTTAACGTCTCTCGCCCAAATAATATTATATACAAACCAAACCAAGCACAATGACTTCTAGTTTTTCTTTGAAATTCTTTTACCTTTCAACACTTCTATTAAATTTTTGTTTTTGAAGCTTGGATCAACAATGGACACCAGGTCATCACGATCACACGACTTGCCTTTGCCTTTTTGGGGTGTGCAGGGTATTTTTTGGGGTTAGAATAGGTATAACATGAGAAGGAGAAGGAGGATAATATTTTAGTCCAGTAACTATGGAAAACTCCTTCCAACCAAAACAAATAGGCATGCTATAGTAATTTATCCACACCTCATCTATCTTATCTTTGTTTTCATACATAAACCTACGCTTGAGCATTGTTGTCCTCCGACAAATCAAGATTTTTTCCAAAGAAGATATCCCTAAAATAAGCATCCAATTTTTGTTCTCAAAGTATTTTTCTGAAGGCGTTGAAAGATTTTTCCATGGATGACTTAACCACGAAATCACTCGTTAAATCTGTGGCACCATCACACTGCATTCTCACAGGATAACGATCAGTGCTGAAGGTTTTGATCAAATCTTATGTGGAAGAGCTATTAGAATTTGAATCATCTCTTTTGAGACATTTCTCCTCCCCATGTTCATCATATTCTGCTCCTGATTGAGATAACGCTTGTAAAGCAAGCTCATAGAGTGGTGGATGTAGCCTAGCTGCTTCACTTATTCCTTTACTTGGACTTGATTCAGTTTTTGTTCTTTTGGGAGCCATATTATCTAAAATTAACAGGAACATAAATAATATATTATAGTTGATTAATGCATCGTTAAAAAAGAATAACAATAAATCTAACATGCAAAATAGTAAAATAGCAGTTGCAACAAATCACACATCTACACCAGGTAGGTTATCTGTTGCACCAAATAACTAACCTATTACAATGGATGAGTAATTTGTTTTAATAACACAAAATATATCACTCATCTTTTAAGACAGATGAATGTCCTGTGCAACGGATCACACATCTGTTGCAATATATGAGTGATTTATTGTAATAGTTAGATAACCCATTGCAATGGATGAGTAATCTATTACAACAATACAAAATATATCATTCATCTATTGAGAAAGATAAATGTTCTGTGCAATAGATCACACATCTATTGTATTATATGAGTAATCTATTAGAACAGTTAAATAACCTATAGCAACGACTGAGTAATCTATTGCGACAATATAAAACATATCACTCATCTATTGAGAAAGATGAATGGTTTGTGCAATAGATCACACATCTGTTGCAACATATGAGTGATCAGTTGAAATAGTTAACTAACCTGTAGCAACGACTGAGTAATCTATTACGATAATACAAAATATATCACTTATCTGTTGAGAAAGATGAATGGTCTGTGAACAGGTCATATATCTGTTGCAACATATAAGTGATCTATTGGAACAGTTATCAATGGTCAATATTATTTAGATTTCTTCCAACAGAAGGGTCATTTATCGCGACAGATGAATGATCAGTTGGAAAAATTAAGTCTTAGACATGTCCTGTTGGAAGAGTTGATAGGATTTTATCCAACATGAGGTTCATCTATTGCATCAGATCTTTAATCTGATGGTTCCTTCGTTGCACCAGATGGTTAATCTATTGTATCAAATGGTTAAACTGTTGCATCATATGTTAAATCTGTTATGTCAGATTTTTATCCAATGGTTCCTCTGTTGCATCAGATGATTAATCTGTTGCATTAGATTGTTAATCTGTTGCATCAAATATTTAATATGTTACATCAGAATTTTAATATGATAGTTCCTCTGTTGAATCAGATGATTGATCTATTATATCATATTCTAAATCTATTGCATCAGATGGTTAATATGTTGCACCAGATAAATAATCTGTTGGAGAAAAAAATAGTAGCACGATTTTGTTCAACAGAACAACAGAAATATCACCAGTTTTATCATGAATAAGAACAAATCAACCCAGCAACGGGCACAATAAATTAAACTTTGAAATCAAACAACAAAAGAGAAGAAAAGAAAAGAAAAGAAAAGAGAAAAAATACTAGAAATTAGGGTTTTATTCAGACTGCATTTTAAATTAAAGCAACAAATATTGAAATTGTTAACCAATACGATAAGAGAAGTTCGCTCAAGTTCCTCATTTTCTTCAAAACTAAAAAGGCCATAATTTTTTACCTATGAAAGAAGAAAAAGAACGATGAAGAATTCAAAGTTGTTGTGTTCGGAGAGCAAGACTGTCACGTCGATTGATGGTTGAAGTCAAAAAAAAACTCGAAGCCCAACTATTTTTCGTCGTAGGTTTAAGTCGCCGGGCATTGAAAGGAGAAATTTGCAGAACTACTGGTTGAGAGAAGCTGTCGAGAGACGGTTGATGATTTGGATTGAAGAGAGGTGTGGGTTAGGTTGATTTGTATTTTTGAAAAGATTAAAAAGTTTTAAAAATATTAATCAAGTCCACAATTAACTTAATCAAGTTTTCTAATTATGTTTGACCCTTTAAGTTGGTCAATGTCACCAATCCTTCATTCACGACTTAAAAGACACTTTTCCTTCAATTTTCTCTAGAAATATGCTGATGTGACATACTTCTAAGGACTCCATTCCTATTTTTTCATTATTTTTTTTACTTTTTTTGTACTTTTTCTTATTTTATAAGTGAATAATTAATCATATTCTATCCTATTTATTAAGTATCATTAAATTCTTTAACAATCATATTAATTTATTGTCAATAAGTTATTATATTAATTATTAATTATGAAAATAAAGAAAATTAAGCCGGCGTTATGAATAAATAAAATAAATTATTAATTATAATAATATAAAACACAAGAATGTGACAATTGTTAATATGATATTTCACTATATATGATATATATAATATTTTTATTTCAAATATATCAATAAAAAAATTACATAAAAAATATGAAAGGAATCTAAACTATATTATACATCTTAAAAAAAATCGATCGCACTACTATAAAATTTCCTTAATATTAATTTTCATGATCATATTTACTTGAAGGATGATAACAAATATGTAAAAAAAAGGAAACATTCAAAATAAGAAAGAATATCAACTACATAAACATGAAATAATATTTGAGAGTAAATATTTATGATACTGCACTATTTATGATATTTATAATATTTTTATTCCAAATAGATCAATAAAAAAAATTACATAGAAAAGAGGAAAGAAATCTAAACTATATTATACATCTTAAAAAAAATTGATCGCACTACTATAAAATTACCTTAATATTGATTTTCCTGACCATATTTACTTCAGGAGGATAACAAATATGTAAAGCAAAAAAATGTTAAAAGTAAGAAAGAATATCAAATACATAAACATGAGATAATATTTAAGAATAAAATATTTTTCCTAAGAAATAAATAGTTATTGGGTCATAAGTATTTATTTTTATATAATGTATTTTGTGACTATTATCGATTGAAATATTTTTCATATTTATCTTCTTGACTTAAGATGTTTTATTAATTCATATTCTAAATTAGATATTATCGTAATTAAATTATCTAGTGCTCTAGGATCCTCGTTAGTACTATGTAATCTTTTGTATTCTTGGTAGAAATTATATAGTTGAGTTTCGATTTCTTTTAATGATTTATTCTTTTCGCACGATGTATCCATTAATTTATGTAATTGTTAAATGCTTTGTAGTAATATTCATTAACTGTTTTTCTTCGTTCTTGTATTTTTTTATTTTCATATATTTTATTAATATATTCAATTTTACTGATATTCATATTTTGGGGGGTGATTAAATGGTAGTTGATTAAATGCTTTGCTATAATATTCTTTAGCTTTTTCTCTTAGTTTTTGTAAGTCTTCTATATTATTTTTAAGATATTCTAAATTTTCTATATATTTTGTTTTAAAATATTCAATTATATTTGTTTTTATAAGGTTTTCTGTTAATCTTATTTCTTCCATTTCTTGTTCCCAGTATTTTAGATATTCGTAGTTTATCATTTTATTCTTCTAAAGTAAATGTATAATAATCTATTCTACTTGTACTATATTTAATATTTTGTTGGAGGTTATTAATACTACTAATTATTTTTTCTTGTTCTCTTCTTAATGAATTTTTTAAACTATCTAAAATTTTATCTTTGCTTTTTTCTAAATTTTTCAAGGTTTCGTCTATCCATTTTAATTTTTCTATTAGATTTTCCATTATTTCTCTAATTTGTTTTCTATAATCAATTTCTTTATGTAGGTCTTCTTGGTTTTCTCTAATTTTCTTAATATATTCTGATATTTTTAGTCTGTATAATATCCATCTGAATCTAAATAGTATTGATGTTCATAATATATGCGTAAGTTTTCTATACTGTTTAATAATTCTTCCTCTTCATAATCTTGTAATTTTTTCCATATTATTTTCTTTATGTCTATGATTTCTATATCTCTAAGTATATATAAAACAAGTATTTTAATATCATCTGTCATTTAAGCTTGATTAAACATTTTTTCATAACATTTTTCAGTTGTTTGTTTTAGTCTAAGTAGTTCTTGCATATTTTCATTAAGAAATTCTATATATTTTATATCTTTAGTTTCCATGTATTTGTCTAAATTTACTTTCATCTGTTTTTCTACTAACTGTATGTTTCTCATATATTTTTTTCCAAAATTCTAGATATATGTAATTTATCATGGTAAGTATTTGTAAGAGTAGTTAGGTAGGCATGGTATGTAATTTATTCTAGTCATATAATATTTACCAAATGCTTTTTCTAATATGATTTTTCTTATATCTACTACTTTTATATCCTTAAGTGAATACAAAATAAGTATTTTAAATTTATCTACCATTTCGTCAGATAAATAATTATTCATTTTTCATAAAATTGCTATTTTCAAAATATTCCCTTCAATCATACACATAACAAAATATGATCATATTAGATTACTATGTACTAGATCATTCTTAAATAACATGTTCGTCGGTCACTATTAGCATGGTAATCCAAATACTTTTTCCTTAAACAGCGCCTCAACTCTGGCTACTCCCCACCATGGCTTCTTACCTTATTGGTTTCACCTTTAGGATGGCATAGTTCTTAGGAATTTTTCTCCATTTTCACTTTGCTAATAAACTTCTTAACATGCTATTTTTCGAATAATTCTACTATAAAGTAACTAACATGAACTTATCTTATTATATTATGATTGTTAGGAATTATGAATTTAGCTATTCATAATACTGAATAAATATACCTGTTCTGGTAAGTTTGATAATCCTAAGTTTTGTTCCTCCATAGATTTTTCCATTGAAATATACTTGTTTTTAAATGAATAAGCAAAATATTTGTTGTGGACAAGAGAGAGAGTTTTTGCTTCAACACATGAAGGCTTATCTTTCATCTGAGCAAATGCTCGTTTATTTATAGGCTGAAGTTGTAAACAAACTTTACATGCAGGTGTTTTTTAAAGACTAAAAAAAACTTTAACAAAAATGTCAAAAAGGCTAGGCTATAGGCTATAGCTATCTAACAAAAAAGTCTTTATCTTACACTACTAAAAGACAAAAAATTGTTAATACCTAAGACTTTTTCTATACAAATTTTTACAATTTACGTAAAGGAAATTGTGAAAGTTATCTACATGTAACTTTCACAATTTAATAGCTTGTCTTCTCCATTATTTCGCTCTGTAGTTATCTCTTTTTTGTTGTATCTGGTATTTTTCTTTCTTCTTATCAGTGTAGCATCACATCTGGAATAAAGTTGTGCTTGCCACTACATCTGCTGCTTATGTGGTCTTTGTATTTTTGGCCAACTTTTTCACAAAATTGATCCATAGCTTCTTCTGAAATAATTTCCTTACTGATAGATCTTGTTAATGGTTGTTCTTCTGATCTGAGGAGTGTTAATCCCCATTTTCTAAGTTCTTCCATGTCATGGTCTCTAACTTCTTTGCAAGTTGAATAAATCAATGCTTGATTCCTTGAATTATATATCCAAACTGGCTTTTTATTTGAATAATTATTAAGTAACTCTGATAATATATTGCTTATTCCAATAACTCTTTTGTTGCGGTAAAATGCTGGTATCTGGGTTTTTGGTATCTCGGTTTGTTCACATATTTCTTTCGGAATAATATAATCTCTGGTCATACCCATTTTGACCACATTAATAGTCTGTTTAATTTCGTCAAAAAATATTTCTGTTGGTGCGGAATAAAATCGAACATAGAATAATTGTCCGTTGGTAATTCTCTTGTAAGTCATAAATTCTTTGTGAATTTCTGGGATTCCTGCTAACTCTTCTCCATTGGTTGTGTAAACCGTAGATAATAATCCATAATAGTAACATGATTTAATAAAATTTAGGCTTGTTCCTGGTAAGGCAATAAGTTTATTGTAATTTTGGCATTTCTGGGTAATATATCCTTTTTGTTGTGCGGCTAGCTCTTCACTTTGAATAGGTTTGGTATTTAATAAGGTTTGTAAAGTGTGTATGTTGCCAATGTATTTACGAGAAGAATAATTGTATGTCTGTTTTTCTTGGTTAAGTGATTCAGAATAGGTATGTATCTGGGGAGGTGCAAATGCTTCTAAATTTTGTATATTTGGTGTATATGGTTTTGAAAATATTTGGCTGAGGTTATAATTCTTTTTCTTTGGTATTTCATGTCTATTTTGAGTGACTATATTTTTTCCTTTAGATGTTCCTGCAGCTGTAATTAAAGTTTCGGTAGTAATTTGAGTTTTAAGGTGTTTCTCATCGTCACCTTTTAGGTCTAGTTTTTTAATGTGCTCTTCCTGCACAGTATCTTGTTTTTTATAGTGCTCGACTTGCACTTTTACATTTGTAACTTCAATAGTTAGTGTAATAACTCGTTCTTGTAATAACTTCATTTGTTTAATCATTTGGAGCAATAAATCAGTCTGGGTATCATTGGCATCAGCCTCTTCCATTGGTAAATCAGTTTGAGTAGCTTTGTCTTGATAAGTAATCTGCAATGATATTTTTGTTAGTATTGATTACTTCAATTGTAAATGTAAAATTCAGTATATTTAATACTAGTCTCCGAATTTCCTTTGTCGTAACTGAATTTTGTATTTTTCTTGTTAGCCACCATCGTACCTGTGTATTATCTGTTCTAACAATAAACTTGTTATACACGATATATGGTTCAAATGCTATTAGACATTTATATAAAGAACATAATTCTTTTCTATTTATTTCCCATTTTATTTCTGTTTCGTTAAACGTTCCTAAATAATATCTACAATGATGTTCTAATTTTTCTTCTTCATACTTATATTTGAGTACTCCTCCATAACTATATTCACTTGCATCAGCTTCTACTATATATGTAAAAATTTTATTTTCATCTGGAAATTGTAATTTTGGTAACTCTTTACAAAGTAATTTTATTTTCTTTACCTGTTTTTTGTCTTCTTCATTATATCTATATTCTACATCCTTTTTTAATTTTTTTTGTAATGGTTTTAAGTTTTTTGCTAATTTTGGAATATATTCTCTTACTTGGTTTACTAATCCTAAAAATGATTGTAATTTCTTTTTTGTATCTAATTCTTCTTCTGAATTTATTATTTTTTGGACTATGTGTTGTTGCATTTTGACTCCACTTTTATCTATTTGTATTCCTAAAAATTTTATCTGATTTTTCATAATTTCTGCTTTCTTCTCACTTAAACTTATTCCTGATTTTTCTATTATATCTGTAAATTGTTCTAATAATTTTAAATGATCTTCTTTAGTTTTTGTATATAATAGTATATCATCTATGTATACTATACAATTAGGTAATTGCTTAAAATAACTATCCATAAAATGTTGATATCTACCTGGTGCATTTTTATATCCAAATGGTAGTACATTCCATTCATAAAATCCTTGTGGTACCGTAAATGCGGTTAATTCCTTAGATTCTTCTTCTAACTTTAGATGGTAAAATCCTAATTTACAATCAAATTTACTAAAATAATTATATCCTTGTATTTGTCTTATTTTTAATATCTTATTTGGTATTGGGTAATTATAAGTCATTGTTTTTGCATTTAAATTTCTATAATCAATAAACATCCTACTTTTTCCTCTTTTTTGTCCACTATGTTTATTTACTATAAATGCTGGGCTATTATGTTTACTATTACTTTTTTGTATATATTGTTTTTCTAATAATTCTTCTATATGCATTTTAAATTCTTTTAAATCATCAAAATTATATGTTAATGGTTTCTGGGTTATTATGCTATTTTTATCTATTAATTTAATTTTTATAGTGGTTTTATGTTTTTCCCATCCTTTTAATGGGTCTTCACTATATAATTGTTCTAATTTTTTCTTAATTATTTCTATCTTATTTATTGAAAATATAGTTATTTCCTTTTTATTTATTGAAAATACGACCAGTTCTATTGTATCTTTAGTATTTTTTATATTTTCCAATTTTTGTGTAATTTTTTCACTTCCTTTTATCCAATCAGTTTTCTTTCTTATTTTATTAATAACTCTTTTTGCTCTTACTTTCTGTTTACATGGTGTTGTAAACCACCAATCTGTTCTAGTTATTATATGTGGGTATAATTTATCTAAAAACGGCATTCCTAAAAGTATATCTTTTGATGTTAGCTCATAATTATAGATTTCTTCTATTGTTAATATTTTATCCCATAGTTGTGTTTTTACATTCTTAGCTTTATAAGTAATTAAACTTCCTTCGTTATTAAATCCTTTAACTATTATTGGTGTTTTTAATCTATCCCATTTACTTTCTGGTAAACAATTATATCTACATAAATTAGCTTCTGCTCCTGTATCTATCATAGGCATATAATATCTACTGTAATATCCTTCTACTACTATCTTCATTAATACATATATTTTCATATCATGTTAAAGCTCTTCTTAGGAATAATCTTTCTCTATTATATGTTATAGATAATTGTGTATGTTCTATATTGTATGGTTTTACTTGTTCTAGCCATTTAATTCCTAATATTATGTCTGCTTTTTGCATTTCTTCCTTTATTTCAAATTCTATTTTCATTTTTCTAACTCCTATTATTATGTCTTTTTCTGCTATATTTTTAGTGTTTATTAAGCTTCTTGCTATATACTCCTTCTTATTACGTGTTATAATTTACAAACAAAAGAGATGGAGAAGAAAAAAAAAATTGAATGGGAGTCTTCATGAAACAAATATGAGTTTATATAGGTAAAATAGAGGAATACCATAAGGTATTATAAATTTATAAATTAATGTATGGGAGTTATAAACATAAAAATTATGGGAGTTATGAATACTATTGAATGTATAAATTTAAGAGGTATCAGTTATGAATAGTTACTCTTTTCAAATACATTGTATATAAAAAAAATAGTTACTCCTTATAAATATTTTATTAAAAAAACACTTAAAATATTAAAAGATATTATTATTATTTAATTAGAGAAAGATTAAAAAATCTTTGATAAAAAAGGCACATTACTTTGTTTATACACATACTTATAGACGGATAATTGAAAGAGATTAAAAATAAAAAATACATAATTGGAGGGGATTTTCAATTCTATGTACAATAATTAATAATTAATATAATAACTTATTGACAATAAATTAATATGACTAGTAAAGAATTTAATGATACTTAATAAATAGGATAGAATATGATTAATTATTCAATTATAAAATAAGAAAAAAATAAGAAAAAATTTCAAAAAAGGAGAAAAAAGAAAAATGGGAATGGAGGCCTCTAAGACATGCCACATAGGATTGCCTAAGAGTCTCTTAATATATATATATATATATATATATATATATATATATATATATATATATATATATATGACATATTTATTTTTTGAACAACTCTTAAAAAGAAATTAATAAGGAGTGCAAATTGACTAATATAACCCTATTAATCTTAATTAGATAAATCTTCTTCAATTAATATGGAAATAGTCTTGATTACTAAGGGTATAGTGAAAAAAATGGTTATTTATCTCTTGATCTTTTAAACATGTCAACTATTTTGAAATAAATTTTTTTACCAACATGCCAACTATTTTGAGATAGAGGAAGAAGATAGGTAAGGAAATGTTATGAATATAATACCAAATATGCCCATACAAGACCTCATTTATTTGCACTTAATGGAGGTTTAAATCTGAATGGTTTAGCCATTTAGTACATTTATTTTCATTAAGATTTAAGCACTTAATTGGTCTGAATGAGTCTTAACTATTTAGATGCAGAACAAAGTCTTAATACCATTTAAAGGTAAGATATTCTTATATGAGAAAAATTCACCATCACTCTATTCACAATCATTAGTCACCACCACTTAATTACCATCTCTGTCATCACAATCACCATCACCATCACCATTGGCAACCACCATTACCATTGTCAAGCACAACATCATAGGGGTTTTGTCCTGATTTTCTTACCAAATTTAAGTTTTATTTTTCTTGAAAGAAAAATAAAAGTAATACCATAATTACTTTTACTTTTTTGAAAGAAAAATATAAAACTTTTTCATATTTGGCTAACCACTTTCTAAGAGAAAAGATTTTAGAACTCTATAAATAGAAGACCCTCTCTTCTCATACAATAACACAATAATATGCACAATGTAGTCTTTAAAGAATTTTGTTTAGGAGAGATTTTCTCCTAGTAGGTTTTATGTTTTTCTAATATTAGTTTTTCATATGTAGGTCGTTTGACCAAATCATATTAATAATATGTCTTTAGTATATATTATGGAAAAAGACATGTCCCCCCCCCCCCCCCCTAAAGTTGTTATGAAAACCCACTCTAGCCATTAAACTTAACCTGTAATTGTTAACTCCCCTTAACAACTTTTAAATGAATTTTATGACCCCCTTAGTGGCTGATATGGCAGAAAAAAATAAAATAAAATAAAGCGCGTTTTTGATAAAAAAAAGTTTTAAAAAAATAAGTGGAACCCACTTTTAAATTTTTAGCCACTTATTTTTTTTCTTCTTCTTCACATCACACCACTCTTCTCTTCTCCTTCCATTATTTTTTTTCACTCCTACCTATTAACAAGTCCAATCAAATATACATCAAGAATATTTTCTTGTGAATTTTTGCAATAAGATCATCTTTTTTTAACAAAAATCTTGAAGAACCGGAGGAAGCTCCATTAAAACATCAACCAGCCGCCCTGAACACCCAAAAATAACAACCAAACCACCTCCACCATCAAAACAATACTCCCCCCCATCAATCATTACCGGAGCTCACTGCTCCGGTGAAACCATCGTCGACACCCCTCCTTTCTTTCATTATGTTTGAACCTCCATAAACACAATCAAGCAATCACCACCACTCACCACCACCGAAATCAACCACAACAACACCCAGCAGCCGATGATCCCTACCACTTAATTTTCGATAACCACTACCAATCTCCAACGATAAACAGTTAACCAAACGGGTCTCAACTATATATATTATTTTTATTTTTGAGTTCTTTTTTACTTGATTTGGGTATGTTTTGTTATGTGTTTTTCAATTATATTCTAAATTTAATTTGTTTTATTGGGTATTGATTTATTTTGTTATTTTGGGTGATCGTTGGAGTGTTCAAGATTGGATTTTGATTGTTTTTTTGATGTGGGTGTGGTTGATTTTGATCTGTAGATATATCCAGGTGTGGAGGGGGAGGGGGGAGAGGAGGGGCAATCTGGATAAAAAAAGGGGAGGGGGTACCGAAGAAGAAGGAAAATGGGGGGGGGGGGCATATATATATATATATATATAAATAGTACATATATATTTTTTACTTTTTTAAAAAATATATATAAAAATAGTATGTGTGTGGGATTACTTTTTTCAAAATAAATTTTATTTCTTACGTGGCAATGACATGACACTAATTTGGCAATGACATGGCGCGTGTGTAGTGCACTCTCCGTTGTGAGAGTGGGATTGTGATTTTGAGGCTGAATTTAATTCACTTGAAAGTTGTTAAGGGGGATAATAATTACAAGTTAATTTTAATGGCTAAAGTGAGTTTTCATTACAACTTTAGGGTGGAAACATGTCTTTTTCCTATTTTTATTTGTCATCTGAATTATCACCATCTTCTTTTGCAAATTATAAGCTTCCGCATGACGCCCTCTTGATTTCGAACCCAACAAGTGGTATCAGATCCTATGGTTCAAAGGTCCAATGTTTTGGTGAAACGAGGTTGAAGACAAGTTCAACGCGATTTTAATCAATTTGCAATTAATTTGATGATAATGAATATTTTTGGTCCAACTACGTGTGGAGAAGTAGTTTTAACCATATTTCAACATTCATATTGTCGCATCTTTAAAAATAAAATAAAATATTTATTTTTAACCCACTTTTAACCATAATATTCTAAATCTTATTTTTAACCTTGGCAAGCAACAATGATGAAGATTATGTAAAGAATGAATATCATGCATATGAAGAAGGTTGATCAAATTATGTCAGGAAAATCAAGCAAAAAGGAGAGATTTGTTAGGATATTTGCCCTGATTTTCTTACCAAGTTTAAGTTTTATTTTTCTTGAAAGAAAAATAAAAGTAATATCATAATTATTTTTACTTTTTCTGAAAGAAAACTATAAAACTTTTTCATATTTGGCTAACCTCTTTCTAAGAGGAAAGGTTTTGGAACTCTATAAATAGAAGATCCTCCCTTCTCATACAATACTACAATAGTATTCACAATGTAGTCTTTAAAGAGTTTTGTTTAGGGGAGATTTTCTCCCAGTAGATCTTATGTTTTTCTAATAATAGTTTTTTATATGTAGACCGTTTGACCGAATCATATTAATAATATGTATTTAGTATATTTTTATTTGTCATCTAAATTATCACCGTCTTGTTTTATAAATTATAGGCTTCCATGTGATACCCTATCAATTTTGAACCTAACACAACCAGCGCTGCCAACCACTATTATCAGTCACTACCACACCTACTACCTCCATCATTATAATTATATTTATTATCACCCCTATTACTGCCACCTTCATCATCACTATTCACTGCAGTCAATCCTTATTACTAACCAACTCCGCCATCACAATTAGCACCACTGCCAATTATAACCAACACGCCATCAACCACCACACATTCTTCAGTCACCACCACTACCATTATCACCATTGGCACAATCTCTACCACTATCAGTCACTGCCACTAGTATGGTCATTCCCTACTACAAATCATGACCACCACCCTCACAATTAGAATTGCCGCTAACTACACACATTCCTCAGTCACTACCATCAACACTGTCAACTACTAACATTAATCAACTTCACCATCACAAAACTACTACCAACACTACTAATCACCACCATCATGAGGCTCACTACTACACCAATCACCTCTACCATCACAACTATTACCGCCAACAATACTAGCCACTACTACCAACTATTACCACCACTACCATTACAAACCATCTCCATCATTATTAGAAACATAAATATTTTATTTTTCTAATTGAATAATAATTTTATTTATTAAATTAAATATTTTTAATATATAATTAATTTTTTATTTGAATTATATTTTTATTATATTTACAAATAAATGAATTATACACATTCAGATATTGAAAAATAAACAGTCTTAATCATTCAGTGTTTAGATTTAGAGACAATATCTTAATTATTCATATATGCATTCAGATTCAGATGTCCTAATCTTAATATTTTTTTAAAATGCAGCTTAAGAGTTATTCCCTCTATTCGCTTTTACTTGTCACTAATTTCCTTATTAAATTTTTACTTTTACTCGTCATTTCTGACATATCAAGAAAAGACAACTTCTTTTTTTCTATTTTACTCTTTTCATTAATTATTTTTTCTCCAAATTAATTTTAAAATACAATGTAAACTTTATTTAACGGGGGTATTATAGTAAAATAGTCATGTTATTAATTATGTTTCTTAATAGGTATGCCAAGTCAAAATATATCAAGTAAAACCGAACGGAGGGACTACTAAGGCTGGTGGATACAATATATGAGTTATAGCTTGGGAAAAAGATACTAAGTTTGCTAAAAGAAGACATAGTCTATATGGTCTTCTATTGATCGTTCGTTTGAATCTCACAAGACGCTCTCTCATAATAACTGTTATTTGCCAAGAATGATTCTCAATTTATGTGAATACCATAAGTTCAATAGGAAAAATGTAATGATTATATAGGTGTAGTGATTTGGTTTCTTGCTCCAAATTCCACTAGAACTTGGTCATGGAATCCAATTCTACTTGAATTTTTTTTCCTTATTTTTTTTGGACCTATACGTGTCTATCTCCTAAATACATAGCTCTTTTCTTTTGTGCAATTATAGTGGGATTTTCATGTCGTATCCATTTTCCTTGATCCATGTGTTTATCCTGTAAACTCAATTCCTCAACAAGTCCTTCTTGCATTAAAATTTGCTTTGCTCTAGTTATTTGAGAAGGACCTAGTTCTTTCACTATGTAATAGAACTTCAGCAATGCAGTTCCTTCAATGGATATGTTACGGACGTGGTTTCTGTGGTTGTTTGTCAACCATAAACACTATAATTTCCATATTGACACTTTCTAAGGACTTGATTTTTTTTAGCTGTTTGTAAATCATCAAATAGCTCAACATATTGAGGCATCATCGAGCCCTCAAGACTAAACCCAATGTAACAATCCAAACCCTATTTTGTACATTTATACTCCAGTCCTTGTTTTGACAATTTGGATAGCTTATATCACATTTTTGGACTCAGTGGGAAGGTCCAGGTTGAGACCTTAAGGGTTTAAGAAGGTTCTTTTGTGCAATCTTGTTTTACAAGGCTTAAAATTCAGATTGAGGAACACAACCCTTTTTTAGTGTTAACATATCGTTGGGTGACTTGAGACTTCACATAAATCTATAAAATATTTTGGGACTTGTTAGCATGATCGAATTTGACTACGAGAGGCTTGGGGTGATTGACATGTACAATTGAATAATCTGGCGTAGCCCCTTGGAAGGCACTAGTCGTGATTGCATGCATGACCAAAGAAAAACTCCTCTTCCCCCTCACTAATTATAAAGCTACTACCTATTTACTGCCAACTACTCACATTTTTTGTCTACTAGTGTTCCACCATTAACTTTTTCTTTTTTTAATTTCCTTTGAAGACAACCTTATTGATGAGATATATATAGATGTTCATTCGATTTTGCAGCCAAAAAAAGGTATGCTATTTATAGAGGGTGGCTAGAAAGTACGTATCATAAAAAAAAGTTAAGTTGACTTAAGACTCTTATTGCTTGAAGAAGAAGAAAAATGGGGGGGGGCATATATATATATATATATATATATATATATATATTTTACTTTTTTAAAAAATATAAATAAAAATAGTTTGTGTGTGGGATTACTTTTTTCAAAATAAATTTTCTTTCTTACATGGAAATGACATGACACTAAGTTGGCAATGACATGGCACGTGTGTAGTGCACTCTCCGTTGTGAGAGTGGGATTGTGATTTTAAGGCTGAATTTAATTCACTTGAAAGTTGTTAAAAGGGGTAATAATTACAAGTTAATTTTAATGGCTAAAGTGAGTTTTCATTACAACTTTAGGAGGGAAACATGTCTTTTTCCTATTTTTATTTGTCATCTGAATTATCACCATCTTCTTTTGCAAATTATAAGCTTCCGCATGACGCTCTCTTGATTTCGAACCCAACAAGTGGTATCAGATCCTATGGTTCAAAGGTCCAATGTTTTGGTGAAACGAGGTTGAAGACAAGTTCAACGCGATTTAATCAATTTGCAATCAATTTGATGATAATGAATATTTTTGGTCCAACTATGTGTGGAGAAATAGTTTTAACCATATTTCAACATTCATATTGTCGTATCTTTAAAAATAAAAATAAAATATTTATTTTTAACCCACTTTTAACCATAATATTCTAAATCTTATTTTTAACCTTGGCAAGCAACAATGATGAAGATTATGTAAAGAATGAATATCATACATACGAAGAAGGTGGATCAAATTATGTCAAGAAAATCAAGCCAAAAAGGGGAGATTCGTTAGGATATTTGCCCTGATTTTCTTACCAAGTTTAAGTTTTATTTTTCTTGAAAGAAAAATAAAAGTAATACCATAATTATTTTTACTTTTTCTGAAAGAAAACTATAAAACTTTTTCATATTTGGCTAACCTCTTTCTAAGAGGAAAGGTTTTGGAACTCTATAAATAGAAGATCCTCCCTTCTCATACAAACTACAATAGTATTCACAATGTAGTCTTTAAAGAGTTTTGTTTAGGGGAGATTTTCTCCCAGTAGATCTTATGTTTTTCTAATATTAGTTTTTTATATGTAGACCGTTTGACAAAATCATATTAATAATATGTCTTTAGTATATTTTTATTTGTCCTCTAAATTATCACCGTCTTGTTTTATAAATTATAGGCTTCCGTGTGACACCCTCTCAATTTTGAACCTAACACAACCAGCGCTGCCAACCACTATTATAAGTCACTACCACACCTACTACCTCCATCATTATAATTATATTTATTATCACCCCTATTACTGCCACTTTCATCATCACTATTCACTGCAGTCAATCCTTATTACTAACCAACTCCACCATCACAATTAGCACCACTGCCAATTATCACCAACACGCCATCAACCACCACACATTCTTCAGTCACCACCACTACCATTATCACCCTTTAGACAATCTGTACCACTATCAGTCACTGGCATTAGTATGGTCATTCCCTACTACAAATCATGACCACCACCCTTACAATTAGAATTGCCGCTAACAACACCATTCCTCAGTCACTACCATCAACACTGTCAACTACTAACATTAATCAACTTCACCATCACAAAACTACTACCAACACTACTAATCACCACCATCATGATGCTCACTACTACACCAATCACCTCTACCATCACAACTATTACCGCCAACAATACTAGCCACTACAATCAACTATTACCACCACTACCATTACAAACCATCTCCATCATTATTAGAAACATAAATATTTTATTTTTCTAATTGAATAATAATTTTATTTATTAAATTAAATATTTTTAATATATAATTAATTTTTTATTTGAATTATATTTTTATTATATTTACAAATAAATGAATTATACAAATTCAGATATTGAAAAATAAACAGTTTTAATCATTCAGTGTTTAGATTTAGAGACAATATCTTAATTATTCATATATGCATTCAGATTCAGATGTCCTAATCTTAATTTTTTTTTAAAATGCAGCTTAAGAGTTATTCCCTCCATTCGCTTTTACTTGTCACTAATTTCCTTATTAAATTTTTACTTTTACTCATCATTTTTGACATATCAAGAAAAGACAACTTCTTTTTTTCTATTTTACTCTTTTCATTAATTATTTTTTCTCCAAATTAATTTTAAAATACAATGTAAACATTATTTAACGGGGGTATTATAGTAAAATAGTCATGTTATTAATTATGTTTCTTAATAGGTATGCCAAGTCAAAATATATCAAGTAAAACCGAACGGAGGGACTACTAAGTCTGGTGGATACAATATATGAGTTATAGCTTGGTAAAAAGATACTAAGTTTGCTAAAAGAAGACATAGTCGATATGGTCTTCTATTGATCGTTCGTTTGAATCTCACAAGACACTCTCTCATAATAACTGTTATTTGCCAAGAATGATTCTCAATTTATGTGAATACCATAAGTTCAATAGGAAAAATGTAATGATTATATAGGTGTAGTGATTTGGTTTCTTGCTCCAAATTCCACTAGAACTTGGTCATGGAATCCAATTCTACTTGAATTTGTTTTCCTTATTTTTTTGGACCTCCACGTGTCTATCTCCTAAATACATAGCTCTTTTCTTTTGTGCAATTATAGTAGTATTTTCATGTCGTATCCATTTTCCTTGATCCATGTGTTTATCCTGTAAACTCAATTCCCAACAAATCCTTCTTGCATTAAAATTTGCTTTGCTCTAGTTATTTGAGAAGGACCTAGTTCTTTCACTACGTAATAGAACTTTGGCAATCTAGTTCCTTCAATGGATATGTTACGGACTTGGTTTCTGTGGTTGTTTGTCAACCATAAACACTATAATTTCCATATTGACACTTTCTAAGGACTTGATTCTTGTTTAGCTGTTTGTAAATCATCAAATAGCTCAACATATTGAGACATCATCGAGCCCTCAAGACTAAACCCAATGTAACAATCCAAACCCCATTTTGTACATTTATATTCCATTCCTTGTTTTGACAATTTGGATAGCTTATATCATATTTTTGGACTCAGTGAGAAGGTCCAGGTTGAGACCTTAAGGGTTTAAGAAGGTTCTTTTGTGCAATCTTGTTTTACAAGGCTTAAAATTCAGATTGAGGAACACAACCCTTTTTTAGTGTTAACATATCGTTGGGTGACTTGAGACTTCACATAAATCTATAAAATATTTTGGGACTTGTTAGCATGATCGAATTTGACTACGAGAGGCTTGGGGTGATTGACATGTACAATTGAATAATCTGGCATAGCCCCTTGGAAGGCACTAGTCGTGATTGCATGCATGACCAAAGAAAAACCCCTCTTCCCCGTCACTAATTATAAAGCTACTACTTATTTACTGCCAACTACTCACATTTTTTGTCTACTAATGTTCCACCATTAACTTTTCCTTTTTTTAATTTCCTTTGAAAACAACCTTATTGATGAGATATATATAGATGTTCATTCGATTCTGCAGCCAAAAAAAGGTATGCTATTTATAGAGGGTGGCTAGAAAGTACGTATCATAAGAGAAAAAAAAGTTAAGTTGACTTGACTCTTATTGCTTGATTTTATTTAAAGTTTTAAGTTATATATACTGTTAATTTGATCAATTCATTTACATTTTTACGTAACCTAAAAAAGATATATAGATAAACCTTCAAAAATTGTAGAATTTTTAATCTTGAAAATGAACCAAATTATCTGTTATAAATATGAAACATATAATCTTTAAATAAAACAACTACTTTTCTAGAACATATAAAAGTGACTTGACGATAGCATTGTACATATCATAAACTCTTATATTTCTATGAAATTTATAAACAAGAAACGACATCATGCAACTAGAGGTATTCATGTACAATGACATATGCAGAACCTTATGCAAGTAGTGTCGACATTTTTTATGAAATGAACGAACATACAAATATATATATATATATATATATTACCTTACTACTATATACAAGCGCCTTGGGAAGCAGCTGACCGTCGACCTCCCAGCTTGTCGACCAAGGGTTGTTTTCATCATTATCAGTGAATTTGATATGCGTTTTACTGATATATCACCAGCTATACTGGTAAGAATGAACATAGTTGCGGATCAGAACGCAAAGCCCCATTCTCGGTTTCAATCTAATTGTTGAAAAAAAGGTTTTTCAATCTAATCATTTCTGCATCACTACGCTCCTTCATCTCCTCAGGTGAGTGTTCACAGTTGTTACTGTTGTGCTATTTTGTGAAAAAAAATTTACATTTGGCTAAACTGTTGTTGAAATTTTAAGGTTTCAATTTTTTCTTGAACTTTGAAATGATTTGTAAGGCACATTTTTGTAATTCTTCTTTCCTCATCTTTAATTTTTCCTTCAATCTTCTAATAATCCTTACATTTTTCCAAATGTTCTTTTGTTTTGGATGAGTGATTTGTTAAATGTCAGCTTCATTGTGCACGTTAGGTATTCGATGAAATTCCTCTCCCACATAAAGACTATAGATTCGTCTTTTCTATGAAAATTGATAATTAGTTTCAGTTTTCAGTGATAAATTCTAAATACGTATCAAAGTGTAGTTTATTGTAGATTTCATTGTAAGTCAAACATGTTTGATAATTTGGTAGACTTCTATTTCATCTTGATCTTCTCCTCTTTTTAGAAGCATTCCTTTTATATTGCATTAGTGTACACCTGAATCAAATTCTCCTAACCAGAGTGAAGTTATAAACAATTTGATTCTTCGATATCAACTGCTTACAACTATAATCGGCTCCGTCAGTATAATATTCTTCATATAGTATTCTACATTTTAATAGAAGAGACACAAATTATACATACAAGAACAAAAAATAACTTCATTTGTCAAAGTACATTGTTATAACTTTTTAATAGTTATTTAGATGAAGTTTGATGTATTGCTAATATTGATTGGAAATGATAAATGTTATTACTCATGGAATTTTTTCAAATTTATGGGAAAATCTTTTGGAACTTAGTTGCAACCTAACTGTTCTAATGTAGCTTCTTCTCGAGAATATCAAATACTTTTTACTTTGATTGAAACATAGTTGTAGTTTGACTTAGCATCATAGCTGGTAGTTACTTGAGAGGAGATGTTCCTATGTTCATTCTTCTAAGTGATATTTGTTGGTGTTGTTCCATTGTTGTGTTTGAATTATTATAATCATTGATAGAAATTACCTGTTTTCTCCTCTTGGAAGCTAGAGTTTTGTCTTAGCCTGCATTGGGCTCTCTCAGATGAAAGAACATATAAATATTGTTGAGAAAATCAAATTGTTCTCTCTTTAGGGTTTTAGCATACCACCTTGAGCCTCAAGATCTAATCTTTGTTACTAACTGAAACAATTGATATTTCCAGTAAACATGAAAAGCTTTCTCAATTAAGAAAATTGCAAATCATTTATTAGGTAAATTTTGTATTGAGTATCCAGGAGGAAAAAGAAAATGATTAAGTTCCATAGCTAAAAATTATAGTTCTTGAATGAGCAATCAAAAAAATTATGGAGCATCTTTGGGATTAGGTATTGTGGCCTATTTTGGTCTTTCCAAGTTAATATTAGACGTATGTTGCTGCACGTGAATTGATTTTGTGAAATAATATGATTATTTAATGTTGTAACAAGTATCAGTAACATTAAATTTCATCGTTTTTGATCTTTTTTTCCAGGAATTAATTGGTGCTCTACTAGCATGTGCATTGTTTTGTCTATTTCCTACCCGTAATAGAGGCTTCAGTCATCTTTCAATGATCAACTTTGATCATATATTTGTGTATGTTTCATCAACTATCTGTTATTGTATTGCATCTATGCTTATTTTTCTTTTCTTATCTCACATTCAATGTCGGGTTGTATCTTAAAAAGGGTGGCTTACTTGTGTCACTTTGTCCATATCTTAGCTCACTTTAGTTGCGAGTTCTTCATTTTGTTGCATGCTTCTCGATCCTCAAACGCGATCCCAAGTTAATTCTCCAGTTTTTACTCAGACTTCAAAGTTCCAAGGTATCTATCTTAGTCCCAAAATTGCTCAAAAGCTCAGAAAAATGTCTTACAACCAAAAGACAAATAATAAGTACAAAGCGTTAACATTAAAGCTCAAACAAAATTAATGAGTAAAAACAAAAAAAGGCGATATGTAGCTAAAAACTCATGTTTCTGCCCTACCATCATTATCTGGTCTACTTTATCTCTAAAGTTTTGTTATCATCATTTGCTACTTTAACTCAGTACACTAAGGACGGGAGGACTATTATTGCCTACTAACACCATATTGATTTCTCATTTTTGCATCCATAAGAATGCCTTTATTAAGATTATAAGAAGCGGTATTTTACCTTCACCATATACAGGATGGAGAGCTATAGTCTGGTGGAATATTCCCCGCCCAATCATTAAGGTAAGTTTTGACTTTAGCGATCTGTTTCTATGCATTTTTGGAGAGAAATGCGGAGTAGAAGGTTCATTGTTGTATATTTTATTTCATCGTAGTTTGATTCATTCTTTTAGAATTCTATTGCACTTTTATTTTATATTATCATACTCTATTTCTTAAAAGTACTATTTTGACTGGCGGTTCTATACATATGAATGACTAAAGGAGTTGTGGTTGTCATCAGTTCAACTGCGTAACCACAATGACACGCTAATGATGGTTAGTTTTTTTTTACTATTGAGTACTCTTTTTTCTACCCTCCATCTTTTCCATTATCAGGCTCGTGATAGATAGTTTTCTGGCACTTACATTTCTACTTCTACTCTTGGTTAAGCAATGATTGTCAAGTTTATCATTTTTGTCCTTTAGATTAATAGTTTGACGGATGTAGCCTTAGTGTTCTTGGTTTTATTGTTTAATCTTCTATCCATCTTGTCTGTGGTGGTTAGCTGGATCTATTGACTTCTGAAATCTTATCAAAATTCATTCAGTTAAACAACAATGACCCTTAGAACCAAGCATATAAATTCTAGATTAGTTGGTGAAACAACTGAACGTGAATTACGATTATGTATCTCATACTTAACCTTGCACATATAAATTAACAAAATTTCTAATCTTTTCTTAAAACTCCTAATAAAACAATTGGCTTAATCTTAGGTAGTTGATATTGTTTAATTCTCTGATATCGAAAGCTCTCTTCTTTGCTTAGCAATTAACCTAAAACAATTCGCTTGATATTTTTTTATATTCCTGTGAACTTTGAATGAGTAGGCTAAGGATAAGCTCGAGAAGTTTATAATGGGTGACAATGAATAAGGAATGCGCATAGTGAGTGAAGCTTGGACAAACTCTGACATGTTTCTTAGTAAGGGATAGGTTTACAATATCCTACTTTATTTGTAATTTCTATTGTTTGATGGTTTTCTTCCCTTCTTTGTGATGTATCAATTTAGACTCTTTACTTTCAGAATAAAATATTTCTTCATTTTAGATGCATTGATGCGCTTCTATCCATTTGTTGGTATGACGATGTTCATTTAAATTATTTTGTAACACAATTTATTGTTGCTTTAAGAAATGCCCATATTTTTATTCTCTTATAGATATCATTTCCCATTTGAAAGACTGAAGGAGTTGTGGTTGTCATCAGTTTAACTGCACAACCAAAAAAACACACTAATGACAGTTAGTTTTCTTACTATTGAGTACTCCTTTGTCCACCCTCGATCTTTGTCATTATCATGATCGTGATAGATAGTTTTCTGGCACTTAAATTTCCACTTCAACTCTTTGTTAAACAATGTTTTTTCAAGTTTATCATTTTTTCATTTAAGTTAATAGTTTGACGTGATGTAGACTTAGTCTACTTGGTTTTATTATTTACTCTTTGTTCCAACTTGCCTGTGGCATATTAGTTGGATCTATTGACTTCTGAAATATTATCAAAATTTATTCAATTAAATAACAATGTCCCGTAGGACCAAGCACTCTTGTAGGTTCCTGTAATTCAAGATTTTTCTATCTTTACTCTTTTAATGACTATACGTCATCTTTTGTTTTAATTTTATATGCGGTGGTAATAGTATAGTTTGGAACCTTATGAAAAGAAAATTATTTGAAAATTGTAAGGATGATATGATATGTAGACGCTGAAATCATTTTGCAAAACCTTGGTTAGCTACGTTATTTTGTTCTTTCTATTTTAATGATGTCTAGATTAGTAGTTCTATTCAAAGAAGCTGTCTGATATGTTATCTTAACAAATTTATCCCTTGCAGTAATGGTGCTAAAAAATATGCCATATTAGCGATGTATGGTGGTGTGAGCATAGAACACTTTAATGAACTGAAACATATGGTGAATGTTCGATCATACTGGTGGTAATTCATCTGCACTTCATCATCGGATGCACCTTCTTCACTAACTTTTGTACTAGTGCTAAACCTTTAAAATTGTATATATTGACTCTTTTTTTCCTTTTTTTTCTATTGAGTATGTTAAGTCCTTATTTTTTATAATTGACAAACTGTATGTTGGGACATGTTTCCTTGAGATTATGTGATGACAAAGTTTCTACTACTTAGAGAATAAGTTGGACTCACCTGTCACTATCACAATCAACTGTCACAGCTGGAAGAAAGTACAAAAGTTGGTGAGATCCCGCTTAGATTTTCTTGCGTCATACATATATATTTATTATCTTCTTCAACAAAAAAAACCAAGCTTCAATAATCTTACAATAAAATATCTCTTAAAGCTCTTGATTCAAAGACTCCTTTCATAACAGGGAACTAATATCCCATCAAGTTGTATTTGATTTCCTTTTGTACTTGAGTCTTTTTAAGGTGTTCTTAAATGTTTACCTACTGTTGCTTGTATGATTATTAGTAGGTGTTGTGGTGTAAACCTGATTTTCTCTGTAATCATCTAGAGTTAGGTGATTCTCAAGCTAGAGTAAGTTTGTTATGTCCAGTGAGAGTTAGTTAGAGGTTGAAATAGTAGAGTTACTGATTGTGTCTTTTCTCAATCGAGTTATTACTAGGAGATTAAGGATTAGGAGTTTAATCCTTAGAGTCTGGAGTCTGTATTCAAGAATTTACTTGGATATAGTGGAGCTTAAAAATCCTGAAGGTAGGTCATGTTTTTTCTCCCTTGAGCAAGGAGTTTCCACATAAAAATCTTGTGTTTATTATTTACTTTGTCCACGTATCTTATTGTTTAGATTTCTTCTAGTTCTTATTGGTTGAGTCTATCTGGGAACAGGTCCCAGAGTAGAGGAGCAACCTACTGCAACTCTATATTTGATATCAGAGTAGGTTTTTCTACAAAGGATAGCACCTTTAAGGATCCTGAGAAATGACAGCTCCTCCAAATCTATAAGAAGGCCAGTCAACCACTAGGCCACCAAAATTCAATGATGAATATTATGGATGGTGGAAGAAAAGAATGCATGACTTCATCATGGATGAAGATTCAGAGTTATGGGATGTCATTGAGGATGTCCCTTTTGTTCCTATAAGGGCAGTGAAGATTGGTGATGTGACCTCATAGGATCCCAAGACCAAGAAAAAGTACGATGATGTAGACAGAAAGAAGCTTGAAAATAATTACAAGGTTAAAAAAATACTTGTGTATGGTATTGGTCTTGATGAGTACAATAGGATCTTGCTTGTGAAACTGCTAAGAAAATCTGGGATTGTCTTCAGACAACCTATGAAGGAACTACTCAGGTTAAGCAGTCCAAGATGGATATGTTGACAAATCAATATGATACTTTCACTATGAAAGAGGGAGAGTACATTTAATAGATACACACAAGGTTTACTGTTGTAACCAATGAGCTACATTGTCTTGGTTAAGATATTTCAACTCACAAACAGATTAGGAAAGTCTTAAGCATTCTTCCTAAAAGGTGGGAAAGAAAAGTTAATGCAATCGCTAAAGAAATGGATTTGAATAAAATGGACATGGATGAGCTCATTGGAAATCTCAAAACTTATGAGATGTTGAAAAAGATTTGGAAACTGAAGGATAAGCCTAAGGGTGAAAAGAACTGGTTCTTAAGGAAACAAAAGAAATGTCAAGTGCTGAAGATGAAGAGACAACTTATATTGCAAAAAGGGTTCTCAAATCTTTGAGAAAAGTAGGGGCTATACATAGAAGGGGAGAGTCTATCAAGCTCTTCAAGGAAGGAAAGACAAGTGACACATGTCATAATTGTGGATATCTTAGTCACTACATCAAGGATTTCCCAATGCATAAGGTAGAGTATACGGAATATTCTAAGTAAGTTGTTGGTAAAGAAAAGGGGAAGGACCAAATCCCATTGAAGTTTAGCAAAAATATTGAAGCTGACAAAGTTGTCAATCAAGTATTAGCAGCCTATTAGGGTGACCAATCAAGTGATTCAGATGATTCAGAACAAAGAGAAGATATTTCGATGTTGGTAATGGAAAATGATGTATCAGTTTTTGACTCACTCTTTGCTCTGAGGGAAGATATTGATGATGATAAAGATAAGCCAGTGACTCTCTTTGACATCAAGAAAAATCTGAAAGATTACTCCCAAAGTAAACTAAGATATATTACCTCTGTGTTGATAGATTCCCTAGATGACCTTGCTAAAGACAAAGAAAATCCAAAGGAAGCTCTAGAAAAATATGAGGAAAAAGTAATTAAAATAAGTGTCCAGGTGGCTGAACTAACAAATGAAAAGGTAAAGCTTAAGGAAGAAATGGTGGAGCTGAGTGTGCAAGTGGCTAAGAACCAAGCCACTAGCAAAAATCTTTATTTTGAGAATGACTTTTGAATAAGAGGCTAGATGAAACTTTCTAAGCAGGATCCCAAGGGAAAAGGTGAAGAAAGTAGGATATAGTTTCAGCTAGAAGCGGGATTGACTAAAACCAAGTCTAATATGACTTGTTCACTTGATGGAAACTCTGTGCTTGAAAAGAAACTGGTTCGGGTGAAGGATAAACAGGATTGACTAAAACCAAGGCTAATATGACTTGTTCACTTGATGGAAACTCTGTGCTTGAAAAGAAACTGGTTCGGGTGAAGGATAAACTTTAGAAAGCTCTCAAGTGGACTACGTCTTCACAAACACTAACTACCATTACTAGCCAATGATCTAATTGCAGAAGAGGATTGGGACACCACAATCAAGATGATGGCCCCAATTGTTATGTCAAACATACAAGAAGAAAGTATTATCTTCTATGCACCAATTATGGCAGAGATGCCCACACAAGAGAAACATGTCCACCCAAGGAAACATCTTAGAGAAGCATGAGAAACCTCACTGCTTTAAGAAAAAATAAAGAAAGATTACCTAACTGGGAAAGAAAGAAATTGATCTTTCCTCAATCTCCTTATTAGGAATCCAGGATGGAATGGGTTCCTAAGGCTAACAATTGATCTGTGATATAGGAAAAAAAAATCATCCCACGTGGAGATGAATATGATGGTTTTTTAGATCATATGACTAATAGCTCGAAAGATTACCTCTTGTAGAAGGCCCTTGAAGGTGGAAATGTCTTCTAGACGGTAAGTTGCAGAAATTAAAGTATATTAATGCTGGTGGTTTTATTAACTTGATTGTCCAAATTAATGCTCTCACAGTTCAAGGGGCATATCCTTTGTAGTTTCTTGAAGAAATTTAGTAGGGAATGGGTTGAGTGATACTGGAAGGAGTAGAGTTGATGAAATCAATATGGATGCAGGAGACTCTCACGATCCTCCATACATGGCTATGAATTGGTGAGCAGGTATCACATGTCTAATTTAGTATTATATCTTCTACAGATATATATCCATGACAAGGACGAGAAGATATAAAAAGGATAAGTGGGATAGCACAAAAATATTTAGTTCAAAGATCATTTAGGGACCAGGTCCTTAATCAAGTTAGTATCATTTGCTATTTCTCAATAGTGATTGTTTTAAACATTAAATGATATGTGCCACATCACTCTTCCGCCTTTTCTAAAGTCTGTCATTTGTAATTTAAGTCTGAGAGGTGCATCCATCTGACTGAACACGTCTTTAATACCCCGTGTTTGGAAGCCATTGTCCAACATACGACTCAATCCCTTGAGTCGTACATATTTCATATGAGTTGTATATAGTGAGTTGTACCCATGTTAGTATGGGGTGATATGAGTTTTGTTCAAGTTACAAGTTAACCCTAGAAGTCATCAAGAATAGTATGAGCCATATGAAGGAAAGTCGTGAGTTCATCAGTGTAGGCTCCCTAAGATTTTGTCCAAGTTATGAATGGAGGGCCACAAGTCATATTGTGGTGTTACTAGTCAGAGGTTTTGACTCGTAAGATGACCACTGTATACTATCTTGATTCTGCCAAGCTTATGAGTAATGAGACTCATTCATACCTTCACCATACAAGTCGTATGGTAGAATTGTGAAGACTGGTGGCCAAATTATGTAATGTTCAGTTAAAGGGCTTTTTGGTCCTTTTTCCTCTTATAACTCGAACCCACAACCTATAACCCCCAAAGAGGCATTATTTTCTGCTATTCCTCAATCAATTAAAAATACCATCTCTCCTTCCATCTTCAAGAACATCAAGATTAAGGTTTCTTACACAAATTCATCTTTCAATTCCCAAGGTTCAAACTTTCTTCACAAGTTAAGAAATTTCAGGTATATGGGATTTATGAACATTGATAATCTTCCATCTTTGTCCCCAAAAATCATGATTTTAAGATTGCACTTAACCCTACCCCAATAACCATATTGTTGAAGTATAAAACTACCATGTGATTGAAAGCTTTAAGTGCAACAAGGTTTACATATGTTTATGTTTTTACTTATGAAGATTTATATTGTGATTTGAATTTCATTATCTTGACTGGGATATTGTTGAAATATTTCAAGGTGATTATTGTGAATAAGTTTTTGTTATGAATTTCTATGAAACAAAGCATAAATTCTCTATCCTAAGTACAAGTACCAGTTTACAATAAGTTTATGCTCTTAAGCTCCATTGATTTGTGTTATAACATGATTTAAGGAAAAGCTTGATCTTTTGATATAAAGATAATACCTGAAATCCATAATTATTCATATTGATTATGATTTAAAGTAAAGAGAAGCATAGTTGATTTTCAGTCTATAAACCCTTATGCTAATTTAAGGTGGATTTCTTAAGTATGAGCATATATGTATTCTAGGAGTAGTATTAAGCACCGAGAAAGGAATATGGATGAGCGTATCTTAAATTCCTGGAAACTACGAGCCACCGTAGGTTAAGCTTTTTTTAAAATATGGATGAAGTATAGTGATCACTTGAGACAAGATTCTATTTCAATGGCAAGGGTAGAACAACTCTCCCCAACGTGGGTAAGACGTTGGACTCCATGGTAGCTCACATAGTTTATGTCGGTTAGAAGAATCTCCCATAAGAAAGAATAAAAGTAAAGACTCTAGAAACTAAGTATTATGGCTCACTAAGTTCACTCACATGTATTATTATTCATGTTTTATAATCTTGCAGTCCTTTATTTTATTCAAGCTCAAGGTGAGTCATTTACGCTTAGCATGCATCATTTGAAAGTTTACTTATGTATTAAGTTATTATTTTACTTATGCATTCATCCCCACATACTCATTACATTCCAGAGGTACTGACCACATATATATCTATGTGCTACATTATCTTATAATGTAGGTTCTGGTGCTCGTTTCCAACCGCATGATTGACTACGGGAATCATCACCTACATCCCTACTTTTGGTAAGTCCTCATAGTCCGAGGACCTAACTTATCAGACTTTTGTTCAGTGATGCAAGTAATTTAGTTATTTTCTATTTATGTTTAGGTTAGGTCTATTCATAGTCTTGAGCACGGCGTGGTGTGCAGGGGGTACTTCCAGGGCATTACAACATCTCATCAGACACATCTATTCATTTAATCTAAACCATTATTTCATGCCCTATTTAAAGCCAAAAATCAGATTTTTGTCCTTCTCATTTTCAAAATTGTCTCTTACACATGCTCATCAATTCCCAAACCATCTCAAAGAAGTTGTCCTTCTTATCAATCTCAATGTATGAAACTCCTAAAAATGGCTTACTTTTTCTCATCCTCTCGAAAGAACAAGCCCGTTCCTTTGATAGTCATTGATACTCCTTTCATTCCTTCTAGGTAAGAGAAGAAATTTACCATCACAAAATTTACTCTTTTTTCCCTGTGAAATATTGCCAAGAACTACTATACTCAGGAAAAGATAAACCCTTCAAATGATCCACCCTCTGAAAAGAATAATGGTGCAATTATCAGTGTTGACGGCAAAATCAGTCTCGTATCTGGAAAAAAAGTTTACCCTAAAGTTGATTCTTATAAATCCCCAATTCCTGAGATGAGTTTCAAAGAAACCTCTTCAAAGACAAAGGTCTTGACCAAGTTGTTCCATCATATCAGGTTTTGGATTCATTCTCCAAGACCCCTTCATATAATAAATATGAGTCCACAAGAAAATATGGAAGCACATCTCTAAATGAAAACCTATTTGAGGACTTGCCTACTTCCAAAGCAACTCCTTCAAATATCCAGGCCAAGAGTGAGAAGATAGAGGTATAGGGTTTGACTGCTTTAAGTGCTGAACCTCCCAGGTGGGAAACACCCTAACCGACATTATTTACCAAAAGGAAAAATAACTCTATTGAGAATGCTGATGATGAAAATATTATACTTCCACCTGTTATTTATTTATCGAGAGGAAATAAGGATGGAAACGATAACTCAGACAGTGATAATAACAAGCCTTTATCTTGAAAATGTCCAAAAGAGGATCTTCTTCTTTGACCAAAGTCTCATTAGGAATCATCAAACCACTCGGGACCAAGTCAAGTCCTAGGAACCAGATGAGAGAAGCTCTGGAAAAAAGCAAGGAAAATTCTAAGAAGGGAATATGGCCAAAAAGGAAAGGGATAGATATAATTGAGCCAGCGGATGTAGAGGACTCTGATAAAGAAATTAAGAATGGTGACGATAGGGATAGTGATTATGACAGCCTTACTGATATTTTTAGAGGCTTGTCAGATAATGATGATAACAGTATACCCATCAATGATAATCTTAACTCTGATGTAGAAAGAAGTGTGGAAGCCACTAGAGCAAAGGAAAAAAGAAAGGGAATTATATCCCCTAAAAAGGGAAAGGGGGTTTTACTGAAGAAACCAGTGTCAAAAGATACTGGTAAAAGGAAAAGATCTTAAAAAAATGTTAGTAAGGTATCAGGTCTAAGTTCCAAATCAGCCAAAACCTCAGGAACTCTTAGGAGTTTTGGCAAGGAAACTAGTTTCTCAAAGAAGGTTGTTGTTTTATTTGAAAAGAGAAAGTTTTGTCTAGAGAGGCAAGGCAAGATATCCTTAAGACTTAGAAAGTCTTAAGAGGAAGAGTATTTGATCTTGATGTGGATGACATGTCGGGAATGAGAGAGTTAATTAACTGGGTGAAATTTTAGAACTGAGAGCACCTGTTTGAGTTGCCTATGCCTCAGTTGTATGAAGAGAAGGTCAGGATGTTCTATAATAACCTGACCATTTTTTATGTTATATTGTACTTAAAATCACAGATCAATGGAGTGGATATGGGTTTAGATGAAGATATATTTTTTGAAATCCTTAGAGCTCCTACTGAAGTGATCAGGTCCCTAAGATCTGAAAAGGGGTTTGTAAGTTTTCTAAAAATTTATGCTATGCGTGATGATTTGAACATTAAAAATGTCAGCAAAAAGACTCTTAAAGGTAAATATCAATTATTGTTTGAGTTGGTGAACAAAGTCCTATTTTCCAGGTTTGAGAAGAGGACTACTGTTATGGGACCAGACTTGTTCCTCATGGAAGTGTTGTCTAAATATAAGAAAGTTAATCTTCCAGCAATTGTCATTGAACATATCAACACAGTCATGACTGTAAAAGATGAAAAACATGGATTAGCTTATGGTATTTGGCTGAATAGGGTATTTTTTTATTTCAATGTTAAATATGGAAAAAGAAATTCAGGTTCAGTAAGGAAAGTGCTCAACATCACAACTCTTGAAGATAATAAATGCATTCCTAGAAGGGGAGGTAGGAAATATAAGGCAATTATATCTGAGTTAATTGATGTGCACAAGGGTCTGAGAGAAGAGTTGGATGTCATGATAGCCACGTTAGCCCAAAAGGATGCTGAGATTGTTGCTTTGAAAGCAGCATCAATAAAAGGAAGAGAAGAGGAGACTAGTTCTAATGGAAAGTTGAAAATGAAAATGTTGCCCAGTAGAAGAGGGTAAAGAAGTTAGAAGATCCAGTTGAGGTCTTGGTTGAAAAGAATGAAGAATTGACCAAACAAATTATAACATCCTAGATTTTGGACCTGGAAAATCCAAGAGTTTTGAGTTCACTACCTAAGATACGACTAACCTTATGAGTCGTAAGGTGTCTGTACGGGTCGTAGGACCCCATTCATAACCTGGACAATAAGGTCTATCTACGTACTGCCTTGATTATGAATCATACCCAATGGTTCATAAATACTCATTACGGGTTATGATGTTCCATCCATATGATGACCAGTGTGTTATCCAAAGTCCCTGACCTAAGTACAATTTACTCTTTAGGAGTCGTCAAGACTCTAAATGAGTCATATGGTACTTCTCATAGCCAAACTAGTAAAGGTGCCTGATATTTATTCCTTGACAATGACCAGGACCCTACGTATCCTAGTGAACTCTTAAGATTCATAGTGTGTGACCCGTAGGGTCAATAATGAAGGGTCCTTAAGTTACTATTCAGACTACGAGTCATGGAGGTGACTAGTAACCAGACATCACGGGTCATAAGGTGACTCGTGACGATTGGGTGACTTTTTCCACACTTTTAAGTAGGGTATGCTTGTCATTTCCCTCTTTCTAAACTTAAGAACCATGACCATAAAACAAATTGGGGACCTTATTCTTAACACTTAATCATCAAATACACTCTCTGAAACACTCACAAATTTCAAAGTCAAGGCAAAGCTAGGGTTTCAAGAATTTAGTCATCTAAGGTTCAAAGGGGGATTTCTTATTCAAATTTCTTGGTAATTAAGGCATGAGTATCTCTCCCTAAACTTGTGTTTTAATTATGGCATGAATTGATACGGTATTCACATGATTTTGATGTTGGGTTTGAATGATGGCTTGAGGGTTTTGATTACTATTGTGTAAACTGTTATTCTCATGGTTTATATGAAATTATTTATGCATTGATGATGTATTTGGAACCCATTGGTGTTCGCGGGTGTGGTGATGGAATGGGGTCATGAATTTCCCTAAGAAATTGAATGTCGATATACAAATTAATGAGAACCTTAACATACTTGCATAAATGGTTTTGGAGTGTGAATAATCATTTGGCGTTGCCTACTACTTTGAAATGATTCTTTACATCAATGGATAAATTTTCTTTTGAATGGTCTTGGTGACCATGAAATGGTCTAAAATTGAAACTGTGGAGTCCTATTGTTCAATGGGTTAAAGTCTCACTTAGCTAAATGATTTGGTTCCTACTTGGGACTTTGGATTCCTATTGGATTAGGAGGGTTAGAGTCGCACTTGGCTAAAGGGTTTGGTTCATACTTAGAACTTTGGAGTATTTTTATGTAATGACCCGAAAGTACCCCATGGATATCACATGGTGCACAAGACTATGAATAGTCCCAAGCTAACCCATTAAGACTACTTAAATTAAAACTCGTAAGAAAAGTTAACTAACATAAATAGAACTTGAAGGTAAACAAAGACATATTTTAATAAAAGTCTTTAACTTGGGAATCTTTTAAATAGACTTTAAACTTTAAACTTAAATAGTCTGACAAGCCTCTATTACTGACTAGAGAGCCATTGGGAAAGACCCTAACTGAACCAATTATAAACTGAAGTATAAATAACTAAATACTTTTATCTACGAATAAAAGTCTGATAAATTGGGTCCTCAAACTATGAGGACTCACCAAATATCAGGATGTAGGTGATGATGTCTATAGTAAATCATGCTGCTAGAAATAAGCACCAGAACCTACATTATAAGACAATGTAATACATAAACATATGTGTGGGTCAGTACCTTTGAAATGGATAGAGTATGTGGGGGTGAATGCATAAGTAAAAAGATAACTAAATATACATATAAAATTTCAATTGATGCATGCTAAGTGTAAGTGACTCACCTTAATCTTGAAACACACAAAAGACTGCAAAATTGTGAATATGAATAATAAAGCATAAGGATAAACTTTTTGATCCATAACACTTAGTTTCTAAAAGCTTTACTTTTATTCTTTCTTATGGGAGATTCTTCTAACCGACATAAACCATGTGATCTACCATGGATTCCAACATCTTATCCACGTTGGGGAAAGCTGTTCTACCCTTGCGATCAGAATAGAACCTTAATCTTAGTGATCACTTTATTTCATCCATATTGGGAAAAATCTTAACCTATGGTGGCTCGTAGATTATAGAAATTTAGGATACACTCATCCACATTCCCTTTTCGGTGCTAAATACTACTCCCAGAATACTTATATGCTCATACTTTTGGAAATTCACCTTAAAATAGCATAAGGGTTTATAGACTGAAAACCAGATAAGCTTCCCTTTCTTTAAATCATAATCAAAATGAACAAATATAGATTTCATATATTATCTTATGATCAAAAGATCAATATTTACTTTAAATCATATCATAAATGTATCAATGGATCTTAAGAGCATAATCTTCTTGTAAACTCAATACTTATGCTTAGGACTTAGAAATTCATGCTTTAAATTTATGGAAATTCAAAACAAAATTTCATGCTTAGTAATCACATTGAAATCTCTCATCAATCCCAGTCAAGATAATGAAATCAAAATCACAATATTAATCTTATAAGTCAAAACATGAATATGAGCAATTCTTGATGCACTTAAAGATTTTAACCTCATGGCAGTATCATAATTCAAGAATATGGCTATTATGGTATGAACCCTAATTCAAAATAAAAAAATTCAAACTTAAAACCATGTATTTTGGGCACAAGGATGAGATAATAACCTTGTTAATAGACCCCACATACCTTAAGTTTCTTTACTTATGAATAAAGCTTGGAACTTGAGACTTGAAGGATGAACTTGTGAGAGAAGCCCTAGTCTTGATGTTATTGAAGATGAGAGGATATAAGTGTTGTTTTTTTATTGGAGAGAGTAGGAAAATAATGCCTCTTTGAGGGTTATAGGTCATGGATGGGAAGTTATAAGGGAGGAAAATACCAAAAAGCCCTTAGCTTAACTTTAAGGAAAATACTCGTCAATTCTTACTGATATAACATACAACTCGTATGATAGGGTATGACTTAGCTCCCCAACTCATAAGCTTAGTAGACTTAAAAAGATACACACTGGCCAACATACGAGTTCCACTTATGACTAGTATCATCTTTATACGACTCTTAACCCTCTACTTGTACCTTATACAAAACTTAGGAAAACTATATTGATGAACTTACGACTTAACATCATACCACTCATACCCTACCTAATGACTTCTAGGGGTCAAGTCATATCCATAAAAGAAAGTTCACCAAACCATACTATTTTGCATACGACTACAATATACTACTAGTATAGTGTAGGTAAGACTGAGAGAGAAGTCGTATGATGCACAGAAACTCCCAGACAAAAGGTATTAAATTATCTCCCCCTTGTAAAATATTCATTCTCGAATGTGATTCATCTAGGATTGGGACTTGAAAAAGAATCGACATGTCCTCATTAAAAAGTACAATCAAGCTTTACCACTATCATAAGAAGTCAATTTCTCATAATATGACATACGATACAGGAGTACTTAAACGTACTTTATGAGAAAAAATATGCTGGAAATCATGCTTTACCTTAGGTAGGAACAAAACTAGATAAAAAGATATGAGGATACTTTGTCTTCATTTCTACTTCAGCTTTCCAATTAGCCCCTTCAACCAATTGGTTTCTCCAAAGAACTTTTACTGATGATACTTCTTTATTCCTTAGCCTTCGGGCCTGTCCATCAAGTATATCAACCGGAATCTCCTCATATGACAAGTTGTCTTTGACCCTAATACTCTCTTAGGGAACTATTAAGGACAAATTTCTAATACGCTTCTTAAGCATTGAAACATGGAACACAGGATGAACTGCAGTTAATTTTGATAGAAGATTTAACTCATTAGCAACCTCTCTTACATGCTTCACTATCTCATAAGGACCAAAATATCACGGACTCAACTTTCCTTTCTTTCTGAATCTAACTATCCCCTTCAAAGGTGACACCTTCAAGAATACCCAATTGCCTACTTCAACCTTGAGCTCTCTCATCCTTACATCCACATACGATTTCTAACGGCTTTGAGAAGTTTTCAGTCTCTCAAGAATCAACTAAAACTTTTCCATAGCTTCAAGAAGAAATCCATCCCAACTAACATCACTTCACCAACCTCGAACCAACCTATAGGTGACCTTCACCTATGCCCATACAACGTTTCAAATGAAGCCATCTGAATGCTAGCATGATAACTATTATTGTAAGAGAACTCAATCAATGGTAGGTGGTCATCCCAACTCCCTTTAAAGTCTAAAACACATTCTCTCAATAGGTCTTCTAATGTGTAGATTGTGCTTTCTTCCTAACTATTGGTTTGTGGATGAAATATGATACTAAGCTTAACCTTTGTACCAAGGCCCTTCTAAAAAAATTTCCAAAACTGTCATGTAAACTGTGTGCCTCTGTCTGATATGATGGATAAGGGTATCCCATGAAGCCTTAATAACTCTTGAATATACATTCTAGCATAATCCTTTACAATGTCTGAAGTTTTAACAGGTAGGAAATGGGCTGACTTAGTCATTTGGTCTATTATGACCCAAACGGAATCATGTTGTCTTCTAGTACAAGGCAAACCTGTGATGAAATACATATTCACTACTTCCCACTTCAAAGTAGGGATACTAATCTCTTGCAATATACCACCCGGTCTTTGTTGTTCAACCTTAACTTGCTGACAATTGGGACACTTGGCTACAAACTCGGCTATGTACCTCTTAATACTATTCCATTAATAAATCTCTGTAAGTTGTGGTACATCTTAGTAGCACCCAGATGAATGGAATACCTTGAACCATGAGCCTCATCTAGTATCCTTTCCCTCAACCCGTGTACTTTTGGTACACAAAGTCTACCTTGATAGAGAATACACCATCTCCCCCTTGGGAGAAAACCGAAACCTTCTGCTGCTAAACTGCCTTTAATATTTGGCTAAGTATGGGATCATTTCGTTGTTTCTCCTTCACTTCCACTACTAAAGATAATTCTGAACTACTACTCCCCCATCTTCAGTGTAAAGGAAACATACTCCCAAAAGAGCCAATCTATGTACTTTAGCCAACTCTCATTCTTTCTTCTTCACATGAGACACACTACCCATAGACAGCCTACTTAGCGCATCTGCCACTTTATTCACCTTAACCAGATGATAAAGCACATTTATGTCATAATCTTTCAATAGATCCAACCATCTTCTCTAACAAAGATTCAGCTCCCCTTGCAAAAATACGTACTAAAGACTCTTATGGTCAGTGAAAACATCGACATGCACACCGTAAAGGTAATGCCTTCAAATTTTCAAAGAAAAAACCACAGTAGCTAGCTCCAAATCATGATTTGTTAAATTCTTTTTATAATCCTTAAGTTGCCTAGAGTCATAAGCTATTACTCTCCCATTATGCATCAATACACAACCTAACCCAACTTTGGAAGAATCACAATACACTACAAATCCATCTAACCTCTCCGGTAAAGCTAACACTAGTGCTGAAGTCAATCTATTTTCAACTCTTGGAAACTCTTCTCACACTTATCTGACCATATAAACTTCACTTTCTTCTGGGTCAGCTTAGTCAATGGTGTAGCTATCCTTGTACAATTATTCTGTAATACCCAGCTAAGCCTAAAAAGCTACAGATATCAAATAGCGTGATGGGTCTAGTCCAGTGCTTCACTGCATCTGTTTTCTGAGGATCTACATGAATACCAATACCTTAAATGATATGCCCTAAGAAGGTAATAGATTCCAACCAAAATTCACATTTACCAAACTTCGCATACAATTGACGATCCTTGAGGGTCTGCAGCACTATAGTTAAATAGTCTGCATACTCTTTCTTACACAGAGAATACACCAGTATGTCATCTATAAGGACAATGACAAATATATCCAAGTACTTATTGAAGACCCTGTTCATTAAATCCATAAAGGCTACAGGAGCATTTGTCATTCCAAATGACATAACCACAAACTCAAAGTGGCTATACCTTATTCGAAAAGCTATTTTATAAATGTCCTGCTCCCAGACTTTCAACTAATGATATCCTGATCTAAGGTCAATCCTAGAGAACCACTTGGCACTTTGAAGTTGATCAAACAAATCATTAATTCTAGGAATGGGATACTTGTTCTTGATGGTAACCTTTTTTAACTGTCTATCATCTATACATATTCTGAGAGTACCATCTTTTTTACGCAAGAACAGGACTGGAGCATCCCATGAAAAAACATTGGGTCTTATGAAACCTTTATCTAAGAGGTCTTTAAGTTGCTCTTCTAACTCCTTAAGCTCGGTTGGGGCCATATGATATGGAGGGATAGAGATGGGTTGAGTGTCAGGAAGAAGATCAATACTAAATTCTATTTCTATATCTGGAGGCACCCCTAGCAAATCTTTAGGAAAAAACTCAAGAAACTCATTGACTACACGGACTGACTGAACTATTGGAGCTTTATACTTAGTAACTATGACTTAAACTAAATGATAGATACATCCTTTTGATATTAACTTTCTAGGCTTAAGATAAGAGATGAAATGACCTTTCGGAGACACAGAACTACCCTTACACTTAAAAATTGCTTCATTAGGGAACTAAATCTTCACCACACGATTGTGATAACATATTGATGCATAGCATGAATGGAGTCAATCCATGCCCAGAATGACATCAAAATCTACCACTTCTAACTCTATTAGGTCCGCTAGTATAATATTGTGGAGGAAAGTGATAGGAAACTTCTTATAGACTTGTCTTACAACAACTGACTCACCCACAGGAGTAGATACTATGAAGGTCTTAGAAAGATTTTAAGGGCCTACCCCAATATTCACAACAACTAAGGGAGTTACATAATAGAGATTTGATCCCGGGTCTAATAACACACATACATCAAGGTGAAAGGTACAAAGCATACCAGTGACAACATTTGGTAAACTCTTCTACTCCTGATGGGATGGTAAAGCATAGAACCAATTATGGCACTGACCGTCACCGATACTAGATGATGCGCCCTATGGAGGAACTGGGCGACCTGGCTGAGCTATTGCATTAGTAACCTGAGTCTGAGGACGAACATCTCTTATTCCCTTCTTAGTATAAGGATAATATTTAACCCTATGGACAAACTTACCACAACTATAGAAACCCCTTTTTGCCCATCAAATACTCACCAAGATGGGTCCTGTCATATTTTGCACATATTGATATCTAGGCCTCCTGACTACACTATTATCAGACTTGGAATTTCATGTCCTGCCCAAATGTTCCTGCCTGGTCCTAGGTGCAAGGGCACTGGTTGAAGATGGCGTTGGCACTTATGAATGACCCTGAAACTGTGAACGGCTTCTTCCTCCAGATCTTGGCTGACTATACTCAAATTGTCCAGTCCTAGCCCTTTTATTTTTCTTCTCTCTTTCCTTTAACTTTTCTTCCTTAATCTGTTGAACATGAGTTATCAACCAAGAAATATCCATATCCCTAATAAGCATGCAGTCCTACACTCTTAAACTACCAATCTTTCTTATACAAGCTCTAGAGTTAGATAACAACTTGGGAGCATACTTATACAACTGAGTGAACATGAGGCAGTACATCTTTACTATCATAGAGCCCTGCCTCAGGTTTATGAACTTCTTCACCTTAGCCTCTCTTATCTCATGCGAAAAGAACCAGTCCAGAAAAGCATTCTGAAACACCTGCCAATACATAGGAGTAACATTCTCACCCCTACCTTCCTTCCACATAACAACCCAATCATAAGCAATATCATTCAGCCTATAGGATGCCAACTCTATATTATCCTGTTTAGTAACACGCATAATTTGAGTAATCTTTCTCACCTTATCAATAAAGAGTTGAGGATCCTCATCCACCTTTGACCCATGGAACTCAGGTGGATTCATCCTCATAAAATCCTGAATCCTGGCTATACCTAAATTGACAGTTTACTAAAGTGGAAATGTTGCCTGTTGGTTGCCCTGAACATTGGAATTTATATTTTGGGCCAACTCTTAAAAAGCATCCCAAAATTCAGCATGAGACACATTCTCATTCAGAAGGTCGACGTGCAGGGGTGGTTGATCATCATCTCTGTGTGTAGCAGCTCAGCTAAGAGACATATTCTATCAGATAAAAGCATGAGTTAAGACAGATAGGGACAATTGTAAGCATGGCAGATCATGAAATAAATAATGATTCCTAACTCATTTCATAGAATCTTGCTCAGAAATATGGCGCACTTCACACCCATGATTAAGACTCTACGTAATGCAGCTTGTCTGACTCCCTAGGACTCTTCAAAATATTAGGCTCTGATACATAGTTTGTAATGACCCAGAAGTACTCCCTGGACTTCACACGATGCTCAAGACTACGAATAGTCCCAAGATAACCCATTACGCCTACTTAACTTAAAACTAATAAGAAAAGTGAGCTAACATAAATAGAACTTTAAGGTAAACAAAGAAATATTTTAATAAAAGTCTTTAACTTGGGAATATTCAAAGCACTCTTTGAACTTGATACTTAAATAGTCTGAAATGCCTCTAATAATGACTAGAGAGCCACTGGGATAGACCCTAGCTGACCCAATTATAAACTGAAGTCAAATAACTAAATACTTTTATCTATGAATAGAAGTTTGATAAATTGAGTCCCCAGACTATGAGGACTTACCAAATGTAAGGATGCAGGTAATGATGCCTGTAGTCAATCGTGTTGCTAGAAATGAGCACCAGAACCTACATTATAAGATAATGTAGCACATAGACATATATGTGGGTCAGTACCTCTGAAATGTAATGAGTATATGGGGGTGAATGCATAAGTAAAACAATAATTGAATATACATATAAGCTTTTAATTGATGTATGCTAAGTGTAAGTGACTCACCTTGAGATTGAAACACACAAAAGACTACAAAATCATGAATATGAATAATAAAGAATAAGGATAAACTTTGTAAGCCATAACACTTAGTTTCTAAAAGCTTTACTTTTATTCTTTCTTATAGGAGATTCTTCTAACCGATATAAATCATGTGATCTACCATGGAGTCCAACATCTTAACTACGTTGGGGAGAGCTGTTTTACCCTTGCCATCAGAATAGAACCTTAATCTTAGTGATTACTTTACTTCATCCATTTTGGAAAAAATCTTAACCTACAGTGCCGCATAGTTTCTAGAAATTTAGGATACGCTCATCCGCATTCCCTTCTCTATGCTAAATACTACTCCTAGAATACTTATATTCTCATACTTTAGGAAATTCACCTTAAAATAGCATAAGGGTTTATAGACTAAAACTCAATTATGCTTCTCTTTCTTTAAATCATAATCAGGATGAACAAATATGGATTTCATATTTTATCTTATGATCAAAAGATCAATCTTTACTTTAAATCATATCATAAAATTTATCAATGGAGATTAAGAGCATAATCTTCTTGTAAACTCAATACTTATACTTAGGACTTAGAAATTAATTCTAAATTCATTAAAATTCATAACAAAACTTTATGCTCAATAATCACATTGAAAATTCTCAACAATCGCAGTCAAGATAATAAAATCAAAATCATAATATGAATCTTATAGGTCAAAACATGAATATGAGCAATTCTTGATGCACTTAAGGTTTTTAATCTCATGGTAGTATTATAATTCAAGAATATGGCTATTTGGGTATGAACCCTAATTCAAAATAAGGAAATTCAATCTTAAAACCATGTATTTGGGTCACAAGGATGAGAGAATAACCTTGTTCATAAACCCCACATATCTTAATTTTCATGACTTGTGAAGAAGTCTTGGATATTGGGACTTAAAGGATGAACTTGTGAGAGAAGCCCTAATCTTGATGTTCTTGAAAATGAGAGGATGTAAGTGTCATTATTTGATTGGAGCGATTAGGAAAATAATTCCTCTTTGAGGGTTATAGGTCATGGGTGGGAAGTTATAACGGAGGAAAAGACCAAAAAGCCTATAGGTGAACTTTATAGAAAATGCTCGTCAGTATTTACTGGTCTACCATACGACTCGTATGGTAGGGTACGACTTAGCTCCCTAATTTGTAAGCTTAGCAGACTCAAGAGGATACACACTGGTCAACATACGAGTTTCACTTATGACCAGTATCATCTTCATACTACTCCTAACCCTCTACTCGCACCTTGGACAAAACTTAGGAAGACTTTATTGATGAACTTATGACTTAACATCATACCACTCATACCCTACCTGACGACTTCTAGGGGTCAAGTCGTATCCACAATAGAAATTTCATCCCACCATACTAAATTGTATATGAGTATAACATACTACTCGTATGGTATGGTACGACACAAAAGAGAAATTGTATGATACACAGAAACTCCCAGACATATGGTATTATATGTTAGATAAGGAGTTAGAGTCCCATTGTCAAATAGTTGGATTTAGAAAATTGACATGTGCTTGCAAGCTATAGTCGATATGATGATATTGCCTTAATGAATGAATCCTTGATAAAATGAATGGGTTATATGCTAAATATTTTAATTGTGCTTAAAGGTCATTATGTAGTTCACCATTAAAGTGGATATACCGAGAGAGCTACTACTGAAAATCATATTTACCGGTGTGGGGGTCTAAATAATTGGGTTTTCAAGTCACCCTTGATATATGGCCTGGTGGTTCGAGTCCCCTAAGCATCTATGTTATCATAATTCTCCGATTTATGCGGATACACACACTTGTGCCTGACCAGGGGAGAGAGCTGAGACTCATATAACCCGTAGGTACTATTATGATGGTTATGCTACCCAACCCAGGTTAATATTTTAAAGTTCATGATAAGACTTATATTCTATCTCGACATGTTATATATATGTATATGTATATACATATGACTGTGAGCATTAGTATTGAATGATTTTGAATTGACAATCATGGCACTGTTTTATCTCCTTATCCTTGAGTTACATGCTAGTGCTCAACTCGCTAACTATCTTCAGATGTTGTATCCCCATACGATGTAGGGAACGAAGACACTTCTACTTTTTCTATGCAGTGATAGGATTTTTGGATTGATCGTAATCAGATTGAAGTAGCAATCTTCCATTCTTTGGGAGATCCTTATTTCATAATTTAGTTTTATTATGTCATGGACTATTTCATTCAGATTCATTTAGGATATCATCGGGGGCATGTATTGTGTTAGATTGCTTTTAGTCTTTTTAGAGGCTTTGTGGATTACTGGGGAATGGGAGTTGTTGGTTGGACATCTTTAAGTACTCTCTTTGTTTCAAAAAGAATGACCTACTTTGACTTGACAAAAGTTTAAGAAAATAAAGAAGACTTTTAAATCTTATGACCTTAAATTAAAGTTGTGTCAAATGTACCAAAATGCCCTTTAATCTTGTAGTCCTTAACATGTCACGTGAAAAGTTGAAATTAAAGTATTGCCAAAAAAGAAAGAGGCTATTTTTTATTGAAATAGATTAACAAGGAAAGTAGGTCATTCTTTTTTAAACGGAAGGAGTAATTTTTAAGTTATCTAATTTTTTTATCTTGTCATATGTTCGAAATTCATTTATTTCTAGTTGTGTTGAGTTCTTTTGGACTATAAAGTGAGGGGGTCTTTAGTCTTTGATGGACTTTAGATACCCATCATGGTCAGGCTCTAGTTTAGGTCGTGACAAAGTTGGTATTAGAGACCTAGGTTCATGGTCAATTATTTGTCCATAAAATTGTTTGAGTAGAGGCTCTTTTATAGGTATGTAGCATGCCACACTTTTAAAGGAGAGGCTACGGGGCATTTAGGAATGTTTCCCTTCCTTGTGTTCTATTTTCTGTCTATAGAGTCTAGAATTTTGATATCTCCTCTGATTCATATTTGTTCGCATTTTAGATCATGCCTTCCTAAAGGTCTGATGCTCGCGGAAACTCCTCTATCCTATATAAGGACAATATGGAAGAAACTCATCCTACTTATGGGGTACAGACCAAGTCTAGGGTCCCTTTTTTTTATTTTTCCCGTTAAGTTCCATGGATCCCTACTAGTTCCCCTCGATCTTCTCAAGATGATGATACTCCTTCCCTGATACCTCAGGTGATGAGTCTAATGTAGAGTTCCGCCATTTTATTCATATTTTGGACTAGTTAGTGACCTTTGTATCATTCCAATCTAGTCCTATAGGAGAAGGAAATAGGTAAAGATGGAAGAGAGGAAGAACAAGAAGATCGGGTATTCAGGGAAGGGCATAAATCAGTAGGATAATGATAGAGATGGGGGATATTAGACTAAGGAGATGAATTGGGAGAGTGTCCATTCAACTGTTAGTGCTTCTTATCCTAAGATATTTGATGATCATCGTTTCCAGAGCTACTATGGGTTTAAGGTACAAGGTACCCAATCTCAAGCCAGTGGGTCCCAATCAGCCTCATCCTACCCTCCTTGCAGATTCTGCGGTCAACTTTACTGTGGTAATTATGCTAAGGGGAGGAATTTTTTCTTCAACTGCGGGCAGCCTGATCATATAATGCAACATTGTCTTTCTGCTAGAGTTTCCACTGGAGCTAATAAGGTTCTAATTTCTAATTCATCATCTCCAGCATCGAAAGGTGCTACTTCTAATACCGGTGCAGGCTAGAATCATCTGTATGATCTTTTCATCCATCAAGAATCTAAGACTTCTCTTGATGTTGTCCTGGTATGTTATAACTTTTATCTCATGATGTGTATTTCTTACTTGATTCGGGGTCTACCTTTTTAAATTTATCTGACCCTTTATGTGGCTATACATTTCAGTTTTGATCCCGAATATATTTCTGATCCATTTTCTGTATCTACCCTAGTGGGTGACTCTGTTGTGGCTATAAGGGTCTATAGGGGTTGTGTGGTATCTATCTGTGGTAGGGAGACATTGGTGAATCTAATAGAATTGGATATCTTAGATTTTTATGTGATATTGGGGATGAATTGGCTCCATTCATGCTATGTGTCTTTTGATTGTAGAACCCAGAGGGTTAGTTTTCAATACCCAAATGAACCGGTAATTGAGTGGGAAGGGAGTTCCCTGGTTCCTTAGGAAAGGTTTATTTCTTATCTTAGAGCCCAAAAATTAATTTCCAAGGGGTGTTTATATTATCTAGTTTGGGTTAAAGATTTTAATTCTTAGGGCCCTTCTTTGCAATTTGTCCCTTTGGTTAGTGAGTTTCCCGAAGTGCTTCCTGATGAACTTTTTGTATTTCTCCCGATAGGGAAATAGACTTTGGAATTGACCTTCTTCTGGATATATTTCCTATCTTTATACCTCCATATGGAATGGCTTCAGCTGAGTTGAAAGAGCTAAAGAAGTAATTGAAAGATCTTCTTGATAAGGGTTTTTTTGCCCTAGTATTTCTCTATGGGATGCTCTTGTGCTTTTCGTGCGTAACAAGAATGGGTCCCTTTAAATGTGTATAGACTATTAGCAGTTGAATAAGGTCAATATGGAGAATAGGTATCCTCTTCATAGGATCGATGACCTATTTGACCAACTTTAAGGTTCTAGATGTTTTTCTAAGATTGACCTTCGGTCGGGTTATCATCAGTTGAAGATTAGGGAGGTAGATATCCCTAAGATTGCTTTTCATACCTGGTATGGACATTATAAGTTCTTGGTCATGTCTTTTGGGTTGACAAATCCCCTGGCGGTATTTATGGATCTTATGTGAAACAGTTCGGATTTTTTGCCCTTGAAAAATTCTTAAGCTCTGAGCTCATTGCCTTGATTATGACTTAACCATTCGAGTCATATGGTGTCTTGATAGGCCAGGTGTCCCTAGTCGTAAGGTATCCAGTGGATGGTGTTTAGGTTTCTGCCTTAGTTATGACTTGGGGATATAAGTTATAAGGCCTGGTGACGGGTCGTTGGGATGAACCATAACCAAATCAGTAAGTTTGTAGCTCGACTCTGCTCTGAGTATGAGTGTCTCACTAAGAGCCGTAAGGATATGTTATGAGTCATGAGGTGAAATCATAGGTTATCCAGTGTATAACCATTTGAATTCTATGTTGCCTATGATTGGACCTTACGAGTCATAGGATCTGGTTATGAGTTAGGTGGTTGACTCATAAGGTTGATAGTGTATTCACTGTCTTGGTTACGACTTATGGTCATGAGTCGTAAGAAGTGTTTACTAGTCAATGGTTGACTCGCAGCCAAGGGCGACACTTTTCTGGCTTTTAAGTTAAGGGCATTCTGGACATTTTCCACTTTAACCCCTTGGACACCACGACTTATTATCACATCATTCTTAATAAAATACTCCCAAAATTCTCTCTCAAACTCTCTATTCAAGCTAAGTCTAGGGTTTCAAAGAATGTAATTATCTAGGGTTCTAGGGGTGTTATCTCATCCAAATTTCTTGGTATTTCCGGCATGTTACTCTTTCCTCATTGTTATTTTATTAAAAGAACATATTTTAATGTATGGATTTCATGGTATTATTATGGTTTTGAAATAAAGGTTGGGGGGTTTTAATAGTTATTGTTGAATAATGTTTTCCCATGTTTAATTATGGTTTTCTATGTTTTAAATATGGTTTTGAACATGTGGGTGCATGGGTATGGTGCTTGAACTTAAGAATGGTAATTTTCTCTAAACCTATGACTTTTGAAGTGCTTATGACCCCAACCCTGTATTGTAAAATTGGTTTATAGTTATGAGAAAGGTCAAAATTTGAATTAAGGGTACAATGGAATCCCTAAGGTGTTTGGTTTGATTTATTACTTGAATTGAGGCATTGTATAAATGGCAAAATGGTTAACGGTGGTTTTGAAAACCTTTGGGGGTAAATGGGAATCGCCCAAGTGATTTTAATAATGGAGTCTGTGGGGTATACGAAAATTTCCTAATTCTTGGCTTAATGACATTTCATGCAAGATATAGCCGGTATGACAACACCACTTAATAATGCCTTAAAAATTGACTCCTGGTATTGATGGTTGGTTATGTGTTAAATATTTTAATTGGGCAATAGTAGGGGTTGTGATAGCTAGCTGTGAAGGTGTGAGTCTGAAGGACAGACATTGGAAACTCATATTTGCTGACATGAGAGGTTGTCTTGATGACCTTGAGCTTGTGGGGTACAAGGGAATCTCCCAAGTCTATACACATATATATGTATCACGGAGGGCGAAGGGTACAAGGGAATCCCCATCTATGTATGGTGTCTCTGGTTCGTGTAGCTCCATGCACTGGGGCGGGTTCAGGGGGTAATACTGGACCCATATAGCCGTGGGTGGACTTGTGATGGTGAAGCTACACAATCCAAGTTAAGGTTTAAAATACATGCTAAACCTTGTTCCCTATCCCGGCTTGGTATATATATGTATATATGTATTTGCATACGGTTATTTGTATTGGTTTGATTTGGTTTTGCATTAATGGCATTACTTTATCTTTATCCTGAGTTACATGCTAGTGTTCACCCTACTAATCATCTTTGGGCGCTTTATTCCCACGTGATGCAGGAACCGTCCATACTACCAGTCCTCTTGCTCAGTGAATTGGTGATTCGAGGATAGCTTTTGAGTCACACTGAAGTAGTGAACTTCCATATTCCAGAACACCCCATGTTATGCTATGGATTTCTGTATGTCATTATTTTTTTGGTTTTTTTTGGCTAGGTCGGGGCATGTCTCGACTGGATATTCTTTGGTTTTGATTAGAGGCTTTATTGGACTACTATGGGCATTGGTGGTGTCGGTATTGCTATTAGCATTCGTAATAGTATTGGGATTGGGATTGGATGGTTAATTGGTTGTGGATTTTGGTTTTAATTATAGAATTGTTATCATATCTTCAAGTTAATACCATTTTACCTTGTTATGTTCAGAATTCATCTGACATAGGGTGAAGGGTGGTCAATAGTTTGGGTATTGGAGTTGGTGTCCGGTGCTAATTGGACTTGAGATACCCAACATGGCCAGGCCCTGGTTTGGGTTGTGTCATTATGAACTGGGCATTCCATCAATTTATGCAATTATTCTTCATTGTGCTCATTGTGATATCCTGGCTTATTCTAAAAGTAAAGTCATTTCTCAATCATCTCCGTATAGTGTTGCAGACTCTCAAGGATCAGCGATTGTATGCAAAATTTTCTAAGTATGAGTTCTGGTTGAGTTATGTAACCTTTCTTTGTCATGTTTTTTCTAGTGAGGGGATCATGGTGGATTCACAAAAAGTTGTGGTGGTTAAAAAATGTCCTAGACCTATGACTCTAATCGATATTCGGATCTGCTTTGGTTTAACTAGATATTATAGGAGGTTTGTAGAATGCTTCTCTTCTATTGTGCCTCATTGACTAAGTTGACTCGGAATAAGGTAAAGTTTTTGTGTTCTGATGCTTGAAAGGGTAGTTTGAGATAGTAAAGGATAAGTTGACATCAACTCTGATTTTGACCCTGCCCAAGGGTACTAATGGTTTTATCATATATTATGATGCATCCCGTGTGGGACTGGGTTATGTGTTGATGCAGTATGGCAAAGTTATAGCTTATGCTTCTAGTTAGTTCAAGGTGCATGAAAGGAATTATCCGACGCAAGACTTGGAATTATTAGTTGCAATTTTTTCCTTAAAGATTTAGCATCACTATTTGTATAGGGTTCACGTGGATATATTTTCAGATCATAAAAGCCTGTAGTATATGTTCACCCAAAAGGAGTTGAATCACAGGCAAAGAAGATGACTTGAGTTGCTCAAGGACTATGACAGAAATCTCCATTATCACCTAGGTAAATTGGAGTTACCAGTTAAAGGTAAATCTCCATTGCTCAAGGATATTTACCATTTAGCTAATATTGGAGTTCATCGTATGGATTTCGAGAATAGTGGTGTAATCATTCAAGAGGTAGTAAAGTCTTTTCTTAGTACTGAGGTGAAGGAGAAGCAGGTATTATATACTATCTTGATGCAGATTAAGGATGATGTGGGTCAGCAAAAAGTCATGACTTTTGAAATTGGTGGTGATGGTATCCTAAGGTACTAAGGTAGATTATGTGTTCCCGCTATTGATGGGCTATGAGAGAGGATCTTAGTTGAGGCTCATGAATCGAGGTACATTATTTATCCTGGTTCGATAAAGATGTACCATTATTTGAAAGAGATCTACTGGTGAAAAACATAAAGAGAGATATGGCCAATTTTATGGCCAAGTGTATGGTTTGTCAATAAGTGAAAGTAGAGCACTTGAGGCCTAGTGGTTTGTCTCAATAGATTGAGTTGCCTATGTGGAAATGGGAAGTAATTAATATGGATTTCATTATTGGTCTTCCGCAATCTTATAGTCAGTTTGATTCGATTTGGGTTATTGTGGATAGGATGACCAAGTTTACTCATTTCTTGCCTGTGAGGAATAATTATTCTGTGGAGGATTATTGTAAGCTTTTCATTTAGGGGATTATCAAGTTGCATGGTGCATCTATTTCTATTATTTTAGATAGAGGTACACAGTTCTCATCTTATTTTTTGCATTCTTTCTAGAAAGGTTTAGGAACTAAGGTAAACCTTAGCACCATTTTCCACCCTCAGATAGATAGACAAGCAGAGAGGACGATTCAGACTTTGAAAAATATGCTCAGGGACTGTGTGATTGATTTTGGTGGTAGTTGGGTTGATCATTTGCCTCTTATAGAGTTCTCCTATAATAGAAACTATCATTCTAGCATTCAGATGGCTCTATTTAAGGCTTTGTATGGTAGGAAATGTTGTTCCCCTATTGGGTGGTTTGAAGTTGGTAAGACTAGATTGTTTGGCCTGTATTTGGTTCACCAAACCATGGAGAAGGTGAAGGTGATAAGGGATAGGCTTAAGACTGCCCAAAGTCACCGAAAGTCCTATGTAGATATGAGGCATAGGGAATTGGAGTTTGATGTAGGTGATTAGGTGTTCTTGAAGCTTTCTCCGGTGAAAGGGGTCATGAGGTTTGGAAAAAAGGAAAGCTCAGTCCCCGATATGTTGGCCCGTACTTAATTGTGAGAAAAGTAGGTAATGTGTTTTAAGATTTGGAGTTTCCTTCGAGTTTGGGTTATGTCTATCCAGTGTTCCATGTCTCGATACTGAAGAAGTGTGTTGGCGATCCTTCCTTGGTTGTCCCTTTAGAGAGCATTGGTGTTTCAGATTCCTTGTCCTATGAGAAAGTCCCGCTGGAGATTTTGGATATACGAGTCTGTCGTTTGAGGATTAAAGATGTGGCTTTGATGAAAGTTCTATGGAGGAATCATACGGTTAAAGAAGCTACTTGGGAAGCTAAAAAGGACATGAAGTCCAAATATCCATTCTTCTTTCCCGTTCCAAATAATCGTGCTTAAGGTATACGTTTTCCTTAACATGTTTATTTTCTGACTTTGTTAAAGGATAGTGTGGTTGTATTCTGTATTAAATCATGCTAAAAGATGCTTTGACTCATCATTTAAGGATAAATAAACTTAGAAGGGAGAATAGAATGTAACACCCCCAATTTTGGCCATGGAGAATCCCTGAGTTTTAAGATCACTGCTCAAGCTACGACTCACCTTATGAGTCGTAAGGTATCTGTATGAGTCGTAGGATCCCAGTAATATCCTGACCAGTAAGGTCTGTCTACGTCACTGCCTTGATCATAACTCGCACCCAATGGGTGACCAGTGTGTTACCCAAAGTCCCTGTCCTGAGAAAGACTGACTCTTTAAGAGTTGTCAAGACTCTAACGAGTTGTATGGTGCTTCTCGTAGCCAAACCAGTAAAGATGCTTGATATTTCTGCCTTGACAATGACCAAGACCCTACGTGTCATAATGACACCTCATGAGTCATAGTGTATGACTCATAGGGTCAACAGTGAATGGTCCTTAAGCTATTGTTCAAACTACGAGTCATGGAGATGACTCGTAAATAGACGTCACAAATTATAAGGTGACCCGTAACGATTGGGCAACTTTTTCTACACTTTTAAGTGGGGGAATTTTTGTCATTTCTCTCTTTCCCCATGTAAGATCCATGACCATAAAACATGTTGGGGACCCTAATCTCAACACTTAACCATCAAATACACTCTCTGAAACACTCTCAAATCCATAAGTCAAGATTAAGCTATGGTTTTATGAGTTTGGTCATCTAAGGTTCAACTGGGGATTTCTTCTTCAAATTTCTTGGTGATTAAGGCATGTATCTCTCTCCCTAAACTTGTGTTTTAATTATGGCATGAATTTATTTGGTATTAACATAATTTTGATGTTGGGTTTGAATGATGGATTGAGGGTTTTGATGACTATTGTGTAAATTGTTATTCTCATAGTTTATACAAAATTGTTTATGCATTGATGATGGATTTGGAACCCATTAGGGTACATAGGTGTGGTGATGGAGTGAGGGTCATGGATTTCCCCAAGAAATTAAATTTTGATATAGAAATTGATGAGAACCTCAACCCACTTGCCTAAATGGTTTTGGAGTGTGAATAATCATCTGGATTTGCCTACTACTCTAAACTAATGCTTTGCATCAATGGATAAATTTTCTTTTGAATGGTCTTGGTGACAATGAAATAGTTTTAAATTGAAACTTTGGAGTCCTATTGGCCAATGTGTTAAAGTCCCACTTGGCTAAATAATTTAGTTCCTACTTGGGACGTTAGATTCCTATTGGCTAGGGAGGGTTAGAGTCCCACTTGGATAAAGGGTTCGGTTCCGACTTGAAACTTTGGAGTCTTGTTAGCTAATGGGTTAGAGTCCCATTAGAAAATGGTTAGATTTGGCAAACTGATATGTGCTTTCAATTTATAGTTGGTATGACGATACCACTTAATATTGCCTTAATTAATGACTCCTTGACTAAATAAATGGGTTATATGCTAACTATTTTAATTGGGCTTAAAATGGGTTGTGTAGTTCATCATGAAAGTAGAGGTACCGAGACGACTACTACTGGAAACCACGTTTGCTAGTGTAAGGGTCTAAATGATTGAGTGTTCAAGTTACCCTTGATATATGACAAGGAGGTTCGAGTCCCCTGAACATATATGTTATGATTATTCTCTGGTTCATGCACCTACACGCACCGGGGTCTGACCAGGAGGTGAGAGCTTAGGATCATATAGCTCGTAGGTACTATTATGACGGTTATGCTACATAACCCAGGCTAATGTTTTAAAGTTCATGCTAAGCCTTGTTCCCTATCCCGACATGTTATATATATGTATATGCATATGACTATGTGCATTAGTATTGAATGATTTTGAACTGTCAATCATGGCACTATTTTATCCCCTTATCCCTGAGTTACATACTATCTCTCAATCTGTTAACCATCTCTGAATGTTGTATATCCATGCAATGCAAGGAACACAGACACTTCTACTTTTCCTATGCAGTGATAGGATTTTTTGATTAATCGTAAGTCAGATTGAAGTGATGATCTTCCATTATTCAGGAGATTCTCATTTCCTGATTAGGTTTTATTATGTCATGGACTATTTCATTCAGATTCTTTTTGGATATTATCGGGGGAATATCCTAATTTAGATTGGTTTTGGTCTGTTTAGAGGCTTTGTGAATTAGTGTAGAATGGGAATTGTTGGTTGTACATGCTTAAGTAATTTTAAGTTATCTAATTTTCTATCTTGTTATATGTTTGAAATTCATCCGCTCCTAGTTGTGTTGTTTTCTGTTTGACTAGGCAAAGGGGGGTCTCTGGTCCTCAGTGGACTTGAGATATCCGTCATGGTCAGGCCCTAGTTTGGATCATGACGCAAATTATCAAGGCTCATGTTGTAAAGAGTAAAAGAAGGACTCTACTTCTTAGGCAGTTATCTGAAGCTTCTGGTCCTTCTTCCTGACTCCTTCTCAGTCTGATCCCTACTTTTTTTCCCTTTTAGCTCCCCCTTTTAAGCTTGTATAATAAACTGCTCTCTTAGTGTTTGTCTCTGGATTGTTCTTGGTACAGTTATTATGATGTTTTTAGGGTTACTGTTTTTTATTGGCATTTGTTACTAAATTCTTGATCAATAATGAAACACTTTTGTGTCATCACTTTTTCTACTTCTGTCTAATCTTTTCTTATTCATATAAGTATAGCCTCAATGGCCATGGATTAATATGTATATTTATCTATACTTTATTTACTGCTTAACCTCTTTGATGATACCAAAAGGAGGAAGTTGAGATGTAGTCATGTAGTTGAGTTGTGTAGCTGAGTTGCGTAGATATAGTATACTATGTTTGATGTTGTGTATGCTTATATAGTTATGTATGTTGTGGGATATTGAGGGGGAACAGATCTTCTGATATGAATGATGAAAAGGGGTTCTCACACTCAGGAGGAATAAGGTGTAAGATATGCTTAGGTGTATTGATGATAGAGGGAATTGATGGAGATAAGGTGTGTTATTTGTATGTTGTGTGTTATGTAGATTGTTGAAGCTGTTGAATGCTTGCATAGGTTTGTCATCATCAAAAAGGGGGAAATTGATAAGTTCTTAGCTTTTATGATTGACAAACTGTATGTTGGGACCTGTTTCCTAGAGATTATGCTATAACAAAGTTGCTACGCTTAGAGAACAGGCTGGGTTCACCCGTCACTATCATATTCAACTGTCATAGCTAGAAGAAAGTACAAAAGTCCACCTTTTTATATCAACCAATGAGATTCCGCCTAGGTTTTCTTGTGTCATACATATATATTGATCTTCTTCTTCAACAAGAAAATTGAGCTTCCATAATCTTACAACAAAATATCTCTTGAAGCTCTTGAATTAAAGACTCATTTTACAACAGGAAACTAATAGTTCATCAAGTTGTATTTTATTTCCTTGTTGTACTTGAGTCTTTGTAAGGTGTTCTTAAATATTTGCCTACTTTTTCTTGTATGATTATTAGTAGGTGTTGTGGTGTAAACCTGATTTTTTCTGTAATCATATAGAGTTAGGTGATTCTTAAGCTAAAGCTAGCTTGTTGTGTCCAGTTAGAGTTAGTTAGAGGTTGAAGCAGTAGAGTTATTGCTTCTGTTTTCTTGTAATAAAGTTAAAACTAGGAGATTAAGAATTAGGAGTTTAATCCTTGGAGTCTGGAGTCTGTACTCAAGAAGTTGCTTGGATATAGTCGAGCCTAGAAATCCTGGAGGCAAGCTGTGGTTTTTCTCCCTTGAGCAAGGAGTTTTCACGTAGAACTCTTTTGTTTATTATTTACTTTCTCCATGTATCTTATTGTTTAGCTTTCTCCTATTTCTTGTTGGTTGATTCCAACTAGGAACAGGTCCCAGAGTTGAGGAGCAACCTACTGCAACTCTACAGTGTGTACATATGTTTACCTAGGAAGAACTGCAAAACGCGTATATTCAAATGGCACTTTAATTTCCGCTTCAATCGGTATATCAGATGAAATATAAAAACTCAAGTGGTGTACCACAAGAATACCCATGATGGTTGTTTGATAATTCTATCAAAGCAAAGAAACTAACATTGATGAAACAAAAAATCACGCCTTTGACAATCTGTTTTTAATTTTCAATAAATGTTTTGTGTATTAACATATGGAATTAATCTCTATGTAGCTTTAATGCAAAATGCACGAGCTCTACCATCTAGTATTACTATTATATATGAGTGTCAGTTAGCTGACAGCTCAAGCAGGCAGCTAGTAGTTGGCATGGCTGCTTGCAGCTTCCCGCTTGCTTCGTGATTTTACTATATCACTCCTAATCTACCGTAATTTTACTATAACACCTCTAATTAATTATTATAAGTCATCCAACTATTACAAAAATAATAATATTTAATAAAAAAAGAAAATCTACATAAAATGATAAATTAACTCTTGATATTTTAAAGTAATTTAACATCTTATATAAGGCCCACTTAAATTTTTTTCACAAGTAATTTTTATAGCAGTTTTGCTATATCACGTTTAATTAGTTATTATGAGTCATTCAAGACATGCTTGTGTCACTACTTCAATCGTGATTTTTAGTTGACTCTCGAAATTATATCAGTGTCGTTTAAATTGGAATAGAAACAAAAGTATTATAAATCACAATAATTAAAAAAACTTAAATTACATTTAAAATATAAATTGACTATCAATGCCAAAAAGGTTGAACAAGAAGAGTATTATAAATTACAATAGCTAACAGCTTGAAATAGTAAATTACAATACCGAAAAAGTATTATAAATTTCAATAGCTAACAGCTTAAAAAATTTAAAAACATGTTATAAATATAATTGATTGTCTAAATTCTATTTGTGTCATATAAATTAAGACTAAAAAATAACATATACAGCATGGACCCTCGACATTTAGTATTATATAATAAGACCCGTTAGCAGAAAGAATGCGGTTCAACTAAATTAACAAGATAAACTAATGTTTTTAGACAATTTTAGGCTATTATATTGAATCCCCTTTGAAAAAAAAATTCAAAATAAATAAATAGTCTCATAAAAAATTTTATTCTATTGTTGAACTTTCTCTTAAAAGTACGAAAATCTAGGAAGATATTGATCCGTTTTATTTCGTATTTTAATGTGTGCTCTCTTTTATAACTTGTATTCTATTTTTTTTAAATGATTTACGTCCTAATCTCTTTATTTCCTTACAAAACAATAAAATCACCATTTTCATAATTTTATCATTAGAATAAAATAGGGATCACAATAACAATGACTTTATATTTAAAAGAGTTGAAACATCTCTCTCTAATAAAAAAAAATTGATCGGGTTCTCCTTTATTTTGGAACAGAAATAATAGATTGTTGAGTGTAATAATTCGTCTTAGATGGTGTCGTCAAACTACGATTTTCTCTGTAATTTTAAGCACTCTAAGGAATTGTTATTTGATGGTCAACAACCCAACAACAACTGGTTACAATTATAGAATTACTGACCCTCGTAAAAAAATAATAAATAATGCAACTCTGTGCTTCATCTTATTTTTGGACTGATTTTGGTGCATAGTATTTCAATGGTATGTCACCAACATTAACTATTTTTGGACTGATTTTGGTGCATAGTATTTCAATGGTATGTCACCAACATTAACATTATAAGCATCCAGAGTTGGTTTAGCTTGTATCCATTCTCCATCTGCCTTGCGTTTCACCTCGAGGCCTCCAACATCATCTTGAGCAAGAACAGTCAGGGGGACTGAATCTTTGTGTCGGCCAATCCCCAAAGACAAATGACGAATTGAGCATATATAACGGATAGTAATTTAATCGCATAAAAGTTGTTTGGTCCTTGAAGTAGCTATTGAGTAGTTTGGATGATAACCCTAAGGCCTAAGCTTAGAGCAATTAATTCTAGCAACTTGCAGGAAAGTTTTTCAACATCTCGAGTGTATTCTTCACTTGCCAAAAGAGTTAAGTTCATCTAGATTCCTACATTAAAAAATAAATAAATTATTTTTTAAAAAAAATAATATATTGTTATTCCTATTTTGTCCTCGTGAAAAAATTATGAAAAGGGTGATTTCGTTATTTTGTAAGGAAATAAAGAGATTTGGGTGTAAATTATTAAAAAAATAGAATAAGTGCTAGGATGCACAAGACAATGGACGGACCCAAATATTGTCAGTTAAATTTTGAATTATGAATGAAAATTCTTATTAGCACAAAAATTTTCAAATTATATAAAGTGGTATTCATACTTATTAATAATTCTTAAGCAAACTCATAATTATAAAATTAAAAAAAAAAAAAACTTACATCCACATTGAGACAGGATAAGAGATGACCGCGGTATTGAAAGACCTTGGGCTTGTTACGCAATGTCATCTAACATCTTATACATTTTTCTTTCTTTTTTTATTTACCAAAAATATCTTAAATATTTTTTCGTTTTATGTTTCTCAACCACTACTTACATATAATTCAGTAAACGATCCGCCCCTATACAAAAAATCAAAAATCGAATCAAGTTGGAAAAAGAAAAGATACTTCTTTGTTTGATCTGTTTTTTATTTTTGATTTTAACAATTGATATTTTGTTTATTTTTGTTTTAAGCGTGTAACCAAAAAAATGAAAACAAACTGGCTAATATAAATTCCATATTTAAAAACCATAATATACAGACTTCAAAAATTTACAATACATATTAATCTCTTGCATTCTTGGTCAGTAATTTACGTGTTTGCCGTTATAATAATTCCACTTTTTTGTCTTATTGTTTGATCTATAATTTTTGTTTTGATAATTCTAAAAATCTATTTCATGTTATAAATAACTCATATTCAAATTCTTTAATTTTTTATTTTTAAAAGAAAAGTACTCAAATTCTTTTATTATTCATCATTGTTTAACTCAATTGTCGTCAAGATATTTTAGTATATCATAATTATTAGATCTTTAATAACTTTTGTACAAAAAGAAGTCCTTGCAAGAATTCTATTATGCTCTTTAGAAGTGAATAAATTCTTGAATGATGAATATGATTTTTTCGAGGAAAGTACATATTGAATGCCTATCTTGTCTAACATAACATTGAATATAGAAGTACTTTCAAGAAAAACAATTTATTTTTCTTTCTACGAATTTTATGGTACCTTGCTTGCTAGTTTGAAAAATAAATTTCATACAAATTACACCTGAACCTCCAAAAATATCATATATTTAATCAAACGGATATTCAATTTTGAGTAATAAAAAACTTGTTATTCTTCAACTCTTGGGGTGTCATTGATGATATAACTTCGATCAACTCTTGGGGTGTCATTGATGATATAACTTCGATCGTAGAACTTCAAGCTATGTAGTTTTTCCTTCACAAGGCTGTCGGTTAACCTTTTTGGGTGAGTTGACATACAAAGAAAGGCACAATGAAAAGGGACTCATGGCATGCCATATAATTGGGGTTTAGCTAATTATATTTGGATTTGGCTTCTTCCTATTTTTATTGTCTCCATTTTCTCAAGTTCTTACTTGAATGAGAAATATATGACATGAATTAAAATTAATGATTAAAATTTACTTAATTAAAATAAGATTTTAATCATAATTTGAATAGAGCCATCAATATGGGTCTGGCCCGTTGGGCCAGACTGGCTCAACCTGTAATTTAATAGTGTTGCGCTAAAATTTTTACAACTGGTTTAAAATCGGAGCTTTTTAGCCCAGTACGAATAAGTTTGCTGGCTCGTGGGGCTTGGGCAATATGAATTGTGTCAACCCATAGGCCACGCAATAGATAATTAAAAAAATAAAAATTACACAAATACACAACTTATGTTTTCAATATTACAAGAAATCTCAACTCCCTAAACATATTACAAAAATTCCAACATATATACAGAATGCTATGTATATGTCGGCTATATTATGTATATAAATAGGGAGAGAGAGTAAAGTAATTATAAAAGTGGGAGAGAGTATAATTACTTTCAAAAGGGTTGATATTTATGTTATTTATATATTAAAAAATGTATAAACAACATAAATCACATCTTTTTGAAACATAATTACCTTCTCTCCCATCTTTTCAATTAAAATTTTCTCTCTCCCTAAATTTTATTATTCTTATACATAAGTCGCTTAACATATACATAACGAAGTTATGTATATTGAGTAATTAAAAATGAAAAAAATGACTTTTCCATTAATTTTTTAACGCAATTAGCTCAACATTTATTAATACCGGATTACCAAATCCCTTTAATTTTGTAACAACTATTCAATCTTGAAATTTGAAACAAAAAATTCAACTGGTAAAATCAAAAGAAAACACAATTGACATCGTTACGAAGCATTGTTCTTTGATTTCTTGCAATTTCAAAGTTGTTTAGATTTTGGTTTGAAAAAAAATTAGAAGATGGATATAGCAATTCTATTGAGGCATTCAGGTGAATAGAAATTCAAGATACAATACGAAGGATACAAAAGTGAAGGAATTGTTGTTGCAGAAATAACTTCTTATTTGAGGTTGATTTCGGTAATTGTTGCTAAATTAGACAATGATGAATGTTGAATGAAGATTGATGTCCTTTGTGTTGTTGAAGGTAATACATCACCAATTGTTATTAAGAATGATAATGAGATTAAGCTCTATGTTAAATTGAAGAAGAGTCTTCTTGGGTTTATCATGTATCCGTTGTGCATAACAACGATCGATAAATATATAGAGGATATAGAGTTCTATGTAGAAATAAAAGTTGTCATTTGTGTTGAAGGGATGAAATTTGATGTTTTGTATTTTCTGTCGTTGAGAATGAAAACCAATGTTCTCTATACGTTCCTGAGTTTGAGGTTAAAAACTTAATTTGTGATAGCAAGAATGTTGAAGTGAAGGTGAATCACTTGTAAAAAAAAAGGCAGTCGAGTGCACTAAAGCTACCGCTATGCGCGGTGTCCGGAGAAGGGCCCCATCACAAGGGTGTATCATACACAACCTTACCTTGCATTTCTGCCAGAGGCTTTTTCCAAGGCTTGAACCCATGACCTCCTGGTCACATGGCAACAACTTTACCAATTACTCCAAGGTTCCCCTTCAAGGTGAACCAGTTGTATAAAGATAAATCAACCCTTGTAGCAATAATGGCTAAATATGTGTTAACTCGTGATTTTAATTTCAAAGCTAAACGTTCTGACAAAAAGAGGTATTGTTGTTAGTAGTTTAATATTTTGTGATTAATTATTTTGTCAATAACAGTTGTTTGAATGGAGTTTGTTTAAGAGCTTTAGTGAAGACTTATGAACTTTTAATTATTTTGATGCCAGATAAGAAGGATTGACATGTGCCTAAGTGTGTAGACGAGGAAGAAATATTGTCACAAAAATATAAAAGACTACCAAAAAGTCCAAAGAAGAGGAGGCATAAGAAATCAAGCAAAACTTTGTCATCAAGTACAAATCATTGTCGACGATGCAGACGTTTCGACCACAATAGACGTTCTAGTAATTTTTTTCTGAAGGAGAACTGATTTGTTTAGCATGTATATTTCCTCGTTAATCAACCATTTGTTATTTTAGATTTCAATTTCATATGTTTTGAACAATGTTAATTCTCTATTAACACGATGTCATATAATGATTTTGAATTATGTTATGACAGACATGCTAGTTTTTACTTGTTACATTAAGTTGCTATATTTGAATTTTTTTTTTATGAATATGTGGTTGTTCTATAGCTAGTGATTGCATTATGTATCACATATATAAGGTGTACCAAATACGTAGCCAGTGGTATTTGGTACACCTTATATATAAAATTTAAAAATACATATTATTTGTATTTAATATATAACAAAATCATTATCAAATATTTTGTGATAAACCTATTCTAGCAATTTGTTCAATAAATTATGAATTGTGATGAAAATTTAACGTCTTAAGTATATGGGTTAAATTAACAAAAAGTCATGTAAAATTTTTATCTTTAATGATATGTATGAGGGATGTTTATGTTAACAATATACAAAACATTTTGAAGATGTCAAAGTAATGTAACTGTATGAAATACATAACTAAATGTTATGTATATGACTAAATATAATCAGGAAATAACAATTATTATGTATATGCAAAATATGTATGTAGCTATTACATAACAAACGAATAAAAAGTTGATAGTGACTTATGTAATCTAAAACTAAATCTGACATATGTATAAAAATTAAAAATAAAAACAAATCTATGCATATGATACCTTTCTACTTATTCAATTCATAATTATCTTTTGTTGGATAGTGTGTTCTACAAATTTTATTGATATTGTGATATGCAAAAGGATATTCACTTTGTGCATGAGAAATATAAACTGATAGTGACATAGTACACAAAAGTATAATGCCTCAACATTATGTAAATTGATTAAAAAAATAAAAGTCAAAGTTTTCTAAACCAACATAAATATTTTCGTCATACATCAAAAGACATGTCTTTTTCAACACACTGTAGAAACAACATAATTGTAACCAAAATATTTTGAAGTATTCATAACTATCACCATACTGTCAATCTATTCTAAATTAACAATCCCAATTTCATCGAGAGGAGGTACATAACTTGGCCTGGTTTTGGAGGATCGTCATTATTTTCTCTGCAGATACATTTTCTCTTGAATTAATTATTGGTGATTTTTTTGATTCTTTCACCTCGATCATTTTTTTTATCAAAGCTAACTGTCTTTCTTCTTTTTGAAGGTTGAGCGGATGATGTATCAATAATGTAATCCGTCTTTATGAGAATTTCAGATGGTGATAATCTATTGAAATCCTCAAAACCTTGATAATCAGAGTGCTAATAAGACAGTTGATCATCAGCAACCCTTTTTTCAGGATGATCTTCTAGACTGATAGGTAGAGAAGAAGAGGTAGGGTGATATATTTCAATGTCTTCTCATATTGACAAATCAAGTCTTTGAACTTCTTCACATGTTGGACGTAGATTCTTGTAAACAAACTGTGAATCAAACGAGAAAATATGAAAATACGAATAAAAAAATGTTTAAAGAAAAAACTTAAATTAAAACATGAAAGTTTCAATAGTTGGTAAGAATTACCTTACTAAACATGCCACTCACAAACTTCTCATATTTTGGCTTGATGCCTACAATCTTTCAGTTAAAAATATGTGCCTTTGTATGTATGTGACTTTGTATACACTACATTACACAGTACATTGTTATGTATATCAATAAAAATATACATATAAAGGTATAATGCCCCGATTTGTTGAACCGGAACGCTACACGGTGCTCATGATCCCGAGGGATCACAAGCTAACCCATGACTGATATTTGTACCTGTATACTGCAAATCATGACATAATAATGCGGAATACGTAAAACTGTAAGGCCATATGATTCAACTGAATAAAACCATGTCTGAAAATCATAACGTCCATGTGGGTGAAAATACCCAAAACAACTCAATCTGAAAGCTAAGTCTGAACGTAAATCTGAGCATAAATCTGAAAGCCTCTAAACTATCTGAATAAGGAGTTGAAGGAACATGTCTCCAACTAACTCCGTAACACTGAACTGAAGAAATAAATAAATATATCAAATCATATTGTCCTCGAATCAATAAGGACTCACTTTGTCTCTGCGACTGGAATGCTACCGCTACTGCTGGGCTGGAGCTCGTGTCTCGAAACCTATGGTGTAATATAAAAATAAAGTACCATAGCGCAAATGCGTCAGTACAACTGGAGTACTGAGTATACGAGAAAGGTAGGCTGAACATAAAGGGTTTCATGCATGAACAACACTGACTGACTAATATGAACGTGGGAGTGCAAACATACATATATAGAAACTGGGATCGTGAATGCATGATAGCAAGACCTGTAAGCTAATACATGGTTTACTGATAACTGTCATGACTGATACTGCAAGATGATAACATGGACGACTGTATCTGACAGACCTGTATATACTGAAATCTGAAGAACGCCCTGAGTTCTTTTATCGAGACTGATACTGAAATTGTGGGAGGTAGTGTTTAACCGACATGCCCCATGTATGCTGTTATGGCTAAGCTGGGGTCCAATCTCTGCCCCGACTGAAGGGGTGTCAATACCGTGCCACGGGTAAGGACAGCTTGTGAGTGACCCTTATCTGACAGTTACTCAATGAGAATGGTGGGAACCCTAAACTGACAGGTTAAACCACCTCATCAACCCTAATCTGAAAGGTTAAGATATCTCAACCTACGTTGGCTACATAGTTCTGGAACACAAGGACTGTTTCTAAGAATCACACCCTGAACTGGCGGGTGAGTTCTCATCCTTGGGTTCACTCGGTGCTAACCTCTACTCCCATCTGGAGGGACTGGACATGAATAACTGACTATACATAACTTAACCTTACTGAATTCTGTTGACTGGCTGAATGTTACTGATATCTGACAACTGACTGAGATCATGAGGTTTTCCTGAGTCACATGACTGACTGAAGTCTATGAAATCATAGCTTGAGTTTTGATATCGTGAAACATGACATGGCTCTAGGCACACAACTATAGTTTTCGGGTACGAATACCTCCAGGACTCGATAGGAGGAAATTGACACATATGACATGACTTGATCACAAGATTTGAGTCCACAATTCACAATATCATAAGAAGGGGATAGTACACTTCATGTATTTATTCAACATTTCAAACATGATAGGAAAAGCATGGATATATTTTGTGTACATAATTTATATCTCCATTATCATACATACTTTATACCACAACAATAACAACACATAATTTGCATGGAAATTCATATTGGAGTGTATGGCTAATATGAACTTGTTATTTAGATATCATGAAATCATGTGAATATGAAGTTCTAACATACTAGGCATTTTATCGAACACCTTGCATGCATTCTTTAAGGCATAGGTGGATTTCATACTTGCATTCTATCAATCCACCTAAAGATCATATTTTTCAACTAACAACGTAACTTTCATGAGATGTACATTCATGATACTATTATATAGCAAAACAAACAAGCATCAACATGGGTATGATCATATCACCACAACCAACCAAGCTTTTATATTTTAAATATTGATTCTTGAACTCCATGGACGAAAGGAATACATGGATGAACACTACGCATACCTTGGAATGGAGGTTCTTGATGATTGACGGAGGAATTTTCTTAAAATTTGATCTTCAAGCTTGATTGTGCAACCCTAGTGCTCTTGGATAATGAACTTTGATATGTTAATAGGGTTTTAATGTGTTTAGAAGCTATAAATTTCGTGAGGTTAGGTTTAGGGACATGTAAGGAGTGTTAAAAGACTTAACTACCCTCGAAATAACTCAAAAACTAAGTGTTTTTGTGGCTGAAATCATACATAGGCGCCACATATGATATCGCCTATATTTACATAGGCGTCGCATATGATATCGCCTATATTTATATAGGCGCCGAATATGATAGAGCCTATGCTTTATATAGGCGCCGCATATGATATCGCCTATGCTTTCCAGTGGCCATGTGCGATTGGTTAGGCGACACATTCTACTTTGAAAGGCCATAACTCCTTGCTCGGGTGTCAGATTTTGATGAAATTGGTATTGTTGGAAAGCTAATTCGATTATCTAAAATTTGGTGGGTCTAAATCTACCAAAATGTCATATATCAATCACGTTATTCTTATTCAAAGATGACCCTTGCAAAATCAAATACTAAGACTTGATGGATTTAAAAACTCTTAGCTTGCATCACTCTAAGCGACTCATATGAGCATGCTTAAAACATCGCAAGCTATCCTATCGCTAGACTATTCATTGTAAGTCATGCACTAAAATACTACTCACAGGATAGGAGGTTTCATACGTAGGAAAACTTATTCACTTCCTAGCTTAGAAACATGCGAGGTATTACAAAAGGTTATGTATATTGTCAATATACATAGGAATTGTTGTGTATGTGACCTGAAAATTTTTAGTATAGTCCATATACATAATACTCCGATATGTATATGGACTCAAATATACCACCCAAAGCCGAATGAAAAGCACTGAATCCTATCTCTATCTATATAGCTTTTATAAAATAATAATAATATGTATTTAATGACTATTGGATGTATAAGGAGTTTGATAAATAAATATATTATGTATATGAATGTTCTTATACATAACACATATATGTATATAGACAGAAAAAATGACATTACAACCGTGAAAACCCCAACAAAATAAAAACATAACAAGTGAATGTATTCGTAATAGATACATCAAATAGTATGTATATGATGTGCAATAATAACAAATCTAATTAATTAATCTATTTAACACGATGTTATATTAACATCTTATACATTATGTACAATGTATAGGAATATAAACATTGACCCAAAAAATAGAATCAGCAAGAAATCACTTCACCTTTGAAAGTCGTGGTTGTTGTGTAACTTTTTTTTTAAGAAAATATTTTTTCTTCTTGACGATTCAGAAACTGACTTCTTAGAGCTACTATGAGCAACTGTCCTCAAGTTCTTCATCTTCACCGGATTATTTCGATGTTTGAATCTGTTTTTATTAAAATTTGGATCCTCATTATTAAAAGTATCCGGAACAAATTCAATTACAAGATTTTTTTTTGTTCGTTATCTTCTAATTGGGTTAGTTCTAAACTAAAAGATGGAGAATCGTCTATTACAAAGCAAGATTTATCCAATGAAAATACATGCAACAAAATTTTTTGTCTATTTTTAAATTAGTAAAGTAGAAAAAGTGAAAAATCTTGCTAACCTCCAAAATAAAATAATGGAGTTTGAAAGTAAGATTAAAGTTGATGTTTTTAGCAAATTGATCAGCACACATTTGTAATTTCAAATTTGAAAAATTGTTGGATTAATGCTCCTTGAAAATAAGCAGATTTTGGAGGCAATATGTATAAGAATTGAGAGGTTGAGATATGTACAAGAGCTTTTAGAGAGAGAAAATGTATAAATAATTTTTTTGTAATTAACTTGTGGATTTGGTATTATATGTAATAAAGAAAAATTAAGTTATTGATTGATGTAATTTTTAATTAAAAAAATATAAGAGAGTACTAAAAATAACAAGATTAGTTCAAACTCAAAATCTATTTAAATCATCATAAATATTTAAGTATTAATTATGTCTATAAAATATATAAATAATTTAAATATCAAATACTAATTTTTTTAAGAAATTAGATACGCTTGATGAAAATAATGTGATGGTGTTGAATACGATATAAATATCATGAATGTTCTATTTATATTTTTGAGGTGTTCGTTTTCACTTTTAATGGATTAAATATTGACTTTTTATGTTTTTTATTGTGATATATTGAAATAAAATTAGGTTAGTATTGTTATTTAACTAGCTATATTGTTACTCATTAACTGTTTAGTTTGCTTATCAATATCTTTATTTGATTTGAATGGCATTATGTCAATAGTTATTTAATTTCCTAGATTATTAGAAAATGTTTTTTATCAATTTAAGACTTACAAGCAATAACATCATGTAATATTATATGGTAAAAATTTATGCTATTAAAATTTTAAAATTTAAATTAAGATTATAAAATAATATATTTTAAAAAATAGGCTGGTCCGTGGAGGTCCGCAACACACAAAGTTATGGGTTGGGGTTGCTATTTTTTGGCCCGTCATCTTAATGGACTAAATCGACTTGACCCGTCAAATTTTAAAAAATGTGTGGACTACCATGAATGAATTGGTCCCACCTGTATTGACAACTCTAGATTTGAATAATAAATATTTTATATATTTGTTTTCAAATTTTTTAATAATGCTATTATTATAGCTTTAAAATTATTTTAGGAAAAAAGATATGAGCCGACCCCTAAAAATAAAATTAGCTCATATTTGGAGAAATAGACATTCTATGGCTCGTCATTTCATTTTATTATCAAAATTAGACATCTGTGTTGTTGGGCTCAAATAGGTGTCACTAAATGCAGGTGACCATAAAGGCTTAATACTCTATTTTCTTTTTCGATTATACTTTTTGAAATTAACCTTTCTTCTATACTATCATCTATCATCATTTGTTAAAATAATTTATCAACAACAATATTCTTTTGTTATCTTGTGCATTGCAAATTGTCACAATTATATTTGTTCATGCATATGACCATAATGAAGAAAAAGATGAAAAGCAAATGAAAACAGAAATTAGCTAATAAAAGGGTTAATTTTAACCTCAATTTTGTTGATATTGATGATGATTTCACAGAATCATCATATACAAGGCTTTACTTGAAGAATTCTTGTAGTCCTAATACTCTTAAGTTGGAAAAAAAGTCAATTAATGGTAACTCTTCCATCTATTCGAGTTACCATGTCTCAAAGAAATTCTCTCCATCCATCAAAAGCTACATCTCATAGTCAATCTTCTATTGCGAGAATGACTCAGTCATAGAGCAAGAAAGGTGCTAGTCCATCCAAAGTTAAACAAAAAATTCCTTCTAAAGAAAAGCAAAAGATGGTTGATGAAGGCCTTGTTATTCCTCGAAAGAAAATAAAGTACATTCGTCCAAAGAATGGTGACGATGAAGTTGTATCATCAAAAAAGAACAGGCGCAAGATTTCAGTTTAGCTGAGGAAATCAAATTATGATATAACTGAAGTTGAGATATATTCTCAATTTTTACTATAAAAATGTATTTTTTTGATATAGCCGATGTATAATTAATTTTTATTATATAGTCACGTATGCAATATATGAATACATTGGTTATGTTATTGTTATTGTACTCGTGTGTGTAATATATAATGTTATGAGTACATATTTGTGCAATTTTTAACATAAAAATGTATATTTTTATATAGCCGATGTATAATTAATTTTTATGAGTATGTATATGTTTGATTTTTTTAAAATAGATGTATGTTTGCAATCTTCTTAGAAGTATACCTTTTTGTTTCAGCTTTGGAATTTGGTTCTTTGTCTAACTGACTATTACAAGACTCGTGTTGCATGGACACAAATTACTTGATCCTGACTGACTTGAAAGCTAAGTTGGCTAAGACACAATACGATTTTTTTTATAAAAATCTATTCTTGACATTTTATAGATTTGCCATCTGTTTTAATTCAAAATCAATTGATACATAGCATGTTACATAGGGAAGTTTTGTCTACTCAAGATGATGAGATATGGGTTAAAGTGAACAGCATAAAGCTATGATTTGATCTATCATAATTTATAATTGTAAATAAATTAAAATGTACAGGTAATTTTACGTTGGCATGTAATTTGAGTCTGTTCAGTAGCCTTGTAGACTTGTACTTTTCGAGTGAATTCAAATTACAAAGATTGATATGAAAAAAACAATCTAATGAGGACATGTTGCAAATTGTCATTTTGTACTTCATTTACGATTTTTTTTTAATCATGTACGGTGAATTTATAAACAAGGATGTCTTTTTGTTGGTTGAGTCTAGTAAGTTTGAAATATTTTTCTAAGAAAAGTTATGCTTTCGTTCTATGTTAGAGTCAATGTAGTATTAGGTTTATAAGAGAAACGCTATATACCAAGGTGGTGATTTTTTCTTGATATTCAATGTTTATTTTATGAATATTGTCCATATTCTAATAATAAATTAGTTGTTCGAGTAGAAAATAGTGGATTTCATATATTTAATAAGTCTGTTGGGACTAGGTGAATCTACAAGAAAGTGAAGACTGAATTTTATGATATAAATCGCGAACAGGTACTTAGTTAATTTTTAAACGTAATTCTATCTATCTGTACAATGCTCGTTTTCTTATATTATTAATTTGCTTTTTAAAAAAATTTTATTTTGTATGTGTAGATGGTGTTAACTAACATTGAGCCAGCCTGTTCTGAGAAGAACATACTCCAATTTCCACTTTTTAAATCTATACCTCAAAAGGAGCATGTTATGGACATGAAATTTGATGATTTGCTTTATTCGAGCAAACAACACATGAAAAATGAGAGTCCTGTAAATTCCTAAAATGAATCAAAATTATTGAGACTTGATTTGAATTTGATATGTGTAAGTGTTTTAAAAATTTATCAATAATTTTTTATTAATTATGTATTATAAAAAATTGATGTTTTGGCTTTGACATTTTTTAAGTGTTTAATTGAAGAATGTGATTTCATCAATGAAAGAGGTGCTGAAATCATCGTTTGATCTAATTTTTAAAGTGGTATGTATAAATGACATTTCTAAGATAGTTTGTTAGTTATTTTTCTTAATAAGACTCGTATGCACTTTAGATACTAATATTTTTTTGAATTTTTAAAAATAGTATGATCAAATCAAATGAAATCACAGTAATAATAATGTGATATTAAAAATTAATGATATACCTACAAAAAATTTCATAGATGCTAATCTGAATAACAATGTGGGATAATAAACTAATGATATATCAAAGGTCATCACCTATGTAATAATATGATTGTTGATGTTGGACAAGAAAACATTGATGAAGACAATGATATTGAAATAGAAATTGGTGATAGAACTATAACAGGTGGTGGGTAGAGTGATTTTTTAATTTAAATTTTTAAAATTTACGTTAAATGAAAATAAGATTGTGGAGGAGGGTAAAACAGTCTAGAGGATAATTGATCTAAATTTTTCTGATTATAAAGCGTCAAAATTTTTTCAATCACTTTGTGAAAAAAAATACATTGTGTCAAAAAATTGGGGTTGAAAATAGCCATGAACTTGATTGATCAGTTAATTCTAATTGTAAAATCGCTAAGTACACTAAATATGATATATTATTGCACTAGTGGATACAAATATTATAATTGAGAAAAATGTTGAAAAAATTAATACAGATTTAGGTTTTAAAAGTGTTGCATTGAAGGATACAAATATTGTATGTGAGAATACTATAATGAAGGACAATATAGATATTGTTATTGATGTTGAAAGTGTAAAGAGAAATATTAATGATACTTCTGTTGGTGATAAATCTGTTGTTATCTTGGATGACACACCGGTTGTCCCTCGCAGAATAAGAATACCAGCAACAGTATATAAATCGCCATATGCGTTCAAGTTTGATTTTTGTTGTAACAACATTCAAGGTTAATCAACTAAGTGTAGAGAAAAGGACATTCAAGTAAACACATCCTCTTTCTCAAACATTCATTTACCATCACTATTACAGTGTCATTTCTTGATATGAAGTTTTTGTCCTCATTCAACAAGTTTGTTGACAAATCATTACAACTTAATTCAAAATAAGTCTTTTATTTCTAGATTTTTGTAATTTTAAGTTTTATCATTTGTGTCATAGCTAATACTTTGTGTCACAATTTTCTTACAGTCTTGTTTATTCAAAATCTGTTAATAATTTATCAGAGGCTTTTGACTTTGATGTTGTCACGATTAAAATAAGAGAATAATTTTAAATGCTTGAATATTTAGGAGTACATATAAATGAATCAGTTAGTTTACTATCCATCATACTTTGCTATTTTAGTGTAACACCCCGATACTATACCCTGGCCGTCACACGATGCTTACGACCCCGAAGGACCAAAAACTAACCCATGACTGGTACGTGTTGTGTATACTGAACAATAATCATAAAACATATGCGGAAGTGAAGCTGAAAATGCCATAAGGTTCATAATATTGAAAAATAATACTGAGTAAATTTATGGAATAACTGCTAACTGAAAGTGTCTGAAAGCCTCTAAACAACTGAAATAAAAGAGTTGATAGGACAGGCCCCCAACTAACTCCCAACTGTTGTCTGAAAATAACTGAAATACTGAAAATACTGTAAGTAATGCAATGACTAAATAATTATCACACCCTCGATAGATGAGGACTCACTGTTGTAGGTGCGGCTGATAGACTGATCTGGTTAAGTACGGTCAGGAATCCGAGCGTCTGAACCTATGATATGAGACATCATAGCACAAAGAGAGTATGTGTCAGTACTTTGAATGTACTGGTATGCTAGGTAGGATTAGGCTAATATGTATGGGTTCATGTGCAAGAGTAATAATAACTAAATATCATGAATTAATTGGATGAGATTATATGCAAGACTGGGACTACTGAAAGTACTGAACATACAATACCAAACATGTATCATCTATCTAAATTAGACTAAAATTGAAGTACTGAGTTTCTGATAACTGAATAACTAACAACTGTAAGTCGTGATCATGTAGAACTGAATTGAGTTCTATACTGAATATTGTATACTAGAATTGAGACTGAAACTGAAACTGTCGGAGTTATCATCTAACCGACATACCCCGATTATAGATTGATTTGGGGTCCAACCTGTAACCCCAGTTAGAAAAATATTAGCACCGTGCCACAGGTTACTAATACTGGTTGGGTCAACCCTAATTTGGAAGGAAGACTCATGAGATGTATATGGTTACGCCAACCCTAGTCTAGTAGGAAGATAATTTACCCTACGTTGGCTACATAGTTCTGTAACTCAGGGACTAGTTCTAAGGGTTAAACCCTATACTGGCAGGAATTCCCCCATCCCTGGGTTCTCTAGGTGTTGAATCCTACTCCCAACTGAATCGACACTGGAACTAATCACTAGACTGTACTAGGCTTGACGAAACTCACACTGATTCTGTTACTGACCAAATGCTACTGTTTGGGATACTACAGAATCATTCTATTTTAACTAGAGACTAGGTAAATAGCTAATTTTGGGTATTCAACACCCCAGGACTCGATAACATACATAATCGAATCATATCTCAACTTTAAAAGCATCACACATAGGTTACCATGCATAATTCATTCACATAGACATTTCATCAAACACCTAGAATGCATATTTTGCATGAGAATGAGCAATTTATATGAATGTCATGACTACCACATTCAACATCAAAATTTGAATATTTATCATGAGGGTTACATAAATCAACACACATTCTAGTTTATTTACATGCAACTCAAAATCTTTTTGGCTTGAAACCCACACAACAATACATACATGAACACAATTCCAATTCATAACATATGAAACATAATTTAAGTTTTAATAAAAGGTTTCTTGAACTCCAAGGGTGGAAGAAACCCAAGGATGAACACCTAACATACCTTGGTTCTTGAATTCGTGAGAGGTGTTGGCAATTTCTTGAAGCTTAGACTTGGACTTGATGAACCTAGGGTTTTGTTCTTGAGAGGATTTGTGAAAAATATGAGTGATTATGCTATTTGGGGCTTTAATCTCGTGTTATGGACCTATTGGATGAAGTGAAAATTACCCATTTTCCCTTTAAAACATGGAATAAAACTGCAGAAAATGCATGGACCAGGCTGGCCAGGGCATCGCGGGATCCGGAGAGCTACTCTGGGCAGGGCGATGTGGGCTCCATCACGGGATCCCCCAGCACCGTACTGGGCAGGGTCCCCGGGCTAATCGCCCTGAGCCTATGATTTGGTGTTTCAAATATGCCCTTACGCTTATCCAAAAATTCTGAAACTCACCCGAGATGTACTATTGACTTCCCCAATCATAAATCAACTTAAAAAGTAACTTTTCGATATTGGGAAGGTCGATAATAAATTTATCAAAGTTTGAGGGCTTTAGAAATGACTAATTCCTAACACTTAGTAAAATATTCTAAGTCCTGGACCCCTTTCTACATGCAAGAATAAGTTGAAACGAACTTAGAATCCTACGAGGTCTTACAATATCTCCCTCTTGGGAACATTCGTCCTTGAATAAGACTGATTAAGCTAAGAGGAACTGAGGTACTACGACTATACTTTGTTGCATAGCTGAAACATGACTGAATCTTGAGACATGACACATGACTGAACTGATTCATGAATGCATGAATGATATGAGAATGATATGCAGCTGGAACTAATAATGGAACAGAGTAAATCTAAGAAATACTGTTACCTTAGGCTGAGTCTGAGTTTTCGTAGAAGAGATGAGGGAACTTGGTTTGCATGTCTGCTTCTTCTTCCCAAGTAGCTCCCTCAACGGACTGGTTCCGCCAAAGAACTTTGACCAAGGAAACTTTTTTGTTCCTTAGTCTGTTAGTCTGATGATCGAGGATGTCGAGTGGGACTTCTTCAAAAGAGAGACTATTCTGAACATCTACTCTCTCTACGGGGGCTACAACTGTTGGGTCACCTATGCACTTCTTTAGCAAGGAGACATAAAACACTGGGTGCACTAATGCTAAGTTGCAAGAAACTCATAGGCTACCTTTCCAAAATGACTCAGAATCCTATAAGGACCAACATATCGGGGACTAAGTTTCCCCTTCTTACCAAATCTTTTCACTCCCTTCATGGGAGAGATTTTCAAATACACAAAGTCACCAATCTCAAATTCAAGATCGTTCCTTATCATATATGTATATGATTTTTGTCGGCTCTGGGTTGTCTTAAGCCTCTCCTTGATCAACTTTACTTTCTCTAAAGCATCAAACACTAAGTCAGGCCCCATCACCGTGGCGTCACCTACTTCAAACCAACCAATCAGAAATCTATATATTCTCCCATAAAAAGCCTCAAATGGAGCTATCTGAATACTAGAATGATAGCTGTTATTATACACAAACTCAATAAAAGGAACGTGACATCCCAATTACCCTTAAAATTAATAACACGCGCTCTCAACATATATTCTAAAGTCTGAATGGACCTTTTTTCTTGACCATCTATCTGAGAGTGGAAGGTTGTATTGAGATGGACTTGGGTATCAAGACCCTTCTGAAAGGATTTCCAAAAGTGAGAGGTAAACTGAGTACCTCTATCTGAAATAATAGACAATAGGACTCCATGCAATCTAACCAACTCTCTAAGGTAGAGCTTAGCATAGTCCTTGACTGAATAAGAAGTATGGACTGGCAAGAAATGGGCTGATTTGGTCATCCTGTCCATAATAACCCAAATCGAGTCATGCTAATGACGAGTATGAGGTAAACCCATCATAAAGTCCATGTTCACTTCTTCCCACTCCTGCATGGAACCACTAGGCTTTTGGTGCTCAATCCTCACCTGCTGACAAGTAGAGCACTTAGCCATAAACTCTGCAATGTCCCTCTTCATCCCACTCCACCAATAGACTTCTCACAAGTCGCGGTACATCTTAGTGGCCCTTGGATAAATAAAGTAACATGCACCATGCGCTTCAGCAAGAATTCATTGTCTCACATCATCTACACATGACACACATATCCTACCCTGGTAACGCAACACACTATCTCTCCCTTGGGAGAAAACCTCTACTTTCTAATCTCTGACTAACTCTTTTATCTTAACTAAACTGGATCCCTGTCTTGATTTTCTTTCACCTCAAAAACTAAAGAAAATTATGAACTATTCTGCATCCAAACACTACCCTCAGCCGAATCAACCAAACGGACACCTAGTCTGGTAAGCTGATAAACTTCTTGAACTAACTTCTTCTTACCATCCTCAACATGAGAAAAACTACCCATGGAAAACCTACTGAGGGCATCTACCACTATATTGTCCTTGCCCGAATGATACAGGACACTTATGTCAAAGTTTTTCAATAACTCTAGCCACCTTCTCTGATGCAAATTCAGGTCTTTCTATGAAAATACATTCTGCGGGATTTTATGGTCTGTGAATACATCAACATGCACCTCACACAAAGAGTGCCTCCAAATCTTTTAGGCAAACACAACCGTTGCTAGTTCAAGATTATGGGTGGGATAATTCTTTTTATGGGGATTAAGTTATCTAGAGGTGTAGGCTATAACCTTATGCCTCAGCATCAAAACACACCCCAAACCAACTCTGAAAGTATCACAGTACACAAAAAATACATGTGAACCATCTGGTAAGGTCAAAACTAGAGCTGAGGTAAGCCGAGTCTTCAACTCATGAAAACTCTTCTCACAAGAATCTGACCACTGGAATTTAAATTTCTTCTAAGTTAATCTGGACATAGAGGATGCAATAGATGAAAACCCTTTAATGAACCATTGGTAATAGCCATCCAAATCCAAGAAACTCCTAATATCTAACAGAGAGATGGGTTTGGGCCAATTTCTCACTACTTCGGTCTTTTGAGGATTAACTCTAATTCCATCACCAAAAACTATATGACCAAGGAAAGATACTGACCTTAGCCAAAATTTGCATTTACTAAATTTGGTGAACAACTGATGGGCTCTGAGAGTTTGTAATACTATTCTGAGATGGTCTGGATGATCATTTTCATTCTGAGAGTAAACAAGAATGTCATCGATAAAGACTATGACGAACATGTACTAATACTGTTTGAACATGTGGTTCATCAAGTCCATGAAATCTACTGGGGCATTAGTAAGGCAAAATGACATGAATTGAAATTTAAAGTGACCATACCGAGTTTTGAAAGCAGTCTTCAGAATGTCACATTCTCTAACTCTGAGCTGATGATAGCCAGATCTGAGGTTTATCTTAGAAAATTAACCGGCACCCTGAAGTTGGTCAAATAATTCATCGATTCTAGGAAGTGGGTATTTATTCTTGATGGTGACTTTGTTCAGCTAACGGTAGTCTATACATATTCTAAGAGAACTGTCTTTTTTTTGCACGAATAGGACTAGTGGGGCCCACGGGGAAATGCTGGGCCTGATGAATCCCTTATCTAGGAGATCCTTCAACTTGTTCTTTCAACTTTTTAAGTTCAGTTGGAGCCATTCTATATAGAGGAATAGAGATGGGCTGGGTATCTGGGAGAAGGTCTATCCCAAAGTCAATTTCCCTTTCGGGAGAAACTCTGGGGAGATCTTTGAGAAACACATATGGAAATTCACTTGCTACTGAAACTGACTCAAGATTAGGAGACTCAAAACTAGAGTCTTTGACTCGCACCAGATGATAGACACACCCCATGGATATCATTTTTCTCGCTCTAAGGTATGAAACAAATTGACCCTTAAGTGTTGTGGTACTACCCCTCCATTCTAGAATAGGTTCATTCGGGAACTAAAAATAGACAATCCTTCTCCTACAATCAATTGAAGCATACAATGAATGGAGTTAATCCATGCCGATAATGACATCAAAATTCATCATCTCTAGCTCTACAAGGTCTTCTGAAGTAACTTTTTTAGACACCATAACCGGACAGTTCCTGTATACCCATCGGGCTATGATAGACTTGCCTACTATGGTAGAGACTGATAAAGGCTTTGTTAGGATTTTGGGGCTGACTCTAAAGTTGGTGGCTATGTAAGGAGTTACAAAATATAGAGAAGCTCCAGGATCTAACAAAGCATAAATATGTAAATGAAAGACTTACAACGTACTAGTAACTACATCAGGAGAAATTTCATGATCCTGTCTGGACTGAAGTTCATAGAGACTGTTTGGGTATTGCCCACTAGTGGCACTAGAAGTGGCACCCTACTGAGATGGACGACCGAACTGAACTGGGGGACGATTATGCTAACTCGGCGAACCCACTTTAGGACATTCTCTGATCCTATAGCCTGGTTTACCATACCCAAAACATACATCGTTGCATGCCCTGCAGACACCCTGATGGTTTCTGCCACATTTCTGGCAAAGAGGATTTGTTCGAGCACTGTTCACACTACCCTGAGATTTAGAGCCTGGCACCCTATCCCGATTATCATTTTTGAATTTGGGCATCAGCGTATTAACCAAACAAAAAGCTGGGACTAAAGACTTTGGGCAAAACTGAGGATGGTTCCCACCTTCTAACTTCAGTTGAGCGAAACTAAAGCTACTTGTTCTAGCCCTCTTGTTCTCCCTCTCATTCTCCTTAGTATTTTGTTCCTCAAACTGTTGAGCATTGATAACGCTCAAATTACACCTCTCTTATGAGAGAGTAAGCGGTCATTGTCAAATATATAACCCAACTAGATTGGGGTCGAATCCCACAGGGAATATGGTGCTAATTAATTTGTATGCAGATTATTTGACTTTTAGTCATTCGTTTTTGTAAAATAAATAGGGGGTTTGATTCAGTTCACAAATTAATGGTTTCAGTTTAACGAGAAGAAATATGTGTAGTAGTATTCAAATTCAGAGAAATAGCAAGCTAGGGTTATGTCCACCTTGTAGTTTTCAATACTTTCTAACTATAGGCTTTATGAATTCATACATGCATCGTGTTTACAGAGAAATATATTGTATTTAATAACATAATCCTAGTGTTTCTCAACCATCAAGGACTAATTCACTTTAGTTCTCTCGAATTAAAAGCGTTTACCAAAAACAATACGAAATCTCCAAGTAGTTAATCCTGCTAAGGCATTAACTTATAAAATAGGGGTTGGTAATCCTATTTTCTTGTCACTACTCTATTTTCCGAACAACAACCTTTCTTTCAAACAAGTTGCGTTTTAAGGCATATCCTCAATGTTTACAACCACAAGAATTCAAGATAAACGAAGAGAGTATGATATAAACAAGTCAATGCATAATGAATTCATAACCCAAATTCAGCCATCAGGCTTTTAATAACATCCTTCTCTAATAAATTGCTACTGAGTCCTTAACTATTTAAAAATATTGAGTTTGCCCGGGAAAAAGTTCTCATATATCACATTCAGTCCAGAAGCTGCTTTCCTATTATGTGAAGTTTCCTCTACTATCCACAGGTCCCCAAAGTGTCGTAATCTTCCTCATTAGTACCTGAAAAGCATGCTAATCACATAGGTCAGCTCACTTAACTAAAAATAGACTAAAAGTGCAAGAATTATGTATTTTATCCTCAAAACTTAGTCAAAACATGGGTAAGTTATGGTGCTTAGACGTATAAATACGCCCAAAATCAAGCATAGACCATCAGCCTAGACAAGTCCATCTCATTAATCAACATTGTAGTCCTACACTCCTTAACCACACTGTCCAATACACCAGACACGAACTTACTCATCTTAGACCTACTATCAGCTACCACATGAGGAGCATACCTGGTCAACTGAGTAAACTTGAGGGAATACTCTTTTACACTCATGTTCAAGTTGATGAACTCTAATACCATAGCCTCTCTCAACTCTAACAGAAAGAACCTATCTTAGGAGGTAGTAGCAAACTCTTCCCATTCTATAGGCCCTGCATCTGCGCCTCTATCTACTTTCCACTACTTAAACCATGTATGAGCTACATCTTACAACTGATAGTCAACTAACTCAGCACTCTCACTAACAGTCATCCCCATAATGTTTGTTACTTTTTACACCTTGTTTAGGAAATTCTCTTCAGACCTAGATCCCAAAAATGAAGAAGGGTTCATTCGGGTAAAGTCCAGAATTCTTATTGCAACAGTATTGGCCATTGGGTTGGCCTGAACAGTAGCTGGTCGAATATTCTGAGCTACCACAGAATGGGATAGAGTGGTGAATGTTTCTCTAAATTTTGCGTCATAAACATGCTCATTCAGAGGATCTTCCTAAATGGGTGGAGGTGCTGGTTGATTCTTAGTTCTTCTTCTATTAGTCTTTTTGGGAGGCATGTTCTATAAACGGAAGGAAAAGTTGGATTAGATAGAAAGTTTAACTTGAGATCATGCTCATTCGCATGATATAAACACTGAAAGAAGGGAACTTTCCCTAAAAATTCTCCATAGCCTCTTGTCCATAAGTGTGGTACGCTACACACCCATGCACAAGACTCTACTTGACTCAGATTTTAGACTTTCTAGGATACTTTAGAACCTTACGCTTTGATACCAAGTTTGCAACACCCTGAGATTATACCTTGGGAATAACACAGTGCTTACGATCCCGAAGGACCACAAGCTAATCCATGACTGGTACCTGTTGTGTATACTGAATAATAATCATAAAACATATGCGGAAGTGAAACTGAAAACTCCATAAGGTTCATAATACTGAAAAATAATAGTGAGTATATCTGTGGAATAACTGGTAACTAAAAGTGTCTGAAAACCTCTATACAATTGAAATAAAAGAGTTGATGGGATAGGCTTCCAACTAATTCTCAATTGTTGTCTGAAAATAACTGAAATACTAAAAATATTATAAGTAATGCAATGACTAAATAATTATCACGCCCTTGATGCATGAGGACTTACTACTATAGTTGTCATTGATAGGATGATCTGGATAAGTAAGGTCAGGAATCCAAGCATCCAAACCTATGATATAAGACATCATAGTGCAAACAGAGTATGCGTCAGTACTTTGAATGTATCGGTACGCTAGGTGGGGTTAAGCTAATATGCATGGGTTCATTTGAAAGAGTACTAATAACTAAATATCATGAAGTAACTGGATGAGAGTATATGCAAGACTGGGATTATTAAAAGTACTAAAAATGCAATACCAAGCATGTATCGTCTGTCTGAATTAAACTAAAACTAAAGTATTGAGTTTCTGATAACTGAATAACTGACAACTGTAAGTCGTGATTATGTAGAACTGAACTAAGTTCTGTACTGAATACTGAATACTGAATACTGTATTCTAGAATTGAGACTAAAACTGAGACTGTGGGAGTTATTATCTAACCGACATACCCCAATTATAGACTAATTTGGGGTGCAACCTATAACCCCAGCTAGAAGGATGTTAGCACCGTGCCATGGGTTACTAACACTGGCTGGGTCAACCCTAATCTGGAAGGAAGACTCATGAGATGTATATGGTTACATCAACCCTAGTTTGGCAGAAGGACTATTTACTCTACACTGGCTATATAGTTCTGTAACTCAGGGACTGCTTCTAAGGGTCAAACCCTATACTGGAAGGAATGCCTCCATCCCTAGGTTCGCTCGGTACTGAATCCTACTCCCAACTAAATCAACACTGGAACTGATCACTAGACTATACTAGGCTTGACTAAACTCACATTAATTTTGTTACTTACCGAATGCTACTGTTCGGGATACTACAAAATCATTCTATTTTGGATGGAGACTTGGTAAATAGATAATTTCGGGTTTTCAATACCCCCAGGACTCAATAACATATATAACAGAATCATATCTCATCTTTAAAAGCATCACACATAGGTTACCATGTATAATTCATTCACATAGACATTTTGTCAAACACCTAGGATGCATATTTCTTGTGTATGAGAATGAGCAATTTATAAGAATTTCATGACTACTACATTCAACATCAAAATTCAAATATTTAACATAAGGGTTACATAAATCAACACACATTCTAGTTTATTTACATGCAACTCAAAATCTTTTTGGCTTGAAACCCACACAACAATACATACATGAACACAATTCTAATACATAATGTATGAAACATAATTTAAGTTTTTATAAAAGTTTTCTTGAACTCCAACGGTGGAAGGAACCCAAGGATGAACACCTAACATACCTTGGTTATTGAATTCGTGAGAAGTGTTGGTGATATCTTGAAGCTTAGACTTAGATTTGATAAACCTAGGGTTTTATTCTTGAGAGGAATTGTGAAAAAGATGAGTGATTATTCTATTTGGGGCTTTAATCCCATGTTATGGACTTATTGGATAAAGGGAAAATGACCTCTTTGCCTTTAAAATGTGGAATAAAACTGTAGAAAATGCACGGACCAGCCTGGCCAGGGCGCCACAGGCTTCGGAGCGCCGCTCTGGGTAGGGCGCCACGGGCTAATCGCCCTGAACCTCTGATTTGGTATTTCATACACGCTCTTACGCTTGTCTGAAAATTCTAAAAATCACCCAAGATGTACTATTGACTTTACCGATCATGAATTAACTTAAAAACTAACTTTCCAATGTCGGGAAGGTCGAGAATAAATTCATCAAAGTTTTAGGGCTTTAGAAATGACTAAGTCCTAACACTTCGTAAAATATTCTAAGTCCTGGACCCCTTTATACATGCAAGAATGAGCATAAACGAACCTAGACTCCTATGGGGTCTTACATTTAGTAGTACAGAAATATATTTTTTAATACACAGATCCAATTTTTAAAAATATTTTTTTATTTTTATTTTTTCAGCACATTGATGAAAAACATTAATGATACTTCTGTAGGTGATAAATCTATTGTCGTCTTGGATGGCATACCTGTTGACTCTCGTAGAATAAGAAAATCAATGACAGTATATGAATCACCATATGTGTTCAAATTTAATTTTTGTTGTATCAGTCTTCAAGGTCAACCAACTAAGTGTGTAGAGGAAGGACATTCAAGTAAACACATCTTTTCTCTAAAATATTCATTTATCATCGATGTTATGTGTCATTTCTTGATATAAAGTTGTCCTCATTTAGCAAGTTTGTTGACAAATCATTACGAAGTAATTCAAAATCTTTTGTTTCTAAATTCTTGTAGTTTTAATTTTTATCATTTTGTATCATAGCTAATACCTTATGGCATGATTTTTTTTATAGTTCTGTTTATTCAGAATCTGTTAATAATTTGTCAAAGATTTTTTATTTTGATGTTGCCATAGTTAAAACAAAAGAATGATTCTACAAGCATGAATATTTAGTTGTAAATCTAAATGATTTAGTAAGTTTATTGTAACGACCCATTTCGTCGTTACTAAATTATCCATAATAAATTCATGAAAATTCTTATTTTTCATTTGTCGATACTAAATTGGGTCTAAAATAGCCAATATTTTATTTATTATGTCACCCCAATTTTTGGTGAAGATTTTAGCCTTCGGATGTGTCTAGATAGACTCAAGCTCGATGAATTTAATTATTCATGAGTTCTAATATCAATACTTTAGTTTGAAAGTTCTTTAGGTATGAATTAAGGTCGTACAATATCCCTAACACAAAGTTAAGTTTATAACTTTCTTTCCAATACAGTTTTGATATGAGTTTCTATTAGTACTAACTTCAAATGACCATATAACCTAGAATATAAGGATTTAAGAGTTATAATACATACCAAATCAAAGATATCTGAGTTCTCTTTCCAACGCAACAAACCATTCGTCAATTTGAATTCAGAGTAAGAAGTTATGACTGTTTTATTGAGCACTATCCGGGTTAAACGGGATTTTGCTGTAGTAAAAATTCTAGTTGTATTTAAATCAGCTTCAGCCGTATTTTAGCTATAAAAACCCCAAATTTCATTCCCCAACCCTAGAGAGGTGATTTCCCAAATATTAAGGTGAAATTCCTTCCTTGAGGTAAGTTTTTTAATTATTTTCTTCGTCTTTTAATCCTTTAACATCTTAGAATCCTTAGAAAGACCTTTAATGGTGAATTTTTTTTTGAAAAAAACTCATGGGTGTTTTTAATATGGCCTAGAGCTGATTCTAAATTATAAATTAAAGATTCCTAACATGAATTTCATAAACTAGATTATGAATTTTGATGGTTGGGAACCTTGAATTTCATAAAGATGGGACCTTTAGCATAAAAACTCCATTAATGGAGATGGTTTATGCTTGAAAGAGCTAATTAATAGTTAATTAAACTTGGGGAATGATATAGACCTTGAATTAATGGTAGAATTAGTGAATTTGAATCCCTAAGATATTTTTTGAAGAATTATAATTTCTTGATTTTTAGATGATTGATTACTCAAAGGCATGAAGGAAAGGAAAGAGAATCCTTGTTGCACCTTGCTTCTACCAAAAGCTTAACGTCCAGGTAAGTTGGGTTTAACGATTAGAAGATTGTGTTATTTTATATTTCATGATTTAGATTGATGGGAGAAAACATGTCTAGGCCTGCGGTCATGGAGTTGAGGTGGATAAAGACACGAGAGCTTAACTTTAATCCTGAAAACTATATTATTGATTAATTATGTGATACTTGCGATATTATGTTTTATGTTACCGCAAGGATATTATTGTAAATGAAGTATGTGGGCATGATAGTTCTTAGTTGTTCTAGTGATGAACCTAGTTGAGTTATAATGATATTAAATTGCATGTATTGGACAATAATATGATGAGGAGAATCATGATAGGATTAAGTATTGATGAACATAGTAATATCTAAAGGATAGATGACTTGAATTAGGGTAATGATTGTATTATATGGAAAGAGGTAGTGATATTTTAATAATTAATGAGTAAGTAATGCTCCAATAGTGACTTGCATGCTTAAGTGTTAAATTGTGATTTATTTTATGATATTCTTGTTTTGGTATTGATGAAAGCACTTTATCTATTGGATGCCCATGAGAGGTTAAATTAATGATAATGATGATTTATTGAATTGTGTCTATGAGAGGCTTGCTTGATAATGGTAACTCCTTGTATTAATACTATGAATGGTTTGTTGATGATCGTGATGAATTATTAAAATAATATCCGTGAGAGGGTCAAAATATTGATAAATGAAAGCACTTGATCGAATTTATTAATGATTTTAAGTGCACTTGTAAATTTAGTATGTCATGTTGCATCCCAAAAGATAGTATGAATTTAATAAAATGTATATAATATGGTCATGGAGGATCAGGTACCGCACCAGTAAGAATATGAATATTTATAATATTTATTTATGGGGGATCGGATACCATGCCGGTACGATATGAATATTGATAATATTTATTTATGAAGGATCGGGTACCACGCCAATAAAGATACGAATGTTGATATTACTTATTTATGGAGGATCGGGTACTGCATCGATATGAATATGAATATTGATAATATTTATTTGTGGAGGATCGGGTACCCCACAAGTACGGTACATAGACTTAGATTGTCCCCTGCAAGTCATGACTAGTTGGGGAAAAATAAGTCTCTTAGCATGTGTGTATAAATTAGTGTTGATTTTGTAAGGTCGTGTGGTTTAATTAGTTGATAACATGCTAATGGTGTTCTAATTATGAGATTTAGAATGACGTAATTGTTACTTAGGAAAGATTGTTAGTAGCAATGTGTCCGACACTAAAGATTGCTAATGAGACTTGAGTTCTCTGGTGTGTCTTATTGAGATGTTAGTTGACTTGTATTTCCTACTTGACTGTATCCTTGAGATTGATTGTATGATATGTATTTGAAAAAGTGAAGCTTTGTACTTACTTATATGTTGGTTGACTTGCTTCATTTATACGTGTTGTAATCGTAGCTTACAAGAATGGATAGTTATAATTCTTTAATAGTATATGAGAGCATTTGGTTGTTAGCCCGAGAGTTAAGTGTGGATTTTCTATGATTACGGGTTTGTTCCTATGAATATGAGTAATGAAAAAGTTAAGGTGAATAAAGAGGAATAGTGATGTATTAGCGTTGGATTGTGGTTGATGGTGTGAATTAATGAGGCTAGAATATGTTAGTAGTGAATATAATATTGATGGAGTTGGAAGAGTAGTTGGATGATGTAATTTATATTGGTAAATTAATAATGTTATTACTAACTTCTGCACTTTCATCCTGGCAGATGTTAGAGTCTTCATATTATTTATTTTATTGTCAGTCTATAATGTAGTAGATAGCTCTTGTACATGTCTGACTAAGTCTTAGGACAGTGAAGGACACTTGTAAGAAGTTTTTTAAAAAAAAATTATTTATTAATATTTAATTTACTTTATTATATTTAATCTAGTATTCCCTTAAAAACAAAAGTCTTCTACATATTTTAGTTGGGTAAGAAAGGTTCTCCTAGCTGCTTAGGATAGCATAGGTCCCCACACGGTCCAGTAGTATGGGTCATGATAGTTGGTATCAGAGCCATGTTTCACCGGTCCTACAAGTACAAGAGCAATGTCAAGTAGAGTTTCATAGATTGATGTGTAGGGACTCATACCCAATCTTTGAATGGCTATGCGGCATGTAGAAGTTGTTTTCCTTTCTTTCTCTCTATCGTGTTATCCTAATCTTTGACTATTGGGCTGGATCTAATTGGTATCTAGATGATTCTAATTGGTATCTTAACATAGCTCAATTAGAATGAAGTTGATTCCAATTGGTGTCTTTGTAATTTTGAGTAGAAATCTAGGAGATTTTAATTGGTATCTGTTAATTAGGGATAAAGGTTATTATAAATAGGTAAAATGGTTCGATGGACCCCTGTACTATGTCGGTTTTGTAAGTTGGACACTTCTACTTACATGTTTGTCATCTAGACCCTTAAACCCACTAAAAAGCAATATTTTAAATCCTTTGACCATTGATCAGGCCTTTGTGGCATTAAAAGCGCTGACTAGGATGAGGCGCGTGTAGGCACGCGCCTAGGGTGTGAGTGGGGTCAATTTTTGATCAATTTTATATTAAAAATAATATTTAAATTTAAAAAAATAAAAAAGCTTTTTTTTCCTCCATTTTTTAAATTTAAAAATATTTTTAAAAATAATAAATTTTTTTTAGAAAAAAAAACTTCCCCAACCCCCTCCCCACCCCAGCCCCTCACCACCCACCCCAATCTCTCCCTACCCACCCAGCCCCATCCATGCCCCACCCCCACCCCCACCCCAGCCCCAATATTTTTCCAGTGCGGGTTTTACCTTTATTTGGTATACTCTTTCTCATGTCGTACAGCCGCAGCAAAGTCGTAAATAAGAAAATGTTTTCTACCTATTTGTGGATGGGTTCGGAAGACTTGAGCAGTAGGTTTCGACTCGGTCAGCTGTCTTGCTGAAAATTGACTGACGACAAGAAATGAAGTAAGTGAGAGAATCGTTCAGTGATATTCAAAGTTTCCATTTTTTATTGAGAAAGCGGCAGGCCCAATGAGTTCTCCTATAGTGCCTCGAAATGAGGCCGGAGAGTCGGTAACCTGAGATCGCCTAAGATCGAATGGAACTATCTTTGATTGAGACGGAAAAGAGAGATATAGAAAGTATTCCGTGATTTCATTGTTTTCAGTCTTCACCTTAACTCGATCACCTTTCCAGCACCCCCCATTCCCCCAACCCCAGCCTTATACCCTGCTGCCCCCCACCATTTCCCAACCTCCTTCCCCAAGCCCCTCTCCCCCATCCCACCCCCCAGACCCTCTCCTACGTTGCCCCACCAGTTCCCCAGCAATAAAGAAACCTCTATTCTTTAATTTTAACCAAGGCATGCCTTTAACCAATTCACAAAATATCCCCAAAAAAGCAAAAAAAAAAATATTCACATTGAATTTCAAGAATTCCCAACATTCTTGAATTACCCAAATCACAAGAAATCCCAAAAAAAATAAAAATTAAGTCTTTAATTTGAATTTCAAGAATTTCCAACTTTCTTGAATTACCCAAATCACAAAAATTTCTAAGAAAACACAAAAATTGAATTTTCACATTGAATTTCAAGTTTCTCGAATTACTCAAATCACAAAAAAATCAAAGAAATCATAAAAATTGAGTCTTTACATTGAATTTCAGGTTTCTTGAATCACCCAAATCACAAAAATCTCCAAAAACTTCTTCTTTCCATACTTTTTAAATTTTTTGGCCCTCACTTTTTAATTTTTCCATAGAGCAAGAAGAATAAGAAGATGAAGATGATTAAGGAAAAGAAGAATGAGAAGAGGAGGAAGAAGAATAAGAAAGAAGAAGAAGAAGAAGAAGAAGAAATAGAGAAAGAAAGAACGAGAAAAAGAAAGAAAAAGGGGAAGAGAGAGAAAGAGAGTTTATTTATTTATTTATTTATTTTAATATTTAATATTTTTTATGTATAAAAATGATGTGGAAGATGACGTGGAAATGACGTGGAAGATGACATGGCAGATGTGGCAACTGACGTGGGGCGAGTGTGTTACACTCACCGAAAAAGTGTTTAAAATATTGCTTTTTAATGGGTTCAGGGGTCCAGATGACGAACATGAAAGTAGAAGTGTCCAACTTACAAAACCAACATAGTACAGGAGTTCATCGAACCATTTTACCTTATAAATAGGTAAAGACTTGTGAGAGTAGTGAACTTATTGGTTTTTTGTGTGTGACACTTCAAAAATCCAAGCCATTATTAGAACCATGCTTCAAGTTCATAAAAAATCAAAAATCATGTTTTGATAGTTTTATAAGTGATTTGGACATATATTAAGTTCTCAAATAGCTCCTACATTGTAGACGAGTCAAAACATTTCTTAGCGATTAAATTTTTGTGAAGAAAATAACTATAGTCATCTTCAAACAAGCATAACTTTTTTTATAATAAGAGATTTTGATATCAAGACCCACCAATAGATATATAATTAAATTATCTTTCCAATGATATTTTTTTCGCATTAATCCGATATCGAAGTAAAAAGTTATACTCATTTTAAAAAAGGGGTATCTGTCTGCCAAGGCGCGACGGCCAAAGTGACCAACCGTCGCATCAGTGATGGCTCATCGCGCCAAACCATTACCCTTAAGAAGAAATACTGAAATTTGTTCTTTTTGTGACAGTTGGAGTGATGGCCAGGCACGGGAGTGACGGTCCGTCACCCAAACCATCACTTGGGACAGTTTTGCACTATCATGATATTTTTAAAAGTTTTTTTGGTCTTTTCCCACTCTTATAACCCCAAAACTACGTCGTTTTACCATCCAAACAATGGCTATCAAGTGTAAATACTACCCTAACCTATCATAATTTAAAAATCATCAATCACAAAACAAAAAGGGACTATTTCTTTCTCCCCAAAACCAACTAGGGTTTATCAAATTCAAGTTCAATACCAAGAAATTTATCCAAGGCTTCAACATTCAGGTATGTGGGATGTTCATCCATGGGTCCCTTTCACCCATGGAGCCCAAAAACCATCTTTTAAACTAAAGTATGGATTTTTCTCTTATTATGGAGTTTTGTATGTTTAAGGTGGATTAAATTCATGTGTTTTCCTTAGTAGTTTAACTCTATATGTCCAAGAACGATTCCATGAGAAATTAGATTATTTTATACTTTGAGCTTCAATCTCCCATGTTATATTCAAGTGAATTTCATGATTACATTATCAAGTTATGATCTCAGTCACGTAACCATGTTGTTTTTACATGTTTTAAGATATTCCCATGCTCAAGTTCATGATTCTCATATGTTTGATGAAATGTCTATGTTTTGAGTTTTGAACCATGATTACATAATATAGTATTCAAAGTTTGATATCATATTTCTATAATTATTCAATGCTGGTGGGTTATGAACACCCGATACCTACATGTTTTACATGATTTTCATTTTTCAAGTAATAAGTCAGTCAGACCATGGTTTTATTATCATATTCAGAATGTCATGTTCATGTTGAGCACTTACAAGTACAGTACCATATCATGTTAAACAGCTAACAATACCAAAGTCCTGCATTTGGGAGTAACACTTAGCACCGAGTGAATGTAGGAATGTCGACTTCCTCATCAGTAGAGGCATGAGTCATTAGTAGCAGTGCCTAGGTTCCAGACCTATGGTTCTACCATAGATTATGAGGGGTCCCTCGTTAGTAGAGGCGTGACACCCTCTTCCTTGGGGATATCAGCCTTGTAGATCCATAATACCAGTCATGTGTTATTACCCCTGGCAAGGTACCAGCACCCTTCCATCTTAGGTTACAAGTTGGACCCCGATAGCTCAGATTGGAGTATGTCGGTTTTAGTCAACTCCCACAGTTTTAGTACAGTATTCAGTGTATCTCGGCTTAGGTTTGCTTGACCAAGTGTACAGATTTTTAGTTATTCAGTTATACAGAATTCAGTCTTTCAGATTATAGATTATCTCAGAAAAATATTTATGCTTGGTCTTGCATTCTCAGTTTTATATGTCCATATTATTTTTTATGTGCAGTACCCATGCATGATCCTCAATTCAGTTTTACAGTCTTTTCAGTTTTATAAGATATTTACATACAGTATTCATGTTTTACCGTTTCCCAGCTTCTATTTTACTTGTTCTACAAAAGTAAAGATTTAAGTAACTAGGTGTAGTGATTCACTAGCTTATCAGATTATGTTTGTACTCATACTTTAAGATACTCCAGCTCTCAGTGTATTTTAGTATCTTGGTGAGTCTACCTGCACATAGCATGCATGTTTAAGATTATGTATGTAATCAGTTTTACTTATTGCATTTACCCCTACTTAATCATTACATTCTAAAGTACTGATCAACATATATGTCTATGTTCTACATTATCTCATTATCTAAGGCCAGTTGTAGCCAACATATTAGAATCAAACAATTGCAGCTTCCAGTCGATAGGTGATAAGTTCTCCTATTTCGGGGACTCCAGTCAGTTGTAGTTCATGTACTTTATTTTGATTATTTATGTGTATTGATTAGTGGTATTTGGAGGCATATCCCAGCTATCTATAGTCAGTATAGTAAAGGTTTCATGGCCAGTCAGAGTCATGAAATATAAATTCCAGTTCTCTCTTCAGTTTTATCAGATTATAAACTTTTCAATATTTTATTCATCCATATTATGTTATGATTATGTTTCTACATAAAAATTTAGATATTTTATTTATTCTAAATTAGTTTCTCAAGTATCATGCCAGTTTATGGGTTAGCTTGGGATCACGTGTGGTCCTAAGCACCATGTTATGACTAAGGGGTAGTCTTGGGTCATGACAAGCTTGGTATCAGAGCACAAAGTTCAAGTGTCCTAGGGTGTGTATGAAGTCGTGTCTAGTAGAGTCTTGAAAAATGGTACGAAGACATCTGTACTTTTCTTTGAGAGGCTACAGGGCATTTAAGAAATGTTTCCCTTCTTTCATTTCTCAGATAGTGTAGTAGAAGTGTTCTTTAAGGAACTTATACAGATTTCTACGTTACTCTATTCTTTCCAACTCTGCCATATTCTTGAGGCAACAGATATAGCCAAGTTTAAATCCTTGCAGATAAGAGTTTTCTCAAACAGTCCCCACAGACAGTTATGGGATTACACGAAGTCTCAAAAGTATCCTATCAATGCTTGTAAGTTACGGAGTTTGAAAGACTTTATTCATGTTCATAAAAATCATGCACTAGGACAAAGTCAGATGTGCCCTCAAATCCCTTCCCAGAATTCTCTAACAGTATATGATCTAGAGTTAGAAGTATGAACCCAGAAGATTAGCAGTAGTAAAGTAGAGCTAGTGTTTATCTAGATTTAGAATATTATGTATCCATAGGTCTAGTTGTGTGAAAGGTGAATCAGTAGGCTTGAAATAGTGTATGCAAGAATTTGAGTTTATTGATTCAAAATTTGGTATTATGATGTTGGGAATATTGGCATAATGGTAATTCTCCTGGTTTAGGGGAAAATATAAATTTAGAGGTATGAAATTAATAGGCTATGAAGAAAATTAGTATGGTTAATTAAAATTTTGGGAATATCCATGTTAAATATTAGAATTTAAGTTTGAATCTTAGTTAAATGAGCTAGTAGAAAGAAGATAGGAAATTCTAGATGGTGTGGATTCAGAGGAAAGTACTAGCAGTGGCTTTTACACTTTTAGGTGTAGTCTTTCAGGGTGAGTATAGTATATATGTGTATTGTTATATCTTGGACTCTAGAGTAAAATGGTTGTAGTTCAGTTAGAGTTAGTAAAGGGGTCCACATACTTAGAATGATGGCTTAAAGCTAAGAGGGAGATTATAGAACAAGTAACTAAGTCAGTCTCTCACATTCTAGTGGTGATGCCAGTGTATTGTAGAACATTAGTAAGGGAGGAATATGCCCGACCCATTCATATCTCAATGTAACTTTTTATACTTCAATCATCACGACATCTACTCATGCCTTACATGTTAGCTCCATGATCATAGATCATATTCATGCAATTTCCATAGAATCATGTACGCTTCTAGTCCCTAGTGTGATGAGTCCCAGTTCACTCAGCAGTACGAATCATACTCCATAAATTTATGAACTCCAAACTCAGGTCATGCAGCTCATGAATCATGTACTCATGTTTTATAGTATGTTCAGTTCCAAGTACTCATGTTACACTCTTAATGATCTATTAAATTCAGATCATGTCATGTATGTCCTCAATTTTGATCTCATTAATGAATTCATGCTTTTGATACTCTATTCCTCAGGCCTCAGTTAAGTTTCCAAGTTACGGATGGTATTCTTTCATGCTTCAAGTTCTCATGTTCTAATCTTTTAGTGACCTCTCCTTGTGAATTGATATTGGTGATAAGTAATTATTTAGATGGGAGAGAGTAAATATTTTATGTTGGGGAAATATTGTTATATATTTGTTCTAGCTAAGTCTATAAGCGTGAAGGAAAAATTGAGGTAGAGCTTTTGATATCTGTCATGGTTAGTTGAAATTTTGTATGTGTTTTCTTAAGAGTAGTGCAAGGAAGTTGTTACTGATAGAGGCTTAGAGAATATGAGAAAGATGCTTTTATGGGTGTTTGCCTAGAAGTTCATATGTGGTTATAATGATAGGCTTAAAGGTCATGTTGGTATATAAGTAGATGGGTGTATTGTGCGTTAGTAAATTCCTAGTAAGAGGTTGAATTTAGTTGTTGAAGTGGCAAGAAGAATTATTCTTGAGATGAGAAGATGTGAAACATGCATGGGGTATTGAATTTATGGTTCAAACCAGTGTTATGGTGTTATGTGTAGTACCTTATGATTTCGTGTTAGGCTTGAACTTTGTGAGAGTGTGTAGTTCAAGTCCGACTTTGGCTAGAGTAATTATATGTAACCATGTGAAAATTTCAAGTTGAATTAATAAGCATAGTATTCAAAAGGGCAAGTATGGTTGAGGAAGTATTTGAGAAGAGTGACTAAGCTTGGAATTTAGAAATTGCCTTTCGTAAGGCATAGTGATTGTATCCTAGATGATGTTTCATAGCCCTACATTTCATGTTACAGAGTTATAGCCATGTTGCGATTCCTTACTCAGATACCTTATTCTGATCATGCCCAAGATTCTTTGCCCCTAATGTTATTAGAATTTCCTGCAAAGAGTGTTGAAGAAATACTCCAGTTTAGTATGAACTTTCAGTATGAGTTATTCGTGTAGAAAGCAATTCAGGTTAGCAGTCAGAAAGATAACCTCATATGGTTTTCCATCTTTCCATGTAGCTTTACCATCTGAATTTTCATAAATATGGTTATTCCATGAGGTAATTCATTCACGTCCATGCAAGTTACGAATTCAGTTCAGTCCATGGATCATGTCTCTGATTCAGATATCTAGTCATGACTAAGTTCATAAGTTTTTAGCGTATGATCTCAGTTTTCTAAGTATTCCAACCCAGACAGTGTAATATCCCTTGTATGACCTTGGTCTTATTATCTCGTGATTCGTGCTTACATTGAATCATTTATCACTTCATAGTTCAATATGTATGATTGTATCATGAACACTTCAAGTAAGTTATAAACTCTCAGCATGAATCGGTTTCTTATAGTCAATAAAGTCAAATCAACCTAGAAATTAGTTTCATGATAGAAGTTTTAATGTTTTAGCTCAGCTATATCTTTCATTAGCAGGCATGTCAGGTCTACATCATTCCATACTTCTAAAGTTTCAATAAGTTCCAGCCTATCATTCGAGGATAAATGGTTCTAAGGGGGAGATAACGTAACACCCCAAAAATCTAAAACATTATTAGAACCATGCTTCAAGTTCATGAAAAATCAAAAATCATGTTTTGATAGTTTAATAAGTGATTTTGACATATATTAAGTCCTCAAATAGCTCCTACCTTGTAGACAAGTCAAAACATTCCTTAGCGATTAAATTCTTGTGAAGAAAATAACTATAATCATCTTCAAACAAGCATAACTTTTTTAATACTAAGAATTTTTTAGCTCAAGGCCCCCCAATAGATAGATAATTGAATTAGCTTTCCAAAGATATCCAAAGGGGTGTCTGTCTACCAAGGCGCGACGGCCAAAGTGATGGACTGTCGCACCAAACTGTCACCCTTAAGCAGAAAGACCAAAATTTGGTGTTCTTGTGAAGGTTGGAGTGATGGAATGTCCATTCACGGGACTGAAGGTCCATCACCCAAACCGTAACTCAAGATAGTTTTACACTGTCATGATGTTTTTGAAAGGTTTTTTTGGTGTTTTTCCACACTTTTAACCCCAAAACTACGTCATTTCACCCTCCAAACAACAGCTATCAAGTGTAAATACTACCCTAACCTATCATAACTCAAAAATCATCAATCATAAAACAAAAAGGGGCGATTTCTTTCTCACGAAAACCAACTAGGGTTCATCAAATTCAAGTTCAATACCAAGAAATTTATCTAAGGATTCAATATTCAGGTATGTGGGATGTTCATCCATATGTCCCTTTCACTCATGGAGCCCAAAAACCTTCTTTTAAACTAAATTATGGATTTTTCTCTTATTATGGAGTTTTGTATGTTTAAGGTAGATTAAACTCATGTGTTTTCCTTAGTAGTTTGATTCTATTAGTGTCCAAGAACGATTCCATAAGAAATTAGATTATCTTATGCTTTGAGCTTCAATCTCCCATGTTATATTCAAGTGAATTTCATAATTATATTATCAAGTTATGATCTCAGTCAGGTAACCATGTTGGTTTCCCATGTATTAAGACATTTCCATGCTCAAGTTCATGATTCTCATATGTTTGATAAAATGTCTATGTTTTGAGTTTTGAACCATGATTACATACAACAGTATTTCAAGTTTGATATTGTATTTCTATAATTATTCAGTGATGGTGGGTTATGAACACCCGATACCTACATGTTTTACATGATTTCCTTTTTTCAAGTAATTAGTCAGTCAGACGATAGTTTTATTATCATATTAAGAACATCATGTTCATGCTAAGACCTTACAAGTACAGTACCATATCATGTTAAACAGATAATAATACCAAAGTCCTTTGGTTAGGAATAAAACTTAGCACTGAGTGAACATAGGGATGGCGACTCCCCCCTGAGTAGAGGCATGCGTCGTTAGTAGCAATCCCTAGATTCCAAAACTATGGATCCACCATAGATTATGAGGGGTACCTCATAAGTAGAGAAATGACACCCTCGTCCTTCGAGGCATCAGCCTGGTGGGTCCATATTATCAGTCATGTGTTGCTACCCCTGGTAAGGTACCAACACCCTTCTAACAGAGGATACAGGTTGGACCCCGATAGCTCAGATTAGGGCATGTTGGTTGTAGTCACCTCCCATAGTCTTAGTACAGTATTCAATGTATCTCAGCTCAGGTTTGCTTGACCAAGTGTACAGATTTTTAGTTATTCAATTCTACAGAATTCATTCTTTTAGATTATAGATTATCTCAGAAACATGTTTATGCTTGGTCTTGTATTCTTAGTTTTATGTGTCCATATCATTTTTCACGTGCAATACCCATGCATGATCCTCAGTTTAGTTTTACATTCTATGCATTTTTATATGAGATTTACATACAGTATTCATGTTTATTATTTCCCATCTTTAGTTCTACTTGTACTACAAAAGTAAAGATATGAATAACAAAGTGTAGTGATTCACCAGCTTATCAGATTATGTTTGTACGCATGCTTTATGATACTCCATCTTTTAATTTATTTCAATCTCTTGGTGAGTCTACTTGCACTTAGCATGCATGTTTAAGATTATATATGTAATCAATTTTACTTATTAGATTTACCCCCACTTTCTTAGTACATTACAAAGTACTGATCCACATATATTCCTATGTTCTAAATTATCTCATAATGTAGGTCCAGTTGTAGCCTACACATCAGAACCAGACAATTGCAGCTTCCAGCCGATAGGTGATAAGTTCTCCTATTTTGGGGACTCCAGTCAGTTATAGTTCATGTACTTTATTTTGATTATTCATGTGTATTGATTAGTGGTAGTTGGAGGTATGTCCTAGCTATCTATAGTCAGTATAATAGAGGCTTCATAGATGGTCGCTCAGAGTCATGAAATGTAAATTCCATTTCTCCTTTAGTTATATTAGATTATAAACTTTATCAATATTTTATTTATCCAGATTATGTCATGATTATTTTTCTGCACAGAAAATTTTGCTATTTTATTTATTCTAAATTAGTTACTCAAGTAGCATGCCAGTTCATGGTTATCTTGGAATCACTTTTGGTTCTAAGCACCGTGTTACGACTAGGGGTAGTCTCGGGTCGCGACAAGTTATGTCCGAACCATCAAGGCCCGAGAGACCCCTTTAACCTCCCAACCTACTAGTGATATTGTCCGCTCTGGGCCTAGTCCCGCGCAGCTTTAAAATGAGTCACTAGGGAGTAAGGCTTGCTTACTTAATACCCAATATCTCTTATGTATTTTGCTAATATAGGACTCCTTATCCTAAGTTGGGATATTACATGGGTCTCTCGGGCCTTGATGGTTGGGGATGCCCATCGCAGCTAAGGCCCCTGCTCGGGTCGTGATATTGTGTTTGATAATTCTCTAAACTTGTCTTGCTAGATTATTATGAATTGTTTTTGTTGAATTTTAGCGATGAAAATTGACTTAGTTGTTTTTGTTGATAATTGTGATGGGATTATTTAATTTTTTGTTATTGTGAAACTATTAATTTTATGGTTCTTGCTTGTTTTTTATACTATTATACTGATGAAACTGATGATATGAGAATTGCGAAGATGATATGAAAAGATGATGTTAAGAAAACATGGTAAAAAAGAGACATGAATAAAAAGTTGAGGTGTTATGTGTTTCTCTAAATGAGAGGTTCTTACTAATGATGTTGTGGATGGATCCTTGTGTGATTTAATTATTTGATATAATGTGGAAATCCTTGTGTGGTCTGGTCATTGAGGATGTATTTAAAATTTTTGTACAGTTCTATTATTGAAATTATAATGGATTCCTTGTGAGGACTAGCTAAGTGACATTATCTTTGAGTTCCTTATGTGAACGGATTCTTAATGCTAGGAAAAATAATGAGTTTTAAATAAAAGTGACAAAAACAAGTAGAGGTTGTTGTTACCTATAAAATTTGATCGATAACTTGTCTGGAGTGTGATTTGGTGATGAGACTATTAATAACCTATAATCGGTTTAGTTTGCTTGGACTTGCTTATGTGTTAGTGATGTGGGGACCACTTTTAAGGTGTTTAAGAGTTAAGTAAAGCCCATAATAAAAATATTTTCAGGTAGAAATAAGAATGACTTTGTATATCTTAAATTGGTGTTAGTGATATAAGAGTGGTTTGGCTTGACCATGAAGTGTTTCGCATAGAAAAATGTTGAGTTAGTGATTGTATGGGCATATGTTTTAGCTATGGATTTATGCATTAGGTAAAATCTTGAGAAGATAAATTATTGTTGACCTGATCTTGTGGCTGAATTATCATTTATATGTCCCATAGAATTGGTTGATATATGACATTTTTAGAGGATAGTAATTCCCATGATGGGGGCAATACAAAATCAAATGGCTTAGTTACACTCATAAATAATTAAGAATGATCATGAATGGGAGAATAACTAAATTATTAAATGGCATGATTGATCTTTTCTTGGGTGATACTTGTTGGATAATGCATGTTGAGTGAATAAGATATGATAATTAAATGGATATTAACAATGTTGTGGAGGAGAATGTCTTGTAGGCTCTAATTATGTGAGATCTCTATCGCTAATAGTTGTAAGTCAGTGTAATGAGTGAGAGGTTGTGTCGTCATTTATGTATAGTAGTAAATACTAAGCTTGAACCGTGGGTGATCTTGAGATGAAAAGAATAGTGTTTGTCAAATGTTGAAGCTAGTTTTATAGAATGAGTTTAATAGTCATGATTGAGTTCATGTGGAGGTCTAAGTTATGTCACTTTTAATTGGTGTGGTGGATAAAATATGATCAAATGCAGAAACTCCATGGGGTAGTCTTGGCTAGAAACCGAGTCAGGTGTCTCAAGGAGAGCTTGTGTTTGGATGGATTAGATGTGACTTATCTAGTGTTGAAAATTTGTGTAGTAGATTCATGTAGCATCTCGTAGCACTTTTCAGAATTAAATTTGGGGCTCTAGAACTTTGATAAAAAAGGTATTTTAAAATATTTATCTTCTTCAAGGTGAATCTTTTAACCATCTTTATCTTGCTTTCGCAAAACTCAAGTTTCAGACTTAGGCCGTTGAAAGGAGAATAAGTGATTCATGTATAAATATTTGGCTCCGCATCTTCATATTTTGAAAAGCTTTGATAGAATGATTGACTATAGAATATGGATTCGTATATAAGGATATCGAATGAGTGAATAGTGTGTAGCATAAGCAACTCTATTAGTAATGTCTCTCTAATTCCAACCTCAAATTTTTCTCCACTGAATGTCCATTCGAGGATGAACGAATGGTAAATTAGTAGCTGATTGTAATGACCCATTTCTTCGTTACTAAATTAACCATAATAAATTCATGAAAATTCTTAATTTTCATTTCTCGATATTAACTTGGGTTCAAAATAGCCAATATTTTATTTATTATGTCACCTCAAATTTTTCGACAAAGATTTTAGCCTTTGGATGTGTCTAGCTAGACTCAATCTTGATGAAATTAATTATTCATGAGTTCTAATATCAATACTTTAGTTTGAAATTTCTTTAGGTATGAATTAAGGTCGTACAATATCCCTAACACAAAGTTAAGCTAATAACTTTCTTTCCAGCATAGTTTTGATATGAGTTTCTATTAGGACTAACTTCAAATGAACATATAACCTAGAATATTAGGAGTTAAGAGTTATAAGACATACCAAATTAAAGATATCTGAGTTCTCTTTCCAACGCAACAAATCGTTCGTCAATTCGAATTCAGAGTAAGAAGTTATGACTGTTTTACTGAGCATTATTTGGATTGAAACGGGATTTTGCTGTAGCGAAAATTCTGGTTGTATTTAAATTAGCTTCAGCCATATTTTAGATATAAAAACCCCAAATTTCATTCCCCAACCCTAGAGAGGTGATTTTCTAAAGATTAAGGTAAAATTTCTTCGTTGAGGTAAGTTTTTTTATTATTTTCTTCGTCTTTTAATCCTTTAACATCTTAGAATCCTTAGAAAGACCTTTAATGGTGGAATTTTTTTGGGAAAAACTCATGGGCATTTTTAATATGACCTAGATTTGATTGTAAATTATAAATTAAAGATTTCTAACATGAATTTCATAAACTAGATTATGAATTTTGATGGTTAGGAATCTTGAATTCCGTAAAGATGGGACCTTTAGCATAAAAACTCCATTAATGGAGATGGGTTAAGCTTGAGAGGGCTAATTAATGGTTAATTGAACTTGGGGGATAATATAGACCTTGAATTAATGGTAGAATTAGTGGTTTTGAATCTCAAAGATATTTGTTTGAAGAGTAATTTATTAATTACTCTTATAATTGCTTGATTTTTAGATGATTGATTATTCCAAGACATGAAGGAAAGGAAAGAGCATCCTTGTTGCAGGTTTCTTCTTTCAAAAGCTTGGCGTCCAGGTAGGCTAGGTTTAATGAGTAGAAGATTATGTTATTTTATATTTTCATGATTTAGATTGATGGGAGAAAACATGTCTAGGCCTGCAGGCATGGAGTTGAGGCGGATAAAGACACGAAAACTTAACATTAATCGCAAAAACTATATTTGTAATACCCCATATTCTCCGCAGTTCATTTTAGCTCAGAATGGGCACATTAGAGACTTAGGACCTGAAATTTTAGCTGTGTTGGAGACTTAGTCTCATTTTTGGCCTCAAAACTTTGATGACTTTATTTTTTACCTTCTCAACCTTGGAATATAAATTTGTAAGTTGTTTCATGATCGGGGTAGTCCATGTACCTCTTGGGTGAGTTTCAGAATTATCGAAGAAGGTTTGGGGTATGTTTGGATGGACGAAATAGAATATCAACGTGATATAGATGCGTCATATCGGTGGTCGCATCGAGGAGGGCAATGCGATGTGTCGCCTATAGCATCATAGTAAATGATGCGATGTGATGCTTGTCTCATTGATGCCCAGTTTTATGTTGTTAAATAATGGATCCATAGGGGTATTTGAGTCATTTACCCTCACCTAAATCCACCATAAACACATAATTTGAGCCCTAAATAGCATAGATACTTTATTATTTACCTTTTTCCTCTCTAAGAACAAAACCCTAGCTCTAAGTAATCAAGAACAATTCCATTACTCCTTCTCCAAGAAAGTCAATAATTTAAGCTTCCAGGTTCAAGAACTTCAAGAAGAAGCTTCAAGAACACCATTAGATATTCTAAAGTTCAAGTTTTTACATTCAATTAATCCAACAAGGTATGTGGGGTCATAAACAAGGATACTTCTTTCATCCTTGTACCCAAAACTAGTTTTTAAAGATGAATTTATATGAATTGCAATTAGGGTTCATACCCAAAGTATCTTGTTTTGAGTTTTAGATTTATAAAGTGATTGAAGTATGAAAGTCCATATTTGTCTTGATTTAAAGAATTCTCTTTTATGATTGAACACCATGAGTATGATTTGAGACATTGATTACAGATTTCCTACTGAGTTTAAGCATGATATTGTGATTTTGATTTCATTATCTTGATATTGTTGAAGTATTTTAAGAAGTATATTGAGAATGATGTTTTTCTTTAGCTATGAATTTGCATGAGTTTAAAGCATGGGTTTTAATTCCTAAGATTGAGTATTGATATTTCAAGAAGATCGTGATTTTAAGCCTCTTTGATGATTGTTTACTAAGATTTAAGAAAGAATTGATCTTTTGATCCTAAGCTGAGATACGGAATCCATATTGTTCATATAGTTTGTGATTAAGAGAAAGAAGAATAATTGGTTTTTGTTATAAACCCTTGAGTTATTTTAAGTTGGATTTCCTAAAGTCTGAGCAAAAGTATGGGAGTAGTATTTAGCACCGAGTTGGGTATGATTTCAAGGTCTCATGCCCCAGAACTACGTGCCACCATAGGATTAAGATTAAGTGCCCATAGTGGGATAAGTCAGGGATCACTTAAGATAAGGTTATACTCCTTGGCAAGAGTATGGCACCTCTCCCCAACATAAGGTTTTCCCCTTAGGGGAACATGACGTTGGACATCATGATAGCTCATATGGTGTATGTCGGTTGGAAGAACCTCTCAAAGTCCCTAAATCCTAAAACCAAATGTCAGAATATTTTTGTGAAAACTAAGTGCAAAGGCTCACAAATTTACTCAGATATTGTCTTACCTAAGACTTCAGTTATCAGATTTTAGCTTTAAGTTTTAAGATTGATAAAGGTGAGCCCTTTTCACTTAGCCTGCATGATTTAAAGAACAGAATCAAAGTACAATTTTATTAGAAATAAGTGTGATGGCTCACAAGAATTTCTTTTATGCTTTATCACTCATGATCTATGATTAGTCAGTTTTGATCATTCAAGCCAAGGTGAGTCAATCACTTTTAGCACGCAGTTTTGAAAGTTTATTTGAATTATTGCATTATTGTTTTACTTATGCATTCACCACCATATGCTCAGTACATTCCAAAAGTATTGATTCACATATACGTCTATGTGCTACATTATTTAATAATGTAGGTTCAGGTGCTCAGTTCCAGCAGTGTGATTGACCGCGAGCATCTCTATCTACATCCCAACAGCTGGTCAGTCCTCATAGTTTGAGGACCCAGTTATTCAGATTTTCAGCTTTATGCAGTATTTGATTAGTTACTTTCAGTTTAGATCGAGTCAGCTGGGGGTCTGTCCCAGTGGCTCTCTAGTTGTTGGTAGTAGAGGCTTGTTAAACTGTTAGTTATATTTCAGATTTCAAGTATTGGTTGTCTAGACTATTTAGTTAAATACTTTCAGACATTATGTTCAATTAAACTCAGCTCAGTTAAGATAGTAAATTTAGTATTTTAGTATTTCATATGCCTAAGTTATATTTATTATGAGTTCCAGAATTAGAAGAAGGCTCAAAGGGTTATCTTGGGGCTACTCATAGTCCTGAGCACCATGTGACGTCTCGGAACCCACTTTTGGGGTGTTACAAACTTGGTATCAGAGCCTAAGGTTTAAAAAGTCCTAGGGAGTCAAACAAGCCGCCTTACGTAAAGTCTTGATCTTGTATGTGAAGCGCACCACATTTATGATCAAGAGGCTACGAAATATTTTAGGAAATCATCCTTTTCTTTCATGATCTATCATGCCTATAGTGTCCCTATCTTCTTTTAACTCGTGCTCTTACGTGATAGAATATGCCTCCTCGCCAAGCTAATGCACATAGAAATGATAACCAGCCACCCTAACCTGTTAATCCTTTGAATGAGAATGTCTCCCATGCTGAGTTTTAGGCTGACTTTCAGGTGATGGCCCAAGCGGTGACTACCAATGTTCAGGGCAACCATCAGGTTGTAGTCCCACTTCAGCAGAATGGTGATTTAGCTGCAACCAGAATTAGTGACTTCATGATGATGAATTTTCCTGAGTTCTTTGGGTCAAAAGCAGGTGAGGACCCACAGTTTTACTTAGATGAGGTGAGAAAGAATACCCAAATCATGCATGTTACTGAGGAGGAGAGTGTAGAGTTAGCATCCTACAAGCTGACGAATGTGGTGTATGATTAGGTGGTTATGTGGAAGAATAGTAGAGGTGAGAATGCACCTTCTTTGAGTTGGCAGGTATTTCAAGATGCATTTCAAGACAGGTTCTTTCCGTGCAAATTGAGAAAAGATAAGGTAGAGGAGTTCATGAACCTGAGGCAGGGCTCGATGATAGTGAAGGAGTACTGCCTTAAGTTCAATCAGTTGTCTAAGTATGACCCTGACACGGTGGCTGACCCTAGGTCAAGTATGAGTAAGTTTTTTATAGGAGTGTCTATTTTGGTAGTCAAAGAGTGTATGGTTGCCATGCTTATTGGAGATATGGATCTTTCTAGGCTGATTATTCATGCTCAACAGATTGAGGTAGAGAAGTTGAAGGGAAGAGAGAGAGGAAACAAGAAGGCTAGAATTGGACAATTTAAATATGGCTAAACAAAGTTTAGAGGAAGAAATTATTCACAGTTTCAGGGTCGCTCATTTATGCCAGCGCTATCTTCAGTCAGTGCTCCCGTACCCAGAACCAGACAGGAGCAGTGGGGTAGGACTTCTATGTCCAGATCTCAGAATAGTATGGGTGGAAGTCCCAATTTTGCATCATGTGCTAAGTGTGGTAAGAATCATCCTGGTGAGTGTTTGTTGAGGTAAAAAGGTTGTTATGGATGTGGTAAGTTGGGTCACAAAATCAAAGAGTGTCCATATACTAAGCAGGGAAGCAGGGATGTTCGTCCCCAGACTCAAGCTACTAGCGCACCAGCTCCTCTAGGTCGCCTAATCCCTTCTCAAGGTGCATCATCCAGTATCGGTGGCGGTCAGCGTCAAAACTAGTTTTATGCTTTGTCATTCTGTCAGGAGAAGGAGAGTTCACCAGATGTTGTTACTGGTATGCTTCGTGTCTTTCATCTTGATGTTTATATGTTGTTAGACTCTGGATCAAATCTGTCTTATATGACCCCGTTAGTTGCAATAAATTTTGGGGCAGGTCCTAAAATACTGTCTAGGCCCTTCTTAGTTTCCACCCTGGTGGGTGAGTCAGATGTTGCCAAATGAGTCTATAGAAAATATCCTATCACTGTCCTTCATAAGATCATATTAGCAGACCCGATAGAGTTAGACATGGTCGATTTTGACATTATTCTTGGTATGGATTGGTTTCATTCCTGTTATGCATTTATAGATTGTCGCACTTGAGTTTTGAAGTGCATCTTGAAATACCTGATGAGCCAGCCTTTGAGTGGAAAGGTAATTCAATGTCTCCCAAGAGTCATTTCATATCCTAACTTAAGGCCAGAAAGTTGATATCAAAAGGGTGCATCTATCATCTAGTCTGATTCAAAGACATTAAGTCTAAGACTCCAACAATTCAGTTAGTCCAAATAGTCAATGAGTTTCTCAAAGTTTTTCTCGAAGTTCTGCCAGAGGTACCTCTCGATAGAGAAATAGAATTCGACATCGATCTTCTTCTAGATACTTAGCCCATCTTCATTCCTCCGTGTCGTATGGCTCCCACTGAGCTTAAAAAGTTAAAAGAGCATCTTAAAGACCTCTTAGATAAAGGTTTCAAAAGTCCCAGTATCTCTCCATAGGGCGCTCCTATCCTATTCGTGCATAAGAAAGATGGTTCTCTCTGAATGTGTATCGACTATCGTCAATTGAATAAAGTCACAATCAAAAACAAATATCTTCTTTCTAGGATTGATGACTTATACGACCAACTCCAAGGTGCAAGTTACTTCTCTAAGATAGACCTTAGATCCAGCTATCATCAGCTGAGAGTAAGGGAATGTGATATCCCAAAGACGGCTTTCAGAACCCATTACGGTCACTTTGAGTTTCTATTTATATCCTTTGGGCTAACAAATATCCCATCAGCCTTCATAGACTTGATGAACCGAGTGTTCAAATAGTACCTAGACATGTTTTTCATAGTTTTTATTGATGATATCCTTGTTTATTCCTGTAGAGAGGATGACCACGCAGACCATCTTAGAATTGTGTTGCAAATTCTTAGAGATCACCAGTTATTCTCCAAATTTAGCAAGTGTGAATTTTGGTTAAGGTCAGTAGATTTTCTCGATCATATTTTTTTCGGTGATGGCATTAGAGTAGATCCCCAAAAGACCAAAGCGGTAAGAAACTGGCCTAGACCCATATGACATTTGGAGTTTATTGGGTTTAGCTAGCTATTACCAATGGTTTATTGAGGGTTTTTTGTCTATTACGTCCCCCATGTCTAGATTGACCCAAAATAAAGTTAAGTTTAAGTGGTCAAATTCCTGTAAGAAGAGTTTTCAGGAGTTGAAAGCTCGGCTCACTTCAGCCCCCATTTTGGCATTACCTGATGGTATAGATAGATTTATTGTCTACTGTGATGCCTCTAAAGTTGGTTTGGGTTGTGTTTTAATTCAAAGAGGTAAGGTCATAGCCTATACCTATGCCTCTAGACAGCTTAATCCCCATGAAAAAAGGTATCCTACCCATGACCTTAAGTTAGTTGTCGTTGTGTTAGCATGGAAAATTTGGAGGCACAAAGTTTATGGGGTGCATGTTGATGTGTTCATAGATCACAAGAGCTTGCAGTATGTGTTTACACAAAGAGAGTTAAATCTCTATCAAAGTAGGTGGTTAGAATTGTTTAAAGAATACGACATGAGTGTTCTATACCATTCGAGCAAGGCCAATGTTATGGTAGACGCCCTTAGTAGACTGCCTATGGGCAGTGTTGCGCATGTGGAGAGTGATAAGAAAGAAGTAGTTCAAGAAGTTCACCGATTAGCTAGATTGGGTGTGAGGTTGGTTGACTCAACTGAGGGGAGTGTTTGGGTTCAGAGTAGTTTAGAATCTTCTCTAGTTTCTAAAGTAAAATAGAAGTAAGATAAGGTCTTTATTTTGGTTAAGCTGAAGAGCTCAGTTAAAGACCAAAGGGTAGAGGTTTCCTCCCAAGAGGGAGATGGTATTTTGAGATACCAAAGTAAAAATGTCTGTTGTGCGTTGATGATTTGAGGCAGCGAACTTATGAAAGAAGCACATGGTGCGCGTTACTCCATTCACCCACGGGACACTAAGATGTACCGCGACTTACACGAAGTCTGTTGGCGGAAGGGTATGAAGAAAGATATTACAAATTTTGTGGCCAAGTGTGCTTCTGGTCAACAGGTTAAGGTGGAGCACCAAATACCTGGTGGCACCTTGTAGGATTTTGGTATTCCCACTTGGAAGTGGGAAGAGGTGAACATGGACTTTGTGACAGGATTACCCCATTTGCGTCGACAGCATGATTCGATTTGGGTTACTGTAGATAGATTGACTAAATTATCCTATTTCTTGCCAGTCCACACGTCTTACATAGCTAAAGACTATGTTAGACTGTATATTAAAGAGTTAGTCAGATTGCACGGAGTTTCTTTGTCCATTATTTCAGATAAAGGTACCCAGTTTACCTCTTACTTTTGGAAAGCCTTTGAGAAGGGTCTTGGTACCCAAATTAATCTTAGCTCAACTTTTCACCCTCAGACAGATGGTCAGGAAGAGAGACCATTCAGAACCTAGAGGATATGTTGAGGGCATGTGTTCTTGACTTCAAAGGCAGTTGGGATGACCACTTGTCATTGATTGAATTCTCCTACAATAACAGTTACAATTCTAGTATTTAGATGGCCCCATTTGAAGCTCTTTATGAGAGGAGATATATATCACCTGTCGGTTGGTTCAAAGTAGGTGAGGCTGCTTTGATAGGTCCAGAGATAGTGTCTTAAGCCACGGGGAAAGTCCATTTGATTCAAGAGATATTGAAAGCAACTTAGATTTGTCAAAATCTTATACAGACGTAAGAAGGAGAGATATTGAGTTTGAAGTTGATGAATTAGTTCATTTAAAGGTTTCACCCATAAAGGGGGTAAAGAGATTTGGCAAAAATGGGAAGCTTAGTCCTCGATATGTGGGTTCCTACAGGATATTGAGTTGTGTTGGGAAGGTATCATATGAGCTTGAGCTACCTGCAGACTTGTCATTAGTTCACCCAGCGTTCCATGTATCCTTATTAATGAAGTGTATGGATGATTCAGCTGTTGCAGTCCCTCTAGAAAGCACAGATATTAAGAATAGCCTTTCATACAAAGAACTTCCAGTAGAGATTCTTGATCACCAGATCCGAAGACTAAGGAACAAAGAAGTTCCCTTGGTCAAAGTTTTTTGGTGGAATCAGTCCGTTGAGGGTGCCACTTAGAAAGCTAAAGCAGACATGCGAACCAAGTACCCTCACCTTTTTTCTGCAAACTCAGACTCAGCCTAAGGTAACAGTCTTCTTTATCTCAGTTCTTTTCCAGTCTTAGTTCCATCCATGTGATTATGTTCACGTCATTGCATGCATTCACAAATTAGTTCATCCATTTATCATGATTTAGATTCAATCATGTTGTTATGTTTTTAGTTATGCCCGTCAGTATATAGCTTTAGATCCTTATAATTTTCATCTTAACTAGACTCATTCGAGGATGAAAGTTCCCAATGGGGAGATATTATAATACCCCGTATTCTCCCCAGTTCAATTCATCTCACAATGGGCGCATTAGAGACTTAGGACCTGAAATTTTAGCCAAGTGTTGGAGACTTAGTCTCATTTTTGGCCAAAAATTTGATAACTTTATTTTTACCTTTCCGACCTTGGAATGTAAATTTTTAAGTTGTTTTATGATCGGACTAGATCATAGTACCTCTCATATGAGTTTCAGAATTTTTAGAGAAGGCTTAGGGCATGTGTGGATGGCCAAAATAGAATTTTAGCGTGATATGGATGCGTCGCATCGGTGGTCGCATCGAGGAGGTAAATTCAACGAGTCGCCTATCGCATCGTAGTAAGCAACACGATATGCCACTTATCTCATCAGTAACCAGTTTTGTATTTTTAAATGATGGATCCATGGGGGTATTTGAGTCATTTACCCTCACCCAAATCCGCCCAAAACACATAATTTGAGCCCCAAATAGCATAGATACTTCATTATTTATCTTTTTTCTCTCTAAGAACATAACCCTAGCTCTAAGAAATCAAAAACAATATAATTACTCCTTCTCAATAAAAGTCAATAATCCAAGCTTTCGGGTTCAAGAACTTCAAGAAAAAGTTTCAAGAAAACCATTAGAGATTCAAAAGTTCAAGATCTTACATTCAATTAATCCAACAAAGTATGTGAGGTTATGAATAAGGATACTCTTTTCATCCTTGTGCAAAAAAATAGTTTTTCAAGATGAATTTACATGAATTGCAATTAGGGTTCATACTCAAAGTATCTTGTTTTGAGTTTTGGATTTATAAAGTGATTGAAGTATGAAAGTCCATATTTGTATTGATTTATACAAAAATTCTTTTATGATTTGAACACCATGAGTATGATTTGAGACATTGATTACAGATTTCCAACTGATTTTAAGCATGTTATTGTGATTTTAATTTCATTATATTCAGATTGTTGAAGTATTTCAAGAAGTATATTAAGCATGATGTTTTGCTATGAATTTTCATGAGTTTAAAGCATGGGTTTTAAGCCCTAATATTGAGTATTGATATTTCAAGAAGATCATGATTTTAAGCCTTTTTGATGATTGTTTACTAAGATTTAAGAAAGAATTGATCTTTTGATCCTAAGCTAATATAAGGAATCCACATTGTTCACATAGTTTATGATTAAAAGAAAGAAGCATAATTGGTTTTCGTTATAAACCTGTGTTATTTTAAGGTGGATTTCCTAAAGTCTGAGCGAAAGTATGGGAGTAGTATTTAGCACTGAGTTGGGTATGATTCCAAGGTCTCATGCCCCAGAACTACATGCCAATATAGGATTAATATTAAGTGACCATAGTGGGCTAAGTCAGTGATCACTTAAGATAAGTTTATACTCTTTGGCAAGAGTATGACACCTCTTCCCAACATGAGGTTTTGCCCTTAGAGGAACATGAAGTTAGACATCATGATAGATCACATGGTGTATGTTGATTAGAAGAACCTCTCAAAGTCCCTAAATTCTAAAACAAAATATCAGAACAATTTTGAGAAAATTAAGTGTAAAGACTTACAAACTTACTCAGATATTGTCTTACCAAAGACTTCAGTTATCAGATTTTAGCTTTAAGTTTTAAGATTGATAAAGGTGAGCCCTTTTCACTTAGCCTTCATGATTTAAAGAGCAGAATCAGAGTACAACTTTATTAGAACTAAATGTGATGGCTCACAAGAATTTCTTTTATGCTTTATCACTCATGATCTATGATTTGTCAGTTTTGATCATTCAAGCAAAGGTGAATCACTCATATTTAGCATGCAGTTTTGAAAGTTTATTTGAATTATCACATTATTATTTTATTTATGCATTCACCCCCATATGCTCAGTACATTCCAAAAGTTCTGATCCATATATACGTCTATGTACTATATTGATTAATAATGTAGGTTCAGGTGCTCAGTTCCAGCAACGCGATTGACCGCAAATATCTCTATCTACGTCCTAATATTTGGTGAGTCCTCATAGTTTGAGGACCCAATTTTTCAGATTTTCAGCTTTATGCAGTATTTCATTAGTTGCTTTCAGTTTAGATCGAGTCAGCTAGGGGTCTATCCCAGTGGCTCTCTAGTTGTTGGTAGTAGAGGCTTGTCAACTGCTAGTTATATTTCAGATTTCAAGTATTGGTTGTCTAGACTATTTAGTTAAATACTTTCAGACATTATGTTCAGTTAAACTCAACTCAGTTAAGACAGTAAATTCAGTATTTCATATGCCTAAGTGATCTTTATTATGAGTTCCAGAATTAGAAGAAGGCTCAAAGGGTTAGCTTGGGGCTACTCATAGTCCTGAGCACCGTGTGATATCTCGGGACCTATTTTTAGGGTGTTACTATATTATTGATTAATTATGTGATACTTGCGATATTATGTGTTATGTGCCCGCAAGGAGATTGTTGTAAATGAAGTATGTGGACATGATAGTTCGTAGTTGTTCTCGTGATGAACCTAGTTAAGTTATAATGATATTAAGTTGCATGTATTGGACAATAATATGATGAGGACAATCATGATAGGATCAAGAATTGATGATCATAGTAATATTTAAAGGATAGATGACTTAAATTAGTGTAATAATTGTATTATATGGAAAGAGGTAGTGATATTTTAATAATTAATGAGCAAGTAATGCTCCAATAGTGACTTGCATGCTTAAGTGTTAAATTGTGATTCATTTTATGATATTGTTATTTTGGTATTAATGAAACTACTTTGTCTATTGGATGCCCATGAGAGGCTAAATTAGTGATAATGATGGTTTATTGAATTGTGCCTATGTGAGGCTTGTTTGATAATGATAACTCCTTGTATTAATACCATGAATGGATTGTTGATGATCATGATAAATTATTGAAATAATACCCGTGAGAGGGTCAAAATATTGATAAATAAAAGTACTTGATCGAATTTTATTATGATTCTAAGTGCATTTGTAAATTTAGTACGTCGTCTTACATCCCGAAAGATAGTGTGAATTTAATAAAATGTATATAATATGGTTAGGGGGGGATCTGGTACCGCACTGGTATGAATATGAATATTGATAATATTAATTTATGGAGGATTGGGTACCATACCGGTATGGATATGATTATTGATAATATTTATTTATGAAAAATTGGGTACCACGCCGGTACGAATATGAATATTGATAATATTTATTTATGGAGTATCGGGTACATCGCCAGTACGGATATGAATATTGCTATTCTTTATTTATGACGGATTGGGTACCACACCGGTATGAATATAAATATTAATAATATTTATTTATGAAGGATCGGGTTCCATGCCAGTATGGATATGAATATTGATAATATTTATTTATGAAGGATCGGATACCACACCATTACGGATATAAATATTGGTATTACTTAATTATGGAAGATTGGGTACCACGCCGGTGCGAATATGAATATTGATAATATTTATTTGTAGAGGATCGGGTACCACGTCGATACGGTACATGCACTTAGATTGTCCCCTGCAGGTCATGACTAGTTTGGCAAAAATAAGTCCATTAGCATGTGTGTACAAATTAGTTTTGATTTTGAAAATCGTGTGGTTTAATAAGTTGATAACATGCTAATGGTGTTCTAATTATGAGATTTAGAAGGACGTAATTGTTACTTACGAAAATATTGTTAGTAGCAATGTGACCGACACTAAAGATTGTTAATGAGACTTCTTGAGTTCTCTGGTGTGTCTTATTTAGATGTTAGTTGACTTGTTTTCCCTACTTGATTGTATCCTTGAGATTGATTTTGTGATATGTATTTGAAAAAGTGAAACTTTTTACTTACTTATATGTTGGTTGACTTACTTCATTTATACGTGTTGTAATCGTAGCTTACTAGAATGGTTAGTTATCTGTAATACCCCACAAAGTCCTCTTCCAGTTTGAGCCTTAGAGTGTATTCAGTAAAGCGGAAATTCGAGTCTAAAAATTTCAGAAATATCTTCCTAAGTATGAAATACTTTGAATCATATGGAATTTTCCCAAATCGGACACTCGGGTGAAGAGTTAGAGCCATTTTAGTGAGACAGTGTGCCACCTGGCAACTTAGCGCATCGCGGAGTCAGCCAAAATGGCAATTGTCAAATTCCAATGAAACTCCGTGATTCCACCTCATCGCGGTATAGTTCCAGTTCACAACTAAGATGGCAACGCGATTTCCACCGCATCATGCCGTCATGCAGTTTCCTTATTGTCCAATTTCCAGTGAACTGGCACTATTATGGCGCGTCGTGCCAGTATGTAAAATCAGGGATTTTTTTTAGTTTAATTCCAAGGGTTTTTTGGTCTTTTCCCCAGCCTCTATAAATACCCGATTAAGGGATCTCAGCCTCATTTCTCTCCTTCCACTTCAAAGCTAGGGTTTCCAAAAAAATCAAATCCCTCTCTTCTCCTTCAATCAAAAATCAAGAAAGATCTAGAGAAATCAAGAATCTCTCCAAGAACTTTCAAGAAAAAAGTTTCTCCAAGGTATGTAGATGTTGATTCTTGGGTCCCTTTCATCCAAGAAGCTCAAGTACCCTTTTCTAAAACTCAAAGATTTTATGTTTATGAGTTGTTAATGATTCATGTGAGTTAAAATTGATGTTATATGTGTTGTTGAGTTTTGATTTATATTTGTTTACAAGATTCATGAGCTTTGACCCTAGTATGTGGAATTCATGTGATGTTTGTGATAAACCCTCTTGAAGTTGTTTTCTATATGATGTGTTCATGTCCTTTGGGTGTAGAAATGGTGGAATAAGCGAAGCATGTCCACCATAGGTTTGATAAAAATCTTAGGTGAAGCATAAGGGCCATTATAGGATGTTGAATAGGAAACCCAAAATTGTGAGCTAGTCCATGCATGCCTAGTGTTTGATAAAATGCCTTAGTTAGTGAAATGTGCCATGATAGAATGAAATCCCCAAGTAGGTGTAAACCCGTACTTGCTTAGTGTTGTTGAAAGACCTTAAGGAACAAGTCGAGATATGATGGTTGTAAATTCCCTAATTATGTGCTCTCTGATATATGCTAAGCTTTTAATACATGCCAAGTGGTTAGCAAGTAAGTTGAGACATGATAGTATGAAGTTTTTCCCAAATCATATGATGTCCAAATACATGTCAAGACTGATTTAGGTGTGAATTACTTGAGGTAAGAATTTTTTGAAGGAAGTATAATCTAGTAGCATGTTTTCCTACGCTAGTATATGCTAATGTTTCCTAAATGCTTGACACGATACCTTAATAATTGTAAAGGTGAAGGTATTTTATGTTTCCTAAATACTTAAAGAGATACTTTAATGATAATGATGATGAATGAATGACTTTGATGATGAATGAACGATTGTAATGTGATGAATGAACGATTGTGATAATGATGAATGAATGGTTGTGATGGTGGAGAAATGATTATGCTTTATTTTATATTATCGAGTCCTGGGTGTATTTATACCCGACAATTTAACTGTTGTCTAGAGCCCGTGTCAGTTTCCCGATAATTCTAGTTGAGCCATGACTCTCAGAACTCAGTGAATTATAGAACGTTGTATCCTCTGACAGTTACAGAACTTAAGAAATCTCAGTTATCTCTGTAATCCCTGTATTGCTAGTAATCTAGCCTCAGTCCTGTAATCAGCTCAGATCCAATAGTATTCAAGTGTTTAATTTTGATCTCAGAAGCGATTCAAATAATCTATTCAAGCTCTGTATCTTCAGTCAGACACCATGATTCAGTACCATTTCCATCAGATACAGAACTAAGTGATCTCAGCGTAACTCAGTCAGATCTTTTAAGAAACATGATCAGTTATCAGTATTAGATTTAGTTCAGTTGTGTTCAGTTGAGAATTCAGTTCAAAGTCTTTCAATTGGGAATAGAAACTACCACCGAGCGAGGGAAGGGATGGTGGCTCCTCCCGTTCAGCGAGAGAGAGGATGGAGTCATTAGTAGCAATCCCTTACCTCCCGAACTGCGTAGACAGTGCAGGATGCAGGAGTCTCCATCAGTAAAGGCTGACACCTCTAGAGAGAGAGTAGTTGACAATGATATTGCCTTAGGTTGACTTCCTGTTGAGGGTCATCCGCTAGAGAGGATTGACTAGAGAAAGGTCTTTACCCGTGGCACGGTATTGACACCCTTCCTGCTGGGATTATAGGTTGGACCCCACCTGTGGTAGGTTGGGGCATGTCGGTTAAGTAACTACTTCCCGCAGTTTTAGTTTCAGATTCAGTCTCAGTCTCAGTATCAATCTTCAAAAATTAGGACTGTCAGATACAGTCATCCATCTCTATGAGGAACTCAGATAGTTCCATTGATTTATGGACCATCCGTCAGATAGGCTTGGTCTCATATACAGTTATTTGATATCATATTCAGAGATATGCCGCCAGACAGGCTTGATCACAGTCTCAGATTTTATTGAGTATTCTTGTTGTCAGATTCAGATATGATCATTTCCTTACCATTGATAATAGTTTCCTAAATCATCCATTAGAGAGGTTGATCTTTAATCTTGTTAGTCAAGAGAAGTAAGCTCAGAATTTAGTCATCGATGTAAGAACATCCAGTTTCTCAGTCATCAATATCAGATGAGTCAGTGTCTCAGTATATCAGTGTCAGTAGTGAGTTCAATCTGCAGTAAGGCAGTATTCGAGTTTCAGTCTCTAGAGTTGTGATGATTGTGATTATGGTCTATGCATTCATGTATGTGTATGTGTTCTCGTGTGGCATTTTCATGATTATTCAGTTTAGATATTATGCATGCATGAGCCCTTGCATTTAACCTACCTCATCTACATACTCGGTACATTCCTGTACTGACGCATTTGTGCTATAGTGTTCTACTTGACACCATAGGTTCAGAGGAACAGGATCCAAAGTTTCCTCAACAGTTCAGTCCCAGCCAGCAGCAGTAGCCATAGTCGCGAGTCCTCTTCTATCGAGAACGAATCTCAATTTACTATTATTGTATCAAATTTTGTTTACTTTCAGTTGACGGAGTTAGTTGGGGACATGTCCCATCAACTCCACAGTTCAGATAGTTTAGAGGCTTTTCAAACGGATATATTAGTATTCAGTTTTTAGTTTTGAGTATTCATAGATATGTTGAACCTTATGGCTAGTTTCTGCATTTATTTTAGATATTATGCAGTGCACAGGTACAGATATCAGTAAAGAGTTAGCTAGTGATCCTTCGGGGTCATAAGCACTGTGTGACGTATCGAGATAGGATCTCGGAGCATTACAAACTTGGTATCAGAGCCTAAGGTTCAAGAGTATCCTAGGGAGTCTGAAAAGCCGCATCTAGTAGAATCTTGTGCATGGGTGTGTTGCACACCACATTTTTGTACAAGAGGCTACAGGATGTGCTTAGGAGAAGTTTCCCTTCTTTTAGTATTCAGATCGTGCGAGTGAGCATAAGGAATAGTGATGTATTAGCATTGAATTGTGGGTTTTCCATGATTACAAGTTAGTTTCTGTGAATATGAGTAATGAAAAAGATAAGGTGAATAAAGAGGTGTAGTGATGTAATAGCATTAAATTGTGGTTGATGGTGTGAATTAATGAGGCTAGAGTATGTTAGTAGTGAATATAATATTGATGGAGTTGGAAGTGCAGTTGGATGATGTAAGTTATATAGGTAAATTAATAATTTTATTACGACCTTAGTTGAATTGTATTCCATTCAAGATGTCATGATCTATTTTTCTTAATTTTATTTTATGACTATACTTACTAATACGATCGGCCGATGATGCCTACCAGTACGTGTGGTTGTACTGATCCTACTCTTCTACATTTCTTCTTGGGGTTTAAACTGGATCCAGGTTAGCTTACAATTACTAGATGGATGACGATATTCAGCACTAACTTCTGCACTTTCATCCAGGTAGATATTAGAGTCTTCGTATTATTTATTTTATTGTTAGTCTATGTTGTAGTAGATAGCTCTTGTACATATCTGACTAAGTCTTGGGACATTGAAGGACACTTTGAAGAAGTTTTTTTGAAAAAATTTATTTACTTTATATATTTAATTCAGTATTTTCTTAAAAACAGAAGTCTTTCGCATATTTTTAGTTGGGTAATAAGGATTTTTCTAGCTACTTGGAATAGCATAGGTGTCCTCACGGTCCAGTAGTTTGGATCGCGACATCTGCTATCCACCATGCTTTGCTACTTTAGTAGTACAGTAATATTTTTTTTATTTTGATAGTTTATTTCACAACTGTAGTTTTTAAAAAAAAATATTTTTAATTTTTCATCATATTGATGTAATTTTTTACTATTTACAAAAGAAATCAAAGTAAATTCTTGTGGATGGTGCAGTTACACTCACAACCATTGATTGTTGATTTAACTGCTTGACACGAAGTTTGTATACAAAATTTTTTAGTAAAAGAAAAATGTTGTGCATAGTAGAAGAAAATGAAATTGTTGCATATATGCTTGAGTTTGTTATGAGGTGCAATGTGTCATAATGTATTGTTGATAATGTTTCCTTTTTGATAAATCTTTCTGAAAATTTTCACTGAATTTTGAGGCGGTTGTCTTTTAAAAATCAATGTGTTTATGTCTATAATTCAACACATAGTACACACACATAGTACACAACATATCTGTGTTGTTGAAAAAATTATTTCAACATATTCAGAGTTAATACCCTAGATCTTTCTTCTATTAATTTTTGGAATAAAAGAACTGATAGAATTTTAGTTGTTGATTGATTTGAGACTCGTATGGTTGATGGATTAACAACTCAAAAAAAATCATAAATTATTACTGAAAGATAATTTTATTGCTTATTTTAATTTTTTTCTTTCTTTTTATTATACTCATTTTAAAATGTTGTAGGAATTGTGATATTTTTATAGCTATTTTTTCATAGCACATGATTGAATGCCTTCAAATTCCTGTGAGCATAGATCATATTGATAGCATACATAGTCGATATGATATATTATTGTGGTACTTTTCACGGTAATATGAAAAGATAAAATAAAGACAGGGTGAAATTAATGATGATGAGTCTTCTAGTAGACTAAATAAAATTATCTAAAACAGTATTAGTTTAGAATAATTTACTAGTGTAGTAGGTGGCATTATGTAAAAATTTTGATACATGATTAGAAATGATTAACTAGTATTTTTGATGGAATACACTTGCATAGTATTTTCTTTTTATTATATTTTTTGAAGTATCTTTATTGATTCATGTTGACGATTATATCAATTTGAAAACTTATGTTTCGTATAAAATATTGATGTTGACTTCTTTCTGTACAAGCGGGTGTTGAATTTGTTGGTTATTCATGTCGAATTTGTTACTTATCTATGTAAAATTAATTATCATATATATGTTAACTGTATAATTTTTTCTCCTTATAAATTATGATTAATTGGCATAATATCTATACAAAAAGCATACACAAAGAGGTGTGTGTAAATGACAAGCAATACACGATTCTTTATTTTTGAAAATAGATACATTTCACTTTCATATGGTGTCATTTTAATGACGAAGAAAATTCTATACAAGTACAAATAAGTCTATCTTATAAATATAAAAAAAAATATACAAATATATATAATTATATATATATATATACTACACTGATGCAGCTTATACCATGAAGTAAATACAACTAAAAGAATTATAACATAACTGTACTATTACATTCATGCTAAGTTGAACAGCGATCGAGAAAATATTTTTCCTTGTATACTGATATATCATCTGCATATGATGTCATTTAACAAGTATTTTACATTATAAAGATGAGTCTCGCAGTATTGATGTAATGAAAATCATATATTGATATTATATACATATCACATTATAAAATAAATTCACCAAAAAGATATCTATAGTATCATATAATATTGAAATATTTCCTTTGCAATGAAGTTGAGAAGCATAAAAGTAATCTTGTTAGTATCTATTAAATTTTATATAAAAGTAGCAAACTCTCCACATTTCAACTTGACATAAAATGTAAAATCAACTCCTGTAACATGTTTTACGTTATAAAACAAACTGATCCATTTGAAAATATAGAAGAGAAAACACAAGATCATCTTATTAGATTCTTGTTGGAGCATTTTCATAAGTTCTTGGATTGTGTTCCATCTTTCCACACCATTCACATGAAGCTCGATTTGTAGAAAGATAGTCCATATTGTACTTGCTACGATTGTTATTCTTTAATCTACATGATCTAAATTTTTAGATTAAAGGAAGGATTATAATATCTGACACTTCTCTTGAAATGTTCCACGAACTTTCATTGGATAGTGAAATAATTAAAATTAATAGAGTTTCAGAAAGTTTTCTTTGATGTAATAAGGAACACACTAATTTTGTAACTCTATATGGGTATAACTTAATATCACCATGGCATGGGGATATGGAATTCCATTAATCTAAAATTTTTGACAACTACATCTCTTCATGCATGCACACAATGTTCTTCATGCATGCACACAATGTTTTGCTTTTGAGCTTTATCAATTACTGAATATACATAGTTAGTAAAAGTTATCATCTGAAATATAGAAAAAACATCAAATAGTTATAAAGTAAGAGATTTTCAGAGTATAAAATAGAAATGACAAATCAGACTTTTGAAATATTAGTGACTTGTATGCAATGTCAATTTTTATATTCATGTTATTTGATAAAATTAAATGAGATTTTTTTCTCATTATGATGTTTCATTTATTTTCTAGCTTAGTAAAAGTTGTCTCACAATCATTCTACTTTCATTATTCCATCTCATGATTAGATTTATTATGAATTCTAGTAATTTCTTTATTGGCAGGTCTCTTGTCTCTCTATTTATTGATTTTCGCGACTCTGCTATGCTCGAGGTCATCATCATGGACCTGATGACATTGAAATCAGCTATGGATCATTTTACATAGCCAATATCATAAAGGTAATATTTTATCCTATCACCGTTATTTATATTTTTTATCATTCGATCAAAATCTTTTTATGTATATGTTCTGAATATTGCAAAAAAGATACTCTTTAGATGCTTTTGATTCTTCTTGAACTTGCCATTGATGTTGCTTTACCGATGGTAGATGCATATACAGTAAGGTATACGTGGACCTAGAATTGCAGCATCCTTTAATATGCTATCACGCTAATTAAGATTATGCACATATTTTCTCCTTCACTTAGGTTATTTAAAATTACGAAAAAATTATTCCCACGAAGCATCATTTTCAGAATCAACAACAGCATATGCTAATGGGAGAATTTTTCCTGATTAAGAAAATTAAAATGCGTCAACATATCATATTAGTTTGAAAAATAATACCAATCCTCAGTACAAGTAATAAGCATGTTTGGGATAAAAAATTATGTTACACTATACATACTTAAGCTTGATCACAACATGTCTAAAAATTGCACTGTTGTATAAAAAAATTCATGTATACTAAAACACAACATGATCCTCTGATAGATTGATTTAATAAAAATATCATCAACAACTAAAGTTGGTATACAGTATTTTTATACCATAATTGATTTATTTAGTGAGACAAAAGCATATAAGAAGTTATTTTCCTCTATTTTGTGTAACATTGTGAATGAACCTAAAGTTATTGTATTTATGATATACCAGTAAGCTGACAGTATATCAAAATTTCACACAGTTATCCTCTCACCAGTTCAAGTACCTTTTCTTTTGATCTATATGATTTTTTATCGTTCATCCAAATTTTATGAAAAGTTCTCATTTCATTCATGATCTCCGCAGGGTGTATAATGAATTCAAACTTAGATATTTGTTCTTTACCATTTTAATAATGATTAATAAAGTATCATGTTGTTGTACAAGAATTCACTTCATAATTAGACATGTGTGAATATCAATAAATTCAATCACCATAAAGACTTGTGATTGTTTCTGACTTACATATCTAAAAGTCCATTGACGTCTTTTATCTACACATTTAAGATAGTACCTATAAAGATATATTTATATAAAAGAGATTATACAATTCTCATACCATATCGATGTATTTTCTCTATAAAAAATATATGCATATGCAGGTTTTATACAATATTAATACAGTCTTTATATTATATTCATACAGTCTTAAAAGAGGGGTGGAGGGAACCCTATGCATATGTAGTTCTCATATCATATTCACACATTCCATATATAACAATAATGCAGTAAATACAGAAAAATTTATGCATGTATAATTTCTATACTATAATGTTAGAATTGCTATACATCATTAATGTAGTTTATTAAGAGTGATTTTTAGCACATAAACATGATTGAGCTAAAATTACTTGATTTGGATGAATGCATAAGATATATGCTAAACGCTTCCTTAATTCAAAGAGAGAAAGAAAAAACATTCACATGTATAGAGTTACTCAAAGTAGTTGGCTCAAACAAACAGATTCCTTTTAGACTAAATATATTTGAACAACAAGATAAATTAATTTTTTGAACTTATATTGACTTAAAAAATTACAAATAATGTTGAAAGGAACAATAAAGCAATTGACATGAAATAAAGAAAAAATAATTATGAAATAAGTATTGTCAGCCTCATCAATAAGGAATCATCTTAATGCTAGTTCTCAAGGTCAACTAGTGAAATATCACTCCGAATGCAGCATGGCAGGTCATTTTACCTATGTTCTTTACGTATAAACTATTTATAAACTCACTTAGCAAAAAATAAATGAGCAATCCAAAGTAAATTCACATTAAGATGTCAATATTATAATAAAATATTTTGATTTATTAAAATCTAGATAAACTTGGCCACGTTAGGAGGAGGCCTCACCTCGTTATTAAAGAGACCAAAAGATACTTAATTGAATTATTTCTATATTTCTAAATTTTGATGACTCGGTACATGTGCTCGTTCGAAGCAACAAGAACTAGGTGGATTAGTCTTGATGCTAATAAGTTGGCACAAACAGCATTTCATTATTAGAGAAAAGAGAAGTTTCATTTTTTATCCTATTTTGATTACACTTTCTTTTTGCTGAGGGTGAAACTCTCATTAGGTGTGTTTCTAGAAACATACCTACAAGAAACTTATTTACTTTTGTCGAAGGTGAGGCTCTCATTAGGTATGTTTAGGTATGTTTCTAGAAACATACTTACAAGGAACTTATTCACATACTTCCCTTATACAATGTTTATACAGTTTCATGCCATAATCTTATAGGTGTCATACCCACATTGATGTATTATATACAGAAAAAGCTATACATATACTTTTCATATAACATGATGTCTGCATCCCCCTATACAACGTTGTTGTGATTTATATAGAAAAAATTATGCGCGTACAGTTTATATGTCATATTGATACACTCCGTACACCACATTGATATTGTTTATATAGGGAGACCTATGCAAATACAGTCCATAAAACACATTGATATACTTTTTATACCACGTTGATACAGTTTGTATAGGGGAACTTACGACTATAAAGTTCATATAATATTATTCACTCCCTATACCACAATAATGCATTTTTATACACAAAAAACTATGCATATATTATTTATACACCACACTATTGTTGTTTATACAAATAAATTTTTGGACATACAGTTCACATACCACATTGATATACTCCTTACACCACATTGATACACATCGTATACCATATTGATATATTTTTATATTATAAAGATTCATTTTTTGTGAATTATTTATTTCTATGTGATTTGATCATTTCACCCTTTCTTATTGTATCTTTGTGATGTTCTAGAGTGTTGATATGGTTGACATGATTTTCAATGTATTTTGATATGATTAGTGCGAGTTTGTCATTTTTGGAAGTTAAAAAGGCTATATAGTTGACTTCGGCAATATCTATTGTTTTGTGCGTTGGATGGCAAAGAAGACTATGCCAACAGATTTAGAACATTGATTTTAGGTTGGTAACATGATTGGTGTGATTTTATGGCTTTGTTATATCATTTCGATCCTCGGTTTGGAAAGTTATGAAATTAGGTTTCGGGGGTCAATTTAGGAAAAATGATATTTTTTCAAAAATTTGATATCGCTAGTGAGTCCGGAGAATTAAATTTAATAGGATATCATAGTTTATTTGCGTTTACGAGATTCTGTATGAATCTCGATGAGTTGGAGAATTAAAAAAATTCAAATTCAGCTGATGCAGCCGCTAAAGCACTATTTTGGTCGATATAATGGTAGGTGCTAAAGCACTACTCCAGTTGGGAAAGGGAGCTTTAGCGTTGCCCTGTACTCTTTAGAAGAGACCTCTAAAGTGTCCCTTTTACCTTTAGCGAACTAGCACGCCAAGCGGGTAACGCTAAAGCGATAGTTGACCACTTTAGTGGTCAATGCTAGTACTATATATATTCTTTTTCTCAATTTTTCCATCATTTTTTAGACTTGAAGCTTTGAGTTTTAGAGTTTTTGGATGATTTCTTCCATTTTCAAGCTTGGGTAATGTAAGACCCCGCAAAATTTTTAAGCTTATATCAGTCCTTTAAGCTTGTCTAGGGGGTCCCCATACTTAGAAAATTCTAGCTAAGTTCCCAGACTTAGTTTATTTTTGGCCTTCAAAAATTGGCAATCTCATTTTTCCACCTTAATGTCCTTTAATGGTTCGTATTTTTGTTAATTCATGATCAGAGAGGTCAAAAGGTGTTTCCAAACAAGTTTTAGATTTTTCGGACCTCGTTTAGACCACGTTTGGTGTCCCAAAATAGTGGACCAACGCGATCTTGGAGTGACGCATCGCCTATCGCGTTGGTTAACATTGTTGTAGGGACTGCCAATAAAACTACTGAGGCTAAGCACGACGCGTCGGGTATCATATCGATGCATTATCACATCGCCAATCGCGTCAATGTCCAGTTTTCAGTCATTAAATGTTCGTATTTTTAAGGGCAAAAGGGTCAATTTCCCACCCCTATATAAGCCTATAACACGAGATTCATCCTTTATTTCACTAAAATATTATTGTTATTCTCAAATACTCTCAAGAACAAGTCTAGGGTTTTCATAGGAGCTTCAAGTTCAAAAGATTCTACTGTTAGTTTTCAAGAATTTTCCATCCAAGGTATGTCAAGTGTTCATTCTTGGATTCATTTCATCCATGAATCCTAAGAATCCAATTTTAAATTATGAATTATGATGTTTATGTTGTGGATTAATTATGTTCATGTAGTTATTGTTATAGGATTTCCAAGTTGGAATCTTTATGTGTTGTTTATGAAACTACGCTAGTATGTGGGTTGAAATTTATGAAAATGATTTAAATTAGGGAATCATGGGGTATTAATTTGATATCATGCCTAAGACTTAAGTTATGCATACCAGGTGTTTGATAAAATGCCTAAGAGAATAATACTTGTGCATTATGACTCAATAGAACCTAAATGATGAATTTATGTTACCATTATGTTCAAAATGACTCCCATGCTATTGTTATTCCTTGTAATATATTGATGTAATGCTCGTGAGATTAGACTTAGGGAATTATGACATATTTATATGCATTCTTATTCATGTGAAAGCTTGTGGTATGCAAATACTTCATGAAAATCCCCAATGATAGTACTATGAATTATTGACCATGGTTATGTGTTCAAGAAGTGTCATGTCTTGTCAGTTTCATGCTATCGAGTCCTGGGGGTACTTATACCCAATAACTTAGCTGTGTGCCTAGAGCCAGCATCAGTTTTATGATAAATCTTAGTCACGCCATGATTAGCAGTATTCTCAGTCAGTTTTAGAACTCAGTAGAATTCAGTCAGTTACATGACTTAGGAAAACTCAGTAATCTCAGTCAGTTATCAGATCTTAATAGTATTCTGTCAGTTAATGGAACTCAATGAAATCAGTCCAATTCAGTTCAGTTAATCATGTTCAGTGTCTATTCATATGGGATTAGGATTCGGCACCGAGTGAGCCCAAGGATAGGAACTCACCTGTAAGTAGAGGGTGTGATTCTTAGAAGTAATCCTTGTGCTCCAGAACTACGTAGCCAGTGTAGGTTGAGACATCAAACCTGCTAGTTGGGGGTAGATAAGGTGGCTTAACCTGTTATATAAGGGTCCCACTATTCTCATTAGAGTACCTGTTAGATGAGGGATTTCTCACAGCTTATCCTTACCAGTGGCACGGTATTGACACCCTTCCAACTGAGGTTACAGGTTAGACCCCAAATCTATTTAGAAAAAGGGGCATGACGATTAGATGAATTCTCCTACAATTTTAGTTACAAAATCAGGACAGTCAAATATAGTCACCCAGTTTCAGTAATAGAACTCAGATAGTTCTACAGAACCCAGGACTGTCAGATACAGTCACTCAGCTCAGTACGGAACTCATCTAGTTCTATCAGAACCTAGACTATCAGACATAGTCGCCTAGTATCAGTTATATCAGTTATATCAGTTATCAGTAACTCATGTTATTAGTATTCAAACTCAGTAGTCAGTATTACTCACGAATCCAGTTACAGTTACACACTCATGTATGTATTCTCACGATCATGTTATACAGTTAGTTAGCATTGTTCATGCATATGAACCCTTTGCATTCATCCTACCTCACTTGCATACCAGTACATTCAATCGTACAATCATATTTGCACTATGGTATTTTTATACCATAGGTTTAGAAGCACGAGCTCCAGAGCATCAGTAGCATTTCAGTTTCAGCAATGAGTCCTTATCATTCGAGGATGTTATGATTTGATTATTTCATATCTTTAGTACTTAGTTATTTCAGCAGTTAGAGTTAGTTGGGGATATGTCCCATCAACTCCTTATTCAGACAGTCTAGAGGGTTTCAGACTATAGCATGTTCACAGTTATTTCAGTTGTTTTGGTAATAATGTACCACATTTCCAGATGTTATGTTTTATTATATATTTGAACCTTATGGCCTTTCAGCCTTTAATTTTACATTTTTACATCATATTATGTAGTGCTCAGTTACAGATATCAGTCATGGGTTTGCTTGTGGTCCTTCGGGGTCATGAGCACCGTGTAGCATTCCAGGTACCAGATTTGGGGCATTACAAACTTGGTATCAAAGCCTAAGGTTCAATAGTGTCCTAGAAAGTCTAAAAGCCGCATCTAGTAGAGTCTTGTGCATGGGTGTGTTGCGCGCCACATTTATGTACAGGAGGCTATAAGATGATTTAGGAACAGTTTCCCTTCTTTTAGTATGCATGTAGTACCAGTGAGCATGAGCTCAAGTTTAACTCTTAGTCTAATTTGTTTCTCCATTTCTTCTATAGAACATGCCTCTCAAGAGAAGAAATGGAAATCAGTCAGCCCCTCAACCCGTCCAAGAAGATCCCTTGGACGAACATGTTTCTCATGCAGAGTTCAGAGCTGCATTCACTACTCTTGCTAACTCAGTCACTGCCCAAAATAAATGACCAGCTTTTGTTTTGTCCAACTCAGTGGCCAACACCGCAGCAGCCAGGATTTGGGATTTCACCCGAATGAATCCACCATCCTTTTTTGGGTCTAAGTCAAATAAGGACCCTCAGGAATTCCTTGATCAGGTTTAGAAGGTTATAGATATCATAGGGGTGTCAGCTGTTAAGAGTGTTAAGCTAACTACATATCAGTTGCAGGATGTGGCTCATACATAGTTTAAACAGTGGAAAGCATAGAGGGCTGATGATGCAGGGCCTATAGAGTGGGAGGAGTTTGACACTATTTTTCTTGATAGATTATTTCCCCTAGAGCTGAGGGAAGGTAAGGTTCTAGAATTTAACAACCTCAGGCAGGGCAACATGACAGTGAAAGAGTATTCTCTTAAGTTTACTCAACTAGATAGATACGCTCCTAATGTAGTGCAGAAGTAGGGCTAAGATGAGTAGGTTTGTTTCTGGGGTGAACGATAGTATGGTCAGTGAGTGCAGATCTACAATGTTGATTAGTGAGATGGACATAGCCAGGCTTATAATCCATGATCAACAGATAGAAAAGCAGAAGATTAAGATGAGAGAGAAGCAGAATAAGAGAGAAGTCATTCTCAGTTCTACCCAAAGTCATCCTTTTCAGCTCCTTCCCCAGCCAGTGCTCCAATGCCAAAATTTAGAGACGGCAACAGAGATAGGATTCCAGGCTCTAAATCTCAGGGTAGTGTTAGCAGTGCCCGAACCTATCCTCTTTTTCAGACATGTGGCAAGCACCATCAGGGTACTTGCAGAGCTGGCAGTGATGTTTGCTTTGGATATGGAAAGCCAGTCCACAGAGTTAGATATTGTCCTCATTCAGGTCCTCAGGGTCAGCGTAACTGTTCCTCGGTTCAGTCCGGTCACCCGAATTATCAGGGTACCACTTCCAGTGCTACTAGTGAGAAACGTCCAAACAGACTCTATGCTCTTTTGTCCCGATAGGATCAGGAAAATTCTCCTGATGTGGTTACTGGTATGTTACAGATCTTTCATTTGCATATTTACGCTTTGCTAGATCCAAAAGCTTCTTTGTGTTTTGTTACTCCTTATATAGCAGTTGATTTTGGAGTCAGTCCCAAAATTCTAGTAGATCCCTTCTCAGTCTCCACCCTAGTGGATAAAACCATCATAGCCCGACGGGTATACAAGAACTATCCGGTTATGGTATCTCAGAAAGTCACTTCAGCAGACTTAGTCGAATTAGAGATGACTGATTTTGATGTCATTCTCGGCATGGATTGGCTTTATTCCTACTATGCCACAGTCAACTACAAAAATAGAATTTTCCAGTTTTAGTTTTCAAATAAACCTGTCCTAGAGTGGAGAGGTAGTACTTCCGTTTTTAGAGGTCAGCTTGTTTTCTACCTTCGGGCAAGGAAAATGATATCTAAGGGATGTGTCTATCATCTTGTTCGAGTTAAGGACCCTAGTTCTGAAACTTCCAATTTCAAATCAGTCCCAGTAGTGAATGAATATTTAGATGTCTTTCCCGAAGATCTTCCAGGAATTCCTCCCGAAAGAGAAATTGACTTTGGTATTGATCTTCTTCTAGATACTTAGCCTATATCTATTCCGCCATACAGAATGGAACCAGCAGAACTTAGAGAATTGAAAGAAAAGTTGAAGGACATCCTAGATAAGGGATTCATCAGACCCAGTGTGTCCCCATGGGGCGCACCAATCTTATTCGTACGAAAGAATGAAGGTTCTCTCAGAATGTGCATTGATTACCATCAACTCAATAAATTCACGGTCAAGAACAAGTATACACTTACCATAATCGATGACTTGTTTGACCAACTTCAGGGTGCCAGCTATTTCTCCAAGATAGATCTCAGATTAAGCTATCATCAGCTCAGAGTTAGAGAATATGACATTCCGAAAATAGCCTTCCGTACTTGGTATGGTCACTTCAAATTCTTAGTTTTGTCCTATCGTCTTACCAATACCCCAGCATCTTTCATGGACTTGATAAATCGTGTGTTCAAGCAGTAATTGGATATATTCGTCATAGTCTTCATAAATGACATCCTTGTTTACTCCCACAGTGAGCGTGATCATATAGACCATCTTAGAATAGTATTGAAGACTCTCAAAAAGCATCAGTTGTTCGCCAAATTCAGTAAGTGAAAATTTTGGGAAAGTTTAATAGTGTTCCTTGGTCATATCATTTCCGGTGATGGTGTTAGATTTGATCCTTAAAAGATCGAAGCAGTAAGAAACTGGCCTCGCCTTGTATCTCCATCAGATATCAGGAACTTCTTGGGTTTGGCTTGCTATTACAGATGGTTTTTTGAGGGATTTTCTTTTATTGTATCCCTTATGTCTAGATTAATTTAGAAAAAAGTCAAGTTTCAGTGGTCAGATCCTTACGAGAAGAGTTTTCAGGAGTTAAAGACTCGACTCACCTCAGCTCTAATTTTGGCTCTTCAAGATGGAACAGATAGGTTCATAGTGTATTGTGATACATCCAGAGTAGGTTTGGGTTGTGTCCTCATGCATCATGGTAAGGTCATAGCCTACGCCTCCAGACAGCTTAAACACTATGAGAAGAATTATCCTACTCATGATCTTGAGTTAGCAGTCGTAGTTTTTGCCTTAAAGATTTGGAGGCATTACTTATATGGTGTTCATGTAGATGTGATCATAGATCATAAGAGCCTTCAGTATGTCTTTTCCTAGAAAGATCTTAACCTCTATTAGAGAAGGTGGTTAGAGCTCTTGAAAGATTACAACATGAGTATCCTTTATCATTCAGGCAAAGCCAATGTAGTGGTCGATGCCCTCAGTAGACTGTCTATGGGTAGTGTTGGTCATGTTGAGGAAAGTAAGGAGAAGTTATCTCAGGAAGTCCATCATCTTTCTAGACTAGGTGTCCACCTAGTCGATTCAGCAGAAGGTAGTATATGGGTTCAGAACAGTTCAGAATCAGCTCTAGTTTTTGAGGTGAAAGAAAAATAGGATAGAGATCCCAGTCTAATCAAGTTGAAAGAATCAGTCAAAGACCAGAAAGTAGAGGTTTTCTCTCAAGGGGGAGATGGTGTTTTGTGTTGTCAGGGTCATCTTTGTGTGCTAGGTGTAGATGACTTGAGGCAGCAAATTCTCATAGAAGCGCATGGTGCGTGCTACTCTATTCATCCAGGGGCCACTAAGATGTACTATAATTTGCGAGAGATCTATTGGTGGAGTGGGATGAAGAGAGATTTTACAGAGTTTGTGGCTAAGTTCTCTACATATTAGCAGGTTAAGATAGAGCATCAGAAGCCTAGTAGGTCCATGTAGGAGTTTAGTATTCCTACTTGGAAGTGGGAAGAAGTGAACATGGACTTCGCGATGGGTTTGCCTTGTATTCATTGCCAGCATGATTCAGTTTGGGTCATTATTGACAGGATGATCAAATCAACTCATTTCCTTCCAGTCCATACCTCTTATTCAGCCGAGGATTACGCCAAACTCTATATCAGGGAGTTGGTCAGATTACACGGTGTCCCGTTGTCCATTATTTTAGATAGAGGTACCTAGTCACCTCTCACTTCTGGAAAGCATTACAAACAGTTCTTGGTACCCAAGTTCATCTCAGTACAGCCTTTTATCTCCAAATAGATAGTCAAGCAGAAAGGACCATTCAGACTTTAGAAGATATGTTGCGAGTGTGTGCAATTGATTTCAAAGGTATTTGGGATGATCACTTGCCTTTGATTGAGTTTGCATAGAACAATAGTTATCATTCAAGTATTCGGATGGCTCCATTCGAAGCTCTCTACGATAGGAGATGCTGATCTTCAATCGGTTGGTTTGAAGTTAGTGAGGCCTCAGTTATAGGGCCTGACTTAGTATTCGATGCCTTAGAAAAAGTCCAGTTGATCAGAGAAAAACTCTAGGCTGCTCAGAGCCAATAGAAGTCTTATGTTGATGTGTGCAGAAAGGATCTCGAGTTCAAGATTGGTGACTATGTTTACCTAAAGATCTCGCCCATGAAGGGAGTGAAAAGATTCGGAAATAAGGGAAAGCTCAGTCACTAATATGTCGGTCCCTTCAAAATTCTCAGTTGTTTCGGCAAGGTAGCTTATAAGCTCGAATTGCCTTCAGATCTAGCCTCAGTTCATCCAGTGTTCCATGTCTCTTTGCGCAAGAAGTTCATAGGTGACCCATCAGTTGTAGTCCCTATAGAGGGCATTGATGTTCAGAACAGCCTATCTTATAAAGAGATTCTAGTCGAAGTTCTTGACTACCAGACTCATAGACTAAGAAAAAAAAAAGTCCCTCTAGTCAAAGTTCTTTGGCGAAATCAGTCCGTTGAGAGAGCTACTTGGGAAGAAGAAGAAGATATGCGAACCAAGTATCCTCACTTTTTTTCTGCTAACTCAGACTCAACCCAAGGTAATAGTTTTCCGTAAGCTTGCTCAGTTATCATGTTCAGTTTCATTACCAACTTGGTATTCAGTTTCATGCTCAGAATTCTAATATAAACTTGGTATCACATAACATTGCATATTCAGTCATATGTTCATGCATCATATCAGTCATGTATTCATGCATCAGATATGCATCCTCATTATGAGAAACTCAGCTTATCAGAAATCTCAGCCATGCATTCATGAATCAGTTATGCATGCATCAGATATGTATGTTCAGTATGATATATTTAGTTTATCAGTCATGTCAGTCATGAAATCATATTTCTAATATTCATATCCTATATAAACTTCATTTTGTATTTTCCCCATCTCAGTCAATCTTATTTGAGGACGAATATTCTCAAGGGGGAAATATAGTAAGACCCCGCAAAATTTCTAAGCTTAAATCAATCCTTTAAGCTTGTCTAGGGGGTCCCATACGTAGAAAATTCTAGCTAAATTCCAAGACTTAGTTTATTTACGGCCTTCGAAAGGTGAAAATCACATTTTTTCACCTTAATGTCCTTTAATGGTCCGTATTTTTGTTAATTCCTGATTAGAGAGGTCAATAGGTGTTCCTGGATGAGTTTCGGATTTTTTGGACCTCATTTAGACCACATTTGGTGTACCAAAATAGTGGACCAACGCGATCTTGGCGCGCCAAAATAGTGGACCAACGCGATCTTGGCGCGATCATGGCACGACACGTCGGGTATCGCGTCGATGTCCAGTTTTCAGTCATTAAATGTTCGTATTTTTAAGGGTAAAAGGATCAATTTCCCACCTCTATATAAGACTATAACGCGAGATTCAGCCCTTATTTCACCAAAATATTATTGTTACTATCAAATACTCTCAAGAACAAGTCTAGGATTTTCATAGGAGCTTCAAATTAAAGAGATTCTACCATTAGTTTTCAAGAATTTTCCATCCAAGTTATCTCAAGTGTTCATTCTTGGATTCCTTTTATCCATGAAGCCAAAGAATCCAATTTTAAATTATAAATTATGATGTTTATGTTGTGGATTGATTATGTACATGTAGTTATTGTTGTAGGATTCCCAAGTTGGAATCTTTATGTGTTGTTCATGAAACTACGCTAGTATGTGGATTAAAATTTATGAAATTGACTTGAATTAGGGAATCATGTGGTATTAATTTGATATCATGCCTACGCCTTAAGTTATTCATACTAGGTGTTTTATAAAATGCCTAAGAGAATAATACTTGTGCATTATGACTCAATAGAACCTAAATGATGAATTCTTGTTAACATTATGTTCAAAATGACTCCCATGCTATTGTTATGCCTTGTAATATATTGATGTAATGCTCATGAGATTAGGCTTAGGGAATTATGACATGTTTATATGCATTCTTATTCATGTGAAATCTTATGGTATTAAAATACTTCAAGAAAATCCCCAATGATAGTACTATGAATTATTGACCATGGTTATGTGTTCAAGAAGTGTCATTTTTCATCAGTTTCATGCTATCGAGTCCTGGGGGTACTTGTACCCGACAACTTAGCTATGTGCCTAGAGCCAGCGCCAGTTTCATGATAAATCTCAGTCACGCCATGATTAGTAGTATTCTCAGTCAGTTTCAGAACTCAGTAGAATTCAGTCAGTTACATGACTGAGGAAAACTCAGTAATCTCAGTCAATTATCAGATCTCAATAGTATTCCATCAGTTAATAGAACTCAATGAACTCAGTCCAGTTCAGTTTAATTAATCATATTTAGTGTTTATTCAGATGGGAGTAGGATTCAGCACCGAGTGAGCCCAAGGATGGGAACTCACCTGTGAGTAGAGGGTGTGATTCTTAAAAGCAATCATTGTGCTCTAGAACTACGTAGCCAGTGTAGGTTGAGACATCAAACCTGCTAGTTGAGGGTAGATATGGTGGCTTAACCTATTATATAAGGGTCCCACCATTCTCCTTATAGTACCTGTTAGACGAGGGATTTCTCACTGCTTGTCCTTACCAGTGGCGCGGTATTGACACCCTTCTAACTGGGGTTACAGGTTGGATCCCAAATCTATTCAGAAAAAAGGGCATGTCGGTTAGATGAATTCTCTCACATTTTCAGTTGCAGAATCAGGACTGTCAGATATAGTCACCCAGTTTCAGTAGTAGAACTCAGATAGTTCTACAGAACCTAGGACTGTCAGATACATTCACTCAGCTCAGTACGGAACTCAGCTAGTTCTATTAGAACCTAGACTATCAGACACAGTCACCCAGTATTAGTTATATCAGTTATCAGTAACTTATGTTATCATTAGTCAGTATTACTCGTGAATCCAGTTACAGTTACACACTCATGTAGGTATTCTCACGATCATGTTATACAGTCAGTTAGCATTGTTCATGCATATGAACCCTTTGCATTCAGCGTACCTCACTTGCATACCAGTACATTCAACTGTACTGATGCATTTGCGCTATGGTGTTTTTAGATCATAGGTTTAGAAGCGTAGGCTCTAGAGCATCAGTAGCATTTTAGTTTCAGCAGTGAGTCTTCATCATTCAAGGATGTATGATTTGATTATTTCATATCTTTAGTACTTAGTTATTTCAGCAGGTGGAGTTAGTGGGGGACATGTCCCATCAACTCCTTATTCAGACAGTCTAGAGGCTTTCAGACTATAGCATGTTACAGTTATTTCAGTTGTTTTGGTAATGATGTACCACATTTCCAAATGTTATGTTTTATCATATATTTGAACCTTATGGCCTTTTAGCCTTTAATTCCATATTTTTACATCATATTATGCAATGCTCAGTTACAGATATCAGTCATGGGTTTGCTTGTGGTCCTTCGGGGTCATGAGCATCGTGTAGCATTTTGAGTACTAGATTCGGGGCATTACAGGTATGCTCCAAATCCTTATTTCAATTATTTTTCTTCGATTTCTATTATCTAAAACTTGTTAAATCATGATTTAAAAAGTGGAATTTGAAAATTTTAGCCTAGAAGGCCTAAATTAGTATTTCTTCAACTAAAATCATAATTTCAACCCATTTTCACTTGTATTTTATTCTATAGCTTTCTTTAATCATGGGTAAATTATTTATGAACTAAGATACTGATTTTACCCTTTTTTTCGAAAACTTATTTTAATGGTCCATTTTGACCTCGACTTAGAAACAGGTAATATGGATATCATTGATTTCCTTTTGACATGTAGGTTCTATATTTATGTATTTTAGTTGATTTCAAGACCTTTTATGGGAGGATATTACATCGTATTTTCTTCGTTCGAGGTAGGTTATGGATTAACATTCTTCAGACTATGTTGGGGACTTAATACAGATATAAAAGCATGTTAGGGTATGGGTATCAAACATAAAAATAGTGTATTACTATTTTGTGCTCGTGTGGGGTGTCTTTGTTGTTGTTATTGATTGTTTGAGACATTATTTCCTATGTTTAGTCATGTGGGGTGTTATATGATGTTGTTGTCATGGCATTTATATATTTGATTGTTTTCTTCTTGGTGGAAATTATCTAAGTTTGAATTTATATGGTATCAAAGATATATTATTGCATATCTTTCTCTACTAGTTCATGAATTATACTAGATCATGGATGATTAGCTTATTGAGTGAATTTTTGGCTCATATGCTTGGTATATTGGTTGGATTTTAAAATTCTCATTCATGTTTGTTTCTGAGTATTACATCCTCATATCATATACATTCATGAGGCATTAGTACCACTCTGGAAATATTGATTTTTCTAATAAAAAATAGGATATCTTTAAAAATCCTCTATCTAAGATCATATGTCGGAGAGGAGTTATGGATATTGGATTAGTATTGGTACTGGATATTGAATTGTATTTGGGTTGCGTATCCTCCTTAGGTCCTACCTCGGGAGTAGAGATCTATAAGTGTATATGGAGGTTATGCGACAACCTCAAACATATCACCTCATCATCATCATTATGATCATCCTTATTGTATTTCATACATTGGGCCCATTCTGTGTTGTATTTTCGTGCTTGATTTGATGTATATCTATTTTGTAATTCTTTCTCGTACTTTTATTTGGTGTATGTATATATTTTAGAACTATTAGTGGAGATGGTGTGGTCTACCGTTTGAGATATTTTATGATTCCTACTGAGTATAAGTGGACCATAATCATCCCTACTATGCCCTTTCAAGATTGATGCAGGTACGAATATGTCGTGCGGTAGCTAAACTCAAGGTGCTTGGAGTATTTTTGAGGTAGCGATCAATCTATGCTTCCAGAGTTGATCTCCTACCCCTTATTATCTGGTCTATGTCTCATTTCATATTTAGAGACAGATTTATGCTCCTTTTTGGAATATCAATTGTATATTTTGACTTTGAGTTGTACTTAGTTTGTTCTTACACTATGGTACCGTATTTTGGGGTGATTTATGGTATCATTGCTATGTATTTTTCCAATATTATTGTATATGTGTGGTTTAACTTCATTCTAGAAGCCTTACCTTGGAAGTTGGTATTGTATTCTCATTTTCATATCAGTTTGGGTGATTAGTGTACTTGTCAAGGCTTTCTGTAGCAAGTGTATTCATGACACTTAGTTTTAGGGTCGTGACAAATTGGTATCATAGTCAGGTTCATTAGTCTCATCAGTATAAGAATAAGGTGTCTAGTAGAGTCTCACAGATTATTACATAGACATCATATCTATCTTTGAGAGGCTATAAGATATTGTTAGGAAGCTTTCCTTATTTGATTTTTTATCGTGCAGGTCTTTCATACCTTGTGTTATAAATTGTGTTAAACTATTTTCTATAAAGATGGTGTGAACTAGATCTTATAAGGCTAGAGATATAGAGCCATCATCTTAGGAGAGATCCCATACTAGGGGGTGAGTTGTGAGTCATGGAAAGGATCGAGATAGAGGAAGGGCATAAAGCTCTGCCCCTTTCATAGGTAGTACTAGGGGGATCTCCCCTGAGCCTCGGGTTGAGCATACTAGAGATATGGGACCTACTAAGGTTCCACAGAGTTCATCTACCTAGATATTAGAGGGGTTATTAATTCGCCTGCTGACCCATTTGGAGGGTGTTCCTTTCAGTGCACCTAGTGTTCCTCCAGCACTGAGTATTATACCACCGTGTGTTCCATAGTCTACCTATGGTGTTCTGCTATTTTTTAGTAAGGATCTTTTAGTAGTACCTACATCTGCTTATGGTACTCCATAGACTATGAGTATTTTTCCTTCTTTTGTGTCGGTATCCGAGTATAGTATTCTGAGGTCAGGAGTTCAACCTTCATCTATGTTACCCCCTCAGGTGGCATCTCAGTCAGTCATATTCACTATGTATTCTATTATTGTGAGTACGGTTATGTCTTCTGAGGATCAGAAGAGGTTTGAGAGGTTCACTTATTTGGATTCATGTCATGACTCAAGGCTACCCCCTAGTCGCGACAATGGTGCTTACTGTCACAAGTAACCATAAGCTAACCCATGAGCTGGTACCTGTTGTGATCACTGAATAAATAACACTGAAATAGCATACGCGGAAGCTAAGCTAATAAAATTCTAAAAAAATAAATACTGAATATAAGTAAGAAACAAGACTAAAATGTCTGTAACAACTAATAATACTGAACAATTATTTACTGAGTGACTGTCTAGCTATCTAAAAGCCTCTAAATATCATGAGAAGTCTAACTTCGACTGACTGAACATAAGGAAATACTAAAATAACTAAGAAAACATATCATGTCCCTGATGGATGAGGACTCACCACTACTGTTATTGGGTAACACTATGTTGTCTAAGAATGGTCAGGAAACTGAGCATCTGAACCTACATTATAAGACAACATAGCGCAAAGAAAAGTATGCGGTCGGTACTTTGAATGTACTGGTATGTGAGATAAGGACGGACTGAAATGCATGATATAACTGAACATGAATACATAAACATATAATATCTGAGAATGCAAGACCAAGCATGATCATGTTACTGAAATCTGAAAGGCTGAAATCTGTGTAATCAAATAACTGATAAATCTAAACACATGGTCAAGCAAACCAAAGCTAAGATACACTGACATACTAACTAAAATTGTGGGAGGTATCATATCACCGACATGCCCCAATTTTAGACAAACGGGGTCCAACCTGTAACCCCAGTTGGAAGGGTATCAGTACCTTACAACATGTACTAACACTGGCTGTATGGATCCACTAATTTGATGTCTTGAAGTGCTAGGGTGTCATGACCCGAGACTACCCCAAGTCGTAACACGGTTCTTAGAACCACAAATGATCCCAAGATAACCCATGAACTAGCATAAAACTTGAGCAACTGATTTAATATGTATTAAATAGCTAGTTCTATTGTGTGGAAACATAAGCATAATGAAATCTGAATAAGTATGTAACTGGTAAAATTTATAATATGATAAATCTGAAGAGAGAAACTGAAATTATATGACTGACTTTGACTGACATCTATGAAGCCTCTACTATACTGACTATAGATAGCTGGGACATGCCTCTATCTACTACCATTCAATACATATGAATAACAAAAAAAATAAAGTGCATGGTCAACATCTAAATGGAATCCCCGAAAGAGGAGAACTCATTACCTGCTGGCTGGAAACTGCAACCGTCTAATCATGATGTGTGGGCTACAACTAGAACCTACATTATGAAACAATGTATCCACGCAGACGTATATACGTATCAGTACTTCTGGAATGTATGGATTAAGCAGGGTGAATACAATAAGTAAAACTGAGTTCATGCATGCTAAGTGTAAGTAGACTCACCAAGAGACTAAAATAAGATAAAAGTTGCTATATCTTAAAACATGATTAACCAATAAAATCTGATAAGCTGGTGAATCACTACACTTAGTTTCTTAAAAACTATACTTTTATAATAAAGGTAGCACTGAAGTTGGAAAATAGTAAAACATGGATACTGGATGAATACTGGGTCTGAAACTACGTGATGGAACTGACATAACTCGAGGATCTAGATATACAATTATATTGAGCACAAATGCATAAACATACAAAACCAAACATAACATATACTAAGTTGTTCTGATTAATTGAATGATTGATAGTTGAATACTGAATAACTAATGTCTGAATACTGAATAATTAGTATTTGGATGTTGATTAGCTGGTATCTATATACTAATTAACTAATAATTGTATACTGGTCATATAAAACTGAACTGTACTTAGTTTGAATAACTAGATTGAAACTGTGGGGCACTGTTCATATGAGATAAAGACTAACTGAACAACTTGAGATAACTGAGCATGAATGCATCAAAACTGTAATATCTGAGAATGCAAGAATAAGTGTATATTTGTTATGTCACTGAGATAATCTGTAATTCTTAAAGACTAAAATTTGTATAACTTAATATCTAAAATTTTAGTACACTTAATCAAGCAAACATGACTTAAAATACACTGAATACTGACTGAAACTGTAGGAGCTATCATGTAACCGACATAAACCATGTGAGCTATAATGGAGTCCAATGTCTGACCCACGCTAAGGAGGGTTGTTCTATCCTTGCCATCGGAATAGAACTTGAATTGTAGTGATCACTAAATTGATGTCCCGAAGGACGGGGGTATCATGCCTAACTTATGGGGGACCCCTCAAAATCTATGATGGCGTCGTAGGTCTGGAACTTAGGGGCTGCTACTAACGTCTCATGTCTAACTGATGGGGGAGACACTATCCCTACGTTCACTAGGTGCTAAATCCAACACCCAACCAAAAAACACTAAAATACTAACTGGTGCATGCACTGATAGTTAATAACTAATAAGCTCAGGTCATGGTATTTTGAAAATAACATTACATACGGATTCTAGGGTAATTATTAACATATAAATTGATAATTCTCATCATGAATATCTGAGTATACTGATAAGATTCATGGATAAACTATCTGAGTACTTGAAAAGCTGAATTTATGTAAATCACATAGGTATCGGGTGTTCATAACCCACCAACACTGAATGAGCATAAAATACATATCAAACATGAAAGACGGTATTAAGTAATTATGGTTCAAAGACCCTAACATGGCATTTCATTAAACATGTGAAAATCATAAACTTATGCATGAGAATATCTTAAACATGAGGGAAACAATAGGATTTTATGGCAAAAATCTTAACTTAGGGATTTATCCTGAATCAACTGAACATAACATAGGAATTACAATATTCAAATCATGATATGACTCATTCCACTTGAAAGAACTTATAATCATAACTTGAAATTGAATTAACAAGAGATTCATGAAGATAGTTCAACTTAAACAGGTAAAACTCATAATTTAAAACCAAAAAGGGTTCTTGGACTCCATGGAATAAAGGGGACCCATGGACGAACTCCCACATACCTTAATTAGATGTATTCTTGAAGAAATCTGAAAATTGAAGCTTGAATCCTTGTGTTCTTAAGATAAAAATCTTGAACTTTGTTCATGGGGGAAAGGAGAGGGGTTTTACGTGAGAAATTTTGAGTGTTATAATTTGTGCCTTGGACATTTGGGGTTGAGGGAAAAGGACCAAAGTACCCCTTGACCCTTAATAAGATTAAATAGTAAAGGAATTGACCAGGAATCGCCTCTTTTATCCTGGTGGACTAACCCGGGCGGCGAGGCATATCGCCTCCCCTTACTGCCTCTCACGAAAAAAGCCATAACTTTTTGTTCGGGTATTAAATTAAGGTGAAATTGGTATTGTTGGAAATATGAATCAATTATATACAATTTAGTGGGTCTTGATCTACAAAATTCTTTATATATAAAAAGCTATACATGTTGAAAGTAAACCCTTGTAGAATCAAACACCAAACTTTGGACGAATCAAAGGCTCTTAGCTCAACTTTGTTCTAAGTGATTCCTATGGATATTTTTCCACCTTAAAAGCACTTAACACACTCGGATAAAGATCTTGACAAATGAATTTTAAAGTAAATCATGAGATTATTATTTACACATAAAAACGGCGCTTTAAAGTCTAGCCCAAAAATATGAGGTGTTACATTATCTCTTCATTGGAATCATTCGTCCTCGAATGATGGATAGGAACTTGTTGAAGTATTATGAGTATGGAATAATGTACACATGACATGTCTGGTAATGAAGGATATAGTTGAGCTAAAGCATTATAACTTTATCATGAAACTGATTCCTGAGCTGATTGACTTTACTGACTGTAAGGAGCTGATTCATGCTGGGAGATTAGAACACACTTGAAATGTTCATAATACAATCATACATATAGAACTGGGAAGTTATAACTGATTCAATGTAAGCACGAATCATGATATAATGAGACCAAAGTCGTACAAAGAATATTACACGGTCTGAGCTGGAATACTTGGAAAACTGAAATCATGCGCTGAAAACTTGTGAACTCAATCATGACTAAATATCTAAATTGTAGACATGATGCATGGACTAAACTAAATTTACAACTTGCATAAATTTGAATGAATTACCTCATGAATAGGAAAGATAGAAAACTATAGAAACTTGTCTGTCTGACTGCTAAACTGAATTGCTGGCTATACAGACTGAATTATGCTGAAAGCTTATACTCAACTGAATTATTTCTTCAATGCTCATTCTAAGAAGTTCTAATAAAATTATGGAGCAATGAATTTTGGGCATTATCTGTATAAAATTTATGAATAAGGAATCGTAACATGGCTATAATTCTGTAACATGGAACATAGGCCTACGAAACATAAGCTGGGGTAGAATTACTAGGCCTTAGGCAATGCATCTTCTCAATTCAAACTTATCCTCCTCCTTAAATACTCACATGGGTACATGTAATTACTCTAGTCAAAGTCTGAGTTGAACCACATACTCTCACTATGTTTAAGCCTAGCTCAAAATCACAAGGTACTACATATAACACCATAACACTAGTCTGAACCATGAATTCAATACCTCATGTGTGTTTCACATCTTTCATCTCATGAATAATTCTTATTACCACTTCAACAACTACATTCAACCTCTTACTAGGAATTCACTAGTGTACAATGCATCCATCCACTTATACACCAACATTACATTCAAGCCTATCTTCATAACCACTTATGAACGTCTAAACAAACACCCATAAAAGCATTTTTCCTCATATTTTCTAATACCTCTATCAATAACAACTTCCCAACACTATCCCCAATAAAATACACATAGAATTTTCATCTAACATGATATATATTTAAAGCTCTACCTCAATATTCCGTCAAATTTATTACCTTGCATAAAATAAGTATTCAGCGATATTTCCCCAACATGAAACACATACTCTCTCCCATCTAAATAATTACTCATTGCTTCTATAATGTCATAAGTAGAGCTCACTGAAAGGTTAAAACATGAGGACCTGGAACATGAAAGGATACTATGCATAACTTTGACACTTAACTAAGGCCTGAGGAATAGAATCTCAACATGATGGATTCATCAAAGAGATCTAATTTGAGAACATACATGACAAAAATCTGAATTTCACTGGTCATTAAGAGTGTAGCATGAGTGCTGGGAGCTGAGCATACTGTAAAACATGAGTACATGACTCATGGGTGCATGACCTAAGTTCGGAGTTCATAAATTCATGGAATATGATTCGTACTGCTAAGTGAACTAGAACTCCTTATACTAGGAACTGGATACGCACATGATTCTCTATAATGTGCATGAACATGAACTATAATCATGGAGCTGACATGTAAGGCATGAGTAGATATCGTGATAACTAAAGTAAAAGATTCTGCACTGAGGTAAGATGTCACGACTCGAGTCTACCCACTAGTCGCGACAACGGTGCTTACGGTCACAAGTGACCACAAGCTAACCCATGGGTTGGTACCTGTTGTGAGAACTTAATAATATACTGATAATGAACATGTGTGGAAATAACTAAATAAACCCATAAGATTTTAAATACTGAAACATGATTAAATCTTAAATTTAAACATCTGAAAACATACTAAAAAGAATGATCAAATATCTAAAAAATTGACTAACTGTCTAAATAACTGAAAGTATTTGAAAGCCTCTAACTGATTGAAGAGTTAGAAATATGGAAACACTGAAACAATATAACAGGTCCTCGACATATGAGGACTCACCATAACTGAAGTTACTGATAGGCTGAACTGTCTAAGCGCAGTTAGAAAATAAGCATCCAAACTTATGATATTAAACATCATAGAGCAAAGAAGAGAGTGCGATCAGTAATTTGAATGTACTAGGATATGAGATGAGGTTAGGCTAAAATACATGGTATCATGTGCATGAGATAATGATTGACTAGATATAATAAGATAATTGATGAATAAAATGCGTAAAAGCTGTAAAATCTGAGAATGCATGACCAAGCATATAACATGATTCTGAAATAGTCTGTAAACTGAAATACTTAAATCTGGTAACTGAATAAATGATGTGTTGTATTCTATGGTCTAGCAAAACTAAACTCAAATTTGTAATAAATACTGAACTGAGACTATGGGAGGTATCATCTAACCGACATACCCCAATCTGAGCTAATCGGGGTCCAACTTGTAACCCCAGTTGGAAGGGTGTCAGTACCGTGCCACGGATACTAATGTTGGCTGTGTGGATCCACTAAACTAAAGTCCTGAGGGACTAATGAGTTACCCTCAACTAGTAGGTGCTCTAGTGAGATATCTTTTACCCTCAACTGGCAGGTAAACACCTTATCAACCCTCAACTGAAAGGTTGTTATCTCTAACCAATGCTGGCTACGTAGTTCTAGAACTCGGGAACTGCTACTAAAGGTCACACCCTCTACTAGTAGGTGATCCCCCATCCCTGGGTTTGCTCGTTTCTAAATTCTAATCCCAACTGAATGACACTAATTATAGGGATGAACTAAGCTTAACTGAGCAAACAACTAATCATGATACTAACTGAATAACAATGCTCATGGTTTATCTGCAATCATTCTGAAGATACTGAAATTATGTAAATGGCTAAGTATCGGGTGTTCATAACCCTCCAGCACTGAATAAAAATAACAATAAGGACATATGAAGCTTTAAAATCCATAATAAAGGATTATTGCTCAAAACCCAATATTTAGACATTTCATCAAACAGATGGGAGTCATGAATTTAAGCATAGGAATGGGTAAAGCATGTGATTGAAAACATAGTTACAACACTAAAATTATGAATGAGGGATTTAACATGAGGATTTCAATACTCAAATCATATAAGGGCTCATTCCATCGAAAAACACTTGTAACATAACTTGTAATCAAAATCAATAACAACTTCATGGAGATAATTCATCATAAACATGTAAAAACTCATAATTTGATATCAAAAAGGGATTCTTGTACTCCATGGGTGAAAAGGGCCCATGGATGAACATCACGCATACCTTAAATCCTTAGGTTTGAAAGAGAAACACAATCTTGATGCTTTTCTTGAAAGTTCTTAGATTTGGGAAATTGCTTTCTTAGTTTTCTTGAAGAGAAAGGAATGAAATTGATGAACTTGGGGGATGATTAGGGTTTGTTTTGAGAGGACAATTGGGAAAATGGGCATATAATTCCCTAACCGACATTTTAATTCATGTTTTTTCGAGTTGGATTTAGGGAAAAAGACTCAGTTGCTTCTCAAATAATTGAATTCGTAACTGGAACATGGATTAAAGGTCCACCGCAATGTGGTGAGACTTCCATCGCTATAGCCACCATGACGCGCCACTATTGCGGTGAGGTTCTAGAATCAAAATTCAAACATAACCCAATCCTCATTCGAAAAATCCAAAACTTCTCTGAGATATGCTCCTTACACCTCTAAACATGAATTAACTCAAAAACCTATGCCTCGAGGTTAGGAAGACCCATTTAAAAATCCTCAAAGTTAAGAGGCCAAAAATATGACTAAGTCCCCAACACTTAGTGAAATTTTCAGGCTCTAAGCCTCTTATACATGCAACTAGGAGGTGAAATAAGCTAAGAAAAGTATGGGGTATTACAATATCTCCTTCTTGGGAACATTTATCCTCGAATGAGACTGATTAAGCTAAGAATACTGGGGAATATAAAATCACATACTGAACAAGCATAACTGAAAACATGATTACATGACTGAGCCTAAAACATGATACATGACTGAACTGAATTCTTGAATGCATGCAAAGACATGAGAATGATTATCTAGCTGGGACTGAGAATGGAAAAGAGTCAATCTAAAAAGAACTGTTACCTTAAGCTGAGTCTGAGTTTACAGAGAAAAGATGAGGGTACTTGGTATGCATATATGTTTCTGCTTCCCAAGTAGCTCCCTCAACTGACTGATTCCATCAAAGAACTTTGACCAAGGGAACTTTTTTGTTCCTTAGTCTACAAATTTGATGATCAAGGATCTCGACTGGGATTTCTTCGTAAGAAAGGCTATCCTAAACATATGTGCTTTCTAAAGGAACTACAACAGCTAGGTCACTAATACACTTATTTAATAAGAAAACATGGAACACTAGATGCACTGATGCCAAATCTGCAGGCAACTCAAGCTCATAAGCTACCTTCCTAAAATGACTTAGGATTCGATAATGACCAACATATCAGGGACTGAGTTTCCCCTTCTTGCGAAATCTCTTCCCTCTCTTCATGGGTGAGATTTTCAAATACACCAAATCCCCAACTTCAAATTCAAGATCCCTTCTTCTCACATCTGTATAGGATTTTTGACAACTTTGGGTTGTCTTAAGCCTCTCCCTGATTAACTGAACCTTCTCTATCACATCAAACACTGAATATGGCCCTACTAAAGTGGCCTCACCTACCTTAAACCAATAAATAGGAGATCTATATCTACTCCTATAGAGAGCCTCAAATGGAACCATCTGAATACTGGAGTGATAATTGTTATTGTGGGCAAACTTGATCAATTGTAAGTGATCATCCTAACCACTCTTAAAGTCAAGAACACACGCCCTCAATATTACCTCTAGGGTCTGAATAGTTTTCTCTGCCTAACCATTTGTTCGAGGATGAAAAGTTATACTGACATGAACTTTTGAGTCTCGTTGTTAATTATTTCAGATAGAGGTACTCAGTTTACCTCTAACTACCTAACCATCTATCTGAGGATGAAAAGTTATACTGAGATGAACTTAGGTACCAAAATCCTTCCAAAAGTAAGAGGTAAACTGAGTACCTCTATCTGAAATAATAGACAATGGGACTCCATTCAACCTAACCAACTCTCTAATATAAAGCTTGGCATAATCCTCAGCTAAAAAGGAAGTATGAACTGGTAAAAAATAATCTAATTTGGTCATTCCGTGTACAATAACCCATATTGAATCATACTGACAACGTGAACCGAACAACCCTATCACAAAATCTATGTTCACCTTTTCCCACTTCCAAGTAGGAATGCTAAACTCCTGCATTTTACCACTAGGCCTCTGGTGTTCAACTTTAACCTTTTGACAGTTGGACCACTTAGCTACAAACTTTGCAATATCCCCCTTCATACCACTCCACTAATAGATTTTATGAAAATCACGGTACATCTTAGTGGCTCCTGGGTGAATAGAGTAATGCACACCATGCATTTCTGCAAGAATTCATTGTATCAAACCATTAATAACGACACATATAACCTACCCTAACAGCGCAACAGGCCATATCCCCCTTGGGAGAAAACCTTTACTTTCTAATCTCTAACTGACTCCTTCAACTTAACCAAACTGGAATCCCTATCTTGATTTTTTTCACTTCGGGAACCAAAGAAGATTCCAAACTATTCTGAACCCAAACACTACCTTCAGCTGAATTAACCAACCAAACACTACCTTCAGCTGAATTAACCAACCAAACACCTAATCTAGTAAGTTGATGAACCTCCTGGACTAACTTCCTCTTATCATCCTTAACATGAGCAACACTACCCATAGACAATCTACTAAGGGTATCTTCCACTACGTTGGCCTTGCTCGGATGATACAACACCCTCATATCATAATCATTTAACAACTCCAACCACCTTCTCTGATGAAGATTTAAATCTTTCTACAAGAACACATACTAAAAACTTTTATGATCCATGAACCCCATAAAGATAATGCCTCCAAATTTTCAATGCAAAAATAATAGCTGCCAACATAAGATAATGGATAGGGTTATTCTTTTCATGGGGTTTAAGATATCTAGAGATATAATCTATTCCCTTACCTCTATGCATCAACACACAATAAAGACTAACTCTGGAAGAATCACAGTAAATAACAAATCCTTTAGAATCGTCTAGTAGAGTCAAAACTGGGGCTGAAGCAAGTCGAGTCTTCAACTCCTGAAAACTCTTGTCTCAAGAATTTGACCACTAAAACTTGACTTTATTCTGAGTTAATCAAGACATCAGGGGTGTGATAGACAAAGACCCTTCAATAAACCGCCTGTAATAGCCAGCCAAACCCAAGAAACTCTTGATATCTGACGGAGAGATAGGTCTGGGATAGTTTCTCACTGCTACGGTCTTTTAAGGGTCAATTCTAACGCCATCACTGGAAACAATATGGCCAAGGAAAGCTACTAATCATAGCCAAAGATCTCACTTACTGAATTTGGCGAATAACTGATGGGCTCTAATAGTCTGCAATACAATTATGAGATAGTTTGTATGATCATTTTCACTATAGGAGTAGACAAGAATATCATCAATGAAGACTATGATGAACATGTCCAAGTACTGCTTGAACACTCTGTTCATCAAGTCCATGAAAGTTGTTGGGGAATTTGTTAGTCTAAAATACATAACTAGAAATTTGAAGTGACCATATCAAGTTCTGAAAGTTATTTTTGAAATGTCACATTCTCTGACTCTGAGCTGATAATAGCCGAATTTAAGGTCTATCTTATAAAAATAACTAGCACCCTAAAGTTTGTCAAACAAGTCATCAATCTTGTGGAGTGGATACTTCTTATTGATCTTATCCTTGTGCAACTAACAGTAATCGATGCACATTCTGAGAGAAATATCTTTCTTATGCACGAAAAGGACTGGAGCACCCCATGGGGAAACATTGGCCCTGATGAATCCCTTATCTAAGAGATATGTCAATTGTTCTTTTTACTCTTTTAGCTCAGCTGGATCCATGTTGTAGGTTGAAATAGAGATAAGTTGGGTATTTGGAAGGAAATCTATTCCAAAGTCAATTTCTCTTTTAAGAGAAACTCCGAGAAGATCTTCAGGGAACACATATGGAAATTCCCATACTACTAAAACTAATTCGAGACTTGGAGTCTCAGAATTATAGTCTTTGACTCAAACAAGATAGTACATTCCCTCCTTGGATATTATTTTCTTTCTCTAAGATATGACACAATGTAACGCCCCGAGTCTGTACCCCAGATACTACACGGTGCTCATAATCTCGAAGGACCATAAGCTAACCCATGATTGATACATGTTGCAATAACTGAGTAATGATGCTGTAATAATGCAAAAATTTGGTGGAAATTTTCCATAAGGTTCAAAACTGAAAATAACTATTGAATACTAAAATATTTGTCTAAAATACTCTAGTTTGAAAGTCTTTAACTATCTAAAATTAGAGTTGATGGGACAAGCCCCCAACTAACTCCGACTACTGAACTATTTATAAACTAAAGTAATAACTTTGTCCTCGAACTATGAGGACTCACTAATAAGTCTGTTGCTAATAGGCTAGACTTCTAAGAACGGTCAAGAACCCGTGCGACTGAACCTATTATATAAGACATCATAGCACAAAGAAAAGTATGTGTCAGTATTTTTAATGTACTAGTATGCAAAGTAAGGTAGGCTGATATACATGGGTTCATATGCATGAACAATAATTGACTAAGTAACATGAACATAACTGAATGTGAGTACATACATGAATACGTAAATTATAGCTGAGGTCATGATAACACTGGACACTGCACTCTGAATACTGATTTACTACTATCTGAGTTTACTGATACTATATTACTAATAACTGGATGACTGTATCTAACAGTACTGATTCTGTAAAACTGATCTGAGTTATATACTGAGCTGGGAGACTGTACCTAACAGTCATAAATCTTAGAAATGAACTAAGTTCTATACTAGGACTGAAACTAAAACTGTGGGAGGTAATCATCTAACCGACATACCCTTTTCTAAATAGATTAGGGTCCGAACTATAACCCCAGTTGGAAGGGTGCCAGTACCATGCCATGAGTAAAGACAACTGAAGGTGGGGTCAATCCTAGTCTAACGGGTGACCCCTGAGAACAGTCCTAACTGGCGAGTGATCCCTGAGTATGTCAATCCTATCTAACGGGTGACATCTCATAACCTATGATGTCTACATAGTTCAATAACTTAGGTATTGCTTCTAGGGATCTCAGTCCTATCTAACGAGTGAGCCCTTATCCCTAGGTTCGCTCGGTGCTGAATCCTACTCCCAACTGAATAGATGTTGAACTGATTTCTAGACTGTACAAGGATGGACTGAACTATTACTGATCGTGATAACTGACTGAACTGGACTGAGTCCACTGAGTACTAAACTGATTACTGACTGAATTCTATGAACTGACTAAGTCTACTGAGTTCTGAACTGAATACTGAATTGAGACTAAATACTAAGTACTATGGAAACTATTCTATAACTGCTATAGCTCTAGTAAACAGCTAGGTTTTTTGGGTATTAAATACCCCCAGGACTCGATATCATGGAAAGTAGAACACTGCATGAATTTAGTAGAATAATAGTACTTGCTCACTAAAATGCATTCATTTAGACATTTTTCCAAACACTTGATATACATGAGCTTGTATACATACTAACATGATATAATTTCATTACTTAACTTACATGAACAATTCAACAAAACACTTGAAGATCATAATTTATGCACACGACTGTAATACAACATTCAAGCACCATAATCATAATCCCAACTTACAATTTCAAAGGGGGTTTTAAAATAAAACCACACAAAAACGCACACATGCCATTTATTTCTCATGAAATTGTAATTAATCATGGATTCTAAACTCAACTAACATCATAGTCATGAACACAATCAAATTCAATCATGAAATTCATCAAAACTATTTAATTGTAGTTCAAAAGGTTTCTTAAACTCCAAAGGTGAAAGAAAACCATTGGATGAACACTTAACATACCTTAGTGCTTGAATTCTTGAAGATTGATGAAGTGTTCTTGAGGATTAATCTTGAAATTGATGTCCTAGGGTTTTGTTTTTTAGAGCAATTTGAGAGAAAGAATGAATTTTGCCCTAGGAATAACTTATTTTCGTGCTTTTGGGGCTGAATAGGGGTGGGAAAATGACCCAAATACCCCTATGGATGCAGTTTTTAAAGACTGAGAATGTACCTAGTGATGCGCAGGCCGACGCATCGCATCATTGTCATCGACGCGATGGCCAACACACCGCGTTGATTCCGCATCGGTTCACCAGAATTTGCACTTGTAGCTAAAGAAAAATATTCATCGATGTGATGGGAAACACAGCATGTCGAGATCACGTCGATCCACTCGTTTAAGCTTTCAAATGTGTTTCAAACGATGTCTGAAAAATCCAAAACTTATCTAAGAACACCCACTGACATTCTTGATCATTATTCAACCTAAAAATCATTACTTTAAGGTCATGAGGGTTGTGAAATAGAGTCACCAACCTATGAAGGCTAAAATAATTCTCAGTGTAAACACTTAGCTGAAATTTCTAAGTCTGGGACCTCTTTTCAAGCTTTAACGGACAGATTTAAGATTAGATTTTTGTGAGATCTTACAATATCTCCCCTTTGGGAACATTCATCCTTGAATGAGACTGACTAAGCTAAGAAACACTGATAGGCTGAGCTTACCTACTGAACATGCATATCTAATACATGGAACACCTGACTGAAACTACTGATAAGCTGAGTTTTCAAACTGAACATGTATATCTGATACATGAGTACATGATTGAACTGATTCATAAATGCATGACTGAATATGCAACGGTAATAGATACCAAGTTTATAACTATAACTGAAAATAGACTAAGATAATCTAACGAAGACTGCTACCTTAAGCTGAGAATATTATTGAACCTGAGATCATTTACTAAACATTCATGAACGGGAACATGAGAACATAACTGAGACTGAAATATGATACATGAACTGAATATCATGAACTGAACTGAGCCCATGAATACATGTTTTACGGCTGAGATTAGAACTTGAGGTCCACCTATGAGTACCCACTACTCCAAACTAGATTCGTTATGTGAAGAAAAAATGGAAGGTTTAGGTCATGAAAGCTCAGGAGGATTATAGTGCATCTCCCCCTTGGGACATTATATCCCCTAAAGAATGCTGACTTGGCTGAGACACTGAGAAAAATTGAGATGATGTACAGGGCACCTACGAACTAAATCGTGAATGCATATGGGGGATTTAAAACTGAGGCATGACACCCGGACTGAGCTAAACTCGCAACCACATGGTTTCTCGATCTTGGAATTGTTACTATCATGAGACTTTGGATAGTACGACTAGATGGAAGGATAGTAAACCCAACCATACAAAAATTGTCCGCCTAACTGCTAAACTGAATAGCTAGTTTTGTGGACTAACTTATGATGAAAACTTAATCTCGACTGGAGCTTTTGTTTGACACTCTTTCTATAAATTTATAGTGGATTTAGAGAGCAAGGAGTCTTGGCATGGCTGAATAAAATAGTTTAATAAGAAAATCATATGCTATCTAAAATTCTGTAATATGAGTCAGGGCCTACGAAACATCATCTAAGATAAAGTGACTAAGACTTATGCACTACAACTACAAATTTTCAAGCATAGACATATCCCTTGAATACTCTCTCAAATATACTCTCCTCCTTAGTATCTCACATCACCTGAGACTACTGAAAATATTCACATGGATGCTGAGCACGAATGCATAAACATACTAACTTATCTGATTATCTGAATGGCTAATAGTTTAATACTTGGCCATGTAATATTGAACTATACTTAGTCTGAACAGCTGGACTGGAACTGTAGAGATTTATACATATGAGGTAAGGACTGACTGTGTAATAGGAGATAACTAAGCTTAAATTAATAAAAACTATATTATTTGAGAATGCAAGACCAAGCGTATAACATTATTCTAAAATATTTTATAAATTGAGGTACTGAAATACTGATAACTGAATAATTGATAAATGTATGCTATGTTAAAGCAAACCTGAAATTGAACTGAGTTTTTGATCTGATTACTTGACTGAGACTGTGACTGAAACTGTAACTAAAATGGTAACTAGACTATACTAGAACTGAATACTGAGTTCTGATAACTATGTGATGTAGACTGGCATAAATTGAGGATCTAAATAGACACTCACATTCTACATTTTCTCAACTTCTCATCTCACAAGTAAAAAAAAAATTGATTTCCCTCCCTTCATGCACCAAATACAACTTCCTGCTAGCCATTTGCTTGCACACTAACCTAACATTCAAGCCTATCTTCATAACTACAGACTCGTGTAAAACAAGTATGCAATCACTTATCACTACACCATTTCATAAGAAGAATTCACTGAAGGGTTAAAACATGAGGACCTGAAGCATGAATGAATATTGTACCGAACTCGACACTTAATGAGGCTTGAGGAATAGAATGTTAACATCATGGATTTATCAAGAGATCTAAACTGAGGATATACATGACATAAATCTAAATCTAGCTAATCATTAGGAGTGTAGCATGAGTCATGGAAACTGAACACACTGTAAGTCATAAGTAGACATCATGATAACTAAAGTACAATACTTTGCACTGAGGTAAATATGGGTTGGGCATCATTCCCTATCACTGCTTGTCTACACATACTGACATTACTACTAGAATCTGAAGGCCTAACTTTTTGAGATATCATAATCGGGAAGTTCTTGTGGACGCACCAGGCTATGATAGACTGACCCACTGGGGTGGAGACTGAGAAAGGTTCTATTAAGGTTTCTGGTCTGACTTTGAAATCAACCGCTATGTAATGAGTTACAAAAGATATAGAAACTCCTAAATCTAATAAGACAAAACATGTAAATGGGAGATCTTAAACATACCAGTGACCGCATCAGGAGAACCTTTTTGATCTTGTCAAGAGTGAAGTGCATAAAGCCTGTTTGGGCATTGCCCACAGGCGGCATTGGAAGTGGGACCCTACCGATTCTGGTGACCAGACTGAACTGAAGGATGGTTGGAATGACCCTGCTGGCGTAAAATCTTTTCCCCTCTGAGTAATTAATCTACACTCCCACATCCTATGTCCTGGATTACCACATCCAAAACATATATCACTGCTAACTCTACACGTATCTAGGTGATGTCTACCACATTCTTTGCAAAGTGTAGGGGTATGACTACATCTCATACTACCTTGGGTTTGGGAGCCTGGCACCCCATCATGAATGTCATTCCTGAACATTGCTACTGGTGAACTAGATGAGGATGGAGCTGGAACTGAAGATCTTTTATGAAATTGGTATCGGTTACCACCCTCTGACTTGGGCTGATTGAAATTAAAACTACCTGTTCTAGCTCTCTTGTTCTCTCTCTCTCTCTCCTTCTTCTTAAGTTTCTGCTCCTCAATCGGCTGAGTATGGACCATAAGCCTAGATATGTCCATCTCCTAAATTATCATTGTTGTTCTGCACTTCTTAACCACACTATCTGAAACCCCAGATAAGAACTTGCTTATTCTGGACCTATTGTCTCCTACTACATGGGGAGCATACCTGGCTAACTGAGTAAACTTGAGGGAATACTCTTTCACACTCATATTTCCTTGCTTGAGATTGATAAATTCTAACACCTTGGCTTCTCTAAGCTCTAAGGAAAAGAATCTATCTAGAAAAGCGTTAGCAACTCTTCTTACTTTATGGGTTCTACATCTGTTCTCCTATCTACCTTTCACTGCTTAAACTATGTATGGGATACATCTTATAGATGATAGGTAGCTAACTCAGCAATCTCACTGGAAGTCACTCCCATAATATCTGTGACTTTTTAAACCTGGTCGAAGAACTCCTGTGGATCTTCTTCTGACTTAGATCCCATGAAGAAAGGAGGGTTCATTTGGGTGAAGTCCTAAATTCTGGCTGCAGTAGTATTAGCCACTAGATTGGCCTGAACAGTAGTTGGTCGTTCGTTCTGAGCTGCTACTAAATTGGCTAGAGTAGTAAATGCAGCTCTAAATTCTGCATGAGAGACAAGCTCATCCAGGGGATCTTCCTGAATGGGCTGAGGTGCTGACAGGATTTTTATTATTCTTTCGTTGTTCTTTTTGGGAGACATGTTCTACAAAACGGAAGGAAGAAGTGGATTAAACTGAGAGTTTAACTTGAGCTTATGCTCACTCACACGACATGAACACTGAAAGAAAGGAAACTTTTCCTAAAACATCTCGTAGCCTCCTGTCCATAAGTGTGGCGCACTATACACCCACGCACAAGATTCAACTAGATGAAGCTTTCAGACTTTCTAGGACTCTGTTGAACCATAGGCTCTAATACCAAGTTTGTAATTCCTTGAGTCTGTACCCTAAACGTTACACGATGCTCATAATCCCGAAGTACCACAAGCTAACCCATGATTGGTACCTGCTCAATAAATGAGTAATGATATTGTGATAATGCGGAAATTTGGCAAAAAAATGCAATAAGGTTCAAAACTGAAAATAAATACTGAATACTAAAAATTAAATACTGAAATATCTGTCTGAAATACTCTAGTCTGAAAACCTCTAACTATCTGAAATTAGAGTTGATGGGACAAGCCCCCAACTTACTCCGACTAATGAACTACTGATAAACTGAAGTAATAACTTTGTCCTTGAACTATGAGGACTCACTAATAATTTTGTTGTTGATAGGCTAGACTGCTAAGTACGGTCAGGAGCCCGTGCATCTAAACCTATGATATAAGACATCATAGCAGAAATAAAAGTATGCATCAGTACTTTGAATGTACTGGTATGCGAATTGAGATAGGCTAATATGCATAGGTTCATATGCATGAAAAATAACTGACTAAGTAACATGAACATAACTGAATGCGAGTACACGCATGTATACATAAACTATAGCTGAGGTCATGATAACACTGGATACTGCATTCTGAATACTGATTTACTACTATCTGAGTTTACTTATATTGTATTACTGATAATTGGGTGACTGTATCTAACAGTCGTAATTCTGTCAAACTGATCTGAGTTATATACTGAGCTGGGTGACTGTACCTGACAGTCATAAATCAATAGAACTGAACTAAGTTATTTACTGAGACTGAAACTAAAATTGTGGGAGGTAATCATCTAACCAACATGCCTTTTCCTGAATAGATTAGGGTCCAAACTGTAACCCCAGTTGGAATGGCGTCAGTACCATGCCGTGAGTAAAGATAACTGGCGGTGAGGTTAGTCCTAATCTAACGGGTGACCCCTGAGATTAGTCCTAACTGGCAGGTGATCCCTGAGTATGTTAGTATTATCTAACGGGTGACATCTCATAAACTATATTGGCTACATAGTTTTGGAACTTAGGGATTGCTTCTAGGGATCTCAGTCATATCTAACCGGTAAGCCCCCATCCCTAGGTTCGCTCGGTACTGAATCCTACTCCCAACTGAATAGACATTGAACTGATTTCTAGACTGTAATAGGCCAGACTGAACTGTTATTGATCGTTATAACTGACTGAACTGAACTAAGTTCACTGAGTACTAAACTGATTACTGACTGAATTCTGTGAACTGACTAAGTCTACTGAGTTCTTAACTGAATACTACTGAGTTCTGAACTGAATACTAAACTGAGATTGAATACTGAGTACTACTGAAACTATTCTGTAACTGCTATAGCTCTAGTAAACAGCTTGGTTTTTTGGGTATTAAATACCCCCAGGACTCGATAGCATGAAAAGTAGAACACTGCATGAATTTATTAGCATAATAGTACTTGCTCACTAAAATGCATTCATTTAGATATTTTGTCAAACACTTGATATACATGAGCTTGTATAAACGCTAACATGATATAATTACATTATTTAACCCACATGAACAATTCAACTAAACACTTGAAGAGCATAATTTATGTACACGACTGTAATATAACATGTCAGCATCATAATCATAATCCCAACTACAATTTCAAAGGGGTTTTTAACAAGAAACCATACAACAACCCACACATGCCATTTATTTCTCATGAACTTGTAATTAATCATGGATTCTAAACTTAACTAACATTATAGTTATGAACACAATCAAATTCAATCATGAAATCCATCAAAACTATTTAATTGTAGTTCAAAAGGTTTCTTAAACTCCAAGGGTTGAAGGAAGCCCTTGGATGAACACTTAACATACCTTAATGCTTGAATTCTTGAAGATTGATGAAGTGTTCTTGAGGATTGATCTTGAAATTGATGTCCTAGGGTTTTATTTTTTAGAGCAATTTGAGAGAAAGAATGAATTTTGCACTAGTAATAACTTAATTTCATGCTTTTAAGGCTGAATAAGGGTGGTAAAATAACCCAAATACCCCTTTGGATGCGGTTTTTAAAGACTAAAAATGTGCCTAGTGACGCACAGGCCAACGCGCCACATCATTAGCATTGACGCAATGGCCAATATACCATGTTGAGTCCATGTTGAGTCCATGTTGAATCCCAGTGCAAATGCCAGTGGACCGACATGGACTGAAAAGAATGATCAAATATCTGATAAACTAACTAATTTTCTAAATGACTAAAATCATCTGAAAGCCACTAATTGGTTGAAGAGTTGATGGGACAGGACCCAACTAACTCCAAACTGAACTAACTGAAAAGAAATATGGAAACACTAAAATAACATAACAGGTACTCGACATTGAGGACTCACCATACCTGTTGTTTCTAATAGGCTGAACTGACTAAGTGCGGTCAAGAAACTGAGCATCCAAGCCTGTAATATTAAACATCATTGCGCAAAGAACAGTATGAGATCAGTACTTTGAATGTACTTATATATGAGATGAGGTTAGGCTAAAATACATGGGATCATGTGCATAAGATAATGACTGACTGAATAACATGAGATAACTGATGCATAAAATACGTGAAAGCTGTAAAATCTGAGAATGCATGATCAAGCATATACCATAATTCTAAAATAGTCTGTAAACTGAAATACTTAAATCTGGTAACTGAATAACTGATGTAATGGATGCTATGGTCAAGTAAAACTAAACTCAAATCTGTATTGAATACTGAAATGAGATTGTGGGAGGTATCATCAAATCGACATGCCCCAATCTGAGCTAATCGGGGTCCAACCAATAAGCCCGATTGGAAGGGTGTCAGTACTGTGCCATGAATACTAACGCTGGTTGTATGGATCAACTAAACTAATGTCTTGGAGGACTAATGAGTCACCCTCAATTGGCAGGTGCTCTAGTGAGATATGTGTTACCCTCAACTGGCAGGTAAACACCTTATCAATCCTAAACTGGCAGGTTGATATCTCTAACCCACACTGTCTATGTAGTTTTAGAACTCAGGGACTGCTACTAAAGGTCACACCCTCTACTAGAAGATGAGCCCCCATCCCTGGGTTCGCTCGGTGCTAAATCCTACTCCCAACTGAATGACACTGATTACTGGGCTGAACTAAGTTTAACTAAGCAAACAAATGATCATGATACTAAATGAATAACAACGCACATGGTTTATCTAAAATCATTCTGAAGATACTGAAATTATGTAAATAGCTAAGTATCGGGTGTTCAAAACCCTCCAGCACTGAATCAAAATAACAATAAGGATATATAAAGCTTTAAAAATCATAAAAAGAGATCATTGCTCAAAACCCAACATTTAGACATTTCATCAAACATATAGGAGTCATGAATTTAAGCATGGGAATGGCTAAAGCATGTGATTAAAAACATAGTTACAACACTAAAACCATGAATTAGGGATTTAATATGAGGATTTCAATACTCTAATCATATAAGGGCTCATTCCATCGAAAAAAACTTATAACATAACTTGTAATCAAAATCAATAATAACTTCATGAGAAAATTCATCATAAACATGTAAGAACTCATAATTTGATATCAAAAAGGGATTCTTGGACTCTATGTGTAAAAAGGGCCCATGGATGAACATCACACATACTACAAATCCTTAAGCTTGAAAGAGAAACACAATCTTGATGATTTTCTTAAAAGTTCTTGGATTTGGGAACTTAATTTCTTGGTTTTCTTGAAGAGAAAGGAATGAAATTGATGAATTTGTGGAATGATTTGGGTTTGTTTTGAGAGGAGAATTAGGGAAAATGGGCATATAATGCCCTAACCGATATTTAAATTCATGTTTTTACGAATTGGATTGAGGAAAAAAGACTCAATTGCCACTCAGAGAATTAAATTCCCAACTGGAACGTGGATTAAAGGTCCACCGCGATGCGGTAAGGCTTCCACCGCGACACGCCACTATCGCGGTGAGGTTCTGAATCAAAACCCAAACACGACCCAATCCTCATTTAAAAAATCTAAAACTTCCCTGAGACATGCTCCTTACACCCCTGAACATGAATTCACTCAAAAATATAAGCCTCGGGGTTGGGAAAACCCATTTAAAAATCTTCGAAGTTAAGAGGCCAAAATATGACTAAGTCCCCAACACTTAGTGAAATTTTTGGGTTGTAAGCCTCTTATGCATGCGACTAAGAGCTGAAATGAGCTAAGAAAAGTACAGGGTATTACATAAGAATGGGTCGGGCATCTTTCTCCCCTACTGGCATCACTACTAAAATTTGAGAGCCTAACTTAATTACTTGTTCTATCATCTCCCCTTAAGCTTAAAGTCATCATTCTAAGTCTGTGGGATCCTTTTAAATAACTCTAAACTGAATTGTAACCATTGTACTTTAGAGTTCGATAGATAACAATGCACATAAATACTAATCTCACCCTCAAAGACTGTACTTGAAAGTGTAAAACACGTTGCAAGTAGTTTCTTCTGATATACAACTCTTAACTTTCTATAGCCTATGACTTAGATAGTAAGAACATTACATATTACATTACTTACTTCATTCACACATATCAACTCAAGGGTACTATCTAAGTACACTCGCACCATCATACTTAACTTAAATTCTTGCATACTCTGTTTCAAGCCTACTGATTTAACTTTCATACAACTAGCCCCAAGGATACATAATCTACTAAATATAGATAAATGTTATCCCCACTTTACTTCTTCTAAACTTCTAGATTTATGCTTCTAACTCTAGATCATATATTGTCATAGGATTCTGAGAAGAGATCTGAAAGCACATCTGACTTTGGCTTAGTGCACGATTTTCATGAATATGAATGAAATATTTCATGCTTTGGAACATAAAGGCACTGATGGGATACTTTTGAGCCAGTATATAATCCCATAACTGTCTGTGGGGACAGTCTGAGAAAACTCTATCTGTAAGGACTTAAGCATCACTATTTCTGTTACCTTAAAAAAAGGTAGAGTTGACATGAATGGAGCAAGATTAGAATCTATATAAATTTCTTAGAGGACACTTCTACTGCACGATCTGAGATATGAAAGAAGAGAAATATTCTTTAAATACCCTATAGCCTCTCAAAGAAAAGTACAGACATCTTCGTACCATTCTGCAAGACTCTACTAGACATGGCTTCATAGACATCCTTGGACACTTAAACTCTAGGTTCTGATACCAAGTTTGTCACGACCCGAGACTACCCCCAAATCGTCACACGGTGCTTGGAACCACAAGTGATCCCAAGCTAACCATGAACTGACATAAAACTTGAGAAACTAATTTAATATGTATTAAATAGCTAGTTCTGATGTGCGGAAACATAAGCATAATAAAATTTAAATAAGTATGTAACTGATAAAGTTTACAATCTGATAAATCTGAAGAGAGAAACTAAAATTATATGAATGACTTTGAATGATATCTATGAAGCCTCTACTATACTGACTATAGATAGCCGGGATATACCTCCAGCTACCACTAATCAATACATATGAATAATAAAAAAATAAAATACATGATCAACATCTGATTGGAGTCCCCGAATAGCATAAGTCATCACCTGTTGGCTGGTAATTACAACTCTCTAATCATGATGTGTGGGCTACAACTGGTACTGACATTATGAAACAATGTAGCCACATAGACGTATATATGGATCAGTACTTGTGGAATGTATTGATTAAGCGGGGGTGAATGCAATAAGTAAAACTTAGTCCATGCTCAATTTTAAATAAGCATGATAAGTGTAAGTAGACTCACCAAGAGACTGAAATAAGTTGAAAGCTGATATATCTTAAAACATGATTAACCAACAAAAACTGATAAGCTGGTGAATCACTACACTTAGTTTCTTAAAAAATATACTTTTGTAATATAGGTAGCACTGAAGCTGGAAAACAGTAAAACATGGATATTGGATGAATACTGAGTCTGAAACTACGTAGTGGAAACTGACATAACTCGAGGATCTGGATATACAATTATACTGAGCACAAATGCATAAACATATAAAATTAAACATAACATATACTAAGTTATTCTAATTAACTAAATGACTGATAGCTGAATACTGAATAACTGAGTCTAAATACTGAATAACTATATTTGGATATAGATTAGTAGGTATATGTATACTAATTAACTGATAACTATATACTGGTCATGTAAAACTAAATTGTGCTTAGTCTGAATAACTGGACTGAAACTGTGGGGCATTATGCATATGAGATAAGGACAAACTGAACAACATGAGATAACTGAGCATGAATGCATGAAAACTATAATATCTAAGAATGAAAGACTAAGTGTATATCTGTTATATCACTGAGATAATCTGTAATTTTGAAAGACTAAAATCTGTATAACTAAATATCTGAAAGTTTATACCCTTAAACAAGCAAACCTAAACTAAAAATAAACTGAATACTGACTGAAACTGTGGGAGCTCTCTTGTAATCGACATAAAATATGTGGCTATCATAGAATCCAATGTCTGACCCATATTGAGGAGGGTTGTTCTGTCCATGCCATCGGAATAGAACCTGAGTTGTAGTGATCACTAAACTGATGTCCCGGAGGATGAGGGTGTTATGCCTAACTTATGGGGGACCCCCTAAAATCTACGGTGGCACCGTAGGTCTGGAACTTAAGGACTGCTACTAACGTCTCAGTCCTAACTAATGGGGGAGATGCCATCCCGATGTTCACTCGGTGCTAAATCCTACTCCCAACTAAAAGACTCTGAAATACTAACTGGTGCGTGCACTGATAACTGATAAGCTCAAGTCATGGTATTCTAAAAATAACATTGCATATGGATTCTAGGGTAATTATTAACATGTAAATTGATAATGCTCATCATGAATATGAATATCTGGGTATACTGATAAGATTTATGGATTAACTATTTGAGTACTTAAAAGCTGAATTTATGTAAATCACATAGGTATCGGGTGTTCATAACGCACCAACACTAAATGAGTATAAAATACGATACCAAACTTGAAAGACGGTATTAAGTAATTATGGTTCAAAGACCCAAACATGGGCATTTCATCAAACATATAAAAATCATAAACTTATACATGTGAATTTCTTAAATATAAGGGAAACAATAGGATTTCATGGCAAAAATCATAACTTGGGGATTTATCCTGAATCAACTGAACATGACATGGGAATTACAACATGCAAAACATGATATGACTCATTCCACTTGAAAGCACTTATAATCATAACTTAAAATTGAATTAGCAAGAGATTCATGAAAATAGTTCAACTTAAACAGGAAAACTCATAATTTAAAATCACAAAGGGTTCTTGGACTCCATGGGTGAAAGGGGACCCATGAATGAACTCCCACATACCTTAATTAGATGGATTTTTGAAGAAATCTTGAAAATAAAGCTTGAATCCTTGTGTTCTTGAGAGGAAAAGCTTAAAATTTGTTCATGGGGGAAAGGAGAGGGTTTTTTAGTGAGAAATTTTGAGGAAATGGGCAAATAATGCCTTTTTAGGTGTTATAATTTGTGCCTTGGACGTTTGGGGTTGAGGGGAAAAGACCAAATTACTCCTTGACCCTTAAGAAGCTTAAACAGTAAAGGAATTGACCAGGTGTCGCCCCCGTTATCCCGACGGACTAACCACCGCGACGCCCTCTTTATCCTGGCGGACTAACCCAAGCGGTGTGGGCATATCACCTGCCCTTACTGCCTCTCACGGAAAAGCCATAACTTTTCGCTCGTGTATCGAATTGAGGCGAAATTGGTATCGTTGGAAAGTTGATTCAATTATATAACATTTGGTGGGTCTTGAGATGTAAAATTCTACATATATAAAAAGTTATACACATTCAAAGTAGATCCTTGTAGAATCAAATACCAAACTTTGGACGAATCAAAGTCTCTTAGCTCAACTTTGTTCTAAGTGATTCCTATGAACACTTTTCACCTCAAAAGCACTTCACACACTAGGATAAAGATCATGACACATAAATTTGAAATTAAATTATAGGATTATAGTTTACACACGTAAGAATGAGGCTTTAATATCTAGCCCTAAAATAAGGGGTGTTACATAGGGAGTCAGTCCTAAACTGGCGGGTGAACCCTAAGAGAGTGTCAGTACTAAACTGGTGAGTGACATCTCATAATCCTACATTGGATACATAGTTTGGGACTTAGGGACTGCTACTAAGGACCCAGTCTTAACTATCAGGTGAGCCCCTATCCCTAGGTTCACTCAGTGTTAAATCCTGCTCCCTACTGAATTGAACTAAATTTAACTGAACAATACTTCTAATGGTGCTCATCATGATTATATCAACTGAGTAAAATAATAATAATATCCATATTTTAACTGAATTATTTCTTGAAAATCTGAAATCATATAAAACACATAGGTATCGGATTTTTATAACCCACCAGCACTCTATGGACATAAAAATATGATACAAAGCTTTAAACTATAGTATGGGATCATGGTTCAAAGACTCATAACATAGACATTTCATTAAACATGTGAGAATCATGAATTTGAACATGGGAATGTGTTAAGTAAGAGGAAAACAACATGATTATATGGCTAAATTCATAAATTAGGGATTCAATATGAAATTCACTTGAATATGACATAGGAAACTGAAATTTAAAGCATGAAGCAACCTAACTTTACATGGGATCATACATAGACATGAATTGATTTCAAATTACTAGGGAACATATGAATTTGACCCATATTGAATATATATAATTCCATAGTAAAGGAAAAACTCCATAATTAAATTAAAAAAAGGTTTATGGGCTCCATGGGTGAAAGGGACCCATAGATGAATACCCACATACCTTAATACCTAGTTTCTTGAGAATTTCTTGAACTTAGAAGCTTGAACTCTTGATTTCTTGAGAAATATCTTAGGTTTTGCTCTTGGGAGAAGAGGAGGGTTTCTTGAGAGCAATTTAGAGTGAAAGGGGCAAATAATGCCCTTTTCGAAGTCCTAAATTCTATTAAGGATGAATTGGGTTGAGGTAAATGACTCAATTCCCCTTGGGCACTTAAACCATATGACTATTTGGGATAGAGCCATGCATCACGCCTCTCTCTCCGCGGGAGAGAGCAACACACCACGCAACTTACTCTGGGGGAGAAGGCCACTCGTCGCGAACCACTCAACCTTGGGAGAGAGCAATGCATCGCTGCCTTATCGCATTATTCCTCTATTTTAGCCATCCAAACATGCCTCGATCCTTGTCCAAAAATCCTGATACATACGTTTAACCTCTCTAAGCATGAATCAATTCGAAAACCATCATTTTGGGATCGAGAAGGGCAAAATAAAAATTCGTAAAGTTTAGGGGTCTTGAAAATGACTAAGTCCTCAACACGTAGTGAAATTTTCTAGACCTAGACCCCTTAAGCATACAACTAAGAGCTGAATCGATCTTAGAATATTTCGGGGTATTACAATATCTCCTCCTTGGAAATATTTATCCTCGAATGAGACTGGTTAGACTGAGAATACTAAGGCAACTGAGATAAAGTTTGGCATAATCCTCAGCTGAGTACGAAGTATGAACTGGCAAAAAATAAGCTGATTTAGTGATTCTATTCAATAATGACCCATATCGAATTATTTTGATAATGTCCGAGTCAATCCTACCAATAAATCTATGTTCACCACTTCCCACTTCCAAGTAGGGATGTGAAACTCCTGAATTATACCACTAGGACTTTGGTGCTCAACTTTAACCTACTGACAATTTGAACACTTAGCTACAAACTCTATAATATCCTTCTTCATACCATTCCACAAGTAGATTTCCCGCAAATCACGGTATAACTTAATGGATCCTGGGTGGATAAAGTATCTCACACTATACGCTTCTGCAAGTATTCATTGTCCCAAACTATCAACACACAGAACACATAACCTGCCCTGCACCATCTCCCCCTTAGGAGAAAACCTCTAATTTATGATCTCTAACTACCTCCTTTAACTTTACCAAACTAGGATCATATCTTGCTTTTCTTTCACTTCGGCAACCAATGAGGATTCTGAACCATTCTAAACCCATATACTACCTTCAGCTGAATCAAACAACCGAACACGTAATGTTGCAAGATGATAAACCTCACTGAATAACTATTTCTTATCTCCCTTAACATAAGCAACACTGCCTATGGACAATCTACTAAGGGAATCTACCACTACATGGGCCTTGCCCGAATGATACAACACACTTATATTATAATCTTTTAACAACTCAAGCCAACTTCTCTCATGAAGATTTAGATCTTTCTATATGAACAAGTACTATAAACTATTATGGTCAGTGAACATATTAACATGAACCCTATAAAGATAATTCCTCCAAATTTTCAAGGCAAAAACAACAGCTACAAACTCAAGATCATGGGTAGGATAGTTCTTTTCATAGGGTTTAAGTTGTCTAGAGGCATAGGCATGACATTACCTCTCTACATCAAAACACAATCAAGACAAACTCTGGAAGCATCAATGTAAACTACCATCTGGCAGAGTCAAACCTAGGGCGGAAGTAAGTCGAGTCTTCAACTCCTGAAAACTCTTCTCGCAAGAATCTGACCACTGAAATTTGACCTTCTTCTGAGTTAATCTGGACATGGGGGATGAAATAGAATAAAACCCTTCAAAAAACTACTTGTAATAGCCAACCAAACCCAAGAAACTTTTGATATCTGATGGAGAGATGGGTCTAGGCCAATTTCTCACTACTTTGGTCTTTTGAGAGTCAACTCGAATGCCATCACCAAAAACTTTATGGCTAAGAAAATCTACTGATCTTAGCCAAAATTCATACTTACAAAACTTAGCAAATAATTGATGTTCTCTAAGGGTCTGCAACACAACCCTCAAATGATTTGCATGATCATTCTCATTACGGGAAAAAAAAGAATATCATCAATGAAGACTATGACGAACATGTCTAAGTACTTATTGAACACCCTGTTCATTAAATCCATGAAAGTTACAGGGGCATTTGTTAGTCCAAAAGACATAACTAGGAATTCAAAGTGACCATATCGAGTTTTGAAGATTGTCTTCGAAATATCATATTCACTGACTCTGAGCTGATGATAGCCAAATCTAAGGTCTAGCTTAGAGAAATAACTTGCACCCTAAAGTTGGTTGAAAAAGTCATCAATTCTAGGAAATGGATATTTATTCTTGATTGTGACTTTGTTCAACTAACGTTAATCGATGCACATTCTGAGAGAACCGTCTTTCTTATGCATGAACGGGACTGGAGGACCCCATGGAGAAACACTAGGCCTGATGAACCTATATCTAAGAGATCTTTTAACTGTTACTTCAATTCCTTAAGCTTAGTTGGATCCATTCTATAGGGTTAAATAAAGATAGGTTGGGTATCTGGAAAGAGATCTTTTTCAAAGTAAATTTCCCTTTCGGGAGGAACTCCAAGAAGATCTTTAGAGAACATATGTGAAAATTCACTTACTACTCGAACTGACTTAAGACTCGAAGTCTCTAAATTTGAGTCCTTGACTTAGACAAAATGGTAAACACACCCCTTAGATATCATTTTTCTAGCTTTAAGATCTAAATAAACTGACCCCTAAGCACTGAAGTACTACCCCTACATTCAATGACTGGTTCATTAGGAAATTGAAACTGAATGACTCTATTTCCATAATTAACTGAGGCATAACATGAGTGGAGCCAATAAATACCGAGAATGACATCAACATACGTCATCTCAAAATCTACGAGGTCAATTGAGGTAACTTTTTGGGACACTGTGACAGGGAAATTTCTGTATACCCACCAGGCTACAATGGAATTACCCACTATGGTAGACACTGAGAAATGCTCTACTAATATTTATGGATTGACATCAAAGTCTACATCTATGTAAGGAGACACAAAGAAAAGTGAAGCTCTAGAATCTAGCAATGCATAAACATGAAGATGGAAGACTTGTAACATACCCGTAATTACATCAGGAGAAATTTCCTGATCGTGACGAGTCTAGAGAGCATAATTTCTATTCTGACGCTACCCATTGGTGGCACTGGATGTGGCACCCTGCTGAGTCAAGCGACCTGAAGGAGCTGATGAAAAATTGGACTGGCCCTATTGGCGTGAATCCTTTCCCTTTTGGGAAACCACTGGGAACTCTCGGATCTTGTGGTGTGGCTTGCCACATCCAAAACACACATCACTACCAGCCTTACACTCACCCTAATAGTTCCTACCATATTTCTGGCAAAACAGATTAGTGCGATAACTGTTCACACAACCATGGGACTTAGAGCTTGGTGTTCTATCTCAATTTTCTTGACTGAACTTAGGTACTAGAACACTAGCTGAAGATAAAACTGGGGCAAAAAACTTTTGACGGAACTGAGAACGGTTATCGTCTTCTAACCTTAGCTGGAAAAAAAATTAAAACTACTTATTTTAGCCCTCTTATTCTCTCTCTCCCTCTCCTTATGCTTTTCTTCCTCAATCTACTGAGAATGAACCATGAGTCTAGATAGGTCCATCTACTTAATCAGCATGGCGATCCTACACTCCTTAACTATACTATCAGCTATACTAGATACAAACTTACTCATTCTAGACCTGTTATCCACCACCATAGTAGGAGCATACCTCGCCAACTGGGTGAACTTAAGTGAGTACTCCTTTACGCTCATATTACCCTGCTTTAAATTGATGAACTCCTAAACCTTATCTTCCCTCAATTCTATGGGAAAGAACCTGTCTAAGAAAATTGTGGCAAACTTCTTCCACTCTATAGTCTATACATCAACACGTCGATCCTCCTTCCACTACTTAAACTAGGTGTGATCTATATCCTACAACTGGTATGCAGCCAACTCTACACTCTCACTCAAAGTGACACCCATGATATCTGTCACTTTCTGCACCATATCCAAAAACTCTTGCGGATCCTCCTCAGACTTGGATCCTAAAAATAGAGGGGGATTTATTTGAGTAAAATCCCGAATCCTAACTGCAGTTGTATTTGCCACTGGATTTGCTGGGGCAACGGCTTGCTGGTTGTTTTGAGCAGCTACAGAATAGGGTAAGGTAGTGAAAGTAGCCCTGAATTTGGCATGAAAGACATGCTCATTTAGGAGATCTTCCTGAACAGGTGGGGGTACAAGCTTGAAAATCCATAGTTTAACTGAATCATTACTTGAAAATCTAAAATCATGTAAAACACATAGGTATCAGGTGTTCATAACCTACCAACACTGAATGCCCATAAAAATATGATACAAAGCTTTAAACTATAGTATGGGATCATAGTTCAAAGACTCATAACATAGACATTTATTCAAACATGTGAGAATCATGAACTTGAACATGGGAATGTGTTAAGTATGAGGAAAACAACATGATTACATGGCTAAATTCATAAATTAGGGATTAACATGAAATTCACTTGAATATGACATGGGAAACTAAAATTTAAAGCATGAATCAATGTAAATTTTTATTGGATCATACATAGACATGAATTAAGTTCAAATTACTAGGGAACACGTGAATTTAACCCATCTTGAACATATGAAATTTCATAGTAAAGGAAAAACTCCATAATTTAAGTAAAAAAAGGTTTTTGGGCTTCATGGGTGAAAGGGACCCATGGATGAATACCCATATACCTTAATAGCTAGTTTCTTGAGAATTTCTTGAACTTAGAATCTTAAACTCTTGATTTCTTGAGAAAGAGATTGGGTTTTGTTCTTGGGAGAAGAGGATGGTTTCTTGAGAGCAATTTTGAGTAAAAGGGGCAAATAATGCCCTTTTGGTAGTCACAAATTATGTTAAGGACTAAGTGGGTTGAGGGAAATAACTGAAATGCTCCTTGGGAACCAAAAATATATAAATGTGTGGGATAGAGCAAAGTGTCACGCCTCTCTCTCCACGGGAGAGAGCAACGCACCCCGCAGCTTACTCTAAGGGAGAAATCCATGCATCATAGACCACTCCACCTTAGGAGAGAGCAACGTATTGTGGCTTTATCACGTTGCTCCTCTATTTCAGCCATCCAAAATATGCCCCGATTCTCATTTGAAAATCTCAAAACTCTCTCGAGACGTACTTTAACCTCCCTAAATATGAATCAACCCGAAAATTAATATTTCAGGGTCGGGAAGGCCAAAATAAAAATCCATAAAGTTTAGGGGTCTTGAAAAGGACTAAGTCCTCAACACTTAGTGAAATTTTCAAGCCTTGGACCCCTTAACCATGAAACTAAGAGCTGAATTGAGCTTAGAATATTATAGGGTATTACAGTCCACCCAGGTTCAGTGATACTATGAGTAAGGATTCCTATGAGTTCTTGATTGATTATCGGGAGAAGTTGCATAATCTTGGATTGCTTGAGTCGCATGGGATTACTTATACTACTTACCAGTTGAGAGATGTAGTCAGGGATTAGTATAAGTCACTTATTAGTTGTAGACCTTTTGGTTCGCCAGAAATAACTTAAGATCAATTTACGGGCCTTTTTGGATAGGTTTATGCCTTTCAATATGAGGTATCAGATGAGAGATAAATGTGATCACTTGTAGCAGGGATCCATGACTGTTTCTGAGTATAAGGCATATTTTTATCCCATTCTTATGCAGTATTACCACCAAGTCTGAAAAGATTTGAAAGTTCGTGAAGGGGTTGGATGTTTCACTTCAGCTATCTACTGCCTAGATGATAGTGTCAGGGGCATAATTTTAAAGTATAGTGGATCGTGTGAAAATGATTGAGTCTATTCTTTGAGTATCTCAGCTAGGCGCTAAGAGGGTGTGTTGTTAGGGAAAGTTTAGAGGTCATACTCCTTGAGGAAAATATTCTAGAGGCTTTCGTGGGTATCATAATAGATTGGTATAGGTAGACTTACAGGGTTTAGGTAGTAGGTCTTCTGTTTTAGCGGTTTTGGATGGTCGTTCTAGATCAGTCGTACCTTTCTTATTGAGTCGAGTCATAGAGTTTGCTTTGTGTGTGGTGAGATTGGCCATTTGGATAAGACTGCCCCCTTCGTGTTTCCAGGCTTTCTTTTATATAGGCAGTGAGTGGTAGAGGTTCTTCCATAGGTGTGAGAGGCAGAGGTATTGGTTCCCATAGTGATGGTCATGGGGCTACTCAATCACTAGTAGACGTAGACAGTGTTATGCTATAATCGGCAGACTAGAGGTAGAGGCTTCCGACGTTGTTATCATAGGTACCATCCCTATTTGTTTTAGATCTAGATCTATGTTAATTGATCTGGGGTCGACTTTCTTGTATGTATCTGTATATTTTGTTCTAGTTTTGATTCTACTAGTGAGTCTCTGGCCATGCATATTCATGTATCTATCCCCATAGGAGACTCTTAGTGGTGGATCGGGTGCACCAATCCTGTGTTGTGACTTTCACAGGCTGTGAGACTTGGGTAGATTTGATTATCCTAGATATGGTAGATTTTAACTTCATCTTGGGTATGGATTGTTTAGCTCATTATCATGTTGTCCTGGACTATTATGCTAAAACCGTGACTTTAGCTCCGTTAGGTGTGCCAAGGATAGCTTGGAAGGGTGAGCTTCATTTGGGTCCCAAGAGAGTTATATTCTTTCTTCTTTGGATTTGGTTTATATTATCCATGGGTTCATGGATGTTTTTCCTACAAATTTGCCTAGTATACCTCCATATCGTGATATTGACTTCTCCATTAATGTTGAGTCGGGCATCAATCCAATCTATATTCTTTCTTATAGGATGGTCCCAACAGAGTTGAAGAAATTAAAGGATCAGTTACAGGAGTTGTTGGATAAGGGATTTATCCAACCTAGTGTATCACCTTGGGGTGCACTTGTCTTATTTGTTAAGAAAAGGGATGTGTCTATGCATATGTGAATTGATTATTGGTAGTTGAACAAGGTGATTATTAAGCATAAGTATTCTCTTCCTCGTATTAGTGATTTATTTGATCAGTTTCAGGATGCTTCGATGTTTTTAAAGATTGATTTAAGGTTTGAGTATCCCAGTTGGGGATTAGTGCTTTGGATATTCTAAAGATAGATTTTCGTACTCGGCACCTTAGTCATGTCCTTTGGGTTGACCAATGCCCCAGCCACATTCATGGAGTTGATGAACCAGGAATTTTGACCGTATCTCAACTCTTTTGCCGTTGTATTTATAGATGATATCTTGGTTTATTCCAAAAGCGAGACCGATCATGAAGAGCATTTGTAGATTGTATTTCAGAGAATGGGGGATGAGAAGTTGTATGCTAAGTTATCTAAGCGTGAGATTTGGTTAGAGTTTGTTTCTTTCTTGGGGCATATGGTGACCAAGGATGGTATTATAGTCGATCCAGTCAAGGATGCAATGGTTCATGATTGGACTAGCCCTACTTGTCCTATCGAGATTCAGAGTTTTGTTGGTTTAGCAGGTTACTATCAATGTTTTATTGAGGGTTTTTCATCTATTGCGGCTTTATTGACCAAGTTGACTTAGAAAAAGATTTTTCGATGCTTGTGAGGTGATCTTTTAAAAGCTCAAGAATTTATTGACATTAGCTCCTATCTTGACTTTGCTCAAGAAGGGCGTGGGTTTTAGTCTTCTGTGATGCTTCAGATATTAGGTTAGGTGTTGTGTTGAGGCAGAAAGGTAGGGTGATTGTGTATGCTTCTCTCCAGTTGAAGCCCCATGTGTAGAATTACCCTACCCATAATTTAGATTTGTGTGCAATCATTTTTTCTTTGAAGATGTTGAGCACTACTTGTATGGAGTCCGTTATAAGATCTTCTCAGATCGTCGTAGCCTATTTCTTCACCCAGAGAGATCTTAATATGAGGCAGTATTATTGGCTTGAGTTGATTAAGGACTATGACCTTACTATTTCTCTATCATTCGAGCAAGGCTAACGTAATTGTGGATTCCTTAAACCAAAAGTCGGCTAGCATGGGTAGCTTGGCACATCTTTTAACCCAGAAAAAGCCTTTGGCTAACCAAATAGTTAGGCTTGATATTTTAACACCTGGTGTGTTTTGGTATTTGTAGAGGCTAGGTCTTTTTTGATGGAGCAGATCCGATCTCATCAGTTTGATGATGTTGGGTTGAGAGTGGTTTGGGATAAGGTATTGAGTAATGAGGCTAAGAAAGTCTCACTTAATTCAGAAGGTGTTTTGAGGATTGGAGGCTGAGTTTGTATATTGAGAGTAGACGATTGGGTGATATTAATTTTGGAGGAGGCTCAATATTCTAGGTATTTCATTCATTTGGGGGTAATTAAGATGTATCATGATTTGAGATAACACTACTGGCGGGGTAGTATAAGGAAGGATATAGCAGACTTTATAGATCATTGTCTATGTTGCCAGTAGGTGAAATCATTTGAGGCCTGGTAGTTTGCTTTAGAGGTTACCCATTCCCGAGTGAAAATGGGAATGGATCACTATAAACTTCGTGAATATGTTGCCTCGTACTTCTCATGGTTTAGATAATATTTGGTTCATGGTGGATCGATTGACCAAATCTGCTCATTTCATTCCTATTCAGGTTTTCTTCAATATTGAGATGTTGGCCGATATCTATATTTGTGAGATAGTTCTTCATCATGTTGTACTAGTGTCTATCAACTCAGATAGAGGTTTAGTGTTCACATCACTTTGAGAAGGCTTTACAGGAGGAGTTTGGTACCCAGCTTGATCTTAGCACATCTTTTCAACCCTAGATCGATGGTCAATCGGAGCAGATTATTCAGGTCTTGGATGATATGCTCCGCACTTGTGTTATGGACTTTAGAGGTCAGTGGTAGCAGTATCTAGAATTGGCAGAGTTTCCATATAGTAATATCTACAATTCCAGTATTTAGATGGCTTTCTTTGAGGCTTTGTATGGTAGGCGTTATCTCTCTCCAGTTGGTTGGTTTGAGGATTCTGAGATTAGACCTCGAGGTATGGACTTGCTTCATGACTCTTTGGATAGAGTTTGGGTCATTCAATATAGACTTTGAGTGGCTCAGGGTAGGAAGAAGTGTTATGTGGATCGTAAATTTTGTGCCTTGAGATTTAGTGTTGGTGATCGAGTCTTCCTTCGTGTGTCGCCCATGAAGGGTGTGATTAGGTTTGGAAAGAGGGGCAAGCTGAGCTCCAGGTATATTGGACCATTTGAGATTCTTCGGACTATTGGGATGTGACTTATGAGTTAGTCTTGCCCCCAGATTTATCAGCTATTCATTCAGTTTTCATGTTTTTATGTTTCGTCGTTACATTCCGGATGAGTCTCATGTCATTCATTGGAATTCAATGCAGTTAGATGAGAGGTTGTATTTTGTTGAGGAGCCTATCTCCATCCTAGCCAGGAATATTAGACGATTGCGTTCTAGAGATATTTTGGTGGTTACGGTCCAGTGGAGTCATTGGCCTGCAGATATGCTACTTGGAAGTCAAATCTGATTTGCGTGGTAGTTATCTCCATTTTTTCCTTGATTCAAGTATTTCCTTTACCTATTGTTTGAGGGTGAACTAGATTATTAGTGGTGGAGATGTAATGACTTGATTTTTGTGAATTATTCATTTCTATATAATTTGACCATTTTACCCATCCCCGTGGGTGGTTTGTGATGTTTCTGGGATGTGGAGATGATTGGCACAATTTTTAATACATTTCAGTGTGATTTATGCGAGTTTGTGATTTTTGGAGGTTAAAAAGGCTTTATAGTTGACTTCTGTCAACATTTATTGTTCTATGCATCAGATGGAAAAATGGACTATGCCAGCAGATTTAAAACATCAATTTTAGATTGAAAACATGGTTGGTGTAATTTTATAACTTTGATATCTTATTTCGACCCTCGGTTCGAAAAGTTGAGAAATTAGGTCTCGGGGGTAATTTTGTGAAAACAATGTTTTTCAAAAAATTAATATTGTAATTGAGTTTGGAGCATTAAATTTATTAGGGTAGCATAATTTTTTTGCATTCACGGAATTTCAAATGAATCACGAAGAGTCTGCGAAGACTTGAAAATTTTTCAAGTTCAGTTGGTGCAGCCGCTAAAGCGCCATTTTGGTCGTTTTAGAGGTAGGCGCTAAGCGTCACTTAACAGCAGCAGGCTCCAGCTGGGCAAGGGTGCTTTAGAGGTACCCTGTCTGTTTTAGTGAAGACCATTAAAGCAATCTGTGTACACGTTAGTGGACTAACACGCCAAGCAGGTATCGCTAAAGCGGTATTTGACCGCTTTAGCGGTGACCGCTAAAGCAATCATTTGATCGTTTTGACGGTCAACACTGTTACTATATATATCTTCTTTTTATCAATTTTTTCACCATTTTTTAGACTTAAAGCATTGGGTTTTAGAAATTTTAGGCAATTTCTTCCATTTTCAAGCTTGGTAAGCTCCAAATCCCTATTTCAATTGTTTTTCTTTGATTCTTGTCATCTAAAACTTGTTAAATCATGATTTCAAATGTGGAATTTGGAAATTTTGACCCAAAAAGCCAAAATTTGTATTTCTTCAATTAAACCCCCGATTTCAACTCGTTTTCACTTGGATTTTCATCTATGGCTTCCTTTAATTATGGGTAATGTATTTATGAACTAAAATTATGATTTTATCCTTTTTCAAAAATCCATTTCGAGGGTCTGTTTTGACCTGACTCGAAAATAGGCAATATGAGAATCGTTAGTTTCCTTTTGGCGTGTAGGTTCTATATTTGTATGTTTTAGTTGATTTTGAGGTCATTCGTGTGGGGAAGGCTTTGTGATTGGATGCTTTTGGACCGAGTTTTCTTCGTTCGAGGTAGGTTGTGATTTAACTTTCTTCAATCTGGGCTTGGTAGTTAATATTGATATAAAAGCATGTTATGGATATGGGTACTAATCGTGAAAATTCTAATTTTACCCTTTTTTTCAAAAATTTATTTCGAGGGTCTATTTTAACCCGATCAAAAATAGACAATATGAGTATCGTTAGCTTTTTTTTGACATGTAGGTTCTGTATTTGTATGTTTTAGTTGATTTCGAGGTCATTCGTAAGGGAAAGGCTTTGTCGTTGGAGGCTTTTGGATCGGGTTTTATTCGTTCGAGGTAGGTTATGATTTAACTTTCTTCAATCTGGGTTAGATAGTTAATATTGATATAAAAGCATGTTATGGGTGTGGATACTAATCATGAAAATGGTGTATTACTTTTTTATATCCGTATGGGGACCTATGTTGTTGTTATTGGTGATTTGAGAACTTTTTGCTATGTGTGACCGTGTGGGTGTTATATAGTGTTGTTGGCATTTTTATATTTGGTTGTTTTCTTCTTGGAGGAAACTACCTAAGTTGAAATTTATGTGGTATCAATTACATATTATTGCATATCTTAGACATATTATTGCATATCTTACTCTACTAGTATCTAGATTATTTTGAATCATGGATGATTAGCGTATTGAGTGAATTTTTGGCTCACATGCTTGGTCTATTGTTTGGATTTTGAAATTCTCATTCTGATTTGGTTATGAGCACTACATCCTCATATTATATACATTCATGAGGCATTGATACCACTGTGGAAATACAGATTTTTCTGTCAGAAAATGTGACATTCTTAAAAACCCTCTACCGAAGAGGAGTTATGAATATTAGATTGGTATTGGTTATTGGATTGTATATGGGTTGGAACCACCATGGGTCCTACCTCGAGAGTAGAGCTCGTTAGGTGTATGCGGAGGTTGTGCGAAAACCTCGAACATATCACATCATCATCATCATCATTGCATTTCATATGTTGTGCACATTCTGTGTTGTATTTTCGTGTTTGATTTGATGTATATCTATTTTATGTTTCTTTCTCATAATTATGTTTGGTGTATCTGTACATTTAAAACTGTTAGTGACGATGGTGAGGGCTACCGTTTAAGACATTATCTAATCGTTGGTGACGTGCTCATATCGTGTATTTATATACTTTATTTTCTACTTTGCTCCGTCGGCCTATGATACCTACTGAGTTCAAGTGGACCGCATTCATTTCTACCGTGCCCTTTCGATGCAGATCAAGGTACGAGTGTGTCGCGCGGTAGCTGGCCTCGAGCGTTGCTTGGAGTATTTTCGAGGTAGCGATCGATCTATGCTTTCAAAGTCGATCTCCTACCCTTTTTATCTAGTTTATGTCTCGTTTCGTATTCAGAGACATATTTATGTTCCTTTTTAAACTATCAGTTGTATATTTTGACTTCGAGATATACTTAGTTGGTTCTTACACTGTGACATTAAATTTTGGGGTGATTTACGATATCACTACTATGTATTTTTTGCTATTACTATATATGTATGGTTTGGCTTCGTTCTAAAATTCTTATCTTAGGATTTGGTGTTGTTTTCGCATTTTCATGTTTGTTTGGGTGATTGACTTACTTTTCAAAGGTTATCGCGACAAGCGTCATGATGACTCTTAGTTTTGGCGTCGTGCATATACATAAAAGCTATGGATATATAATTCATACACCACACTGCATTTTATACAGGAAAACTTATGCACATGCAATTCATATACCATATTGATACACTCCTACACCACATTGATACTGTTTATATGGGGAACCTATGCATATACAGTCCAGAAAACATATTGATACACTTTCTATACCGCATTGATACAGTTTTTATGCACTAGTCATACCTTGATGTTGATGATCAATTGACCTTAAACTGGAATCTCTCTTGTATTGCATAATACTTCATCACACTAGAGATTGTATCTTTGTCCCAATACAGTTGTTCTTTTTCAACTTGTCTATGAAATGGATCCATTATTATACACTTTGACTCTTCATCCTTTTGATTCTCAGAAAAGTTCAGAAAGAGTACCCACTTAAATAGACATCCGATGAAGCCGTATAACACTTTGGAGATGTTTCCACCAAATTAAAAGTTGAGGATTCACTATTTTCAAATGAATATTTTAGTGTTATTCAAAGTGGATATTCATCAATGTCTAGATTTTTCTTCATCATCTCCACATATAATTTGACCGTCGTCATTATATGTCATCATTATATATTGACATAGATCCAAACCTTTATATTTTACACATCCATTGAACCTAAATTTGACTGTATATTTAAGTGCTTATGCAATTCATCAACAAAAATTGATAGCTGCAATCCAAATTGAAAACCGCCACCCATTAATGGTGAAATTTTCATCGCTTATCCATTTTCGAATGCAACATCACTCGGCGGCGGGGCTGCCAATTTGATATATGCTTGAAAGTATATTGTCATATATTTAGAAAACAACAAAAATGACCGAAAGAAATGACAACTCTCACAAAGATCGAAGCAATGAAAATCGCCTTTTTTGTCGAAATAAAAGATTTTATTTATCCACGTGAATATACAAAGAGTAGCTCTAATGGACTCTACAGCTAGCTTATAAAAAAAATAGCAAAAAGATAACATGGTAATGTAACTTGCAAGGATGAGAATAAGCTGACCCTAATTACCTTCCAGGAAAGGTATAAAGGCCAGCCAGTTCTTGCATTTCAACTAGATAACTATTAAAGCATGGAATTGGAAATCCCATGGACATCAAATTACACGAATTACTACTGTTGATACAAGAAAGACCAACAAAATAGATCCACAAAATATCAGATCGTATTTTTTTTTCAAATCATTCACAATATATCATATCTTAAGAGTGTGCTTAGACGGGAGAATTCTAAATTATATCTTGTATTTTTGGTCATCGACTTTACAAGGAGATGCCCTGTACATGCGTGCTTCATTCAAACTTACAATGTATAATGGTGTATGTCGAGAGCTGGTACTGAGAAGTCTAGCCACGTCAAATCCACTTGAGAATGACACAAAAACTAGCGAGACAAAAATGAATATATGATGCACATGGAGAGAGAAGTATGGGAAAACTATCATTGCCTGTAATAGCCACCCTGATGAGGAGGATGAGGATATGGAGAAGGGGCAGTGTAAGGAGGTCGAGGCATAGCTCCAGGTTGCTGTGGAGGTACGTTATAGTAAGGACCTCGCCACCCAGGATATGCAGGTTGACTGTACTCGTGGTTAGGTGGAAGCTGTGGTTGATGTTGAGGATGTGGATGTGGTTGCGGCTGCTGATATGGATATGATTGACCTTGACCTGGAAAATGGTAAGGTGGTGCAGGCGGTTGTGGAGAACTATACGGCGGAGAGGTTTGACCATATCCAGAAATTGCTGGTTGCTGCGGAAGAGACTGGTATGCAGGAGCCTGGTGGGGTCGAGAAGAATTGGGTATATTTCCAGTCTCAGTCGGATCCTGGGGATTGGATCTTGGAGGCTGATGACCCTGCCCAACTGAAGTATACCCACTTGAACTTTTACCATCCTGGAAACTGAGACCAGAGATTTGCCTCTGTACATCTTCTATCATTTCTCGGCACTGCATGTTTCGTGTCATCACAAAATCACTACACTGCTGTTTCACATTAGTGATCGCCTCCTGTTAGACAAAAAAAATTTATATGAATTGATTTCCTGGAAATTTGCAGATAGATCGAAGAAGCATGACATATTCAGAAAGAACCGTCAAAGGACATCTAGTGATTTGTCCCACTGTGCACTACTAAAATGAATCTTTAAGTGCAGACAAACAAATTTGAGCTACAAGTTCTCATCCCCGATAAGGCTCTATCCAAGCTTCATACCGAAGAGCATAAACAAATACGACCATATGAGGTTACACAATTGAATGCTCCTTGTCAGATTTGCAGCAGTAGTGGGGGCTTTGACACCATTGACTAGGTTATATATGAAAAGATCCAAAGGGGTTCTTTGACTTGCACATATAAGGGTAGGTTATCATACAGTTGAATCAGCACAGAAATTGAGAATGTGATTGTAATAATGGATTCTTGGGGAGATTAGTGGAATGGGATTGTATAAATTTTCATTGTGTTCAATTCACGGATTAGATGAGAGATCATTACTCGGATTATATTCTTCTAATAATTTGCTGCGGTAATTTCTTTATAAAAATCAAAGAAAAAGGAAGATGGGGTGAGGTGGTGGAGCTGTTAAAGGACCACATGGTACAGCCAAAGGCAGGGGAAATGTGGGAGGGTGGGGGAACAATGTATCCAATGGAATTGTCACAATTCCAATCTCCCCCATGGGGAAGGGGATCAAAATGTAACCCATGTAATGGTTACATCTCAACCCTTTCAATGGGATAAAATAGGTCCCTTGAAGGATGATTGCAGTCCCGCGTATACAAGCCCATTGCGCCAATTGCATTACAACCTCATGGAACCAAATGGAAAGCGATCACCGACCCTAATCCAGCTCACCTTATACCCACCCCAGATTCCTCTTCTCCCAACAGAAGTTCTTATTTAGGACACAAACGATCCTAGATCACAAGCAGAATGTGCTCGGAGGATTCACTGAAAGCAAATGGTTGGAATCCTCCTTGTGTTGTAAACTGGATGAGCAAATCTTCCAATATCCACCCCCTCCCCAAACCACTCCAATTGAAAGAGCAATCCTAAAAGAGATGAAAATTCTCATACCTGAAGTGTTACATAGAACTTCAAGCCCTCGTTGATATTTTCCTTAATTTCTTGATATTTCAAAATGGCAGCTTCAATCTGCTTATAGATTCTCTCACAGGAAGCTGCAACATCGAGAATGATGAGCTTAGCAAATTAACAGTAACTGGGACATCTGAAATGAACAGCCGTACTTGAAGAAACATGAATAAGCCACGCCGAGAAGAAATGTCAAAGTAGATAGATTAGATATAAACTAAAAGAGAATGCAGATGATAAATGGCCAACACATCATAGTAAGGGCTGGACAGCACTTCACCGTGTCAATTTTAAAACTGATACTTGCAACATCACTTTAAAATGACATCAAGGGATTTAATCACAGGACACATAATGAGCAGTAAGAAGTCATTTTGATATACAAACCCTAATGAAGGATTAGCCTGCCAACTAAGTTATTTAGGTAGGACAGAAGATGTCTGTGTATCAAGAATACCTAAGCTTCAATGTTCTTCAGCAGACATTGCAAAATGATTATGGAGATTAAGAACACACCTTTATAATCCACAAGATTGAAAATAGAAGCAAACTCATCATTTTGAGCCTGCAAAAGGAATACCGCCTTGTTAGAGAGCATTCAAGGAGATGCGGCTTGAATAATGAAGTCCAGCGCAAGTAGATTGTTCTTTCCCAAAAGAGGGACTTTTCTCTATGTTTGCACAAAGAAAACTCAAACATGAAGTATTTCTGGTCCGAAGGAATACAATACTTTGGTTAAACATGCCTTTTATACAATAATCTGTGCACTACAACTCTTAAATTTCCAAAATATAACTTTGCCTCAGTCCCAAACAATTCAGGGTCGGCTGTATAAGTCTTCATTGACCACATTATCTCCATATAAACTATCTCAGGCACTACTTATAACATGCAAAAATAACAAGTAGCAAATAAGAAAAGAAACACCACAAATATAACTGCAACTAAGGAAATAACACTCATTCTGTGACCTTCTTTACCTACCCACCCTCCACTTCCAAACGTTCTCTTCAACACTTTCAAAATACAAACAAGTTCAAAGGTCAGATTTACCAGTTTAATAAAAAAAGTTTGGAGGAAAAGACATGCCATAGGCGATATCTCAACTAAGGATGTTGCGAAAAATGGATCTTGGGCGTAACTGTAACCCCGAAAGCTAGCTAAGAGGTAAGATACCCAAAACCCACACCCAAGGCTGGACATCTGGAGCTTGGACAACTTTTCATATGGGACCCAACCTCGGGTAGCAAGAATTCGGATAGCACTAGGTCTGATACCATGTAAAGAAATGGATCTTGGGTTTAACTCAATCCCAAAAGCTAACTCAAGAGATGAGGATTGCCCAAGACCATGTAAGGAGACCACCCATCTCATAAGAGCCTTATAAGAGCGCTACACAGGAATCTTCAACAGATGCCATTATATCATATCTGTAATGCTTTCTAGATCTTAAATAAAAATGCAACTTTCGGTGTTGGTCAGCATAAATATAACAGAAAATCATAGTTGAAAACAAACACCAGGCGAATTACACAGGGATTGAAAAGATACAAAAAGGAAACTGTGTTGCATCCCTCGCTTCATAACCTATAAATCCTATTCTGCAGAGCATCCTGAAGCCGACAATATGGAAAAATAAAAGGGAACACCTACTAAGGACTGTGCAATAAATACAAAGTCAACTTTACCAGACAAGGATTCCTATATTAAAGCTTAAGAGAAGCTCCCAAGTTGAAATGAAAAGTGCAGCAAAACTGAAAAGGTAAATTCCTGAAAAAGACATGAATTTCTGAACCTGAATTTGCAGCAGCAATTGTTCTTGTGCCTCGATGTTTTGAGAAATTTCTTCACAAATATGATCATATTTTGCTATCTCCTTCCTGAAAAGATCCTCATGGGAGCCCGTGAATGTCATCAATTTCGGAAGTATATCATCCTGATTCATCACACAATATACAAAATCAAATTGCATATTTAGATCCCCTGATGGTAAAGCAGAGGCAAAGAAAATGCCCAAAAAAAAAGCATGTTGCTTATATATACACAAATGTCAACTTAGCACAAAGGAAAATTCATATTGCATTATCTGCTCCTGAGATGATGAAGAGCAATGACTAATGCCAGAGGAGTATTCACCACTTCTTTATAAAAAGCCCAAATTATCCCTCTTTTTCATATACTCGGAAGGAGTTTCTTTTGACTTCCCTAGGAAATGGAAGTTGCAAGATCACATACTGAGACATAACTAAAATAGCTTAGCAAGCTGCATAACCAAAGAACCCTCCCTACCTCCCCCCACCCAACAATGAGTTTCTCAATTTAATGAAGAGTTTTGCTCGATCTGATGTGATCGAACTATCCACTTGAATTTGTAGAGAAAATGGATCTTACACCTAACTCAACTACAACAAGTAGCTTTTAATTTCAACAGATTATTTGAATTTTTTTTGTAAATTTGAGACTTGATTAACAAGAAGTAACTTCATGTAATATTATATTGTACATGTTTATGTAATTAACAATTTAAAATTTAAATTAAGATTATAAAAATAATATATTTTAAAAAATGGGTCGACCCGTGGAGACCTGCAGCCACAAGTGTGATGGGTTGGGCTTGCTATTTTCTGGCCTGTCATGTTGATGAGCCAACCCGGTCTAGCCCGTCAAACTCCAAATCCCGTGTGGGATAGCCCAGATCGGCTGGCCGGCCAATATTGACAGCTCTACGCCACGAGCACCCCTCTAGCCTTCAAGCACCTCCACAAAATCTCCCTAGAGACTTTGTAACATGTCTTCTCAAGATTAGTGAACAGCATGTGCAAGTCCTTCCTTTCTCTAAATTGCTCCACTAATCTCCTTACGAGGTGAATGGCCTCAGTAGTCGAGCGACTGGCATGAAACCAAACTAAAGGGCATCTCGGTACACTAAAGCTCCCGCTATGCGCAGGGTCCGGGAAAGGCCCCCATCACAAGGCATGAAACCGAACTGATTCTCGAAAATAGTCACGATCCTCCTCAGCCTCAACTCAATCACCCTCTCTAAAACCTTCATGGTATGACTCAACAAGTTGATGCCCCTGTGATTGTTGCAACTCTGAATGTCTCCCTTGTTCTTATGTAATGGGACCATCATACTCCATCACCAAGCTTTGGGCATCTTTGCCTCCCTAAAAATGATGTTAAACAACCTCATCAGCCACACCAAATAACATCCCCCCCCTCCCCCCGCGTGCTCTTCCAAAAATCCACCGAAATCTCATCTGGCCCAATCACCCTACCTCTATGCATCCTCCGAATCGCACCCCTAACCTCCTCCACCTTGATCCGCCAACCATAATTGTGACACCTCTCCGAGTTCTCCAAGTCCCCCAGAACAAAACCTTTGGGCCCCTCGTCAATCAAAAGTCTATGAAAATAGGACTGTCACCACCTTCTAGTGAGGGCATCCTAAACCAACACTGTCATCTTTCCCCTTAATACACTTCACTTGGTCAAGGTCACAAGCCCTCCGCTCCCTAGCCTTAGCAAGCCTATACAACTACTTATCCCCGTCTTTCTCCTCTAAAGCCACAAACAAACTCTCAAAAGTTGTTGTCTTAGCCGTCGTAACCGCTAACTTAGCCTCCATCCTAGCTAACTTATACTCCTCCCTATTTGTCTCCTTCTCCTCGTCATCCTTGCTCTCAACCAACTTAGCATATGCCACCTTCTTAGTCTCCACCGTTCTTTTTAACTTCTTCGTTCCACCACCAGTCCCCCCGGTGCTTGCCAGATTGGCCTCTCGAGACACCCAACACCTCTCTAGCGGTCTCCCTAATACAGCTGGCAGTCGTCTCCCACATACTATCCACATCCCCTCTACTCTCCCTAGCCCCTATAGTCGACAACTTCTTTTCTATTTCCAAAGCACTGGCCAAAGTCAAGTTACCCCACTTAATCCTGGGTCGATCCTCCACAACCCTGTTCTTTTTACAATTTTTAATTACCAAGCCATAACCAGAAGCTTATGTTGGGTCGAAAGATTCTCGCTAGGCATGACTTTACAGTCTTTACATAGCGCTCCATCACCCTTCCTAAGGAGAAAAAAGTCTATCTGAGTCTTAGCCACCGAACTATGAAAGGTAATAAGGTGCTCCTCCTTCGAAAAGCTTGAATTCACTACCCACAACCCAAAAGCACTAGCAAAATCCAAAAAAGAAGCTCCTCCTTCATTCCTCTCCCCGAAACCAAAACCGTCATGCACGTCATCATAACCTCTCGAAAAAAACCCAATATGCTCATTGAAATCTCCTCCATGAAAAGCTTCTCGGTGCTCGAAACGTCTCTCACCACCTCATCCAAAACCTCCCAAAAACCCTTCTTCTCCACCTTGTCCAAGCGAGTGTAGGCACATTATAAATATCATTATCCATGTCTTGTATCATTGAATTATGAACATAAATAAAAAAAATAAAAAAAATAAAGAAATGTTATAAATATCATGAATTTAGCCAACGTTCACCTGTAAAGTCAACTTTGTCTGACCGGCAAGCTCTAACGCCGGCGTAGTCGCGCCGGCAACAGGTAAGGACTAAACCCTCTCCCTAGTTTCTCTCTCCCTCAAGTTCTCTCTATCGTTTGCCCGCTTCTTCCCCCTTTGTGGTTGTTCCATCACTGCTATCGCTGGCGGGAATTAGGGTTGCCCGTCGGCTCGACTCTCGACTCCGGCGAAGGTGCAAGTGGTACGAAGTCCGATGCCAGCCGGCGTCCAGATCCCGACGGTACCCAGAAGACGATCCGGCGACAACTCCGGCGACGCACCAGTGGCCTTTTCCGGCAACCTTAGTCCGTCAACCATTTTCGACACCAAAATTGCCGGAAACCAGCAACGTGCAAACGTACCGGTGACATCTTTACTTTGATCTTTATTTACTTCCTACAGTTTTGGTTTCTTTGCACTATTTTTGTTTCTATTTTCTTTCTGTTTCTTATCTCTTGTTTATTTGAGTTTATAGTGGTGACTGGTTGCTAGGCATGCCTGTTTATTATTCATTGTTTCTTGTTGGGTTGTTCTAGCGGCTAGGCCGAATAGTGTTCTTTATGCGTGCATTCTCTTATTATTTTCGTGCGGTTGCTTTGTTCGTTCGTTGTTGGTTTGGGGCTTTGTTTTGGTTTTAAGTAGTGGCTGGGGGAGTCGATGGTGGAGTAGGGTCATGTCCGAGAGGGTTGGAGGTGAGGGCGGTTTTGGGAAGGGGTGGGGAGGGGAGGGCAGGGATGGGTGGAGGTATAGGTCGGGCGTTAGGGATGGGTCGGGGAGGGTTGTTAGAGGTAGGCGAGAGGTGATAGAAGATAGGTTGAGAGTAAGGTCTTGGAACATTGGGACGCTTCAGGGTAAGTCCGTAGAGTTGGTGAAGATTCTTAAGAAGAGGAGAATTAATATTGCGTGTGTTCAGGAGACTAGGTGGGTAGGATCTAAGGCTAGGGATGTGGATGGGTACAAGCTTTGGTACTCAGGGAGTGAAAGGCGTCGGAATGGAGTCGGCATATTGGTGGATGAGGAGCTTAGAGGGCAGGTGGTGGAGGTTAAGAGAGTCAGTGATAGGCTGATGAAGATTAAGTTGATCACTGGGGGTTTTGTGTTGCATGTCTGTAGTGTATATGCGCCGCAAGTGGGCTTGGAAGAGGAGGTGAAGGTGAGGTTTTGGGAGGACTTAGATGAGGTGGTAAAAAGCGTGCCTAGCGGAGAAGAGTGTCGTAGCAGGGGACTTCAATGGGCACATTGGGGTCTTACTGGGAGGCTATGACGATGTGCATGGTGGTGTTGGCTTCGGTGTTAGAAATGATGAGGGAGCTGACCTGTTGGAGTTTGTGAGAGCCTTTGGGCTGGTGGTAGTGAATTCGAGCTTCGCGAAGAAGGAGGAGCACCTGATTACCTTCTGAAGCACGATAGCCAAGACTCAGATTGACTTTCTGTTGCTTAGAAAGGGGGATAGGGTGTTATGTAAGGACTGTAAGGTCATTCCAAGTGAGCACCTTTCAACCCAGCACAAGCTTCTAGTGATGGACTTGTCCATCAGGAGGAGCAAGAAGAGAAGGGCCGAGGAGGGTCGACCTAGAATTAAGTGGGGTAGCCTGACGCCAGTTAGTGCACTGGAGATAGGGGAAAAGATGGCGGGAATAGGGTTGTGGGAGTTCAGGGGGACGTGGATGTTATGTGGGATAGGCCTGCCAGCTGCATCATAGAGACTGCTAGAGAAGTGTTGGGTGTTTCGAGGGGTTGGGCAGATCGGCATAAGGGGGACTGGTGGTGGAATGTAGAAGTGAAGAAAGTGGAGATTAAGAAGGGGGTGTATGTTAAGTTGATTGAGAGTAAAGATGACGAAGAGAAGCGGGTGAATAGGGAGGCTTACAAAGTAGCTAGGAAGGAGGCTAAGTTAGCAGTTACTGCTGCTAAGTCAGCAGCGTTCGAGAGCTTATATGCGGGGTTAGAGGAGAAAGGAGAAAAGAGGTTGTTTAGGCTTGTTAAGGCTAGGGAGCGGAAGGATCGTGACCTCGATCAGGTAAAGTGCATTAAGGGGGAGGATGGTTGTGTTCTGGTGGAGGATGTTCACATTAAGAAAAAATGGCAAGAATACTTTCATAGACTTTTGAACGAGGAGAGGGACAGAGGTTTTGAGTTAGGGGAGCCGGAGCACTCGGAGGAGAGCCGTGATTTCTGTTACTGTAGGCGTTTTAAGGTTGAGAAGGTTTGATAGGCTATACGTAGGATGCGGAGAAGTAGGGCGACTGGGCCTGACTAAATTCCGGTGGATTTTTGGAAGTTTTCTGGTGGGGCAGGCCTAAGGTGGTTGACTGATTTGTTTAACGGCATTTTCAAGACTGCGAGAATGCCTGAGGCTTGGAGATGGAGTACAATGATTCCTATAGGGGTATTAAGTTGTTGAGTCACACTATGAAGATTTGGGAGAGAGTGGTTGAGCGGAGATTGAAGAGGATCGTGTTCGTTTCGGAGAATCAGTTTGGATTTATGCCTGGTCGCTCGACGACAGAGGCAATCCACTTGGTGAGGAGATTCGTGGAGCAGTATAGAGAAAGAAAAAAGGACTTACACTTGGTGTTCATCGACCTGGAAAAGGCGTATGATAAAGTCCCGAGGGAGGTTTTTTGGAGATGTTTGGAGGTGAGAGGGGTTCCAGTGGCATACATCAAGCTATTAAGGGCATGTACGATGGAGGAAAGACTAGGGTGAGGACTGCGGGAGGAGACCCAGAGCATTTTTCGATTGAGACGGGGTTGCATCAGGGTTCGACTCTTAGTCCGTTCCTTTTTGTGTTGGTGATGGGCGTGTTGACGCGGAGTAATCAAGGCAAGGTGCCTTGGTGTATGCTATTTGCGGATGATGTAGTGCTGATAGACGAGACGCGGAGGGGTGTGAATGACAAATTGGAGGTTTGGAGGCAAACCCTTAAGTCTAAGGGTTTCAGGTTGAGTAGGTCCAAGACGGAGTATTTGGAATGCAAGTTTAGTGACTTGAGGCAGAAGGATGATGTGGTGGTGAGATTAGATTCCCAGGATGTTTGTAAGAGGGATAGTTTTAAGTATCTCGAGTCTATGATTCAGGGGAATGGTGAGATTGATGAAGATGTTGCTAAACATATTGGAGCGGGCTGGATGAAGTAGAGGCTTGCCTCTGGAGTGTTGTGTGATAAGAAGGTGTCCCTTAAGCTTAAAGGCAAATTCTATAGAGTGGCAGTCCGTCCGGCCATGTTGTATGGAGCGAAGTGTTGGCCAGTCAAGCACTCCCACATCCAAAAATTGAAGGTGGCGGAGATGAGGATGTTGCGTTGGATGTGTGGGCTTACTAGAGGGGACAGGGTTAGGAATGAGATTATCCGGGAGAAGATGGGAATGGCTTCGGTGGAGGACAAAATGCGGGAAGGAAGGTTGAGATGGTTTGGGCATGTGATGAGGAGGGACGCGGGTGCCATAGTCCGTAGGTGCGAGAAGCTAGCATTGAATGGCTTCAGGAGGATTAGAGGTAGGCCAAAGAAGTACTGGAGGGAGGTGATTAGACATGACATGGAGCAGCTTCAGCTTACTAAGGACATGACCCTAGATAGAAAGGCATGGAGGTCGCGGATAAGGGTAGAAAGCTAGTGAGAGTGTGTGGGTTGTAGTAAGCAGTCAGGAGGGATCTGGTGTATAGCCGAGTTAGTATTCTTAGAAATGTGTACACGATGTCTTTGGTTTGTGAGTGTGTGTTACTACTAGGTAGGTGTACTATTCCTTATTTCTTAGTTCCTATTTTCTTTTTCGTGTTGCCTTTTTTCTCGTATTTTGTATTTCTCTAATTTCTATTTCAATATTTCTTACGCCTTATTTCTGTTACGTCATCCATCCACTTGTTTATTATTCCTTATCTTGAGCCGGGGGTCTATCTGAAACAGCCTCTCTACTTCGTAGCGGTATGGACTGCGTACATCTTACCCTCCCCAGACCTCACTTTGTGGGAATACACTGGGTATGTTGTTGTTGTTGTTGTTGTTGTTATAAATATCATGTTAGTATAATATCATATTAATAAATTTAATAACTACAGAGCCGCAGAAAAAAAGGATGTGCACTAGAAAAGGATTATATCTTCATAACATGCTAGGGAGAAAGATATCATACTTGTCCAATCCTCCTATGAGAAATTTTAAATGGACCAAATAATAAACTCAATAACTGAAGAGCAGCAGAATAAGAGGATGTGCACTAGCAAAGGATTATATCTTCATCACATGCTAGGGAGAAACATATCATACTTATCTAACCCTCCTATGAGAAATTTTAAATGGACCAAACATGGTTAAAAGTTTCATTCCTCAAAAAAGAATTCAACTTTGAGGTATATAGTTTAAGGGGGATCTTATTATACCTTCCTCTTCATCTCTTTCAGCATATCTTCCAGACCAGCACGCTGAGCACCAAGAGTTTCTAGTTGCCTCTGCAAACATTATCAACAATGACTTGAGGGAGACCACTAAGATAATTTAAGTTGCAACAACGTAAAGCTTCTACACCGAAATAGGATAAATAACTTTTCTAAAACAGATTGAAGTGAAGTTCTGAAGCGCCTTTCTGCAGTCCATATATCCAAATATTTACGGACAATTTCCTTCTGTAATTTTTAGTAACATGCACAATATCCTAAACATTCACGTTACTTAATATCCAAAAATGCCTGCATAGTATAATTGCTTTCTAATTCATTATTCAAAGACCACTTCTCAGTCGCAAAATAGGCATCAAAGGAATTTCAAACTAGAAAATAATGTGCAGTAAGTGGTCAAAGTTCATCCATTAAGGTTGCTTAAGAAATACTCCCTCCATCCCATTTTACGTGGCACCCCTTTCATTTTAGTCCGTCCCAAAAAGAATTGTCACCTTACTATAATTAGAAACAATTTCACTTTAAAATTCCCCTTTTACCCTAAATAAAATGATTTACAACCACACAAATATCTAAGGATTGTTTAGACCACAAGTTTCAAAAGCCTTCCTTCTTTTCTTAAATGCCGTGTCAAGTCAAACGGTGCCACATAAAATGGGACAGAGGGAGTATGATATTTTTCAATGTTTTATTATTCGTTTCCACTAATAAAATATTATTAATATTCACTAATAAAGTATTATGTTAATGCACAACCGACATCAATTTTCAAGTTATGTCCATGTGAAAATAAAAAAAGCAGCAAGATATCCTGATAAAACAATGTCATCAGAAAAAATTAGACATTTACCAAAGTAGCTATGATTTTAATCCTCAAAAAGAATTAAAAAAGAACAGGAGATGATATATATGTTGACCAGTAAGTCCTTCCAACAGAATAAGCTTTAGCCACTCAAGAAACATGGTTGCAACATAAACCATTGTCTAAGGAACACAGAAAGACCACATGATACAAAATGTAACCCCACTAAACTAATACCAGGCTCTGCTTCAGGGCTCCCACGATGGCATCTTCAGTGGCATCCAAAGACAAGATTGGTCTTGCCAAGGTCGGAAGAGCAGATTCAATCTATCAAATAGAAAAATGCACATCTCAGGGCTTAACTTGACAGCTATCGTGGAGAGAAATAGAAGTGTTACCATATTGTAAGCACTAGATCCTGAAATGAATTTTTTTTGCAACAAGAAGACATACATGTACGATAAACTACAGTTTGAACCAAGTTCCAAAATGAGATCAAAATTTAAGGATCAAAGACTCCAAATCTAGTATGCATTTTAACCCGTTGAAAATTCTTGGAAGTGAATTGTGAGAGAAGACTCGAAATATATGGTATAGAAGCGCTGCCCATCTTACCAAGCCCTCATAGTGGTACAAGCTTGTCAAGAGATTTATCTGATTCACTATCTTCATTATAAGATAGGTTTGATAATTACGTACCACCAAATGTATGTGTCTACAAATGAATCCAAGAGCCAGAGCACTTCATTATTTTATATGCATTAATGAGTAAATCCCTTGACAATCGCAGGTAGTGCCAACTTGAAGTGGCACAACAAGAAATGACTATTATACAACATAAGGTCCAAATAATTACTACGTACTGGACGGTTGTCAAGGATTGACATGAGTGCTGCATGATCTTTTACTGATCGCTCAATCCTGGCATCACTTTCTGCAGCTTGCTTCAGGTTTGCTGCAAACCTGTTTAACCTGTCCTGCAGGTTTTTTGTCAAGGTAGTAGATTGAGGCCTTGTCCATCGGCTTCTGAATTGTGTTCTAAACTGTGTATCTTCCACTGCTTCTTTTTGCAAAAGCTCCTCCGTTTGGACCAGCAACTGCTGGTTCACCCTCTTCAGATCTCTGAGTTGCTGCAGCTCAGCATCCAAACCAGCTGGACCACCACAAATTTGCACTGCCTCTACATCTTCTTTTAATGCCACAGGTAGAGATAAATTTCCCTCCAAAGCAAGAATGGAATCAGGCAAGTTCATTTCTCTGAGCCTCACTCGAGCTAGCTCGCTTCCCTGTTGTAACTTCTCGGCTTGAGTCCTGATGACATCATCCACCATCTCAGTGTACCTAGAAAGAGCTTTAGCACTGTTGTCTGGGACAAGGCTGGCAAACATCTTCTCCTTGCTTGCGTCAAGAATATAATTCATCTGCATAGGCTTGACCAAGGAAAATGCTGCAAGTGGCGGCAGAGAACTGGCTGGTGGAACCCTCATGAGGTAGACTCTGTCGTTTTCCTTCATAGCCCTCTCCAAGTTTAGATTTAAAGTAGCTTCTAGCTTATTAATTGCATCCAATAGCTGCTGTGGTGCTCCCCTTGGAGCTGTTTTTCTTCCCTCTGACAAGGCATTAACACCACTCCTCAACCTTGCAATTTCCTCTGCAATTTCTTCTTTGTCGTGGAGCTCTAAGCTGTACCTGTAGCAGGCTTCAGCATAAAACAGTGCTGCCTTAAGCTGAACATGAGCTAGCCAAGCCTTGTCAAAGTGCTGGTTCAGAGGTGCAACATTTAATACTGCCAAAGCTTCCTCATAAAACAATCCAACCTGTGATAGAGCATTCATTTCATTTTAATATCTATTTTGTGTGTATTGCAACATCCAAGCAATTAAGTAAGACCCTAAACGAACTCCACTGGTTTGGCCAAATTCGATAATTCACAACTTATAGCAAAATAATGTGTTGAGATGCCATCTATAGGAAATAACATGTGCAATAAAGTAAGAACCAACATTTGAAGGAACTAGCCAAACTCAGACATGCCTCTCCAGTGAACTATGCAGAGTTCAAATTAAAATTCGAAAAGAACAAATCCAATATGAAATTTCAAGCTGCATATACCACATCCGTAGAATAGTTTTTTATATTTTATGCTTGAGTTTATTTGAACCAAACTCCAATCCAAGCCTCATTGCATATAGGAATTTAGAGGATAGTCATTAGTTATTACTGCAATAAAAATAGCATATTAACAATACAAAGTCGTACCGATCATAAGAGTTCTCGCTGACTAGATTTCCGAAAGAAATGTAAAAGTTAGTGGCCTTTATCTGTCATGGGATAAACTATTACCATTCTAAAAATCTTAGGAAGATTCTAATAAAGAGAAGAAAACGTATTAACTTACTCGATATCTAAGAAAAAATGATGTATAGCAATGTGACTAATGTCAAGAAAACTAAATATTACAGAAAAGTTTTTTCCTTTAAAGGTAAATCTGATACAGCAGTTATTGAGTGGCATAGATTAAAAGAAGGAATAGAGAAATGAACCTGTCTCGAAATCTTTGCACAGACACCAGGAGTATTTCCCTTGGCAATGCTATTCTCAAAAACACACTCCTGAGCCTGAGCCAACATGAGTCTTTCCAGCATCCCAGCACATTCGACTGAGACATCAACGGTGGTGGAGCTACCCAGTGATGCCTTCATTGCCACATTGTCTCTCAAGAAGGCAAATGCCCCAGCAGCAGCAATGAAGGAATGTGATCCCTGCTTTCGCCCCTCAACTGATGAATGATCAAAACCCAATCCCATCTGACTATGCACAGCCCCCAGATTGAACAAAACTGCAGCTTTTTCTATGTGGAGACCCAAAAAGAAAAAAGAAGGATCAGTAGAACTGTATGATCAGATGACAATAGTTCAAGCTTAACAGTGATTTCTCCAAACTCGTAAGAACTAAGATCAATGTACCCCTTTTTTCCTTAGCAAGTGATAAATATTGCCATGCTTTTTAAATTATTTTTACTAGTAGGTAAATAAAGCCAATTTGTCTGAAGAAAATTGCAGTGTGTTCAATGTTCATCTAGGTATTGGCAGCAAATAAGTATTCAATACACTTCCTACGCTAGAAATAACTACTCTCAAGCACAGATTAAAAATGAAGGTTGTGGTAGAATAATAGCATAAAAGAAGTCCAAATATGATGAAACCTTTGACTACTAAATTCTTTAACCTACGTAGGATTCATATAGCCAACCTTAGCTAGTCTAGGAGCGAGGTTTAGCTGATTGATAAAAGTTAAAACACTTAAAGCTAGTAGTTACTCGGTCCAATTGGAGCAATTCCTAATTTCCAGATAATACTAGAGTGAAGTTTATCAATAGCTAGACCAAATTCCATGAGCATCTTCACCACTTCCAATTTCAATGATGGTCAGATAATTTGGTTCAAAAAAGGAACATGAGACCAATGTAGATGCTCAGAGCAAGTGCATAGAAATAGAAAGCTATACCCTATACAACCTGCACCATGAAAAAAAAAAAAGCAAAGACTGACAACAAAGATGCAAAATTTAAGACCCAATTGAATGAAGAAGCAGAATACTCGGAAACATTAAAGGGAAAATAAGACAACGTAGAAGCTAAGAGAAAATGAGTCACATAAGAAGTTGAACCCCATGAGTATCAACAAAAAGCACAGAATGAGAAGATTTAAAGATTGGGAGGTACACCTCAAGGTTGGAGCTTAAATTTTAGAAGACAATTCAATGATTGGGAGGTACAAGGAGTGGCTGATTTCTTCAGCAAAGATGACCAATTTTCTGGAGTTTGAACTGGAGAAGATTTTTTGTGGTGTCAAGGCAACTCCAAAGGAATTTTTAAGGTCAATGCAGCCTACAAGCTTATGAACCAATCCAATCATCAGATAGCCAACTGGCTGTGGAAGCAAATTTGGAGGATTAAAGTCTCTCATAAGATTTCATGATTTGTGTGGCTATTAGCAAAGGAGGCTACTCTTAACAGTGGACAACTTAATGAGCAGAGGTATGACACTGTGCTCAAGATGTTTCTTTTGTAAAGAAACAGCTCAGACAGTAAACCATCTATTTCTGCATTGTTCATACAAAGCTCATTTGTGGAGAATCATCTTAAACCTTAGAGTGTATTGGAAAATATAATGCATGCATTAGTTAATGTGTACTACTAGTACCTTGTTTGGTACGTCTTTTTGCCTATGTATAACTAATGCAAGCATTAGTTATACACTCTATTGTGTATTGAAGTGTGTATTAGTAATACACACCATTTCCTATGTATTAGTAATACAAAGAGTTTTAACACATGCATTAACTTATTAAATGACCTTAATACCCCTCAATTTCCCTCTCAAAATATTTCACAATTTCTTTTCCCGCCATTTTAATTTTCAACAGTGAATCTTCTCAAAACATTTCACAATTTCTTTTCCCACCATTTTAATTTACAACAATGAATAGTTGATTTAAATAACCGCAACATATTTTTGCTTTGCTTCGAGGGTCTTTGAAAAGATTAAAAAAATTCTTGAGACAATTCCTTAATTTTACATCTTGTATTTTATTTTTGTTTCGACTATGTTAATCCGTCGGCGTAACATTTCATGCGCAAAGACGAAGGTCTTGCAATTAATCCTAAATCTCTATATACTAGTTCAACAATACTAATTATGTTTCAGATAGAAAAAGAACTTTGTTGCAAAAAAAGTTTACAAAGTCAAAGAAGGGCATTTTTGTAAGCAAACACTTCTTTTATAGAAATTATGTAAGATATATTATTTCTTATACATCAAACCAAACAATGTATAAGAAATAATACATGCATAACTAATACAAGCATAACTAATACAAGCATTACTAATGCAAGCATTACGAATACACTATATTCTGCATAGTTCTTATACACTCTACCAAACGACCCCTAAAGGTATAGCGTGGAAAATGTCAAGCAAGGTTACAGAAGCTGTTTTCTAAGCAGCTGGGAGGGAACAGGTTCACTTGCTAAGGATAGGAGTAGATGGAGAATTGTCCCAGCTTGTATTTGGTGGACCATTGGGAAAGAGAGGAATTCCAGATGTTTTGAGAGCTTAGAGAATGATGTGCAGAAGATCAAGTTGAGCTTCATCTTACTTCTATGTTTATTGTGTAATCAGACATACTCTAATGATACTGTATCTACCATTGATGTATTAGATTCATTATTGATAGAGACAGTAGATACTAGAGCTCCTTGTAAAAATGGTTTCAGTACTACCCAAGTACTGTTTTGATCCCTGATAATACATACCGCTTTCCAAAAAAAAAAGCCAGTTTGAGAGCATCAGTTGCATAGTGTCAAGAGCCAATCGGATTAAATTCCAGATTACTTTGGATAACTACGGGTAAGTGAGCGCAGTAGAAAGCTGTGCACCATGCCTTACAAGTGTACTATGAAGAAAGAATCAAACAATGAGAAAAAAGATGAAACGTCTCAAGAGTCAGATAGAATTAAAATGCTCGTACTCCGGAAAAGAAAATAGGAGAATGGAGACCAATGTGGAGGAACTAAGAACAAGTGTCTAGCAAAAAGAGAGCTACACCATATGCATTAGCAATTGTACTACAAAAACACACCCAGTGTAATTTCACAAGTGGAGTCTGGGAAGGGTAGTGTGTACGCAGACCTTACCCCTAAAAGATGGAGAAGCTGTTTCCAGATAGACCATCAGCTCAAGTAAATACAATACAAAAAAGTTTGAAAAAAGAAACAACGGGAGTGAAGAATCCAAGACAAAATGGTTTAAAAAAACATGACAACGCATACTAAAAATGCAGCAGTCAATATCACAAAATAATACATAATCGAAGTGCTAGAAACAGTAAATAGTAACAGAAATGGAATAACAAGAAACTCCTAGAGTAATACTACAACCTAATAGTATAAAATACTAAGCAAGACAACTCTCAACTACCTAACTAAACCGCTATCCTAATGTGTGTCCTCCATAATCTCCTATCTAAGCATTAACAATTGTACAATGCTCAAGAATCAAATGATAAGACCAAAAACACACAATTTCAAAACCCCAATTACATAAAATTGCTAAATAGTGAAGTGCATAGAAAATAGAGAAGTTTGTACCCTACGCATTAGCAATTGCACTATTCTCAATAATCAAACAGCAGGAACAAAAATACACAAAATTCGAAAAAAAAAAAATTGAACAAAGTTGCAGTAAATACCCAAAAAGGAGTCTCCTACCTGTTGTTCTGACTTCTATCAGTTATTTACAGACGTACAAAACAAAAACAAAAGGGCACATAATTCGAGAAATACCCAAATGGATGTTCTGCTGGACAGCTTTATTTTTGGTCTTGAAAGCATCATACCAAGTAAAAGTAACAGAATTAACATGTTCTTGATCAGGCGAAATCGGAAAACGAGACTCAACAGCACAAAGGGCTTTATAGTAATTCTGCAAAAGATCACGACGAGCAGGAAGTGATGACGATGAATCATTAGCTCCGCGTTCGATATCGGAACGATATTGTTTAAGTGTTTGTAAATCATCTTCAAGATTTTGAGCTTCGAGTTCGGAGTAATTATAGATTATGTAGTTACGGAGTGGACGGTAGAGATCGACGGAGACTGTTCTCTTTTCGGGGATTGAAAGCATTATGCGGGCTGTTGTCGATGACGATGAAGCCATTGGTGTTTAACGTTGGAATAAACAGTGATGGTGTAGGGATTTTGTGTTGTGAGTGTGTGTGTGTGTGTGTGTGTGTGTGTGTGTGTGTGTGTGTGTGTTTGGGAAGAAAATGAAGAAATTGAAGAAGTCAATTGAAAGGAAGATTTCAATGTGAATTGTGAAGTTGCTAGCATTTGGAATAAGTTCGGGTTTTTCAAGTCTTTTCTTCAATTTATTTTTATTTTTTTACAAATGTTTTATGGTCCATTTCGATTTTGTGTATTGCTGCTTTGGTTTTTTGATTTTTAATTTAAAAACATTTTAAATTAATAAAACATTGGCAAAATGATCTTCTGGACCCTATACTATGTCGATTTTATAAGTTGGACACTACTACTTACATGTTTGTCATCTGGACCCTTGAAAAGTGTTTAAAACAACATTTTAAACACTTTTTCGATGAGTGTAACACACTCGTCCACGTTAGCTGTCATGTCATCTTCCACATCTCTTCCACGTCATTTTTAAATATAAAAATATTAAATATTAAAATTAATAAAAAAAAAAAAAAAAAAAAAAAAAACCATCTTTCTCTTATTTCTCTCTCTTGCCTCCCGTTTTTTCTTTCTCTCTTCTTAATTCTCCTTTTCTCTTATTTCTCTCTCTCTTCTAGTTTTCTTTCTTTCTTCAATTCTCTATTTCTTCTTCTTCTTTTTCTTATTAGAAAATATTGTGTTGGCTAAGAATATTTGATCTTTCTTTTTCAATTTTACAGTGATTTAAGAATGATGATTTTTTATGATCCAAAATTATGGTTTTTTAAGAGGTAATTAGACGGTGATGATTAGAATGCAATTGAAATTGGAATCTGATTTCAGAATCTAGTTTTTTATGATGATTTTGTTAGCAAAATTTGATTCCATGGTAAAATTGGAATGCAATTGAAATTTGAGGATTTTTTTTAATTGATTATATGGTGTTTTGTTTGAATTGATTCAGATTTGATTGATTGAAAGTGATGATGGTTGAAAGAAATGGTGGGTTGTTGGTTAGAAATTTCTGAACAAGGTTGGGGTGGGGTGGGGCTAAACGGGGTTGGGGTGGGTGGAGAGGGGCTGGGGTGGGTGGGGGGCTGGGATGGTTTTGGGGTATTCATGGTGGTGGTGGCAGATGAACGGAGAAATTCGTGGTGGCAGGTGAATGGAGAAATTGATGGTTTTAGACGGCATGATGGCGGGTTGACGTTAGTGGACAGCGTGGGGATGGGAAGGTGGTTGACGTCGTGGGGGGAAAAGAGAAGGTGGGGGATGAGGAAAGGTGGTGGACGGGGTGGGGTGGCGTAGGAGACGGCAGGGGCGGGGATGTACTGGAACAAGGGGGAGGGATTTTTAGTGTTTTTTTTTTTAATTTACTATTTTTTAAAATTATTTAAATATTATAAATATTTTTTTAATTTAATCACGCCCCCAAAAAATTGTGTGTGATCACGCGTTGTTCACCTCAGCATTTTAATGCCATGTATGCAAAAAACTATTTAAAATATTGTTTTTTAGTGGGTTCAGCGGTCTAAATGACAAACATGTAAGATGAGGTGTCCAACTTACAAAATCGACATAGTAAACACATCTACTTAGTCATTTATCATCTAAACTCCTCAATTTATCAAACACAAGATTTTAAACCCCTCATATCATGCGTATAGCTCACTTGTCCAAAATAAATGACACGTCGAATTCATGTCACATAAATCAATGTCATGTCATAATTACCTTTATTAATTATTTAATAAGATTATTAATTAATAATATTAAATATAAAACAAAATAATAAATTAAAAAAAAATTAACTCACCTTCCTCCACAACCCACCCACGTCCTTTCACCACCATCAAACTCCCTTTGACACAACAATTAAAATAATCAATTAATTTAAATTTTCAACTATAAATTTGTATACACAAACACAATGATCTGAGATATCAAGGTGGTGACCACGATTTTATCAGCGAAATTTATCGTTTTGAAATAATTGAACAACAATTAGAACAACCAATTAAAACATCTTCTACAAGTCATTTTTAGTCGATTGCAATTGCTTAATTTGATTCATTTTCATCAGAGTATTATCGTCAGTCAAATTGGTAATAGGAATCGCAAATCCATAATTGAATGAGGTGCGATCCGTTTCTAATGGGGCTTTTGATATATTATCATTCCCATTATCCTCCCTCATCAATTCATGTTATGAATTTTAACTCAATTTCGTCAAATCTAAATTCTCCACTGATTTCGACGATTTAGGGCTAAAAATCCTAAAATTTAAATTGAAAGCAGTAGGAGTTGTAGAAAGGGCTTTTGAGTTATCATTATTTCTTGCATCCCCGAAATTCAATTGACATTGATTTTGTGCGAATTCACTGTCGAAATCATCTTCGCCGAAACTTTGCGCACCATCGATAGTATGGTGTTGGGTGGAATTGAGGGATGGGGGATGGGGAAGGGTGGTGCTAGATGTGATGGTTTTTTTAATTGTTTGTCCCTTTTTTAAAATTAAAAATTACATGTATACACAAGGTAATTTTACCTTATTACATAAAATCTCATATTGAAAAACAAATTACAAAAATCTCAAATTAATTATTTAAATCCCTACCTTTTTTACTTTCTCTCTCTTTCTTCTTATACATTTCAAATAGCTTCATATTTTCCTCCTAAAATCTTGCTACCTTATCTCTCCAATTATCTATCTACGTTAAACCTCCTTATTATCTCTTCACACCCACAAATTTCGATCTACAATAATCTCTCTCCAAAAAAACTTCTCCATTTTCTCCGTCCAAAATCAACAAAATCTTCTCTGTCCAAAATTATCTTTTTTTCGTTCAAAATCGACAAAATCTTCTCCATTTCATCAAAAGCCCAAAAAGAAAAACTGCAATTTCATCCAATATATGCTTCTCTGAATTCGGGAATATATGCTTATTTGAATTTCATCAAAAACGAATTAAGTTGAATCTTCTCCATTTAATGGTTGCGTATTGTTATTTCCGTTGTTGGTTTCGTTCTTGGTTCTTTCGATTATGAAAAATCCAATTTCGCAGAGAATCGTTCGAAGCACCAAAACGATTCAATAACAATTAAGAAATTGAGGGAAGTTGTCGTTTTAAATTCAAACAAGAAAGCTTCAAAATCGTCAAGTAAGAAAAAGATTGATGATTCTGGACGACCACGTCTGCCGAAGGTTTAGTTATCATTAAAATATATATTAGCAACACTATTTTATGTATAAGATTTCATTATACAGTTGTTAAGATTATATGGTGAATTGTATAAGGTGTTCATATACATGTGAAACAATATTAGATTATATTTATTACTTGTATAAGGTTTACACGTACATGTGGAACTGTTGTATGAGGTTGTCTTTTATTTGTTTTGGCAGTATGATTTTATGTATAAGATTTCATTATACATGTATTAATACTATATTATTAATTATATAAGGTTTACACATTCATGTTTAATAATGTTCTAAAATTTGGTATCCTTGTACAAGAAACTATATTGTATGAAGATATTGTAACATTGAATTGGTTGATCCATACAAACGCTTCACTACATATATATTACTAAAGCATAAAATGTTACAATGATAGTTGCAAAAGAAAAAAATTTCACCAAAATATTGTACGATGATATAGATATCATGTCAAAATATTTTATCATACATAAGTTTATATGTACGATGAGTCATTATACATTATTATACCAGATTTTTACATGTTTTATAACGTATAGGAACAACCAATACAATAGGAATTACATTAACCGCAGTAACACATTAAAAAATGAACTACTTTAAAATCTATAATAATCTGATTTCCCATAATTATTCAACGTATAATATAATACAATATATATCAGAAAAAATAATAAAACTTAACAACTATAATACGACAACTGCAATTTCTATTAAAATATGTATTAGCAGCACTATTCTATGTTCATATTAATTTTTCTGAGAACTGAAGAAAGCAAAAGAAGTTTTTTTTTTCATTGAATGCAATTCATTAAAGAAGAAAATTTAATGTGATGTTTAACATATTTTTTTAATTTAAATTTCAGTTACTATATTTAATAATACATCACTAAATGTTGAGTAATTAATGGCGTGAATTAAGGAACAGATTGATATTATCAGATTTATCTTTCCTTAAATACAACCTAATCAGCTTTATCATACATTCCAACAATGTATGAGGGTTGATCAGATGTATGAGTATCTTTCTCAAAATCGGCAGAGAGAAATACTGAAGGGATTTTATGTAATTGCTTTCACTTACTAAGGGATTTATGTGTTTATACTTTTTAAAATTTATTATTTTTACTAGATAATTTTAAGGCCCGTAAACGAGCCCAATATAATTGATTACAACTTTAGATTTGTTTTGTATATACAAAATAGTTTAAGTCGTCGCTATTATATTGCCTGTTAAATAAAAATTTAAAAATTATTAACAAAAATATGATATTGTATTTTGATCAACATTCTACTGATACCCACTTAAATTTTAGCATAATAAAATATTGTATGTAAAGTTACCTAACTCACAAATATTTTCAAGTATTGTTTGTATTTATTATGAAAACATTCATTTCTTACTGTTCTAAAGCACTAAATCTAAAATTTAATTTGCTTTTTAATATCACATAATGACATAAGTTTATTATGATTTAAAATATAATTTTATTTGTTAGATTGAATTAAATTATACATGAAATGTACTTTATGCAAGAAAGTCAAAAATCATATCGTACATTAAATGAATTTTCTACAATCGGAAAATCTATTAAGAACATGGTTTTAGTACTCTTCATTATTCTTTGCATATGAATTCTTACTTGTACTATGCTATCAAGTATTAAAATAATATTAAGTTTTAATTGATACAACAACATACCCAATATATAATTTCACAAAATAGGTTTGAGAATGGTAGAATGTACATAAATCTTATCTCCACTCCCAGAGGTAGAAAGACTATTTCTGACAGAATTTTAAGTATTAATTGGTATCTTAAAAATATAAAGAAAATAGAAAAATAATTTACTATGGTTAATTAAATTTTAATTTGATCAATTTTAAAATATAAAGATATTTTTTTCTTTATTTTTCACTTAGTGTCTGGTACTCGCATTAGCCCCCCCGACTAATTTGGATTGTGCACTGCAGGGGGTGGCACTCCCAATAGAATTTTCTTCATTCCTAAGGCTCAAATCTGAGACATCTGATTAAGGGTGGGGCAATCCCAATATTGCACCACTATCCACGTTGATAATCTTACGATATTCTTTTATCAATATACATTAATTGGACTCAATAATACTTTATTCTTTTTATCAAATTTGATTCGGCAACTCAAAATCAAACCAAACTTACATTAATTCAACTATTTAAATTATTTTCTAATGTTTAAAATGAAACAAAATATAGACTTGATTCTCTATTTAGATGAAGAGATACAATTTTTAAATTTATGGAATACTCTTTCTCTATTTAGATGAAGAATTACACTTTTTAAATTTAGGGAATACTCTCAGGACCTGTTTGACCATAATATTTTGGAAATGAGTATTTTTAGAGTTAAGAAAAAATATAAAAACTGAAAATAAATTTGAAAAAATTTAAAGTTATGAAAATTGAGTTATTTTATGAAAATAATTTTTTTTAAAAAATAAATTAAAAAGTAAAAAAAGTGAATTCAAAAATAGTGAAAACCCTCTTGAGGTGTTTAGAGGTGTTTTTCAAAAATTCAAAAGTAGTGAAAAAGGTATTTCGAAATATTTATAGCCAAACAAATATTCTGAAATACTGTGAATAATATTTATGACCAAACGCCTACTTAGTTTACTTTAGATTTCAAGCATTCCATCTAATTCATTTATTTGTCTTGATATTTTTATGCTCTATCAAATACTAAAATTGATAATTTAATAAATTATTTTTATTTATTATTTTTATTTCAATTTAACGTATACTAATTTCAAATTTTTATTATATTAAAAAAAATAAAAAAAAAATAATTTATTTAATTTCTAAAATAATAAATAGTTTATACTCACATTAGTTATGTTATGAATTAAAGTGAAGAAACTGCAAAAAGTAATTAGATTAAATTAGATTTTTTTTTTTAAATATAAGTGTATGGTATTGATATTACCTTTTGAAAAGAACCTTTTGTGATAAGGGTGATAATTGATGACCATTTGAAGATAAAAATTAAATCCATATTTTTACACATACACATGATGTTTTTGTTGTTCAAATGTGTGATTTCTACGTGTCCATTAGAATTTAGTACAACTTGAATGACTTTTTAAAAATTTAATATAATCTTTGCATGTTGTATAACTGCGCTTGAAGCTGGATTATGTTGTTAAATTATTAAAATGATATTTTTACCCTTGGTCGTCCCACCTTCTCACTCTTCTATATAAAAAAAATACAAAATAAATATTGAACTATAGAGAACACATTTTCATATATTATTTTTTTAATTATTTTTCTTAAATTTTAGTAATAACTCAGAATTCTCAACCACTTTGTTATAACGCTTATCAAATTTGATACCTTACATGATAATTTACAATATATTAATTTTTTTATCCAACTTATAGTATTATTATAGAGATTTTTAAACTTTTTATTTTATTTTTAAAAATATTGTACACCAATAAATTTAAAAATTGATCAATTGTTCTAAAAATATTTTTTGTAACATAATTTCTTATTAAATTTATAATATATAGTTATATTCATTTAGTGTTTTCAATTTTTTGAAAATTTTTAGTTCCTTTATAATTTATCTTTCATACGTTTCTCTTGATCATCTCATTGTTAATTAAAAGAATTCTTAATTACATATTTATGCATTTTGAATTTATGTAATATTGATTTTTAGTGAACCAGAAAAAGTATCAAACTAAGATTGACTCCTACATAATGATACTTATCATGCTGACATATATGATATGACTATATTTTTTTCAATTTTTTCTTTCAAATTATTTTTGAAGTAGTATTTTAAAGAGGAAGGTCTTTTCATATACAATTTGAGAGTATTTTAACATTTTATTACAAAAAAATAACTTCTAACAACATTTTATAATCTTTGTGATTGAATAATTGTCAACAAAATTTAGCAATTAAAATTTAAAACTTGTTAAAATGATATTAATTTGAAATAGTATAATAAACATTAAATTGTAGATTATTTTAAAAAATTTCTTTTGAATTATATAGCTCAAGTGAGAGAGAGGAGTGAGAAGTAGTGCATTTTTCTATTATATAGAAGAGGTGGTTTCGACCACCTCTTGCAATTACCAAAAAATCAACTACTTTCACTTAATTACATATCATGTCCCAGTATATAATAATTTTATTATTTTATCATAATGGTTTAAATATTTAATATATTATATTAATTTATATTAATTAACTATAACTACATATTGAAAGTAAATGTTTTTTATTTATTTAATTGTCTATCATGTTCAAAACTAATTTATTACCACAAATCACAATAATTAATAACTTAAAATATTTAAAAAACATACAGAAATTTTATTGACTCTTACCCAAAAAACCCCTCTACTCCCACTTAATTACATACCATGCCCCAATATATAATAATTCCATTATTTCATCATAATAATTAAAATATTTAATATATTCTATTAATTTATATTAATTAACTATAACTACATATTGAAAGTAAAATTTTAATATTTTGATATTCGGGATTGAATTTGGTAAAAGATATTAATATCGCTTGGTATTCGATATTTATCGAATATCGAATATATATATAATAATTGTATTCGATCACCTCTTATCCAATTACCAAAATATCCCTTTACTCCCACTTAATTACATACCATATCCCAATATATAATAATTTTATTGTTTCATCATAATGGTTTAAATATTTAATATATTCTATTAATTTATATTAATTAACTATAACTACATATTGAAAGTAATTTTTTTTTATTTATTTAATTGACTATCATGTTCAAAACTAATTTGTTACCACAAATCACAATAATTAATAACTTAAAATATTTAAAAGACATATATAAATTTTATTGGCTCTCATTATTTTAGCAATGCCACATAAATTGAGATAAAAGAAAAAGTACTGCAAATCATAATAATTAACAACTTAAAATATTTAAAAGATGAATAAAATTTTAGTTGACTCTCAAAATTATATTGAAGCCACATAAATTGGGACACAAGGAGTAAATATATTATTTGATAATTACGTAAAAATTATTATAAATCATAATAATTATCAAGTTAAAATACTTTTTTAAAAAATAGATAAAAGTTCTATTCAACTCTCAAAATTTTATCGGTGCAACATAAATCATGACAAAATAAAAAATTATTTTCGACCACCTCTTATGCAATTACCAAAAAAAAAAACCTCTACTCCCACTTAATTACATACCTTACCCCAATATATAATAATTCCATTGTTTCATCATAATGGTTTAAATATTTAATATATTCTATTAATTTATATTAATTAACTATAACTATATATTGAAAGTAAAAAAAAATTATTTATTTAATTGGCTATCATGTTCAAAACTAATTTGTTACCACAAATCACAATAATTAATAACTTAAAATATTTAAAAGACATATAAAATTTTTATTGACTCTCATTATTTTAGCAATGCCACATAAATTGAGATAAAAGAAAAAGTACTGCAAATCATAATAATTAACAACTTAAAATATTTAAAAGATATATAAAATTTTAGTTGACTCTCAAAATTGTATCGAAGCCACATAAATTGGGACACAAGGAGTAAATATATTATTTGATAATTACGTAAAAATTATTATAAATCAAAATAATTAACAAGTTAAAATACTTTTTTAAAAATAGATAAAGGTTCTATTCAACTCTCAAAATTTTATCGGTGCAACATAAATTCTGACAAAATAAAAAATTATCTTAATTAATTACAACTAAATATTTAAAATAAATCAATTTTATTATTTTAATTGACTTTTATATAGAAAATTAATCTTTTTATTTATTTTAGTAAATTTAAATTTTAGAATTATTTTTTTCTTATATAGAAATACTAATATTTAAACTTAACTTTAAATTTTTAAAGTACAAAATTAATAAATTTAATTTCATAAAATAAATTTCTAATGAATATTTTCTTAGAATTTGTGTTGGGTCAATATGTATCAAGTTAAAAGGAAATAAAGAAAAATATGTAGTAAAATTTTATTATTGTGAAAGATAAATATAATGCACTATCCAATAATGTTTAATAATATTATATTTTGTATATGCAAATATAGCATCCCGTATTTAATTAATATACTATTCCGGTGAATTATCGATGATTACTATTGGATATGATAAAATTATATTAATTTTTATAGTAATAACATAATCAATCGCTCTTAATTAATTATTATGTGTCATCTAAGTATTAAGAAAATAAATAATATTTACTGAAAAATAAAATAGACATAAAATGCGAAATTAACTCTGAATGTTTTAAATTAAATTTTCGTCTTTCGAATGATGATTTTATTATATCACTCCTTATTATAAGTCATTTATGTATTAGAAAAATACAAATAACAAAATGATATGTCAACATAAAATATTTGATTAACTATCAAAATTATATTAGTGCCACATAAATTGGGACGAGACAGAAGAAGATATAAAACAACATATATTATTTGAAAATGAAATAAAAAGTACGGTAAATAACAATAATTAACAAAAAAAAATTAAAAATTGACTGATTTGTACTTCAGCTGCTTCAATCGTGATTTTAATGTACAGTGATGTTTAAAGAGGGTAAAATGTCATAATAAGATTTAAAGAGGATAAAATGTATGTAGTAAAGTGTGAGAAAAATAAAGCATAAGTAAATTTTATTACTATATTTTAAAGAAATTAAAGAAAAGAAGTATAAAGATTATTTGCAAAAGATTTTTACCAACTAATTTAAATATAAATAAAGTAAATTTAAGTACAAAAAATGTGTATCTATCACAAATTTGCTACCAGACACTTCGCACTTTCTTAACATTAGCAAATTTTCTATCAAATATGTGTAGTCATCTTTCTCAACTTTTTACAACTCCTCAGTATTAATTAACATTTCTCTGTTTTAAAAATAAAATAAAGAAAAGAAAATCTCAACTCTTCCTTCTCTATTAAAAAACAACACTCTTTTCCTGTGTTAAAATTAATAATTAAACAAATAACTAGCGAATCTAAAGTGTGTATTCTCTTTATCGGGTAATTAAGTTTACATGATTCTTAATCTTTGTGATATTGAAAATCAATAATTTGCTGGATATTTGATTTAAGCTATTTCATCAGATTTACGCCTTTTTTTTATATTTCTGATCACAAAATTCAACAAGAAGGTTAAAAAAAAGTTTCAATTGTGATCCCCTCATCTCAATCATACTAATGAAAATATTCTACTGCTCAAACTTTCTACTCCAAGATAAATCTTAAAACTTAAAACTTACAATCCACATGTTTTACTGTTGGGCCCGTGCTGACACGGGCCTTGCACTTCTAGTTGAAAAAGAAAGAAAAGATTAAATGAGAAATGGGTCCACAAAAAGAGATAAATTTTAGATGATGAATTTATATTCTGAAATGACTCTTTTACCCTTGGTCATCTCATGGTTCACTCTTCTATATAAACTAGATAAGTATGCTCATGCTTAGCACGGGCCCAATATGAAGGATTTTGAAATAAATTTTTATTTTCTATGAGTATTTGAGGTGTAAACATAAAATCAAATTAAAATTATTTACTTGATAATTTTCCCGACGTCAATAAACAGTTCTCTTAATTCAAAATAAAAATAAAAAGCATTAGAAAAAAAACTTTGTATGATAAATTTGAAGTATAAACTACGCATCCACACAACGCTTATGGAAATTCAAATTTGTCAATATAGTATATCAATAAAATTTATTATAAAAGAACTTCTGTCCTCCCTTGTTTTGAGACAAAAGATTGTATGGTAGTATAATGAATTAGTTGGTAATTTGAGAAACTCAAGCAATGTGATAAAACTTTAATTTGATTAATTTTAAATGTTAAATGATTACATTATCAGTGATGTAAATTGGATCCAAATTCACCTTTTCTCTATAAAATTTTAACTACGTTAAGTTTGAAAATAAATCAAATTTATTTTAGTTTGCATACATAAATTAAATTTTAATATTTAAATGAAATGAATTTCAAATTAGATATAATTTCTATTTAAAATCATTTCCCTCATTCCATTCAAGTATATTATTTTTCTTTTTAAAAGAATGACTATTTTTATTTTTTGCATATTTTTTTTTCAAATTTCGCATGACATGTTTAACACCATAAAATATAAGCTCAACATCAAGTTCTAATAAAGTAATTTAGTTTGACACTTTTGATTCGAATTTTGAAAATTTTTTGTTTACACATAGTTTTATTCGTCTATTAGATAATTAAGTTAATCATATAAAATATTTTATCTTCTTAATTATATTTATCAACCTCAAATTAAAATTTTATGGATTTTAAGACTTATTGAGGCGAATGCGTATAATTGAAGAAAATATATTTTATGCGGTTAACTTAACTACCTAATGGATGATGAGAAGAAATATATAAAAAATTATTAAATTGAACCGAAAGTGTATAACTAAAACACTTATTTGAAGTTTAATTGTTCGGTTGAAACAAGAATTATAGTTTGAGAATCTAAATGGAATACCCTGGTAAATTTAAGGGGTTAATTATGTATTAATATTAAAATTTAAAGGACATTTAATACCTTACACAATTTTTAGTTTAAGATCATAAAATCTCATTTTACATTCCATGCTTAATCTAGTTATAACACTAAATTGAAACTGAGAAAATATTTTTTTCCCAGTGGATCTCTAACGTGTCATTTGTAGAAGGTGTAAGGTGATTTTATGAATACGTGATAAATTTATATTATCAACCAAACATAATATAAAGCTAATATCAAATTTAGTCTTATTGACTATCTCATTTCTTTTTTTGCTTTTACTTCTCCTCTACACTCTTTATTTCACTTTGACCAAGTATTCATGAAGAGCAAATTTAGTAGCTAGAAATAATGAAATTTTTCATGAATATTTGTCAAATTTTCTTTACTAATTGCAAAAATAAAATTGAATTAAAATTATTTAATTGATAAATTTTATGACATCAATAAACAGTTTTTTTAATTCAAAATCAAAATAAAAAATATTAGACAAAAAAACTTTGCATGATAAATTTGAAGTATAAACTACGCATGAGCACAAAGCTTATGAAAATTTAAATTTGTCATTATATAAATAAAATTTATTATAAAAATAAATTTTGTCCTCTTTCCTCTTGAGATAAAAGAATGTATAGTAATATAATGAATTAGTTGGTAATTTGAGAAATTCAAGCAATCTACTCACGTGATAAGATTTTAATTTAATTAATTTTAATTATTAAATGATTATATTATTAGTGATGTAAATTGGACCAAAAATACGTTTTTTCTATCAAATTTTAATTAGGATAAGTTTGAAAATAAATCAAATTTATTTTAGTTTACATATATAAATTAAATTTTAATATTTAAATAAAATAAATTTCAAAATATAATTTTTATTTAAGATTATTCCCTTCATTCCATCCAAGTATATTATTTTTCTTTTTTAAAAGAATGATTATTTTTTATTTTTTCATATTTTTTTTTTAATTTTGCATGAACGTTCAACACCATAAAATATAGGCTCAACCTCAACTTTTAATAAAGTATTTGAGTATGACACTTTTTATTCAAATTGTTAAAAAACTTTTGTTTACACATGTTTTCAATCGTTTATTAGATAGTTAAGTTAATCATATAAAATATTTTGTTTCCTTAATTATGCATATCAACCTCAAATTGAAATGTTGTGGATTTTAAGACTTATTGACGCGAATGCATATAATTAAAGAAGATGACAAGTTTTATCCGGTTAACTTAACTATCTAATGGATGATGAGAACACGCACAATTTTTTTTTATTAATTGTTCGATTGAAAAATGACTTATAATTTGAGAAGCTAACTGAAATACCCTGATAAATTTAAGGGCTTAATTATGTATTAATTTTAAAATTTAAAGGATATTTAATATCTTACACAATTTTTAATTTAAGATCATACAATTTCATTTTACATTCCATGCTTAATCTAGTTAAAACGCTAAATTAAAGTTGAGGAAATATTTTTTTTTCCCGTGAATATTCTTAGGGGTCATTTGATATGAGGTGTAAGGTGGGATATCTCATGGATACACGATAAATTTATATTATCAACAAACATGATATAAAGCTAATATCAAATTTGATCTTGGTATAACCCATGTGATTTTATCAATCATTGGATTATTTTATATTACCTCACATATGATATATTAGACTAGAAATTAAGAGTATAATTTTGAAATAATTTAATCTACGTACTAAATAACTCCTTAATCTACTTTAATTGAAAGTAACAAAATAAAATAAAAAGAGGACAAAATGAAATTAAATGTTAAGGTTCAGTATTTTAATAGATGTGGTTGCAAGGAGGAGGGCCCATATTTTCACAATTGTGAAGGGATTTTGATGGTGATTGTGGTGTGATGTGAGTGGTAAATGACATATCAGTAATTATATGAACGTTAGCTGATTTTTTTTTGTCATTTGGCTGTTCTTGATGCATAATGTGCATCCATTTTAAGCTGAAACTTTTGTTTTTGGACTAAATTGCCCTTGGTCGTAGTGGCTTTTCTATATAGTAGAAAAATAAAATCTTTTAAAAATTTTTAAATGAAAAATGTTGATTTCACTCGCTTAAAAATGCTCGCAAACACGCATATTTTAACTCAATAATTTAGTGTCACATATACTCGATCAATGGTCAAAAGGTTTTAAAATATTGTCTTTTAATGAGTTAAAGAGGTCAGATGACAAAAAATAAGTAGAAGTATATTACAAACTCGGACACGTACAAGGGTCCATCTGATCATTTCACCTATTTATTATTAATTTTTGGTCATTAATAGTTCAATTTTTTTATTTAATCGATAAAGAAATTATAAAATTATTTAAATTTATTATCCTAATAACCCAATAATATTTTCTTAAAGAGATCATGATAAATTAATATAATTTGATGCTCCATAAAATATAAATATTTGTAATTAGTCATTTTCATCCCTTTCGAAAACAACCTTTCTACTTCTTTAGAGGTAGAGGTATGGACTGCGTACATCTTACCCTCCCCAGACCTCACTATGTGGGAATACACTGAATTTGTTGTTGTTGTAGTCATTGTCATCCCTTCAATTGGTACTCATTTAAATTAGGCAAAATTGATCGAATTTGGTGACCTAATACCCCAACATTCAATAATTTGTTTTTGTTATTAACTGACATAACACGACAAAACTCGATTATGGAAGAATATAGTGATTCATGATATTAAATTTTATTAGATTCAACTGATTTTGTCGTAGAAAATTGAAGTGGAAGGAGAGAGCTTTCATTTTTTTTCTTTTGCTCGAAAAGTGTTATGAGTGATATTAATCAAACACTTTTGTCTTTTTATCGTTCAATTGATGTGTGTGAATAAAATAACAAATCATTAATTTGTTACTTAGCTCACCCAATAATGTCAAAGAAATACTTTTAAAAAAGAATTCAAAGAGGCAGAGAACTCTCGTAAAATTTTAAAACGTTATAACAAATCTTATAGTATAGGCATCATTTTATTCATTTTTCCTTTAAATTATCGTCCTAATTTTTTTATTTTTTTTAATATTGATTTTAGCTTGCCATTATCTTTGCTTAGAGCATAAAATTCTGTTGATTTTTCAAAACTTTTTCAGAAGACACCTCTGCACCATTCAACAAAAGGACACTTGAAAGTCGAAAACAGGAGTCATAAGTTAAAATCAAAATATACCTAAAAATTCTTCTCCAGTTATTCACAAATTCATTAAGGACAAACTTTGAACCGTTCCAAAATCGATAACATAGTAAATAAAAATTAAATTGTTATTGAATCGTTAAATTAATGATGTATTACCAATAGATTAGTAGCATTTTTTTCGATATGGGTTACTAATTTTGATTCAATTGAACAACTCTATAAAGGGTTACATTGCTTTGTTCATTATTGTGATGAAGTCAACTTAAGTAATATTATGTGTGAGACATTTTAAAATGATATGTTGTTTTTTCTTTAGTAATTAAGGATAAGATTAGCATAAAGTAAAAAAGTTAAGAAATTATTGCAAACATAGCCGACTCACTTGTCAAGCTCAAAAATAACAGTATCAGTATCCTGATAGTTATTAGGACAAAGTTAAAGTTTCCTAATATGTCGAGTTTCTAGAATGTTGGTCCAAACGTGTTCCAGCGCATACACAAGTGGAAATATCAAAACGTTAGTATTTTCAAAACATTTTCTTCTCATCCCTTCCTTTGCTACTGAATTGGCCACCTGATTCTGTTCTCTAAAACAATGCACCACTGTTGGATGCCCAGTCTTCTCAACACAGACTACAAGCATCAATAATGGGTTTATAATGTAAGTTACCATTCTTAATCATATAGATGACCTATTTGGAGTCAATTTTGATCTCAATAGGATGGAGGTTGTGATCTTCTATAAGTTTAAGACATTTTAACAGAGCAAGTAGTTCCATTTGGTTGTTAGTGGCAGCAGGAAAACCTTTGCAAAAACCAAGGATTCAGTCACCATTATTGTTTGTTATTGTGCTTCCTATACCTCTAATCCCAGGATTTCCAAGGCAAGAACCATCAATATTAAGTTTATAGAAACCTTGTAGTGGAGGGTTCATTTAACAGAGATGGTGGAAATCTGATAAGTAGAGGTTGAGGGTGTGTTTGAGAAATGAGTGTACTTTACAACTACAACATAGGCAACCTAAAAAAAAGATACAGATTGAGGTTATTGAAGAGGTTTTCATTCCAACACTTCCATATTCCCCACAGGCAGAAAGTTGTTAGCACCTCAAAGGTGATATAGTTATCAAAAGGTTTATTATGGAACCATCTCTAGGTGGGTTAAAACATGCCTTCCCCACTGATATTTGGAGGTATGGGAATAGGGCAGTTGAGCTTTGCGAACAAATAGTCCTAAATAGAAGATGTTTGTTGACACTACCAGAATATATGGGTAGTATCCTCCAGTAGGCAACTCTTACAAGTAGTCTCTATAGGGATGCCCATCCTGCTAAGAGTGGAGCTGCAGGGTAGTCTATTATGATTAAGAAGCCAGAGAAAGTACTTAATTTTATTGGGAATCTTCATAGTCCAAATCCAATTGAAGTCTTTCTTGACAGTGTTGTGGTGAATTTTGGAACTGATGAGCTTGTAAGCACTGCTGCTAGTGAAGAATCCACTCCCTACAATTCCCCAAATGGGGTAATCAGTGGTATAATTTACAAAGAGAAAAAAACTACTCAAGATGGACTGAATGATTGCGGTTGGTTATTCAGAGGATAGGGAGGAGAAGTCCCAAATGCCATTTTTTCAAATATAAGAGATTGTTTTGTGAAAAAGGCTTTTGAGAATAGGGATGCGAAAGGTGTTGATTAAGGGTTCATTGTTAGGTAAAAACTTGTCAGCCCAAAACCTCACCCTGTCCCATTTGTGAATAATCCAAATAGAAGCTTCTTTGCAGAACTTCAAGCCTTTGGTACCACATTTCCAAGTCCCAGACACCCCTTGTCTAGAGCTGGTAGTAAAGATAGTGTCATGGTTGTATTTATTGGTTAGGATCATGGCCCAGAGGGAGTGAGGGTTTCTTATAAGTCTCCATGCTAGAGCAGTATACATAGTGATGTTCTTTCTACCAACTCTTTGAATTCATAACCCCCCCACACTCCCATATGTTTAGGCCTAGTGACAATATCCCAACTAAGCATGTGCATTTTCTTCTTGATGTCAGCAGTGCACCATATGAAATTTGATTTTTTTTTGAATCTTATCAATGTGGTTAATGACCTTATGAGGTAAAGTAATGTATTGCATCACATGATTAGGGATATTATTCAGAAAGGCTCTTGCCAGGGTAGTTCAACCAACTCGGTTAAGGAATTTGATCTTCCAACTTGCAAGCTTGGATTTTATATTGTCAACGATGAATTGAAAATAAACATTGGTTGGGGCTTTATGGAATATAGAAAATCCAAGGTATTTTCCAAAGCTGTCTCTTGCTTGGATGTTAGTGAGGGAAGCAAGAATATTAATGATAGCAGAAGAGTAGTTTCTGGAGAAGAAAATTTTAGATTTGGTTCTGTTTATCTTCTGACCAGAGAAGGAGTTGAAATTGTCAAGAGTTCTCTTAATGACTTCACAATTCTTTGCATCAACTTTATTAAATAGAGAAGACCTTGGTACAAAAGGAGAAAAGTTGAGAGCTGATGGTGTCCTAGAATTTTTGGTAAAAAAGAGGGTGAAGTTCATCAAGTCTTGATGCTTTTGTATGTTTGAAATCAAAGACAACTTTCCTAACCTCATTGATTGTAGGAATACTTTCCAGGATGTCATGAGCCCTATCTAATACGGAACCCCTAGAGAAGGGGTTATTTTGGCATTTTAAGGGCGAGATAATACGCTTATTTTTGTAAAGACTTTTGTATAAAGATGGGATATAATGTCTTATATCCTCTTGGATGAATATCTAGTTTCTGTCATCATCTTTGAGGGAATTGATTTTATTCCTTCTTCTCCTATTAAGGGTAGCAGTGTGAAAGAATCTAGTAGTAGAACCTCTCTCAGTTAGCCAATTGATTTTTGATTTTAATCTCCAGAAATCACATCCTAGCTTGAGGATATCACTATACTCCTTAAGAAGGTTATTTTTAAAGTTGTGGAGAAAGGATCTAGTGGGATAATGAGTGCTTTTTGGATAGAAGCCAACCTGACCAGTATTTTTTTCTTCCTAAATAAGATATTTCCAAAAACATCTTTATTCCAAGGGATGGTGATAAATTGGAGAGAGGAGATGGAACTAGTGAGGTTGTCGCTAGTAAGAAAAGCTTGATTAAGAATAGTAGGAAATTTAGATAAAATTACCACATGGGTTCTATCTTGAAGGGTTTGTCCCTTATAGTGTAATGCCCTGCAAAATCCTCTTCCAGTATGAGCCTTAGAGCGTATTTGGTTTAGCGAAAATCTGAGTCTAAATGTTTCATAAATATCTTCCCAAGTATGAAATACTTTGAATCGTGTGGGAATCTTTTTGTGCATGAATTAAGATCATAGAGGTCCCCTAACTCCAGGACGAATTAAAAGCTTTCCTATCGTTCAAGTTTTAGTGAGCGTCAAAATTTGGGTCAACTTCAATCGACCATAACTCTTTGTATATATCGAATTAGAGGACCTACTATATATCAAATGAAATCTCTTTTAATTATCTTTCCAATGATACTAATTACGTCAAAAACCGATATCGGAGCAAAGAGTTATGCTCATTTTACTCTAGCATGTCTGGCTGGGAAACTGGTGACGACAATTATGACAAGCCGTCACGCCCGTGACGGCCTATCACCAATGTCGTCAGACCTGGGCAGATTTCTGACCCTGGTGACGACATTTAGTGACAAGCCATCACGCCCGTGATGACCTATCACCAATGTCGTCAACCTTAACCAGAAACTCAAAATTTTACCCTTTTGTGACGACAATTCGTGACGGCCTATTACCAACTTGACGGCTTGTTACGGATGTCGTCAACTTTTTTTTCCCAGCAATTTAAGGACGTTTTTACAAGGGTATTTTGGTCATTTTCCACCTTTTGAAAGCCTCTATAAATATAAGAACCCTCATTCAAACCCTAATTTCTCTATTTCTCTTCCAATTCTCTAAAGAGAGAATATCTAGGGTTTCAATTCAAGAACCCTAAATTTCAAAAATCATCCATAATTCTTCAAGATTTATTCAAGAATCAAGTTCCTCATAGTGTGAGCTTTAAGAATTATTTATTACAAGTGCGGATAGAGTCTCAAGCATTAGAATTCATCCAATTGACCCGTGGCACGGTATTGACACCCTTCCAGCTGGGGTTACAGGTTGGACCCCACCTATGGTAGGTTGGGGCATGTCGGTTAAGTAACTATTTCCCGCAATTGTAGTTTCAGTATCAATCCTCAGAAATCAGGACTGTGTGGTAGAGTCGTCTATTTCAGTGAGGAACTCAAATAGTTCCATTGATTCATGGACCATCCCATCAGATAGGCTTGGTCTCATATACAGATTCTTATTATCATATCTAGAGATCTCCCGTCAGAGAGGCTTGATCTCAGTCTCAAACTATGTTGAGTATTCTTATTATCATATCTAGAGATCTCCCATCAGATAGGCTTGATCTCCATGTCAGATTCATTCGAGTATTCTTGTTGTCAGATTCAGACATGATCATACTTTTTATCATTGATAATCGCTTCCGGAATAATCTATTAGAAAAGTTGATCTCTAATTCTGTCTGTCGAAAGCAGTAAGCTCAGAATTCAGTCCTTGATGTAAGTACATCCAGACTCTCAGTTATCAGTATCAGATGAGTTAGTGATTCAGTATCTCAGTGTCAGTAGTGAGTTCAGTCTGCAGTAAAGGGGTATCCGAGTTTCAGCATCTAGAATTGCGGTGATTGTGTTCATGGTTTGTGCATTCATGTATGTGCTCTCATGCGGCATCTTCATGATTATTCAGTTTAGATATTGTGCATGCATGAGCCCTTGCATTAGCCTACCTCGTCTACATACTCGGTACATTTCTGTACTGACGCATTTGCGCTATAGTGTTTTATTTGACACCATAGGTTCAAAGGCATAGGATCCAGAGTATCCTCAGCAGTTCAGTCCCAGTCGGCAGCAGTAGCAATGAGTCCTTTTCTTTCGAGGACGAATTTTAGTTTACTATTATTGCTTCAGTCTTTGGTTATTTTCCATTGTTGAAGTTAGTTGGGGACCTGTCCCATCAACTCCGCAGTTCATATAGTTTAGAGGCTTTTCAGACGGATGTATTAGTATTCAGTTTTTCTATATTATGAGTATTCATAGATGTGTTGAACCTTATGGCTAGTTTCCACATTTATTTCAGATAACATGCAATGTACAGGTACAAATATCAGTAAAGGGTTAGCTTATGGTCCTTCGGGGTCATAAACACCGTGTAACATCTCGGGATGAGATCTCGGGGCATTACAAACTTGGTATCAGAGCTTAAGGTTCAAGAGTGTCCTAGGGAGTTTGAAAAACCGCATCTAGTAGAGTCTTGTGCATGGGTGTGTAGCGCGGCACATTTATGTACAAGAGGCTACATGATGTTCTTAGGAGCAGTTTCCCGTCTTTCAGTGATCATTTTATGCGAGTGAGCATGAGCTCAAGTTGGTTCTCAATCTAATCCACTTGTTTTTTCCAATTACAGAGTATGCCTCCTCGTAGAGGTTTTGTCCGTGGGGTTGATGATCAGCCCCCACAGCCAGTACATCCTGAGAAGGAGAGTGTTGAGTTAATATCTTATAGGTTGAAGGATGATGCTCACGATTGGGTAGTGATGTGGGAGAAGAGTAGAGGGGAGAATGCAACTCCTGTGACTTGGCTAGAGTTTCAGAGTGCCTTTCTAGATAGGTTTTTCCTGCTAGAGATGAGGGAGGCTAAGGTAGAAGAGTTAATAAACCTAAGGCAAGGTTCCATGACCGTGAACGAGTATTGTCTTAAGTTTAACCAATTAGCTAAGTATGCTCCTGACTTGATAGCTGACCCTAGAGCGAGTATGAGTAAGTTTGTGACTGGTGTATCTGGGTTAGTGTTGAAAGAGTGTAGGACTGCTATGCTTCATAGAGATATGGACCTTACTAGACTGATGATGCATGAGCAACATATTGAGGCAGATAAGATGAAGAAGAGAGATAGAGTGAGTAAAAGAGACAAGACAGGTATTCGTGGTTTCTCGCAGTCAGGGTCTCGAGGTGGTAATAGTTCTCAGTATGGTCGGATATTTTTAGTTTCAGCTTCATCTTTAGCTAGTGTACCCGCACCTGTGTTCGGGGGTGTCAGATCTGAGGGAGTGCCAAGCTCCAAAGCCCATAGTAGTGCTAATGGTGTTCGTATCCATCCGCATTGTGGAGAGTGTGGTAGGCTCCATAAAGGTGTGTGTCGAGCCAGTAAGTGATGTATGTTTTGGTTGTGGTGAGTAAAGCCATAGAATGCAAGAATGTAGAGTGCAGACACAGATGGGTAGACCTTATGCGCTTCAGGCTCGCCTTGATAGGGAAAGATCCCCTGAAATAGACCCGAGTATGTTATGCACCCTTTATCTTTATGAGATGCATTGATAGATCGTTTGCTCCAATTTTTAGCTTATATGTTAGCATGAGTCATGCATGAGTTTCAGATCATGATCGGTCAATTATGACCCAGTCTAGAGGTGCCCCGCACACCGCTCCAGTATTTCAGCGAAGTGTGTTTAGAAGGACATAGAGTCCCAAGGGGGAGATACCCCATAGTATTATGATGTTCCATGCCATTAGATTCATCCCGATGCATGTTCAGATTTTCTTTATGAAGTTAGCATTAGTCGTTATTGCATTGTCAAGTCGTGCTTTCAAAAGTCAGCTTAGCTGGACATTTATGCATTAGATATGCACATTTAATAGGAAAGAGTTCAGCTTGTCAGTGCGTGATCAGTCATGCATTCTTGAGATCATCCCAGTTATGAGTCCATGCATCAGATATGCATGAGTGTTATGAGAATTCAGCTATGAGTAGATTCAGTCGAGTATTCCATGCATCAGATATGCATGCCCTGTGTAAGAACTCTATATGTCAGTGTTTCAAGTTGCGTAAGCATGCCTTGAAATATTTCCGTTTCTTGAGTAGGTTCTGTTGATCCGTATTTTCAGTCTATCAAGCGACATTCGAGGACGAATGTTCCCAAGGAGGAGATAATGTAATACCCCGCAAAATCCTCTTCAAGTCTAAGCCTTAGAGCGTATTTGGTAAAGCAAAAATCTGAGTCTAAATGTTTTAGAAAACTCTTCCCAAGTATGAAATACTTTGAATCGTGTGGGAATCTATTTGAGCATGAATTAAGATCATAGAGGTCCCCTAACTCCAGGACGAGTTGAAAGCTTTCCTATCGTTCAAGATTTAGTGAGCGTCAAAATTTGGGTCAACTTCAATCGGTCATAACTCCTTGTATATATCTAATTAGAGGACCTACTGTATATCAAATGAAATATCTTTGAATTATCTTTCCAACGATACCAATTTTGTCAAAAACCGATATCGAAGCAAAGAGTTATGCCCATTTTACTCCAGCATGTCTGGCTGGGAAACTGGTGACGACAATTGTGACAAGCCGTCACGCCCGTGATGGCCTATCACCAATGTCGTCAGACCTGGGTAGATTTCTGACCCTGGTGACGAAATTTTGTGACAAGCCGTCACGCCCGTGACGGCCTATCACCAATGTCATCAACCTTAACCAGAAACTCAAAATTTCACCCTTTTGTGATGACAATTTGTGACGGCCTATCACCAACTTGACGGCTTGTCACGGATGTCGTCAGCTTTTTTCCACCAAGAGATGCTGGAGTAAAATGGGCATAACTCTTTGCTCCGATATAGGTTTTTGACAAAATTGGTATCGTTGGAAAGATAATTCAAAGATCTTTCATTTGATATATAGTAAATTCTATAATTCAATATATAAAAGGAGTTATGGTCGATTGAAGTTGACCCAAATTTTGACGCTCACTAAAACTTGAACGATAGGAAAGCTTTCAACTCGTCCTGGAGTTAGGGGACCTCTATGATCTTAATTCATGCTCAAATAGATTCCCACACGATTCAAAGTAATTCATATTTAGGAAGATATTTCTAAAATATTTAGACTCAGATTTTCGCTTTACCAAATACGCTTTAAGGCTCAGACTGGAAGAGGATTTTCTGGGGCAACAGTTATGCCCATTTTACTCCAGCATGTCTGGCTGGGAAACTGGTGATGACAATTGTGACAAGCTGTCACGCCCGTGATGGCCTATCACCAATATCGTCAGACCTGGGCAGATTTCTGACCCTGGTGACGACATTTTGTGACAAGCCGCCACGCTCGTGACGGCCTATCACAGATGTTGTCAACCTTAACCAGAAACTCAAAATTTCACCCTTTTGTGATGACAATTCATGACGGCCTATCACCAACTTGACGGCTTGTCACGAATGTCGTCAGTTTTTTTTTCCAGTTACTTAAGGACGTTTTTGCAAGGGTATTATGGTCATTTCCCATCTTTTGGAAGCCTCTATAAATATGAGAACCCTCATTCAAACCCTAATTTCTCTATTTCTCTTCCAATTCTCTAAACTGAGAATATCTAGGGTTTCAATTCAAGAACCCTAAACTTTCAAAAATCATCCATAATTATTCAAGATTGCTTCAAGAATCAAGTTCCTCATAGTGTGGGCTTTAAGAATTATTTATTACAAGTGCGGATAGAGTCTAAAGCATTAGAATTCATCCAATTTAAAAGATTAAGGTATGTAGATGTTGATTCTTGGGTCCCTTTCATCCAAGAAGCTAAAGAACCCATTTCAAAACTCAAAGATTTTTATGTTTATGAGTTGTTAATGATTTGTATGAGTTGAAATTGATGTTCAATGTGTTGTTGAGTTTTGATTCATATTTGTTTACAAGATTCATGAGCCTTGACCCTAGTAGGGGGAATCCATGTGATATTTGTGATGAATCGTCCTTATGTTGCTTTTTATGTGATGTGTTCATGTCAAATGGGTGTAAAAATGGTTGAATAAGCGAAGCATGTTCCCCCTAGGTTTGATAAAGAGCTTAGGTGAAGCATAAAGGCCATTGTAGCATGTTGAAGATGAAACCCCAAATTGTGAGTTAGTTTATGCATGCCTAGTGTTTGATAAAATGCCCAAGTGAATAAATTATTCCAAGGTAGTAGGAAATCCCCAAATAAGTGTGAACCCGTGCATGTCTAGTGTTGGTTGAAGGACCTTAGTGAATAAGTGGAAATGTGATAGTAGTAAATTCTCCAATTATATGCTCTTGATATATGCTATGTTTTTAATACATGTAAAGTGGTTAGCAAGTAAGTTGTGACATGATAGTATGAAGTTTCCCGAAATCATGTGATATCCAAACACATGTCAAGACTGATATAGGTATGAAATAGTTGAGGTAAAACCTTGTTGAATGGAATATGATCTAGTAGCATCTTTCCCCTATGTTAATATATGATTATGATTCCGAGATGCTTAAAGTGACCCTTCGGCGACTGTGAAAATGCTTTAATAATTATGATGATGCTTTAATGATTATGATGATGCTTTAATAATTATGAGATGCTTTAATGATTGTGATGATACATGAATGATTGTGATGATGAATGGGTGATTGTGATGATATATGAATGGTCGTGATGATGAGTGAATAATTATGATTTACTTTTATGTTATCGAGTTCTGGGGGTATTTATACCCGACAATAGAGGTGTTGTCTAGAGCCCGTGTCAGTTTCTCGATAATTCCAGTCGAGCCATGATTCTCAGAACTCTGTGAACTATAAAACTCTGTATCCTTAGACAAGTGCAGAACTTAAGAAAGCTCAATAATCTCAGTTATCTCTGTATCGCTAGTAATCTAGCCCCAACCTTGTAATCAACTCAGATCTAATAGTATTCAAGTGATTCAATTCTAATCTCAGAAGCGATTCGAGTAATCTATTCAAGCTCTGTATCGTCAGTCAGATACCATGATTTGATACCTTTTCCGTCAGATATGGAACTAAAAATCTCAGCGTAACTCAGTCAGATCTTTTACAATCATCATCAGTATCAGATTCAGTTAAGTTGTGTTCAGTTGAGAATTCAGTTCAGAGTCTTTCAGTTGGAAGTAGAAGCTAGCACCGAGCGAGGGAAGGGATGGCGGCTCTCTCATCATAGAGGCCGAGTTGCTAGGAGCAATCTCTGATCTCCAGAATTGAGTAGCCAACGCAGGATGCAGGAGTCCTCATCAGTAGAGGTTGTCACTGTCAGAGAGGTTTGACTATTATATTGTCTCAGGCTGACTTCCTGAGAGGGGCATCCCATCAGAGAGGCTTGACCAGAGAGGTCTTTACCTGTGGCACGGTATTGACACCCTTCCAGCTGGGGTTATAGGTTGGACCCCACCTGTGGTAGGTTGGGGCATGTCGGTTAAGTAACTACTTCCCACAGTTGCAGTTTCAGTATCAATCCTCAGAAATCAGGACTGCGCGGTAGAGTCGTCTATCTCAGTGAGGAACTCAGATAGTTCCATTGATTCATGGACCATCCCGTCAGATAGGCTTGGTCTCATATACAGATTCTTATTATCATATCAGAGATCTTCCATCAGAGAGGCTTGATCTCAGTCTCAGACCATGTTGAGTATTCTTATTATCATATCTATAGATCTCCCATCAGATAGGCTTGATCTCCATCGCAGATTCTGTTTAGTATTCTTGTTGTCAGATTCGGACATGATCATACTTTTTATCATTGATAATCGCTTCCAGAAGAATCTGTTAGAAAAATTGATCTCTAATTCTATCAGTCGAAAGCAGAAAGCTCAGAATTCAGTCCTTGATATAAGTACATCCAGACTCTCAGTTATCAGTATCAGATGAGTCAGTGATTCAGTATCTCAGTGTCAATAGTGAGTTCAGTCTGCAGTAAAGTGGTATCTGAGTTTCAGTATCTAGAGTTGCGGTGATTGTGTACATGGTCTATGCATTCATGTATGTGTTCTCATGCGGCATCTTCATGCTTATTTAGTTTAGATATTATGCATGCATGAGCCCTTGCATGAGCCTACCTCGTCTACATACTCGGTACATTCCTGTACTGACGCATTTATGCTATGGTATTTTATTTGACACCATAGGTTCAGAGGCCCAGAATCCAGAGTATCCTCAGCAGTTCAGTCCCAGTCAATAGCAGTAGCAGTGAGTCCTCTTCTTTCGAGGACGAATTTTAGTTTACTATTATTGCTTCAGTCTTTGTTTATTTTCCGTTGATGAAGTTAGTTGGGGACCTATCCCATCAACTCCGTAGTTTAGATAGTTTAGAGTTTTTTCAGACTGATGTATTAGTATTCAGTTTTTTTGTATTATGAGTATTCATAGATGTGTTGAACCTTATGGCTAGTTTCCGCATTTATTTCAGATATTATGCAGTGTACAGGTAAAGATATTAGTAAAGGGTTAGCTTGTGGTCCTTCGGGGTCATAAGCACTATGTGACGTCTCGGGATGGGATCTCGGGGTGTTACAAACTTGGTATCAAAGCCTGAGGTTCAAGAGTATCCTAGGGAGTCTGAAAATCCGTATCTAGTAGAGTCCTGTGCATGGGTGTGTAGAGCTCCACATTTATGTACAAGAGGCTACAGGATGTTCTTAGGAGCAGTTTCCCTTCTTTCAGTGATCATTTCGTGCGAGTGAGCATGAGCTCAAGTTGGTTCTCAGTCTAATCCACTTGTTTCTTCCAATTATAGAGTATGCCTCCCCGTAGAGGTTTTGTCCGTGGGGTTGATGATCATCCCCCACAGTTAGTAGATCCTGAGAAGGAGAGTGTTGAGTTAGCATCTTATAGGTTGAAGGATTTTGCTCATGATTGGGTAGTGATATGGGAGAAGAGTAGAGGGAAGAATGCAACTCCTGTGACTTGGCTAGAGTTTCAGAGTGCCTTTCTAGATATGTTTTTTCCGCTAGAGATGAGAGAGGATAAGGTGGAAGAGTATATGAACCTAAGGCAAGGTTCCATGACCGTGAAAGAGTAATTTCTTAAGTTTAACCAATTAGTTAAGTATGCTCCTGACTTGATAGCTGACCCTAGTGCGAGTATGAGTAAGTTTGTGACTGGTGTATCCGGATTAGTGTTGAAAGAGTGTAGGACTGCTATGCTTCATAGAGATATGGACCTTTCTAGGCTGATGATGCATGCGCAATAGATTGAGGCAGATAAGATGAAGAAGAAAGAGAGAGTGAGTAAAAGAGCCAAGATAGGTAATTGTGGTTTCTCGCAATCAGGGTCTCGAGGTGGTAGTAGTTCTTAGTATGGTCGGATATTTTTAGTTCCAGCTTCATCTTTAGCTAGTGTACCCGCACCAGTGTTCGGGGGTGTCAGATCTGAGGGATCGCCAAACTCATAAGCCCATAGTAGTACTAGTGGTGTTCGTATCCATCCGCGTTGTGGAGAGTGTGACAGGTGCCACCAAGGTGTATGTAGAGCCGGAGTGATGTGTGTTTTGGTTGTGGTGAGCTAGGACATAGAATACAAGAATGTAGAGTGCTGACTCAGAGGGGTAGACTTCATGCGCTTCAGGCTCGCCTTGATAGGGAAAGATCCCCTAAAATAGACTCGGGTATGTTATGAGCCCTTTATCTTTATGACATGCATTGATAGATCCATTGCTCCTATTTTGAGCTTATATGTTAGCATGAGTCATGCACGAGTTTTAGATCTTGATCGGTCAATCATGACCCAGTCTGTAGGTGCCCCGCGCACAGCCCCAGTATTTCAGCGAAGTGTGTTTAGAAGGACATAGAGTCCCAAGGGAGAGATACCCCATAATATTATGATGTTGCATGCCATTAGATTCATCCCGATGCATGTTCAGATTTTCTTTATGAAGTTAGCATCAGTCGTTATTGCATTGTTAAGTCGTGCTTTCGAAAGTCAGCTTAGCCGGATATTCATGCATTAGATATGCACATTTAATAGAAATGAGTTCAGCTTATCAGTGTGTGATCAATCATGCATTCTTGAGATCAGCCCAGTTATGAGTCCATGCATCAGATATGCATGAGTGTTATGAGAATTCAGCTATCAGTAGATTCAGTCGAGTATTCCATGCATCAGATATGCATGCCTTGTGTGAGAACTCTATATGTCAGTGGTTCCAGTTATGTAAGCATGCCTTGAAATGTTTTCGTTTCTTGAGTAGGTTCTGTTGATCCGTATTTTCAGTCTATCAAGTGACATTCGAGAACGAATGTTCCCAAGGGGGAGATAATGTAATGCCCCGCAAAATCCTCTTCCAGTCTGAGCCTTAGAGCTTATTTGGTAAAGCGAAAATCTGAGTCTAAATATTTCAGAAATATCTTCCCAAGTATGAAATACTTTGAATCGTGTGGGAATCTATTTCAGCATGAATTAAGATCATAGAGGTCCCCTAACTCCAAGACGAGTTGAAAGCTTTCCTATCGTTCAAGATTTAGTGAGCGTCAAAATTTGGGTCAACTTCAATCGACAATAAATCCTTGTATATATATAATTAAAGGACCTACTATATATCAAATGAAAGCTCTTTGAATTGTCTTTCCAACGATACCAATTTTGTCAAAAACCAATATCGGAGAAAAGAGTTATGCCCATTTTACTCCAGTATGTCTGGCTGGGAAACTGGTGACGACAATTGTGACAAGCCGTCACGCCTGTGACGGCCTATCACCAAGGTTGTCAGACCTGGGCAGATTTCTGACCCTGGTGACGACATTTTGTCACAAGACGTCATGCCCGTCAAGGCCTATCACCAGTGTCGTCAACCTTAACCAGAAACTCAAAATTTCACCCTTTTGTGACGACAATTCATGACGGCCTATCACCAACTTGACTGTTTGTCAAGGATATCTTCACTTTTTTCCCAGCCAGACATGCTGGAGTAAAATGGGCATAACTTTTTACTCCGATATCAGTTTTTGACGAAATTAGTATCGTTGGAAAGATAATTCAAATAACTTTCATTTAATATTTAGTAGGTACTCTAATTCGATATATACAAGGAGTTATGGTTGTATGAAGTTGACCCAAATTATGATGCTCACTAAAACTTCAACGATAGGAAAACTTTCAACTTGTCCTGGAGTTAGGGGATCTCTATGATCTTAATTCATGCTCAAATAAATTCCCACACGAATTCAAAGTATTTCATACTTGGAAAGATATTTTTGAAACATTTAGACTTAAATTTTCGCTTTACCAAATACGCTCTAAGGCTTAGACTGGAAGAAAATTTTTTGGGGCAAGAGTTATGCCCATTTTACTCCAGCATGTCTGGCTGGGAAATTGGTGACGACAATTGTGACAAGCCATCATGCCCGTGACGGCCTATCACCAATTTCGTCAGACCTGGGCAGATTTTTGACCCTGGTGCCGACATTTTGTGACAAGCCGTCACGCCCGTGACGGCTTATCAACATAGTCGTCAACCTTAACTAGAAAATCAAAATTTCACCCTTTTGTGACGATAATTCATGACGGCCTATCACCAACTTGACGGCTTGTCACGGATGTCTTCAGCTTTTTTTTCCAATAATTTAACAATGTTTTTGCAAGGGTATTTTGGTCATTTTCCACCTTTTGGAAGCCTCTATAAATATGAGAACCCTCATTCAAACCCTAATTTCTCCATTTCTCTTCCAATTCTCTAAATAGAGAATATCTAGGGTTTCAATTCAAGAACCCTAAACTTCCAAAAATCATCCATAATTCTTTAAGATTTCTTCAAGAATCAAGTTCCTCATAGTGTGGGCTTTAAGAATTATTTATTACAAGTGCGGATAGAGTCTCAAGCATTAGAATTCATCCAATTTCAAAGATTAAGGAATGCAGATATTGATTCTTGGGTCCCTTTCATCCAAGAAGCTCAAGAACCCTTTTCAAAACTCAAAGATTTTTATGTTTATGAGTTGTTAATGATTTGTATAAGTTGAAATTGATGTTCAATGTGTTGTTGAGTTTTGATTCATATTTGTTTACAAGATTCATGAGACGTGACCCTAGTAGGGGGAATCCACGTGATCTTTGTGATGAATCGTCCTTATGTTGCTTTCTATGTGATGTGTTCATGTCAAATGGGTGTAGAAATGGTTGAATAAGTGAAGCATGTTCCCCCTAGGTTTGATAAAGAGCTTAGGTGAAGCATAAGGGCCATTGTAGCATGTTGAAGATGAAACCCCAAATTGTTAGTTAGTTTATGCATGCCTAGTGTTTGATAAAATGCCCAAGTGAATGAATTATTCCATGGTAGTAGGAAATCCCCAAATAAGTGTGAACCCGTGCATGTCTAGTGTTGGTTGAAGGACCTTAGTGAATGAGTGGAAATATGATAGTAGTAAATTCCCCAATTATGTGCTCTTGATATATGCTAAGTTTTTAATATATGTAAAGTGGTTAGCAAGTAAGTTGTGACATGATAGTATGAAGTTTCCCGAAATCATGTGATATCCAAACACATGTCAAGACTGATTTAGGTATGAAATAGTTGAGGTAAAACCTTGTTGAATAGAGTACGATCTAGTAGCATGTTTCCTCTACGTTATTATATGATTATGATTCTGAGATGCTTAAAGTGACCCTTCGACGACTATGAAAATGCTTTAATGATTATGATGATGCTTTAATGATTATGATGATGCTTTAATAATTATGAGATGCTTTAATGATTGTGATGATGAATGAGTGATTGTGATGATATATGAATGGTCGTGATGATGAGTGAATGATTTGCTTTAGTTTTATATTATCGAGTCCTGGGTGTATTTATACCCGATAATAGAGGTGTTGTCTAGATCCCGTGTCAGTTTCTCTATAATTCCAGTCCAGCCATGATTCTCAGAACTCTGTGAACTATAGAACTTTGTATCCTCAGACAAGTGCAGAACTTAAGAAAGCTCAATAATCTCAGTTATCTCTGTATCGCTAGTAATCTAGCCTCAGCCCTGTAATCAGCTCAGATCTAATAGTATTCAAGTGATTCAATTCTAATCTCAGAAGCGATTCGAGTAATCTATTCAAGCTTTGTATCGTCAGTCAGATACCATAATTCGATACCTTTTCCGTCAGATTCAGAACTAAGCAATCTCAGCGTAACTCAGTCAGATCTTTTGAGAAACATGATCAGTTTCAGGTTCAGTTTAGTTGTGTTCATTGGAGAATTCTGTTCAGAGTCTTTCAGTTGGGTGTAGAAGCTAGCACCGAGCGATGGAATGGATGGCGGCTCTCCCGTCAGAAAGGCCGAGTCGCTAGGAGCAATCCCTGAACTCCAGAACTGTGTAACCAGTGCAGGATGCAGGAGTCCCCATCAGTAGAGGCTGTCACCATCAGAGAGGTTTGGCTATTATATTACCTCAGGTCAACTTCCTGTGAGGGTTATCCCGTCAGAGAGGCTTGACCAGAGAGGTCTTTACCTGTGGCATGGTATTGACACCCTTCTAGCTGGGGTTATAGGTTGGACCCCACCTGTGGTAGGTTGGGGCATGTTGGTTAAGTAACTACTTCCTACAGTTGCAGTTTCAGTATCAATCCTCAGAAATCAGGACTGTGTGGTAGAGTTATCTATTTCAGTGAGGAACTCAGATAGTTCCGTTGATTCATGGACTATCTCATCAGATAGGCTTGTTCTCATATACAAATTCTTATTTTCATATCTAGAGATCTCCCATCAGAGAGGCTTGATCTCAATCTCAGACAATGTTGAGTATTCTTATTATCATATCTAGAGATATCTTGTCAGATAGGCTTGATCTCCATGTTAGATTCTGTTGAGTATTCTTGTTGTCAGATTCGGACATGATCATACTTTTTATCATTGATAATCGCTTTCGGAATAATCTGTTAGAAAAGTTGATCTCTAATTCTGTCAGTCGAAAGCAGTAAGCTCAGAATTTAGTCTTTGATGTTTGTACATCCAGACTCTCAGTTATCAGTATCAGATGATTCAGTGATTCAGTATCTTAGTGTCAGTAGTGAGTTCAGTCTGTAGTAAAGTGGTATCCGAGTTTCAGTATCTAGAGTTGCGGTGATTGTGTTCAAGGTTTGTGCATTAATGTATGTGTTCTCATGCGCATCTTCATGATTAATCAGTTTATATATTGTGAATGCATGAGCCCTTGCATTAGCCTATCTCATCTACATACTCGGTACATTCCTGTATTGACGCATTTGCGCTATGGTGTTTTATTTGACACCATAGGTTCAGAGGCACAGGATCCAGAGTATCCTCAACAATTCAGTCCCAGTCAGCATCAGTAGCAGTGAGTTCTCTTCTTTCGAGGATGAATTCCAGTTTACTATTATTGCTTCAGTCTTTGTTTATTTTTCGTTGATAAAGTTAGTTGGGGGCCTATTCCATCAACTCCGCAGTTCAGATAGTTTAGAGGCTTTTCAGACGGATGTATTAGTATTCAGTTTTTCTGTATTATGAGTATTCATAGATGTGTTGAACCTTATGGGTAGTTTCCGCATTTATTTCAGATATTATGCAGTGTACAAGTACAAATATTAGTAAAGGGTTAGCTTGTGGTCCTTCGGGGTCATAAGCACCGTGTGACGTCTCGAGATGGGATCTCGAGGTGTTACATATAGTTGCCTGATTAGTGAGTTTAACAAGAAGAGGACCATGGTCAGAGTGAGTTCTGGAAGATAGATGATAGGGGTTTTAGGGAAGAGTGAATCTATTGGTCATTAGTAAAACATTTGTCAAGACTCTCAAAGATGAGATGGTTCATATTCCTATATATTTTATTAGTCCAAGTGTATTTACTATCTTTGAAGCCTAAGTCTACCAAGTTAAACTATACTAAGAAACCAAATGGAGGAGAAGAAAGTACCTTTACTTCCACATAGATGCATTGAGAGGTTATAGATATATCATTAATGTTCAGAAGGTCCTCTTTCCACATCAACACAATACCATCTAACATCAATAGCTGTGGATTGGATTGGGCAGTCAAAACCAAGGTCTTGGGTAAGTTGGTGATGGTCAGACATTTTTGTGTCTAGGAGTGCTAGTATAAAAGGTTATGAAGGGTTATCATAGTAGTGCAGTGTCTTTTAAACTCTGCACTGTTAGCCCTTCTATAATTACATAATATTACATTCATCATCAACCTATTTTAGAGATGGGGTTGATCCTCTTCCATTCTTTTTCCTTTATCCAGTTAGCTATGGGGTGGTTGCGGTAGGTTAACATTGATCATCGTCTTCAAGGTATTCAGTGAGGTTACAAACATCCCTCTATCAGTATGCTTGGGAGTTTAATGTCCATTGTGAACTTTGTTAAGTTCTATGGACACAGAATTATCCACATCTCGCTAATAACTTCGTGAACTTTAAACTTATTGGATTGTCGTAAGTGGTAACTTCTATTACTGGGACTTTCAGAGATGCTAATATAGTTTCCATTTATTGTTTTCTTGCTCTTAGCATTTCCAAAGTTTTTCTCTTTCCTAAGTCTCTGGAGGTTGAGTTTGGGTCTGAGTTGTAGACACTAGAGAAGGTGCAACTTCCAGTTTCAAGAGAATCATCCATTGAGGAGTGGGTTTGGGGGTGGGAAGAATGGGAGATTCTGGTTACTCGATTTAGAGTCTCCATTTGGATCTCTATTGATAGAGATTCCTGAGAGTTTTGATTTGTGATGGTCATTAGGGTTGACAGCCAAAGGTTGTTGCCTTAGTTGGCTAGGCTTTAGTTCAGGCTTTCTTAATGAGGAAGTCAAAGTATGCAGGGTATTGTACCATAATCTTTATTGGCCTCCCCTTCATTTCCCAGTGTAGTGAGGTGAGCATCTCTTGCAGACCCATCTCCACCCTTGAGGTTGGTGCATGATCTAAAAGAAGTAGTTCTGAGATCAGCGTGAAAAGAGTCAGGTTGTTTGTGGCATGATTTTTGTTTTCCATTGTTAAAAAGAAAACCAAATGAAGAAGAGGGAGAATAAAAGAGAGATACCGATTTACTGGTATGTTCCTTTTCATTATGGGGAGAGGGATAATTTAAAAAGGATTTCTTGGGGATGGGGAAAATAGTGACTACAGGAAGTGTAGTCTGATGATGTTGCATCGGCGACCAACTGGGTTTTGTGATTTGACCGATATTGGTCATATCATTGAGAAGGTGATTTTTGTCAACAGTATCCAGCTTCAGAACATTGATGTTGTTTGAGTTACAAGGGTTGACTTGTATTTGGTCTCTATCATTTTAAGATTATTCAAAGTACAAGCTTTAGTTTTTTGGGCTAGGATGACCTTTTGGGCCAAAGCATCTTGGGCCAAAGTAGGTTGGATTTTCTTGGTAGACCCATAATTTTTTAGGTGTGGATTGAGCCTGTTCTCAGAACAGACCCTCATGTCCAGTGGCGGATCCAGGAATTTTCTTCAGGTGGTTCAAAAAATAATAAAAATATAAATGTCTGAATAAGCCAATAAAATATAATTTCAAGGGACGTAATAGTATATAGTCTATAAATATAAAATACTTAAACTTATATTTTAACTTATTTTAAAGTTTTTTTTTATATAGCAAGTGAGGTATGTAGTCTTTTTTTTAATAGTTAGGCTTTTCTTTTTAGTTCTTTAGGCGTCCAGCTGTAGGTTTCAATCTACTTTAAAAAAAACAGCTTAATGGGGATCGAACCCACGACCAAGCCTGAAGTAGCGCCCCAAGAAGTAGATATTGTACCACTGAGCTATCCAACAACCTTGTGTTAGGTGGTTCAAAATTAATATATGTACATAAATATAGATTTTCTACCTTATATTATACAATGTAATTTTTTGCCGAGGGGGTTTACCCCCTCGGCACTACGTAGGTCCGCCCCTGCTCATGTCCTGACCCGTGCTTGTCGTGTCTCCGTTCCTTTTTTCCCTTTGCTTGAGATACTCCCCATTATGTTGACTGCCGATAAATTATGAGGAGAGAATTGAGTTTCAACAAACTTACCTGATCCCGCATCATATGATTTAACTCTGATATTAGGGGTAGTGGAGTTTGTTGTACCCGAGCTTGGAGTCGGCACCTTCATCATCGATTGGTTTTTCTTTTTTGCAAAGGTGATTGTTTTTCACTCATTTGTTAGGGCTTCTGGTGACTGAGTGTTTACTGATGAAGTGCTCGGGTTCTTCTTAGGGCTAGCCTTGAATCCACAACCTTTTAGTGTATGACTCAATCTACCACATCCTGTACACAAAATCCTCCGTCTATATTAGTCATCCACTTTTCTTTTACACATTTCTAAGAAAATTATCAATTAGAAAGATAATTTTACTAATTTGCCTTTCCATTCGTAGCATATTGGTTGACGGTGATGCCCAATTTTTATTGATGTACGAACCGGTGTTTCTATTTGTACTAGAGGAGCATGACCCGTGTCAGCACGGGCCCAACATTAAGATATTTATTTATCTTTTCAATCTTGATATATTTAAATAAATTTTTTTAATAAAAGGATTGCATATGTTTTCTAGGATTCATCCGGAATCTAGCATTAGTTCAACATATGTTATTTTAATATGTATTTAGATAATTTAAGTTGTTAACTATTGTAATTTATAATATTTTTTATGTAATTTTCAAATTAATATACGTTACTTTTCTTGTCCAAATTATTGTGGCATTGATAGTCAATTATATTTTTAAAATAATTTGAGTTTTTATTTATTGTGATTTATAATACTTTTCTTCTATTCCAATTTTAGTGACACTAATATAATTTTAAGAGTCGATCAAATATTTTATATCTTTTAAATTTTTTAAGTTGTTAATTATTGTGATTTCTAGTATTTTTCATGTAATTTTTTTGAAATATATAACATATTAAATTATTTTTAGATATTTTAAGTTGTTAACTATTGTAATTTATAATACTTTTTATGTAATTTTTGAATAATATATGTTACTCTCTTAGTTCAGAGTTTTGTACCGACGATAGCCAATTATATTTTTTTAAATAATTTAAATTTTTGATCATTGTGATTTATAATATTTTTTCTATTTCAACTTATGTGGCACAATGCTTAAATGACCATAATAATTAATTAGGGGTGATATAGTAAAATGTAATTATTATTATTTATTATTTTTATTATGTGTATGTGTTGATTCAAGAAGAATTTGAAAACATTTAGAAATGTGTTGAATGTTACAAATGTTAATAATCCATTTGATGCTTCTTGGTTTCTCTACATTTATCTCTGGTGTGTTTTTACTCTTTTGCCCTTTGAGTATATGTGGTAATTTTTTTTTTTTTTAAAATATCATGAAAATTTTTATTCATAGTATATATATATATATATATATATATATATATATATATATATATATAGTAAAATCATGGATTCAATATTATTAATTTTTCAATACATAAGTGACTTATAATAATTAATTGCGGGTGATACATTAAAATTACGATTGAAGCAGCATAAATCAGTTAATTTTTAATTTTTTTTTGGTTAATTATTGTTATTTACAGTACTTTTTATTTAATTTTCAAATAATATATGTTGCTTTATATCTTCTTTTGTCCCGTCCCAATTTATGTGGCACTAATATAATTTTGATAGTCAATCAAATATTTTATGTTGACATATCATTTTGTTATTCTTATTTTTCTAATACATAAATGACTTGTAATAAGGAGTGATATAATAAATCATCGTTCGAAAGACGAAAATTTAATTTAAAACATTAAGAGTTAATTTCGCATTTTATGTCTATTTTATTTTTCATTAAATATTATTTATTTTCTTAATACCTAGATGACTCATAATAATTAATTAAGAGCGATTGGTTATGTTATTACTATAAAAATTAATATAATTTTATCATATCCAATAGTAATCATCGATAATTCACCGAAATAGTATCTCTATTATATTAAAAGTGTGAAGGCCCTTATAATTGGCGTTTGTCATTTTTACCCTTCATTAAAAGTCTCTCCTTTAAATAAAATCGTCTTTTTGCAAAGTCCTATATTAAATTTTTATATTTATTTGCAAACTCCTATATTATTTTTTTTTTTAAATAACGTCCAATGTTGGACCCAAATTTTTTTTCTTTTTTAAAATAACGTCCAATGTTGGACCCCAAAATAGCAAATTCACGTACTTTTTTTGCAAAGTCCTATACATGGCAAAATCATAAAAAAAAAAATTTCATTACACATACCGTAAGAATATTTTCCATTGTTGAAATGGCAAATTTACATACTTCTTTTGCAAAGTCCTATACATGGCAAAATCCTTCTCTAATTAAATTAGGACAATCCTATTAACGTAGTTATTTTGCAAAGTCCTGGCAAAATCCTTCTCTAATTTAATTTGGACAATCCTATATTTAATCCCAATTTTTTTTTATACAATCCAAATTAAATTAGGAAAAGCCCTTCTATAAATACGATTGTAGTTTGCTATTTTCTTCGTCTCCTCCTTTCTCGCTCCTGCTCTCGTGTTGTTTTCTTCATCACGATCAAACTGTTTCCTGCATCACCATCAATTTCTTCTCAGGTTTTTTCTGCTATAATTTCTTCAACAATTCACCTTTTCACTTACGTTAAATACAATATTAATTGCTATGCCAGCTTAAAAGTTATTTTGTTTTCGTTTGTTTGTTTGTGGTTTACTGTTCACATACCATTGCTTACATTCTTAGTTCATTTACTTTTTCTGTTCCTGTTTGCATCTATTTATTATCTCTTGGTTCTTCTCCTACTATTTTGTTAATCTACCAACAATATTCACATATTTAGGTAAAATTATCTCATCTCATATAATACATTTAATTATATAATCATTTGTTACTGTTATCATAACTTTGATTTTTAAGGCTATTAGTGCAATGGACTCAAATATCGAATCAGCAAACTCAATGACAATAGTTACCGAATTAACTGATTCAATTACTGAAGTGGTGCCTGTTAACACAGTAAATCTCAATGATCGCACCTCCATAATAAAGATCTTGGTTATAGGATGTCAAGCAACAAAAGAATTTACTCGATCAACAAGCGGTACTCGAAAAACTTTCACATTCGTCGATGAAGAGGTACTTAATTCATCAACTACTCCACTTATTTATGGATAATGTTCTTCCACTGTTCTACTTATCAAGAACCATCTATATTATCAAATCTAGTATTGTCGTTTCTGGTTACTTAAGGCATTCTCAACAATAAATGATCCAAAGAGAATTTTTTTTATACTGTATCAAGTTTAAAGACGCAAATAAGGGTATGAGGAAGAGCCCTTCGTGCCTTAAGACTTCTTTCTATAGCCTTCCTTAGTGTTGTGGACCCAAAGGATGCTTGAAATTTGCTCAGATATAAAGAAAAAATTCAAAACAAACCAACAAAAGGCTGGGGAGAGGGAAAAACAATCCATTATCAATCAAGCAGTTATGCTCATTGAGAGCTTTTGGCAGTGTAATCCAAAGCAGTAAAGAAAATCATCAATAGTGGATATCTGGCCCCTATATCTCTATTTCAAGTTTACTAATATTTTTTTATTTTTTTTATGAAAAGCAACAGTGATTGCAACTTAATTATACAAGGAAAATAAACATAAGAAGACATATACACTACGTAAAAACATAAAAGGAAATGTGTTTAAAGTAGAATTTTCAAGTGTGTAATACCTACCTATTCTTTGTTAATTTTCTATTTGTCTTGAGTCTCTTGGCTGCCTGGACGAATCCCAACATTACCTGCAACTCGTTCAATTATTTCACCCGAAAAAAAATGACAAATGCAACAGTCAGCAGAGTGTATAATTTTGAAAACCAGGAGCATAATATGACATAAGCACAGGACCAACAAAGTGTTTACATGCATCAAGAACGATAATGTGGAAGAACGTTATGCCAAAATTGACTAATCACTTTAGATGGCATAGTTAATAGAAGTTGACACAATACAAGCCCCAAATTTCTTATACTAAGAATATGGTGAAACATGAAAAGAAAACTATGAACAGAAGTACGGAAGAATACCTCAAACTCGTGTTTTATTGAAGTGCCAGGAAATTATCAACCGCAATGAACATCACATTAAAATAGATCAAATAAAGAACACACAACAACAACAACATGCAGATAATTAAGAATGTACCTAGGATGTGAAGTGCCTTTGGACAACATCAATTAGTTGCTCCTTCAAGGGGTTAGGTATAGCTTCCCTCTGTTCAGATAACCAGAAACTTCAGCACTTGGAGCTTTAATCAATGATGACTAAGGTACTACAGACACAGTACCATCATAGTCCAAGAATATTGCCCTTTTTCTGTCTTCCTATATGACGAGACCATGTCATCAATAGACAACTTTCTAAAAATTGGAGAAAAAGAATAATAATATGTTGATATTTATACTAAAAAGAGAATAGGGGACACTTGTTGTAATTCGACATAACAGAAAGGATAAGGAACCTGTGAGACGACTTGAATTTAAATGGGGGTCCTTCATAAAAGTTCACCAGAAAGTCTTCTCCACATGTGGCTATGCGAAATGGTCTTGTGGGCTTAAATGAACAACTCAAAACTCTCCTCGAATGACCATCAAATTCATCCACATTTGTTCCCGAGTCCCACCTGCCCAAGATAGTTTATCAAACAACGACATTGAATATGCACAAATAAAAATCTTAGGACATGAAATACAAATAGGGCACTTACAAAATATGCTCACTACACTATTATCGACTGAAGGAATATGGTATAAAAATTAAAGTGATTGAGCGACATACAAAAGAAAATAAGTTCTCAAACAAAATAAAGAATCTCAAATGTAACTATTCTTTTACCACCATACTGATGTTTGTAGACATGTACCAACTTGGCAATTAATAGTCGTTAACCATTATAATATGAATCCATCTTGAATTAAAGAAGAGCTCGGTAATGGAACTGGCTTGGTTAAACAACCTAATGTCCCTTTGTCTTTCTACTGAACAAGTTTATGCAGTCTTTAGAGAACTTTATTATTCTATGAACTAATAAATTGGATCAAAGACTGGAACCTCTTTTGCTTGGACAATCTCTTCTAGCAGCAAGGTTCCATCTAAACCTATTAAAGCTTCCATTCCAAAACTCAAACCTGTATTGTATGAAAGACTAAAACGATGTTACATAGGGCATAACATAACTTAAGAAAGAGTAAAAAAGGAGCAAGTACAGTAATATCAGAAGAATACGTCTTCAAATAAGTACAATGATATATGTAAGCAACCAAGAATGTGGATAAGTTCCTTGTCATCTATTCCATAATGTGAGAGACACTTATACGTTTACTGCTATGCTTATTACAGAATAATCAAAAGAGAAACTCTACCCATCCCTAAAGATAGGCTATGCTATGTACATTATATAGAAGTGTCCATATGCATTCTCTAATACTACATAAGTCAAAACCACCTAAATCAGCTATAACTCGGAGATACATTTACAACATAAAAAGAAAATGTTCTTCTATTGCTAATTAACTCTATTAGCAAATATAGAGTAAATGTCCTTAGACAATGCAGGAAAAATAAAACAGATAATGGAAAGGCTCAAAAAACAAAAGGCAAGTGAATGCTTAGAAAAATCGTAACAATTGGCAGTAAACATTGGAATATCATACCAAAACATGCCATACTATTTAATATAAGCACACGAATACTTGAGATTGAATGCATTTCGAAGAATTAGTACCAACTCCTAGAATTGGTGATGCCGACCTAATTGTCTCGAAGAATGTAACCACGCCCTTCAAGATGATTGGGAACAACATCACCCATTTGACTGCATGCACAAATCAAAACTTTGTCAATCTAGCAACTCCCCCCCCCCCCACCCAATTTTTATGTCAGCAAATTTTGGCTTGGACAAACACAAATACTATACAAATTACAACAACAACATACCCAATAAAGTGCACATAATCCATACCACTACTTCAAATGAAGTAGAAAGGTTGTTTTCGACATACTCCGACTCAAGACAAATAAGGAAAACACAAAACCAACAAACAAAAATGGAATAACACCTCAATAGAAAAAAATAAATAAACAGCCACAGAATCATGTTATACAATATACTACACAAACTTAGAAAAATAAATCTATTCATCTAAACACAAGTTAATTACCTGCTTGCTGGTAACACCAAACAAACCAGTACATGCATAAATAAATGTCGAGACATTTCAAAAAATAATTTCTAAAATAACATGCAAACATCAACACATTCATGAAGTACTCAAAACAAATCCAAAATCTCCAAACCAAGATGCTTATGTACACACTACACACCAATACAAGCTTACAAAATAGATATAAACAACTACACAAAAAGAAATCAACGCCTTTTTGACCCTAATCGCAGTTAATCGAAACAAATCAAGGTTGAAGAAAAAGAAAGCTCACAGTGAATAAATGTTAAATCTCACTGAGAAATTGAAGATCCTAAACCCAAAATGACTTATTTCTTTCATTAGTCAGGAAAAGAGCTCCAATATAGCAAAATGACGGTTTGAAAATAAAGTAAACTTGGTTGTTCTGTCATCCCCTGAATTAGCTAAAGAAGTTTTACACACACAAAGCGTTGAATTTTTGGATCAAGAACAAGAAATGTTGTTTTTTATATCTTTACTGGAAAAGGTCAAGATATGGTTTTTACTATTTATGGTGAGCATTGGAGAAAAATGAGAAGGATTATGACTGTACCCTTTTCACTCTCAACTCGTGTTGGTGCCCAGAAATGGGGATGAACTTTCATGATTTTAAGCTTAGAAAAAAAAAGATAAGTATTAAAAACCTTTTTATAAATATTGGTTCAAGAATTTTTTTTTAAATTTAATATGAAATAACAAAAATTGTGGAAGGGTAAAGCTATGCAGAATTTGCACGAAATTTTTTTTTGTATGGATAAAGTGTAGTGAAAATTCTTGGCTTTGTAAGGAAGAAAAAGAAGAGTAACAAGAGGAGCTTCTGGAGTACTTCAGACAAAATACGAATTTCATTTGTTTACTTTCCTATTTTTGTTTTTTTTATCTGCTTAAGTTATTGGGCCGACAGGTTTAGGCCATACTTTACTTATTATTTTGCTTTTCAAAATACATGTTTATATATTTGAAATTTAATAAAAATTATAGGGAAAAGGATATTCTATAGCTCTTTTTAAAACAAATAGTTCAATTTTAAAAACTTTTCAAAAAGTGGTCAGTTGGATATACTATTATCATTTTATAGTCATTTTCTAATTTGGGTAATTTTGGCCTACATATTTCATATACAGTCCATATACAATACTGATATAGTATTCAACTTGGGCAATTCAGCCCTTTTAAAAATATTTCAATTTTTTTTTGCTATAAATTTTTTAACTGATCAAATAGTCTACATTTTTAATTGTTTAGAAATAATAAATAAATTATATAAAAATGATATAATTGTTAAATAAAATATGTATTTATATAATATATATATATATATATATATATATATATATATATATATATATAAATTGTATAGTTCTATCAAATATGTATATGTATAAAATATATATAAAAAATATATAAAAAGTGTATGAAAATTATATAATTGTTGTATAAAATGCGTAAAAAAAATGGATAGTTATTATATAAATTGTGTATCAAAACTGTATAATTTTCGTATAGAATATTTATATGTATAAGATATGTATAGAAACTATATAGAATGTGTGTAAAAACGGTATAGAACAAGCCAGTACATTGAAATGGCTATAAAGGGAAATTTAAATTTCATAGTCATTTTCATGAAAATAGTTTAATTTAAAATGTCGTTTCTATCCTCTCCCCTAAATTTTATTCTCTACTTATCAACTTATATGAAGTGTTTTAAATCTATATAAATTTTTAAAACTAATTGTTACGATTTATGCTTGAATAAACTTATAGGAATAATTGAATTTCACTTAGTTACAAGCAAGAAATGATAATGACGAAATGATAATTATACAAAAAAAAAATATTCATTTTTATTATATAGTGCTATACGAACATGAACCGTAGACCTTCTCGGTAAAAACAGATCAAACTTTTACATTTAAGAAAATAAGTATAATGACTTAATTCATCTTTAATCAACTACACTGTTTATATTGAAAATTTAAAGTTATATTTTTTTAAAAAAATTGTACTTACTAAAATAACATACGCACAACTAATATATTAATATATCTTTAATTTTGTATACATTTATTCTTAATTAACGCTTCATACACGTCTACATTGGACAGATCTTACATGAAAAAAACTTCGATTAAAGAAGATGAATTTCAAAGAATACAAGACAGGAGAATCTACATCAACATCTTATTCCGTATGCACCGACCAAATGTTCTATAAATATATATATTTTTAATATTCTGTAACTTATATATATATATATATATTTTAAATACATGAAAAAAATTTCTTCTTATCAACACAAACGTCACTTAATATGTTACACAGTTATAATTATTTAAAATATCAAAATATTTTTTCAGAATAAAAATAATTCTTCCTAACGTACATAAAATTAAGGAAAAAATTAGAAAAAAAGAAAATAGGCCAAGAACGACATAATTTAAACCACCATCTTATATTTGAGTTTTAATCAATAGCAACTATACCATAGCACAAATTCAATTACATAATCTTGTCCCTATGTATTCGTCTTTCTTAATCAAGAATCACCAAAATGAGCATCAGTCATACATAATCAGGAATTCAATTACAATCTTGTCCCTATGTATTCATCTTTCTTAAGACCCCTATCGTCAGTCACCCCCTGGACTGCTAAAACTTTTGGAAGGAAAATAATATATATGCACACACGACTATACTCTCTTAAGATAAATTCAAGCAACTTGGAGTTCAGACAAAGTACAAATAGTATCATGAGTTGCATACAAATGATAGAAGATTTTTTAATACGTTCGGCTATAGCTTAAATTATGTATTTGTGTTAAAAATTTATATTTGAAAAGTATAAGTTATCTGTTCCAAACAAAGAAAATAGTCTTGTCCTAGAATTCAGGTCTGTTGCTTGGACTCATCAAGAATGCCACTGGATGCATGTCGGATCCTCCAAAAGTAGTATATTTTGGAGGATCCGACACGGGTGCCACTGCATTTTTAGAGGATCCGAGCAATATAGAAATTCAGAACATATAAACTTAATATCTCGAATTTGCCTCTGAATCTTAGCACAAAAAGAATTCTAGCATTTTCTCATACTACAATGTGTGGGCCAAACAACCTCCAAACTCTGAAAACAAATATTTTTCAAAGTGAAGCTAGGAAAAAGAGGAGGGATGCACTAGGTTCCAAACACATACCTGTGCATCATACATCACAAGGCTAGCGTAAACCACTGCTAAATCAAAAATCGAATCAGAGAAACCCCTGCAATTATGACATTGATAGCATGTCACTCATAGTTAGAGAAAAGCAACTATTCAAGAAAATAGAATTAATTGCAACTCTACAATGTTTTCTCCGAAGTTGTAATTCACGTATGACTTCCTTTAGAGAGAAAATAGAAAAGAAGTAAAATACCTTTCCAAGACAAGGGCGATAACTGTGGCGACTACTGCCTGTCATTTAAAAGTAGATGAAGTTAAACCAGATACTCGACAGAAATTCTATGTTGCACAGACTTTCAAAAATGCCACTGGGTGCACGGATCCCCCAAAAGTAGTGCATTTTTAGAGGATCCAACACAAGTGCGACAACACTTTTGGAGAGTCGGAGCAACATAACAGAAACGAAAAGGCCAACAAAGATGGTTGATTGTGAATAACTAAATTTTCTTATCATAGACTAATCTGGGATTGAAGTGTTCATTAGTTTATCGTAAAATATTGGTAACCTAAAAATAGACCCTTGTCGTCCTACCCTTCCCAAAATTCACGCATACCAAGATCTTTAAAATGCACCGGACTGACGTTTGCAATATTATGCTACTTTTCCTTACTATGAAAGAGAAATAAGATACATTACCAAAAAAAAGAAATAGTTACATTTTCTGTATAAATTTTGCATCATTAAAATACTTCTCAACAATCCTGTTTGGTACATCCTCGTCAAAAATAAAATCGTACCTATTAGAGACACAATTCAATCTAGTAACGATAACAAATTCTCTAGGAGTAAAATTAAGAGAGGTGCCCTTAGACATAAAATCAACATCTATGTAGATTTGACTGAATCAAATGTTTATAGACATTATATAAAGAGTTATGCACCATGTCGTAGTGGGTGAAAAATATACACTCGGACTCGATTCTACACCAGGAGAAAATGAGATCAATCTAAAATTCTCTTCTCCAACATTGAATGCAGCTATGTTATTGTCTTCATAAAGGTTTACAGAGAGTAAATGACCCTATCGATATGAACACAATTCTTCGCAGGGAAGAATCTTATATCACAATAGATTTCTCTCCATGACTTGTCTATCCCTAGAGTGAAAATACTCCAATGTAGAATTTCACCATAGACCCCTTTTGAGCACATCTAACTTGTATCTAGACAATTTTTCCTCTAACAACCTTCTAGCTACTTCTATTTCTATTCCATACCTCAAATTCAAGTATCTCAGCTGACATGCAAACATCAAGACATTAAGCAAATTACACCTGAAACAAGAAATTAAACCAAAATGAATTTAAAAAAATAAATCATGGAACATGCAGAGCAAAAAGAGCAACAAGAAATCATAAAGCAAAAGTGGTTTTAAGAAATTCAACACAGAGAAAATGTAAAGCAAAAATGGTTAAAGAAATTCAAATCTTCAAACGTGTTAAGTATAAAAAACGAAGAAAAAGGGGAAAAAATAGGGAATTACAGTAGAAAGATAATCTTCAAAATTTGGTCTACCAAAGTTCAACTTCGACCTTGATGATTTCAACTTATTCATCACATAATAATATGTATAGTATCAGTAATACAAAGAAAATATTTTAGAGAAACAGAAAGTTTAGTGAGAAGAAACTAAAGCTTCTGAAATTCTCTTTTTTCTTGCAAAGTACAGATAGTATTGGTTTACTTTCCTAATTCATTTTTTTATTTTTAATGATAGCGTTTGGACCATCCATTACAATTTAACTTTTTAATAAGCAGGTTTATGTATATAAATTTTTTTTAAAGTTAGTTACAAATTTTACTCACTTTTCAATTTATATAAAGTATTTTTAAATGTGTGCAAAATTTCAAATTAATTTGTACGATTTATATTCTAAATTAAATTATGTGTTTTCTATTATTATAAATTATTTCATTATGAGTGAAATAATTTTTTTTATTATTACTAAGTACATAAATGTATATATGAATTTTTATAGAATAAACATATAACTATGAAATATATTTTTTCAGTTATTATGAGTGTATAAAAATGCTATTTATTAATTCATTGGGTATTTAGTAAAAAGAAAAAATCTCCCATATAATAGAAACAATGGGAATACAACAACGAAAAAAATATATATGTGGAAAGTGAAGTTCTGAGAATGACAATGAAAATAGTATAGGTATGTAAATTGTTTCAAACATAATTAAATTTTACATAAAGTACAAATATATAGAATTCTAAAAATAAAAATAACTTTTCACAAAAATAACTTTTTTTAGAAAATAAAAAATAAGTATAATGACTAAATTCTCCTTTAATCAACTACACTTTTTATCTTAAAATTTTACGTTGTTTTATTATTTTTTTCTTCTTAATAAAATAACATAGTACAACTAATATATTTTTTATTACGTTTATTCTTAAAGAAATGGATACACGTGCAACGCACGTCACTTAAACTAGTATTAATTAAATATGGGATGCTATATTTGTATATGCAAAGTATGATATTATTAAATATTATTGGATAGTGCATTATATTTATCTTTTACAATAATAAAATTTTACTATATATTTTTCTTTATTTCTTTTTAACTTGATACATATGGAACCAACACAAATTCTAAGAAAATATTTATTAGAAATTTATTTTATTAAATTAAATTTATTAATTTTGTACTTTAAAAATTTAAAGTTAAGTTTAAATATTAGTATTTCTAGATAAGAAAAAAATAATTTTAAAATTTAAATTTACTAAAATAAATAAATAAATAAATAAAAAGATTAATTTTCTATATAAAAGTCAATTAAAATAATAAAATTAATTTACTTTAAATATTTAGTTGCAATTAATTAAGATAATTTTTTATTTTGTCATGATTTATGGTGTATCGATAAAATTTTAAGAGTTGAATTGAAATTTTATCTATTTTTAAAAAAGTATTTTAACTTATTAATTATTGTGATTTATAATAATTTTTACTTAATTATCAAATAATATATTTACTCCTTGTGTTCTAATTTATGTGGCTTCGATACAATTTTGAGAATCAACTAAAATTTTTATATATCTTTTAAATATTTTAAGTTATTAATTGTTATGATTTACAATACTTTTTTTTATCTCAATTTATGTGACATTGCTAAAATAATGAAAGTCAAAAAAGATTATATATATCTTTTTAAATATTTTAAATTATTAATTATTGTGATTCGTGATAATAAATTAGTTTTGAACATGCTAGCCAATTAAATAAATAAAATAAATTTACTTTCAATATGTAGTTATAGTTAATTAATATAAATTATTAAAATATTTAAATTATTATAATAAAATAATAAAATTATTATATATTGAGGTATGATATGTAATTAAGTGAGAATGAATTTTTTTTTAATAATTGCACGAGAGATGATCGAAATCACCTCTTTTATATAATAGAAATTTGAACATAAATTTGTGCATACCTACATGTAAGGGTGGAAGAGGTATAATAGAAATTTGAACATAAATTCGTGCATACCTGCATCTAAGGGTGGAAGAGGTCCAGGTGTCTATCTTTAGTAGACTCCCAATTCTTCTAGGATGCACTTATCGTAGAATTCCTTAGGTAGATAGGGCAATCTGAGCCAGATTGCTGTGAATGTAACCTTGGATTTACTTGGTATAAAGTTGGGTTCTCATTTCCTGATTGAGATATATGAGCCTGCAATGAACGATGACCCTTCGTGTGGAAGACTTTTTTGACTTTCTTCAAGTGTCAATTTTACTGTGTAGAAATCTTCTCCCAAATCTATGAAAATTATGTTCTCCTCGATTTTCCATAACTTCGTCAATTTTAAATAGAGATATTGATGGTTGAACTTCTTTTCCACATATTTTATTATTACAGATTTCCTCCATGGTGAATAAAATCTGTTCTTATCGTCAATTGAGAGTTGAATGGAGTCCTCCAGGTCATTCTCGGTAGTTTCTCCTTCGCTATAGTTGGCTCCGGGTCGTAGCATGTTGAAACTGTTTTTGTATTTTCCATCACAGCCTCTTTGTTGGATTATTTTTGAGGGGTATCTTCCTTCATTTGGGAATCTGCCGAATCCGGTGGATCTGGCGGTGGTAGCGAAGGAGAGGGGTCGATGTTAGGTGTTGTCGAGAGGGTCATTTGGGGATTTTTAGAGAAAGTTTTGTCTCTCTCTCTAGATTGATATGTTGTAGTTAAAATGAACGAGTATGTTTTTCAGTACTTTACCTTTTTAGTCAATTCTTATGTGATGTCAAGAAACACAATAGGATATATACAAGGATAGAGTGGCTGATGATACTTGAGATCATCAATTAGGTGACCTTGATTCTTGAGTTATATCATATCATCTAATGAACAGGGGTGGATCTATGCATATTTTTTAAATACTTTGGCACTTATTAAATTTAATATAAAATAAATATAATTACATAAATAATATATGAAAATAAATATAAATTATATGAAAACACCCATTAAACAAAAGGTTGATTAGGTGTATTTATATTTTGGATTGATTTTAAAATTCTTTATTGATAGATATGCTTCAAGTTCAAACCTGATTGAGGTGATTTTTTTTTTTTCTGTAGTAAACACTCATACTCTTAAATATACTCTTAAATTTTGGCTCTGCCAATGAATAAAATTGACTACGTAGGCTCATATGATATCATGCAATTGAACTAACCTCTACTATTTGAAGTCAATATGGGATCTGTTTGTTTTGTTGGGTGACTTCTCTTTGATTCTTTTTATTCTGAATAAATTTAACTGTGATAAAAATCTGTAGAAGCTCCTGGCATGATTGACAAAGGTACCGATAGTTGTAAGCAAAAATTCTCCTATTAAAATTCTTATCTAGGGATGTTCTGATAGACAATAAATTTGTCAATTTATTTAATTTTTGTTGAACAGTGAACTTATATCGACATAAAAAATAATTTTTCTTTAGCTCTCGTATTAATTAAATGAATTGAATTTAATTCAAATTTCATGTGAGAAAAAGAAAATTAATATGGTTTATAGATTCAGCAAATCAACGTAAGTTTTTTTTTTTCTTAAAGTAAAAAGTGAATTGTGAAGACCATTTTTTTTTTTTTTTTTTTTACGAAAATCTACTACTTTAGTTTACGTATTCTTTAACTCTAGTCAATTAAATGAATTTAATTTAATTCATATTTCATGTGAGAAAAAGAAAAACTGATGGTATTTATTTGGGTTTGGTTTGTAGGTTTAGCAAACCAACATAAGTTAGTTTTTTTTTTTTTTTTTTATTTAAGTAAAAGGTGATCGTGAACATCATTTTATTTGATTTTTCCTTTTTTCTTTTTAAGGAAAATATGAACTTGAGATGAGAAAATCTTTTAAATTATGGAAAAAATCATTCTATATGAATAAGATTATGTTACTAGAATCTTACTAAATAAGATAAAAGTAACAATAATTAAATACTGATAAAATTCAAGAAACATATTTAAAATGTTATTAAATAGTTGGATTTATATAATTTGATTTTGTGTTAGGTGTATTGCATTAGAAAGTAAGATATAATTAAATATTTATCAACTCAAAATATTTGAATGTTTTTGGATAAATATAATCACAATTGCAATTCATTCATCAAGTACTATATTTTATTAATTTTTATTATTTAATAAAAAATATATAAATATAATCACATTTGTAATTTTATTCAACAAGTACTATACTTTATTCATTTATAATATTTTATAAGAAAATATATAATTTAAATTCATAGGTAGGTAATATCAACAATTAAAACTAAAATTCAATAAATAATATTGAAAATAAAATATAAGTAGTTAAAAAAACTTATTTAAATTATAGGTAAAATATTAAATAAAAATATTATAGTAAACAACTCCGTACAAGATGATAAAACAAATGCATAAAAATTGTTACAATTTAATAATTATTGAAGAGTCCTAAATAAACTCTAACTATTTAATAATTATTTTATTATGTATTTGAATTTGAAAATAATAATACTTTAAAAGAAAAACAAAAGATTTTTATTAGCTTAAACCTAGCAATCATAGTTGAAGAGTCCTAAATAAACTCTAACTATTTAATAATTATTTTATTATATATTTGAATTTAAAAATAATAATAATTTAAAAGAAAAAACAAAAGATTTTTATTAGCTTAAATCCAACAATCATAGTTGAAGAGTCCTAAATAAACTCTAACTATTTAATAATTATTTTATTATATATTTGAATTTAAAAATGATAATACTTTAAAAGAAAAATAAAAGATTAAGATTTTTATTAGCTTAAACCTAGCAATCATAGTTGAAGAGTCCTAAATAAACTCTAACTATTTAATAATTATTTTATTATATATTTGAATTTGAAAATAATAATACTTTAAAAGAAAAATAAAATATTTTTATTATCTTAAACCTAGCAATCATAGTTGAAGGGTCCTAGATAAACTCTAGCTATTTATAATAATATACATTTAGGGTGATATATTTAACCAAAAAATAAATTTAACAAAAGATAATAATAATAATAATAATAATAATAATAATAATAATAATAATAATAATAATAGTAATAACAATAAACAATAATATTTGTAGTAGTAATAGTAAAAGACACGTAGTAGTAATTTTTTTATTTAGAAAAAAATGTTGTGGTAGTTGTTGTAGTTTTATACTAATACTAATAATAATAATAATAATAATAATAATAATAATAATAATAATAATAATAATAATAATAATAATAATAATAATAATAATGATAGAAAAAATCTTATTATTATTATTTAAAAAATAATATTTGAATGTGAAAAATAATAGGTTTTTAGATTTAAAAAATAACATATTTTCATTAGCTTAAAACTAGAAAATCATGTGTGGAAAGTAGTAAATACATAAATTTATACTTTTTAAATGCTATAAAATATATTTATATATTAAATATAAAATAATAATTTTAAAAATTATCGTTACTATCTCATTAATTTCAAATATTTATCTCAATTCAAATATATAGATAAGATAGCTATGTATTACATTTGAAAAAAGGAAGGATAAGGAAGACTAATAAACTAGATAATTATGATAGTATTTGAATTTGAATTTAAATGAAAGTTGAATTCATGAATTCATTTACTGCATTTTTTAATTCTTCATATTTTAAAAATTATTTTTGATTTAACTTTTTTATTTTTTATATGTAGGAAGAATATGTTATTTTTTATCTTCATCTTCCTCCATTAATGTTCAAGGTACAATACTTTAATCAATCCGTGTTTTCTTAAATTTGTAAAAGTCAATCTTTTGATATTTTTGAACAATGTATATACATGCATTACATACTTTATTGTGTACTAAATTATCTGAAAATTATAATATGTAGATGTTCATGGTGTCATCACAAATAATATTTTGTATAATAATTATATATCATACTTTTTATCTATTTTTACACTTTAGATTCATGATTTTTGATCATTTTAAGCTACAAAACAAACATGATTTTAGTTCTACAAAAGAGTACTATTATTTTTTTTTTTGATTTGATAAATATTTTGTTACAAAAATACTATTTTTTTTATATAATATTTCCTGTTTACCAAAAAAAGAAATTCAAGATTTTATGTACCATCATTCTTGTCTTTTATCACCGATTTTATGAATGTGTTCATTATGAAGGAAAATAATTTTCATGATTTTTTTTTTAAGAAAATAAATTATTTCTTACTTATATTTTTTGTTCGTGACGCAAATAAAAAATATTTTCCTAAAAGCATATATGTATCCTAATACTAAACAATAAAAATGAATAGTGACAAAGTGATGAATATGATCGGAATGAATTGGAATATATGAAAACAGTGTAAGGGGGTGGTCTAGGTGGGTGAAGGGTAAGGGCTGGTGAATGTAGGTTTAGTTGGGGTGTGATAGGAAAAAAAATTTCTTAAAAATATAAATTAAAGAGTTTAAAATTCTTTTGGGGTTAGAAAAAATTTTAAAATTTTTTTGTAAAATTTTTTTTTTAGAAAGGGGGGGGGGGGGGAGGGGGAGGGGGTTTCGTGGTGAGGTGGGTGGTGTTAAGAAAAAAAACTTTTAAAAAATAAAATAAATAATAGACGTTGGGAGGAGCCAGGACGGCGAGTTGGGGGTAGGGGGTTGGGTAGAGCAAGAAAAAAACTTGAAAGTTAAAAAAAATAAAATAAAAATTGGGGGAGTGAGGGGGGTGGATGATTTTTAGAGTGGCATGGGAGATTTTAATTAAATTTATATAGAAGATATAAAAATACGTACAAATAAAATACTTAAAAATATTAATGATAAAATCAAACAATGAAAAAATTATGAGCAATTAAACTTTATTTGAAAATTTAAAAAGATATTAAATTATATGTGTTTTGTTTATTGAATTGAGAGTGGTAAAATTTAAATTTTGAAATTAGAGTTTTTGTAATTGATACAATTAAGTGTTTTGAAATTAAATTGAAAGATCAAATCTTTTTTTTTTAAATATAGTTAGCTGTTGAAGTTGAATTGATAAATTAAAATAAAAAAATAAAAATGTGAAATGAAGGTAAGGAATGTAATTACATGTCTGAATTTATTAAAAATATAAAGGTAAAAGCCCAACAACAAAATTAATAATTATTGAATATTAAATAATTTATTATATTTAAAATTGAAGAGGCGGGGGGGGGGGGGGGAGATGGTTAGGGTTAGATTTGTTTTTTTTTTCTATATTTTTTTTATTTATAAATAATATGATATTTAAATTTTTTGAAGATAATAAATATGATTTAGCATGTTGGAACGATATATGTCAATATAAAATAATTAAAAATATTTTTTTAATATTATCCGTGCATCGCACAGGTACATATACTAGTCTATGTATATTATCTTAAAATCATGAACTCCAAAAATTTAAAATGAAATTACTAAAATACCTCTAACTTTAAAAAACCACTTTAAATAAGTTATCATGGACAAACCAGACAAATGCCAATCTCAACCATCAATGCCTCTGCTACTCTTTAAATGAATGTCTACCTCTGGAGGGGTAGAGTGGGTTACTCCTCAACTCAGGGACCTACTCTCAGATACACTCACACAACAAGAACTATGAGACATGTAAAGTAAGAAGTGCAGGAATAAAGTAAATAGAAGACACAAGTTTTTTTTACCTGAAAACTCCTTGCTCAAGGGAGAAAATCCACGACCTGCCTCCAGAATTTCTAAGCTCCACTATATCCAAGCAACTTCTTGAATACAGACTCCAAGGATTAACCTCCTAATCCTTTATTTTCTAGCCATAACTCTATTATAAGAAATCACAAGTAGTACCTCTACTGCTTCAACCTCCAGCTACCTCTAACTGGACACACCAAGCTAACCTTAGATTGAAATAATTACCTAACTCTAGATGATTACAAGAGGAAGGTTTGCACCTCAACACCTACTATAATCATAAGAAAATGTAGGCAAACGTTTATAAATAATTTACAAGGACTCAACTACAACAAGGAAATAAAAATACAACTCGATGAACAATCAGTTTCCTATTGCAGTGTCGTCCTTGATTTTAGCTTCAAAAGATATTTTGTTGTGATAATATGGAAGCATTGATTTTCTTGTTGAGGAAGATGATCAATATATATTGTGACATAAGAAAACTTAGGAGAGATCCCATTGGTTGAGGAAAATCAGTGGCAACAGCTTTTCCCACCAACTTTTGTACTTTGTGTCAGCTGTGATTGTTAACCGTGACAGTGACAGGTGACCCCAACCTGTTCCCTAATCATTGTGGCTTTGTCATCACAAAAACTCTAGGAAATAGATCCCAACATACAAAATTCATATAGTTTGTCAATCATCAAAACTAAGGATTAAACAACCTGTTGCTTCCAGTTAGCAACTTTTAGTTTTGTTTGTATTATTTTCCATATACAACTACTTTTCTTCTTTCTTTTTCTCTCTGAATGCTTTTACTGATTTTCTCTACCATTTAACTCTATTTTATTTTCAACTTTCACTAATTTAATGCAGTGTCCAAACATAATATCTAATCTCTAAAGTACTAATGAACCTGCACAGAAGCGTGTTTTTGAGCATGGTGAAGTTGTAGGCGATGTACTGAACAACAAGATCCTTTTTGTGATAAAGTGTTGTATGTTAATTTTTTTTCATAGTTTCTTTTTTTGTTGTGTAGATTTTTGGTAGTTGTGTTTTCTTAGTTATTGGAGGGCATAAACATTTGTCAGTTATGTCGATGTCGAGAATGAATGGAAAGAACGATGTCAAATTTGATTTTGCATGTATGTTTCTCTACTTTCTACATTTTAATATTGTTTGTTGTTCGATAAAATGAAAGAGTTGTAAGATTTTAGTTACTCAAGATTAGGGGATGCAAAATCACCCCATATGATCCATATTTCAAACATTTATTTTTAGTTTTATTTGTTATATATAATCATAATAATAAAAAAATATCAAATATTGAAAACTTATAAAAACAAATAAAGAAACTAAAACTTAATGAGAATTGACCGAACAAAGTTATGCCTTATTATTTAGCCTAGAGTTAACTCATGTTTATCCGTTCAAATTTAGCCCAATCGATCTCTCCCCCGGCCATTTGACAACCCTACCTAAGATTGCCTAATATTAATCTATGTTGTTATTTTTCTAATAAAAATATAAGAACTTGAGAAAATTGAAGGAAAGGTGTCTTTTAAGTCTTGAATGAAGGATTGGTGACATTGACCAACTTAAAAGGGTCAAACATCATTAGGAAACTTGATTAAGTTAATTGTGGACTTGATTAATATTTTCAAAACTTTCTAATCTTTTAAAAAATATAAATCAACCCAACCCACACCCCTCTTCAATTCAAATCAACCAGTCTCTCTCCTCTCTCTCTCGATAGCTTCTCTCAACTCTCTCCCAACCAACAGTTCTGCAAATTTCTCATTTCAATCCTCGGCGACTTCAACCTTCGACGATAAATAGTTGAGCTTCGAGTTTCTTTTCGACTTCAATCTTCAATCGACGTGATAAACTTGCTCTCCGACCACAATAAATTCAAATTCTTCAACCTTCAATCGATTTGACAACCTTGTTCTCTGGCCACAACAACTTCGAATTCTTCATTATTCCTTTTCTTCTTTCACAGATAAAAAATTATGGCCTTTTTAGTTTTAAAAAAACGAAGAACTTGAGCTAACTTCTCTTATAGTATTGGTTAACAATTTCAATATTTGTTGTTTTAATTTGAAATACGGTCTGAATAAAATCCTAATTTCTGATATTTCTTTTTTTTTCTTTTCAAAGTGAATTATGATTTTTTGTTGTTTGTTGCATTTTTTTGAAGTTTGATTTTTGTTGTTTGTGTTTATACAAACAAAACAAGGATTTGGGTTAATTTATTCTGTTCTTGGAAAAATGGTGATATTGCTATTTTTCTGTTGAACAAAATCGTGCTACTCTTTTTTATTTTCTCCAACAGATTATCCATCTGGTGTAACATATTAACCATCTGATGCAACAGATTTATCATATGATGCAACAAATCAACCATCTGATGCAACAGAGGAACCATAAGATTAAAATTCTGATACAACAGATTAATTATCTGCTGCAACAAAGGAGTCATCGAATAAAAAATCTGATGTAATCAATTTAGCATATGATGCAATAATTTAACTATTTGATGCAACAGATTAACCATATATTGCAACAGATTAACCATCGAATAAAAAAATCTGATGCAACAGATTAACCATCTGATGCAATGGAGAAACCATTAGATTAAAGATCTGATGCAACAGATGGACCCCCTGTTGGATAAAATCCTATCAACTCTTCCAACAGGACATGTCCAAGACTTGATTTTTCCAACTGATCATTCATCTTTCGTGATAGACGACCCTTCTGTTGGAAGAAATCTAAACAATATTAATTGTTGATAACTATTCTAACAGATCACTCATGTGTTGCAATAGATGTGTGACCTGTTGCATAGACTATTCATCTTTCTCAACATATGAGTGATATGTTTTGTATTGTCACAACAGATTACTCAACCATTACTGCAAGTTAGTTAACTGTTCTGACAGATCACTCATATGTTGCAACAGATGTGTGATCTGTTGCACATACCATTTATTTTTCTCAATAGATAAGTGATATATTTTGTATTATCATAACATATTACTCAGCCATTGCTACAGGTTATTTAACTGTTCCAATAGACCACTCATATATTACAACAAATGATGTTGCAACAGATGTGTGATCTGCTGCACAGACCATTTATTTTTCTCAACAGATGAGTGATATATTTTGTATTATTGCAACAAATTACTCATCCATTATAACAGGTTATTTAACTGTTCCAATAGATCCCTCATATATTGCAACAGATATGTGATCTGTTGCATAGACCATTAATCTATCTTAAAAGATGAGTGATATATTTTATATTGTTGCAACAGATTACTTATCCGCTACAACAGGTTGGTTATATGCTGCAACAGATATACTACCTAGTGCAACAGATCAGTGATCTATTGGAACTGTTATTTTACTGTTTTGCTTGTTTGATTTACTATTATCCTTTTTAACTATTCATTAATCAACTATAATATATATCTTTTTATGTTTTTGTTAATTTTAGTTAATATGGCTTCCAAAAGAATAGAAACCGAATCAAGTCTAAGTAAAGGAACAAGTGAAGTAGCTAGGCTACATCCACCACTTTATGAGCTTGCTTTACAAGCGTTATCTCAATCAAGAGCAGAATATGATGAACACGGGGAAGAGAAATATTTTAAAAGAGATGATCCAAATGCTAATAGCCCTTCCACCAAAGAGTTGGTCAAAACCTTCAGCATTGATCGTTATCCTATGAGAATGCAGTGCGATGGTGCCACAGATTTAATGGGTGATTTCGTAGTTAATTCATTAATGGGAAAATCTTTCGACACCTTCAGAAAAATACTTTGAGAATAAAAAATTGGATGCTTATTTCAGGGACAGCTGCTTTGGGAAATATCTTGATTTGCCGGAGCACAACAATGCTTTCTAAATGAAAATGGTATATGAACTTCTCAAGCATAGGTTTATGTATGAAAACAAAGATAAGAAGGATGAGGTGTGGATAAATTACAGTGGCATGCCTGTTTGTTTTGGTTGGAAGGAGTTTGCCATAGTTACTGGACTAAAATGTTATCCTCCTTCTCAAGTTATACCTATTCTAACACAAAAAAACACATCGCACACCCCAAAAAGGCAAAGACAAGTCGTGTGATCGTGATGACTTGGTGTGCATTGTTGGTCCAAGCTTCAAAAATAAAAATTTAATAGAAGCGTTGAAAGGTAAAGGACTTTCAAAGAAGTACAAGCAGTTATTGTGCTTGGTTTGGTTTGTACATAATATTCTTTAGGCGAGAGACGTTAACAACAACATAAACGTTGGTTTAATAAAGCTCTCCGAGGATCTTGAGGCGTTTAAGAGCTTTTCTTGGGGTTATGAAAGCTTCAAAATGATTGTCAAATATTTGTTGACTCTGTTAGCGCCAAAGACAGTCAACTTATATGGCTTTCCATGGGCTTTCATGGTAAATGTTTCTTTCCTTTATTATGATATCATTTATTTTTTTACTCAATGATGATTTTAATTTATTGGCGTTATTTTATAGGCTTGGGCATTTGAAGCCATTCCTTATTTGAGACAACAAGTAAACTACCAGGAAAAAGTTTCCTGTCTAAGAATCTTGAGATGGTTGTCGTCCCAAACTGATAAAAATATAATTTTTTTGATCTCTTCAACCCCCCAAAGGATGCAGTAAGTATAATTATAATTAATTTTTTGTTTTAATTAATGATTTTTTTAAAATAATCTAATCATCATTCTAATATATGTAATGATTTATGATAGATTGTGCATCCGTCGCTAGTTTCGACCAATTGAGAGTTGAAGATGCCATTTTTTCTTACTTTATGGTCTTTGCAAACTTTATTGTACCCTAAGATCATCAACAGAATAAAAATAGAATTGTTTGGAGCAACAACCATTATAAGAAAAATAATTTTGGAGGGTGAACTTGTTGTTGTTGATGGTCTTAGTGGTGATGAAGATGTTGGTAGTGGTGCTGCTGTTGGTGCTAATGATGTTCTTCTTACACTATTTAAAACAAACCATTATGAGTATGATCATACTAGTTGTACAGATTTTGCCTCTCCCAGCGAATGTTCTGCATGCAAATGTCAAGACTGCAGGGCAAAACATGATGTAGTGATTAATGCTATTAATGCATTAACTGCTTCTGTAAAGAAATTGACATCTAAGAGGGGTGTCATTCCATTAAAGAGGATTTTATATCCATTCACTCCATTAGAGATTAAGTCTAAGAGGAGAAGGAAAGTAATTTTCAAGACATTATCAAGCATCCAAAAAAGCAAAATTGCAACTCCTCTGTCTGTGTGTTGCACTGAGCAATATACAATATCTAAATGAGAGCAGTACGAGCTGAAGAAGGTGAATATATATGTATTCCAACTAGCAAATAAACACAAATCTGTTTCAACAGATGACACATCTGCTGAAAATTATCAAAAAAATATATACATCTTTTGTAACAGTTGACTAACTTGTTGCACCAGATAAAGTATCTATTGTGAAATATGTCTCGTCCTTTTTAGAAAATCAAATAACTTTTTATACCGCTTTTATTTATACCAACAGATGACCTATCTGTTGCAACAGATGAGTCATATATTGCAACAGATGGTTCATCCATTGGAAATTATCATACAGGTCTTTCTCATAGAGAAATTTGTCCCAACAGTTGATTTATTATTACAACAGAAATATAATCTGTTTGGGATAATTTAAAATAGGAGGAAGACCTGTTTGATTTGCTAGAACAGATGAGTTATTCTTTTTTATTTTGTTGTATCTCATGATTAACATTGACCAATTTTGGCTTTCTAGGTGGATGTAGAAGCTACTGCTGAACAACATTGACAATATGCTACTCTTTTTATAGAAATACGGAGAACAGAAAACACAAAAACCATATGTAAGCGACAATAAAGATCCACGACGAGCAAAGCCGAATTCCATAACACTGGATGAAGAATAACTTATCCATATTGAGTAGATGTTTATAGCTTGAGCCTGTCAAAGTAATAACCTCAACCCTCCTTAGTAATCCTTGGTATCAATACTTAAATTATTGATGTATTTGTTGAGATCTGTACCCATAATAATTTTTTTACATTTTATTTATTCGTTGATTTATTTCAGCTAATTTCTGAAGGCTTCGATTTATTTTATTTTGTCTATGAATTTTATTTTTTCCTTTGATTTGAACTTATTAATTGAAATGGAATACTAGGTTCAAATATTACAACAGATAATTTATCTGTTGCAACAGATGACACATCTGTAGAAAAATATCAAACAGATTTAGACATATGTTGCAACAGGTAGGTAATCTGTTGGAATTTATCAAACAGGTCTTCCCACTGTTGCAAAAGAGAGACTTAGATAGAAACATCGACATAATACAATAAATGACCAACCTATTGCAACAGATAAACTATATGTCAGAACAGGTAGAATATCTGTTACAACAGATGGAGAATCTGTTGCATTATAAAAATTTAACTTTCATTGGACATACAAAATTGCCATTACATGTAAAAAAGTGAAAGTGAATTGAAATAAAAAAGTCGGAACCCATCAACAATGTTCAGTTCAAACTCCTAAAATAAAATAGGCATCAAGTAGCAGTGTTCATTCTAAATACGTAAAATAAAATAGGCATCAAATGTGTCAGTTTGACATTTTTTGCTGACTTGACGTCTGATTTGGCCTCCAACAGTCATTTTTTTCTCCCGTTGTCTTATATATTCATCTTCTTCCTAAAATTTAACCCTAAATTTCTAAATCTTCTTCTTCATTGCCATTTATTTATCTATCCAAATTCTTCAAATTATTTGCATATGGTCTTTTTTTTTTCCCAACTGAGCTTGACAATGTCGAGCGTATCTTTTATTATTTTTTGTGATAAAGATTTTCGATATCGTAAGTGCGGTTATAAAGCTCTATTAAAAACTTCTTGAACTCAACAAAATTTAGGTCATAGGTTTTTTACTTGTAAGATTTCAAAGGTAATATTTTTTTATTTAATTAGTTGATTAATTATTGACTTATAATTATTTTGTAATTGTGTTCTTATTTTTATAAAAATTGGGTGGATGCGATTACTTTGATTGGTATAAAGAATGACACCCTTCACAAGAAAATCATGTAATCTGGGGTTTGTTAAACAAAGTCAAGGCTTCTGAAGAGAAACAAAATCGAGCAAGACGATACTACATTGTTGAAGTTATTGATACTAGTTTGGTGTTGTTGGGCACATGGATATTCAAGCCTAATTGCTAAAAAATTCATGGTGGTGTATTTGCTAATGGTTTGGTTTTGTAGAGCACATGGATATTTAAGCGTGATTGTTGGAAAATATCAAATAAATTTAGGCATATGTTGTAAAATTTAGGTCATCTGTTGGAAATTATCAAATAGTTCTTCCCACTATTGCAACAGATTAGACTTAGATTAGATAGAAATAACATCGGTATAATGCAACAGATAACCAACCTATTACAACAGATAAACTTTCTGCCAGAACAAATAGAATATATTTTACAACAGATTGACAATCTATTGCATTATAAAAAACTCAACTTTCATCAGAAAAAAATTATTGCCACTACATGTACATGTAATTTAAAGTAAAGTGAAGTGTGACTTGAAATAAAAAATTATTATTTCATAGGCTCTTCTATATACACAGGATCCAAGCGTCGAGTTAGTACCCCATAAGCCCAAACCTCTTGCAGGTTTGCCACAGCGTTGTCACACCAAAAGGTCGTTGGCTCAGCCATTTCTGTGCCGGTCAACAAACTTCGATATGTGCAAGAGCATGCGAGCCGCACACAAAATCAGTATCATTTTTTGAAAGGTTCATGCCCTTGTTTAGACCTTTAAAACCCATGATTTCTTCATCATCACTTTCTTTGGAAAATTATTCATCAGTTTACTCTCCCTCAACAAGATAGGGAATAGCTCCATCAGTGGCTGCACGTGGAAAAAAAGATCGACCTCGTCGATGACAGGTTCATTACAGTCATAAACTTTGATCTTTCCCTCCTCGAGTAGTATCTCAACAATCTGATAATGTATGTCGTCCATGCTCATAACTGCAAGAATCCTCTTTGCCTCAGTCCAGCTCTTGTCGTGTGGATTTGGCCTCTCCCCTCTAACATATTTTATCATTTTTTCTTCATCCCAATCAAAGGTAGAAACTAACAAATCAAATCCCGTGCCACAGGCTGACACATCATTATTGAGCTGATCGTACTTATCCTTGAGCTTCTTGCAGAAGTCGAGGTCCATTATCTTATCGACAACATCATAAGATTCTAGGTAGTCTAATTTCCTTTTCCTCATGAGGCAAAGAATTTTATCAATATGCTGTGATATAAGAAGTCAATTTTTAAATAGGTTACTAATTGTAAGGATCCAATGGATGGTCCATCTGTTGCATATGCAAGGTTCTTTCTTTGCTAGGCTCTCCTTGTGTATCAACTCCATGTGAACATATTTCTTCTCTTTATTGTTCCTATACCACTCCTTTCCTTTCTCCTCTAAGACCCATTTAATTCCGAACATGCGGCGAGGTATTTGCAACGAGGAGGATTCGCCTTGCTCTTTTCGTCCCCTTTTCTGGCCTTTTTGTGAAGTGGTTGCTTTATCCTTTCCTTGCCTTGCTTTTGGTGCCATTGTACCTGAGATTAAAATAATATTCATGTTAGCTTCATCTCGATGGATACAATCAATGAACAAGCAGTAGTGGCACCACCCCACACTTAGTTTGTTGGTACAGACTAGTGAAGTGAACGATGTCGATTACTCAGACTTCATCGATATACGTTTTAGGCGCTATATTCCAACAATATAATCAGTGCAGTCATACTTCCAAAAAAATCTTGGCAATACTTTCATGGTTGATACATCTTTTGATCAAGACTACTACATAGAGATTGAATCAAGTTATAACATCTAGAAATAATCACAACCTCACAAGTTGGTAGTTTAACCATGATTCTCATCTCGATAAACAAGTAATTCCAACATGTAAGCTTTCTATTTACAAGATTATGCAATTTTCGTGCCCATGTCAATTCCGCAAAAGTATGACAGTGTATGAAAATCAAAGACAAGTTGGAAACAAGTTAAAATCATCCTTACGTATTCTTTCACTCACTTAGTAGTATCACAACAAATCAACCACATTCAAATCACCAATACTACTTCAAGATCTAACAATTTATTGTAGGCGTAGTATTGTAGTACTTACGGAATATAAAAGAAGAACAAAGAAGTACTTACTTGGTTGATGCCTTTGGAAGATGTTCTTGTGAAGTAAAAGAGCAAAAGGAAAATTTTTGAGAGAATTTGGAGAGGTAGGCGGTGCTTTTCTTAGGTTTGCAATGTATTTTTGGTCTAAGACTAAGTTTCTTATTTATAGGGCAAGCTTGGGTTGGGTTTTGACCCATTTAAAATCAGATTTGGAGACCAAAAGTGACCATAGGCGGCGCCTTTTGCTTTGCCTATGCTTGGCATAGGCGGCGCCTTTTGCAAAGCATTGTTGAGCATAGGCGGCGCCTATGCCATGGCATTGTTAGGCATAGGCGGCGCCTATGCCATGGTACATGAGATTCAGAGACAAAATGCTTTTGCATAGGCGGCGCCTATGCTATGGCACACTTGGGCATGAGCGGCGCCTATGCTATGGCACACTAGATTCCGAGAGCTTAGGCCATAGTATAGGCCTTGCCTAGTTTGTGGCCTAGATTTACATAGGCCTTGCCTTGTTCTTTGCCTATATTTTCATAGGGAATGCCCAACCCATAGCCTTTTGCTTTTTCAATCCTAACTTACCACCTTGAACATGCAATTCTTCCAAATCAAGAGTTGAACTCAATCTCCTCCTTTACACCTCTTGCACCTACACTTACTCAAAAGAAACAAAAACGATTAGAACAATGGGTTGCCTCCCATCAAGCGCCTTAGTTTTGGTCGTGGCACGACTCTTCTTTTTGGATTTTTATTTAACAAAAACAAACACTTAGTAGAATGAAAGAAAGAATGAAAAACGATGGGTTGCCTCCCATCTAGCGCTTGATTTATTTTCGCGGCACGACATAGTTACCTCGAGTACTTAGACTTCGTCGAGGTAGATGGTGGCCATAGAGTTCATCGAGTCAAGAGGACCGATATATGGTTTTACTCGTTGGCCATTCACCTTAAAGAGAACACCATTATTGTCTTCTAGCTCAACTACTCCAGACGAGTAGACTTGGGTAACTTTGTACGGACCAGACCATTTTGACTTTAACTTACCTGGGAATAGCTTCAGTCTGGAATTGAAAAGAAGTACCATATCATCCTTTTGAAAGTTTCGTTGAACAATCCGCTGATCATGATACTTTTTCATCCGTTCCTTGTAGAGGTCTGCTCTTTCATATGCATGTAGACGGAATTCATCCATCTCATTCAGCTGCTCCAATCTCAGATTCATGGCATCATCCCAATTCAAATTAAGTTGCTTTAACGCCCGCAATGCTTTATGCTCGAGCTCAATGGGCAAGTGACAGGCCTTTCCATAAACTAGTTGGTACGGGGACATGCCAATTGGCGTTTTGAATGCAGTCCTATAAGCCCATAGTGCATTGTCCAGCTTCCGAGACCAATCCTTCCTATTAGCATTTACAGTCTTAGCAAGGATTTGCTTGATCTCTCTATTGGAAACCTCTACCTGTCCACTAGTTTGTGGGTGATAAGGTGTGGCTACCTTATGTTGCTTGACACCATATTTGGCCAATACGAATTTGAATAGCTTGTTGCAAAAGTGAGATCCTCCATCGCTTATGATAGTACGTGGTACTCCAAAGCGAGAGAAGATATTTCTCTTCAAGAATGCTACAACACGCTTTCCTTTATTGTCGGCCAATGCTACTGCTTTGACCCATTTGGATACATAGTCGACAGCAACTAGGATATATTTCATCCCAAACGAATTTACGAATGGGCCCATGAAATCAATACCCCACACATTAAACAGCTCAACTTTAAGAATTTTCGTCATGGGCATCTCATGGTGTTTCGAAATTGCGCCTTGTCTCTGACATTGGTCGCATCTTCTCACAAATTCGTAGGCATCTCTAAATATAGAAGGCCAATAGTATCCACTTTGCAATACCTTCCTTGCTGTCCGATTACCTGCGTGATGTCCCCCAACTTGGGAAGTGTGACATGCTTCCAATATATTCGGCACCTCTACATGGGATATGCATCGCCTGATAACACCATCCGCGCATCGTCGAAACAAATATGGCTCATCCCAAAAGTAGTGTTTTACATCATGCATGAACTTCCTCTTTTGATGGAAAGATAGATTTGCAGGCATCACATTACTCACCACAAAATTCACAAAGTCTGCATACCATGGTAACTCTTCCATTATTGTGGCTAAGATCTCTTCGTCAGGGAATGCATCATCAATCTCAAGATCAGGCTGCGCTATATGCTCGTTCTCGAGTCTAGATAGATAATCAGCCACTTGGTTCTCGCAACCTCTTCTATCTTTTACCTCGAAATCAAATTCTTGCAGTAACAATACCCATCGAATTAGCCTTGGTTTCACATCCTTCTTTTTCATTAGATATCTCAGAGCTGCATGATCAGTATGAACTACCACTTTGGTTCCCAACAAATAAGCACAGAACTTTTCAAAAGCATACACAACCGCTAGAAGCTCTTGTTCTGTGACAGTGTAGTTCTTCTGGGCTTTGTTCAGGACCTTTCTTGTGTAGTAGATTGGGTGGAATAACTTTTCCCTTCTCTGGCCAAGTACAACACCCAAATCTACCCCGCTAGCATCACACATGACTTCAAACGGTAGAGACCAATCTGGTGTTACAATGATAGGAGCTTCAATTAGCTTCCCTTTGAGGCATTCAAATGCCTTCAAACAGTCTTCATTGAAGTCAAACCTTGCATCTTTCTCCAAAAGTTTGCATAATGGACTAGCAATTTTGGAGAAGTCTTTGATAAACCGCCGATAGAAACCTGCGTGACCGAGGAAACTACGAACTCCCTTTACTGAAATTGGGGGTGGTAGCTTCTCGATAACTTCAATTTTAGCTCGATCAACCTCAATTCCTCTTTCGGAGATTTTATGCCCAAGAACAATACCTTCTTTAACCATAAAGTGGCACTTCTCCCAGTTCAGCACTAGGTTGAATTCAACACATCTTTGTAACGCCATACTTAGGTTTGCCAAGCATGATTCAAATAACTCACCCACAACTGAAAAATCGTCCATGAACACCTCCAAGGTGTCTTCAACCATATCAGAAAAAATGGACATCATACAACGCTGAAAAGTGGCTGGTGCGTTACATAGCCTGAATGACATGCGTTTGAAGGCAAACGTACCATATGGGCATGTGAACGTTGTCTTCTCTTGGTCTTCGGGGGAAATACAAATCTGATTATAGCCGGAATAACCATCTAAGAAACAGAACCATCCTTTCCCCGCTAATCGATCGAGCATTTGGTCCATGAATGACATTGGGAAGTGATCCTTAAGTGTCCATGAATTTAGCTTTCGGTAGTCCATGCATACTCTTCATCCTGTAACAGGTCTGAGTGGAATAAGATCATTCTTTTCATTCGCAACTACCGCCATGCCTCCTTTCTTAGGAACACATTGTACCGGGCTCACCCATGTACTGTCAGATATTGGATACACAACCCCTGCATCTAACCACTTAATAATTTCTTTCTTCACCACTTCTTGCATAGGTGGATTGAGATGCCTTTGATGCTCAATAGTGGGTGTGCAATTTTCTTCAAGTTGAATCTTGTGTGTACAAATCCCAGGTGGAATACCAATGATGTCAGCGATGGTCCAACCAATGGCTCTTATATACTTTCATAAAATAGCAATGAGAGATGCAACTTGCTGCTCACCCAAATCTGCTGCCACAATGACTGGGAGTGTGCTTCCGCTTCCTAAGAATGAATACTTTAAATGATTAGGCAACTCCTTCAACTCTAACGTGGGTGGCTCTTCAATAGATGGTTTAGCTGGTGGTGTGGGTCGATTTTTAAGATCAAGGTCCAGCTTCTTGGGAGCATGAGGATATGACCCAAATCCTGTTAGAGCACCAATAGTTTCCAGTATCCTTGTGTTCAAAATTCATGAGCGCAACCGCCAATGGGTCGTCAATAATCTGCTCCTCTTCAGATAATTCTTTTTCATCATCAACATAAACATCAGCTACCGAGAATACGTTCAGCTCTTTGTGGTGCTTCATTGATTTGCATACATCAAAGCCAACTACTTCATCATTTATTCGGAATAAAAGTTCATTGGCTCTTAAATCAATAAGCACACTTCCTGTTGCAAGGAAAGGGCACCCCAAGATTATAGGAACTTCTGAGTCTGCCTCACAATCCAAAATAACGAAGTCTGCTGGAAAGATGAATGAAGAAACCTTCACCAATACATCACATAGAATACCAACAAGTCATTTTACCGACCTATCCGCCATTACGAGCCTCATGTTGGTTGGAGTAGGATCACCCAACCCCAGCATTTTGTAAATAGATAATGGAATCAAATTGATGCTGGATCCTAAATCACATAATGCCTTGGCAAAATTCAAAGATCCAACGGTGCAAGGAATAGTGAAAGCACCGGGGTCGGCCTTCTTCTGAACTAGTGATCGGGTGGCAATTGCGCTGCAATGATGAACAATATCTGTCAACTCATAGCTTGCTGCCCACTTCTTTGTCAAAAGATCCTTCATGAATTTCGCATACCCAGGCATTTGTTCAAGTGCTTCCACCAACGACACATTAATGGTCAGCTGTTTTAACATAGTCATGAATTTTCTGAACCTTGTATCATCCGCCTTGTTCTTCAATCTTTGAGGAAAAGGTGGTGGTGGAAGGGGAATAGTTTTCTCCACCACTTTCTTTATATCTTGTTTTGGTTCAGTGATATTTTCAGACTGTGGATGTTGAGGAGTGACGTCATGAACGTCTTGGTCCGCTTCTATGGCGTCATCATCTTCCTTATTTTCGGCCACTTGCTTGCTTTGGGATGAATTTTTCAGCACCTTACCACTCCTGGTAGTAATAGCCATGCATGATCCGTCGTTCCTTGGATTTTGCACAGTGTCACTAGGTAGAGTGCCTGCCTTTCTTTGATTGAGTGCTGCTGAAAGTTGGCTCAATTGCTGCTCTATTTGCTTTATTGAAGTGGAATATGAGTCAACCAATTGATTCATTGAGGACAAATCATTTATTACCTTCGTTACTCCCGCGCTGGTTGCTTCCACTCCTTTCAACAGTTTAACCATCATCTCTTCCATATTTCCCGACCCAGATGCAGTGGTGTCACGTCTTCCTGGGGGAACATACAAACCACTCCTGTCGGTATTGTTTTTCCAACTACCTTGATCGCGGTCCTTGTATCCAGATTTATCATAATAGATCCGACCTTGGTTTCCTTGGGCATTGCCTCGGAAACCCCCCTGATTATTCAAGTAGTTGGCTTCTTCCTCTGAATCGGATTCGTCTCTTCCTTTTGATGCAACTGCTTTGACTTTTTCGGTCTTCCTTAATAATAGATGCTTTGTAAGAAGATCCATCTGTGTTTTCATGTGCGCCATATCTTGATCACGTTCCTCTTGTCTGCGCCTCTGCTCTGCAGTCATGCCAACAGATACGGTAGAGCTTGCTACCTCAGAATCCCTGGTATGCCAAGCTCTACTCTGCTTTGTCATACGATCTAGCATATCACTTGCCTCGAGAAAAGTAAGGTCCATGAATGATCCACCTGCAGCATTATCAACCACTGGCTTAGTCACTGAGTTCAAAGCCCTGTATAATATCTCCATCAAGTGGATGTTGGTCATCTGATGATTTGGGCACCGCATAAGCTTCTTCTTGAATCTCTCCCATGTTTCGTGGAGAGCTTCAGTTGGAAGCTGTCGAAAATTGCTGATCTCATCTCTCAACTGTGCTCTCTTGGATGACGGAAAGAATATTTCTAGGAAAGCGTCTTTCAGTTGCCTCCAATTAGTAATAGAATCAGGAGTCAGCCCATTTAACCATAGAGTTACCTCCCCAGATAGAGACAATGGAAATAAGCGCAGCCGAATTGTATTCTGTCCAACGCCTGGATTGTCGAATGACTTGCATGTTGTGATAAAGTTGATCAGATGCATATTCGGATCATCGTCTGCAAGTCCACCAAATAATCCCTTGAGCTGCAATAGTTGAATCATGGTGCTGGTGATATTGAACTTTTCTCCAGGTGCCAAGGGCGGAGGAATAATAGCTCCTGTAGCACCAGCTCCATCCAGATCGTCATCATCATCATCAAAAGGAGCCTGCACAGCTCGGCGGTCAGGTCTCATTCTAGCTTGACGATCTCTCCTATGCATAGGTGCCGCCACTTCATCAGTACGCCTAGGATTCAGTAGCTCCTCATCACCCAGGTCCTCATCATCAGGATTTGTTGCACGACCTGGGTTATCAATATTCTGTTGATGCACTTGAGAAGCTGCCAGTGCAGCTAGTCTAGCCTGCTCTTGTTGAGCCGCCCTTCTATCAATGTCACATTGTGCATCTATTCTGCCAATAAGTTGCGGTTCAGGGTTTATGGGTAATAATGGTTGACCAGAACTTTGAGTATTTGGCATGTACTGAACAAAACCTGCAGAAAATAAAAACAAAAACTAAAAGTAAAGTACGAGAATTTTTGACCAAAGGGTCTAGTAACTATCACAAACTTAGTTGACAACCGTATTCCCCGGCAACGACGCCAATTTTTGATAACGCTCAAATTACATCTCTCGTAAGAGTGTAAGCGGTCGTTGTCAAATATATAACCCAACTGGGTTGGGTATCGATCCCACAGAGAATACTTGGTCACTAAGTAAGCAAAGATTATTAGACTTTTGGTGCAAGTCTCGTAAAAAGGGGGATTTTGTAGCGTGCAATAATGTAAACAAAATAATAGAGTAAAAACAGAAAATAGCAAAGTAAAAAGAAAGAATGTTTAGTAAGATGTTTAACCAATGAGAATTGAGAGTTGGGGTTATGTCCACCTTATGAGTTATACGTCTCTATTGGCTATGAGTTATGCGGAATTCAGACATGCATGTGCTTATAGAGAGTTGTATTCTATGGTAAATCCAGGCGTCTTTCGACCATCAAGGATTATTTCACTTTAACTCTTTCGAGCTTAAAGCGTGTCTAACGGTGCGAACTCTCCAAGAGGTTAATCCAGTTACGACACTAACTTTTTAACAGGGGTTGGTGCCCTATTACCTTGACATTATCTCTTTTCCAGACATATAACTTTTCTTTCAAACAAGTTAATGCTATACTGGCGTATTCTATGCGTTTGCAACCACAAGAATTTGCATTAAGATGAAGAGAATAATGATATAAGCATCATACGAGTCACAAACTCACAAAATCATAGCAATAGATAGTATCTCATAAGGCTTCCATAACCCCAACAGAGAAGTTTAGCTATTCATGAGTGCAACGGAAATCACAATAGACTTTATCATTATACCAAAATAAAGATCTGACGTGTAGTAGGGTTTGGTATGGCGTTAGGCGTGAATTCCCTTTTAGAATAGCGGTTCTCTTGTTGTGGAAATTAAGAATTGAATAGATGAAGAGAAAGTAATTAATTGAAAGTGTTGAATAAAAAGTAAAAGTATGAGAATTCAAATTGATGGAAGAATTAGAATGATTCGGAACTAGAAGTAGAATGCTTAAAATCTCTAACAAAATAGGGTATTTATAACACCCACATCCTATTCCTACTAAGCTACTGCATTACTTATCCTAGTCCTACTAGGTTACTGCATCATTATCCTAATCCTAATAGGTTACTGCTGATCCCCAAAGTCTTTGGAAATGCTGTTTTTGCCCGGGACAGATATTCCATGCGTCACTTTTGGTCCTTGGCGTCCAAGCTTTCCCTTTCTTCTTTCGTGAAGCTTCCTTGGGCGTCAAGTTATCCATAATATGCTGAAATATGCATCATTTATACCTGAAAACTTACTAATCACGTTTGTTAGCTCACTTACAGGAAAAAGGACTAAAAGTGCATAAATTATATATTTTGTCCTCAAAACTTAGCTAAAATATGGGTAAATTATAGTACTTTAGGCGTGTAAATATGCCTATCATCAATAGGGTTCTCTGAATCAATAATCCAATGCAACTTATGCAACAGATGGATAATAAGTTGCAACAAAACCACTACCATTTGCACCAGAATACCCAGCTGTTGTAATAAATTTCATATCTGTTGCACAACTTCTTCTTTATGGATTAGATTAGAAGGCTAGGTTAGGAAAAGTAAACTTTTGTTGTCCTCATACTGCATATGCATATCTGTCATAGTCTGAAAGTCTTAGGGGAAAAAGGGAGGCCTGGGTATTCTAGTGCGCCTCGCTTGGCATTCTTGGCCCATCACAGATCCATCTTCTCTTTGGCGCCAAGTTTCGCGTATATGTCCACCTTCTTGAATGACCCCTAAACTTCAATAGCTTTTGTAGAGGGAGGAGTTGTAATTTTTTATGATTTCCAACTGGAGAGTTCATCGCTAATTACTCTTTTCTTCATCCTATCCACCACTGTAGGACTGTATAGATCCCTCACCTTTTTGATTGGTATGACACCCCTCATGGATGGTATGACACCCCTCTTGAATTTGAATTCCTTGACAGCTTTAGAGATAGCCTCTACTTATTCAAAGAGTTTATCCTAGCTGTCCTTGCACTCTTCGCATTTGCAAAGAAAACACGAGGGTGAAGACGGGTGAGATGGCCTGTGTAAGGGTGAGAGGGACCTATGAGAGGGGTGTTTTCAAATATATTTATTTTTGATTGAGCATCAACATGCTCATCATCACGAGTGGTAGCAGCATTAGCACTCCTGCCACCAACACTAATAACTCCACCAGAAGAAGCACCCAGATCTGCCTCAGTAGGTTGGTAATGAAGAGCCTCAACATTAGGCTAACCTTGCCTAAATTCTTTTTTTATGGCTGTTGCTCCAGCCAATTTCTTCTTTATTAACTCCACTATTGGGTTTGCTATAGTATCAACATAACCTAGAGTAATAAAAGAAGTCATCACCAACTCCTACTCAGTAGGCACGATCCATGGATGCACAACCTATAAAAAAGACATATATATTTAAATCATATAATATAATAATTTTCATAGTTGGGTTACATGTTAACATAGTCAACTTTTGCAACAAATTAACAATATGTTGCATCAGATTACCTGTCTATTGCATGGTTTGCAGTAGATGGTTAAAATTTGTTTGAGTCGGGTTTGGAGAACCAGAGCAACATATGGATAATCTGATGCAAAATATTAATCATCTATCGCAACATATTACCAATCTATTGCACCAGTTGCATAAGATGGGTAATCTGTTGGGTTACATGTTATGCAACAGATGATCTGTCACAACAGATTATCCATCTGTTGCACCGATTGGCACAGAACGGGTAATCTATCGCAACAGATGTCCCATATGGTGCATCATATATAACATCTGTTGCACCAGATATAATATTTTCTCAATATCTTTCATTGAGTAAAATTATTTTACTTGAAGAATATGTACGCATCATCCAGCGGGTTAAAGAGATCAACCTCCTTAATTTTTGGGTTGTTCTTTGCAGCCAACAACCTAAATATCCCTGGATGAGAAACCTCATCCAGGTAATCCATTACCTACTTTCGGAGGGGAGGAATGACTTCAAATGCCCAAGCCTAAAAAATGTAAATAGGAAGCAAGAAAAAAAAGTCATACTCTAATAACTATATTCAATATAAATTAAGGAATGAGTAAAAATAGTGATAAATTTAACCATGCAAGCCCAAGGAAAGCCGTATAATATGGTCGTCCCTGAGGATAGCTTTGTCAGTAAATATTGGACCGTCAAGTAGAAGCTGTCGTATTCCCAGGGATAATTGTTGAATTTATCAAAATCCTCAGCACGTGCCAACAAATCATCTTCTATGACCTTGTTGACGTCTCTTGCTAATATAACCAAATGGGCAAACCAAACTAAGCAAAATTACTCCTTGTACTACTTTGGTATGGTTTTATCCCTATGATCTGTCAACAAATCCGATGCTTTGTAGCCACGTCGAGCAATGTCCAATAACCCATCTATTTTTCCTTGCATTTGTTGGTTTTGCTTCTTGCCTTGTATCTTTTTTGGGGTGTTTCCTTGGCGATAGGTGGTTCTTCTGGACGATCGTATCTCAAGCCCATCACTATGGAAAACTCTCGCAAGTCAAAACAAACCGGCATGCCACAGTAGTTGATCTAAATTTCATCCATATTTTTTTTGCCCCCTCCGCTAAATCTTTATCATTCCCCACGTACTTGATCTTGTGCTTGAGAAGACCATATACCATCCTTATTTGGAAATGGGCAGCGGGCTCCTCAGATAGCTTAAGAAAGCATCCAAAGCTGCTCCTCTTAAAAAGTCCATCTATGTTTTTCTTTTTCATAATATTCCTAAAATAATTAAAAGGTTTCCCCAATTGAAATTTAAGTATAAGTTCACCAGTTAGTTTTAGTTTATTTGCAGGGTCATTTATCGGCATCTCAACTTTAAACCTGTCAATACTAAAAGTTTTGACAGGATCATGATGGGATGTCGATATTAATTCATGCCCCATTGGTGATCCATTATCATCATGTTGATGATCATCCTCTTTCTCACTCTCTAATTCCTCCTCTTTCTCACTTTCATTTTCTTCATCACCATTACAGACTTTTGTCCACCTCCCTTAATGTTGTTTTCATATCTCTCTTCAGCTTCACTTTTTCCTGACTAAGATTGTTTAGAAAGCTCCTCCGAATCCCTTCGTACTGTAGCCTTTTTTGTTGGGTGGTTAGATGTTGATCCACTTTCACTTTTTTTTCTTTTGGGAGACATGTTTTACCTACAAACAACAAAAAAAACAAAAATTACATTACAATTGATGTATGCATAAATCTTTAAAAAAGACATTACAAGCACCACCAATACCGACACACCAATAGCCACCACCACAAACACTACCAACCAATGCCACAAATACCACGAATACCGATACTATCGACAATCACCACAAACACCACCAACCAATACCACCACAAACACCACCAACCAATGCCACCAATAGCCACCACTACAACCACCAACACCACCACCAATACCACAAACACCATCCAATAATACCACAATAGTCAACGAAACACTTCGATAGAAACTAGGGTTTTCTTGAGTTCTTTCTATGATTTTACCATCAAAACTCAAAATTGTAAACCCATTCTCAAAGATAATACAACTGAATGTTTTCTTTTTCATCATTAAATTAAAAGCCCTTATTTTTTAGAAAAAATAATAAATATAGAACTCTTCTCGAATTCTGTTACCTACTAAGACAGAGAAAACGACTGATACAAACAAGAATAAAGTAAAAAATAATACCTATGTGGTCGGAAATGAGAAGAAAATCAATTTGTTGTGAAGGGTTGAGCAATTTATTGAGTAGTTGTTATTTGTACTGTATTGTTGAGAAAGAGAAAAGAGCGAGAACTCGAGATTTGAAATGATGAATTTTTTTTTCATAAATGGATGATTTGTATGGGTTGATTTGTATTTTGGAAAAGAATGACAAGTTTTGAAAATGTTAATTTGGTCTGAATTGATCTTAATTATTTTATAAAATTATAAAAGATATGCGTAATTTTTAACCCTCTCATCATGCAATTGCCAAAATACTCAATTGAAGTTGTAGTTGACCCTATGAACTCACCCCTGGTCCTAGATTAATCAATTTAGGTATTAGTTTAACATATGAATTCAATTGAAACTGTATAAAAACAAATTTTCAACTAGTTGCATCAGATTACGCATCTGTTGTAAATTATCAATCAGATTAAGTCATTTGTTGCAACAAATTACCTATCTATTATTAAAAAGATTAAGTCATATGTTGCGACAGATTACCCATCTATTCTAAATTATCAAATGAATTGTCATTTGTCACAACAGATAACCATCTATTGTAAATTATCAAATAGGCTCTTCCATCTATTGTAGTAGACCCTATGGGAACTCACCCCTAGTCCTAAATTAATAAATTAAGGTATAAATTAAACATATGAGGTAATAAGAATCGATTTAGGTCAGAGTGATCGATCGACGACTCTGGTCGAGAGGAACGCAATACCGTCTCATCATGCAATTACCAAAAGACTCAATTGAAGTTGTAGTTGACCCTACGAGAACTCACCCCTAGTCCTAAATTAATCAATTTAGGTATTAGTCGTACATATGAACTCAATTGAAATTGTATAAAAACAAATGTTCAATCTGTTGCAACAAATTAACCATCTGTTGTAAATTATCAATAGATTATTTGTTGTAACAGAATAATCAAAATGATTAAGTCATTTGTTGCAATAGATTACCTATTTATTGTAAGATATCAAATAGATTAAGTTATCTGTTGTGACAGATTACCCATCTATTGTAAATTATTGAAAAGATTAAGTCATCTGTTGCGACTAATTACCCATCTATTATAAATTATCAAATAGATTAAGTTATTTGTCACAACAGATTACCCATCTGTTGTAAATTATCAAATAGGCGCTGCCATCTATTGTAGTTGACCCTATGAGAACTCACCCCTAGTCCTAGATTAATCAATTAAGGTATTAGTTGAACATATGAGGTAATAAGAATTGATTCAACTCAGAGTGATCGATCGACGACTCTGGTCGGGAGGATGTAACGCCCCAAAATGTCATCCCGAGATGCCACACGGTGCCCAAGGCTACACGTTGCCTCAAGCTAACCCTTTAAGCCAAAACACTACCCTTGGGTTCCAACACAACAACATACACGCTATGCTAAGGATATATATATAAGTACATATCATATCACATCGCACATGACACGAAATATCGTTAGACTGTACATATATGAAATGTCTATACACAAACCAACCCAACAATACACTAGTCTGATATAGCCTCTATACAAAAAAATCAATGAGCTATTGGGACAAACCCCCAACTGACTCAACAGACCAAAGGGATCACAAAACAGCAACACCAAAACTAGCAACTTGGTCCTCGAACCATGAGGACTCACCACTGAAGGAACGTAGATGCGGTACTCGGATATCAATGTAGCTGCTGCGGCTGAGTACCTGAACCTACATCATGGTAAGAATGTAGCCCATAGATAAATATATGGCTCAACATAAGATACGTACTGAGTATGTGGGGCGCATGCAAAATATAAATAATATCATAAATTTCGTAAAAACGTACATATGGACCATAATGACACACCTGGCTTGAGTGACATTGAATCATGCAACTCATAACATCTTAGATAGGAGATGTAGGATAAAAACCTCATAAATCATTATAGATCATCATAGGCAACTTGACTTACCACATCAAAACTCGGAGTGACTCGGTATTTCAATAAACATGACTCTTATGGACAAGGGAGTTTCCTATAACCGACAACCCCATATGAGCTACGTGGAATACCAATATTTGAAACCCCCGTTGGTGGGAGCATCATACTCTTTGCCAGGGAGTACGACCTTAAAACTGCAATAATCACAATCGGGCTCTCTGGCCAATAATATCATCATCAAACAACCCTACGGTGGCACATAGGTTTGGGGAAATACCAAATTTCCCTCTCGGTGCTAAGTACTACTCCCCGACAAGCTCAGAACGCGTTAGGAAATCCACCACAACATCACAAGGGTCTATCATAAAGACCAAATAAAATCTCTTTCTCATTTATCAAATCATATCAATTTGTGGATTCCTAACTCAACACATTTTAGCTCAAAACATTTTAATCTTCCTCAACATCAACAAGGTATCAATGCATTGAACCATAACCGACTCGACATTTGGACAAGGATATGAAGACTCAATACGTAATATTTTCAACAATTTAACTCATCAAAACCATTCGGAAAATACCAAGACTCATTGCAACTTCAATATCAATATTTCTCAATTTGCCATCCAACTCTCATTTAAAGGTACTTGAGACATCAACCCATAGTAGGGATATAGAATTTCCAATATCAATTATAAATTCATAATAAGGAAATAGTGGAATGATAGTATAAATCAAGGCTTAACAAATTAAATCATCATACTCTCATAATCAAATACTTTTTGGACATAATTCCATCTCAACATCATACACATATCGGATGACATAATCCCATAGCTCATGGACAATAATATAAGATATAAAACCATATTTTCAATTCATGGTAAAACATGTAAAATCTCATGTCAATGTAATTCAACAAAAATACCGGGCACAAGATCGAAAGGATAATCTTGTTCAAAGCTCCACATACCTAAAAATAGAAGATGAATATGAACTTCCGACTCCGAAACTTTATTCACGAAAATAAAGGGTGCTTCTCGAAGCCCTTAACATGATCAACTCGAATCCCAAATCAATTTGAAATTTCTACAGTTCAATCAAGAGACATAGAAGGATGAAATTTGGAGTAGTAGGGTTGGGGTTTGAGCCTTAGAAAATTTTGAAGAAAAATGAGCTATTGAATGCTCTTAATGGACTTAAATCCATGGTTTACCCGGATTGATTAGAGTGGGAATGACCAAAATACCCTTAAAAATCAAATAATGTCAAATTTGTCCTTTGGTTGACTGTTTTGATAGGCTGAAGTAGATCGACCATAACTTTTGCTCCGATGGCAAAATTGGATGAAACCAATTTCATTAGAAAGAGGACTTCCAGATCTTTCTGTGGATATATAGTAGCTCACCCAGATCATTATTTACAAGGAGTTATGATCGTTTGAAGTTGATCCTAAAATTTGCCTGGCCTCAGTATTTGTTTCCTGCACATTTACTGTTTACCACTATTCATGGTTAGATCGGAATGATCATAACTCATCGCTCGAGTGTGCGTTTTGGATGATTCACATATCGTTGGAAAGCTTATTCGATGCTCTACGCGATGATGGGTCGCATATCAAGAAATTCCACACAGAAAAATTATTAATCACGATAAAGAACAGAATTCAACACATTTTCATCCGAGATCTTAACGAAATTATTTTTTCCGGGGCATCACATCATCTCCCCCTTGGAAACATTCGTCCATGAATGTTGATAGGTAGGTCAAGAATACTATGAAAACGAGTATATAGAGAAAAATTATCTTGCCCAAGCATATACTCCATTCTAGATTTTTTTGGATATCATTGAAAACACACAAGCCAAGATAAACATAGCAATAAGGATTAAATCAAAAGAGAACGATACCTTTGACATGTTCAGGATTCGTAGGAAAGAGGTGGGGATATTTGGTGCGTATATCCGCTTCGGCTTCCCAAGTAGCACTCTCCACGGATTGATTTCGCCAAAGCACTTTAACCAAAGGAACTTTCTTGTTTCTTAGCCTACGAACTTAAAAGTCAAAAACCTCAACCGGAATCTCTTCATATGAAAGACTATCTTGAATACCCGAGATTTTGGAAGGATCAATTACAACAGAATCACCAATAGACTTCTTAAGCATAGAAACATGGAAAACCGGATGGACGTTAGATAACTCCACGGGCAATTCAACCTTCTACGCTACCTTCCCAATGTGATCCACAATCTTATAGAGACCAATGTAACGGGGACTTAGTTTTCCTTTCTTCCCAAATCTCTTCACCCCTTTGATGGGTGAAACTTTTAAGTACACTAAATCACCAACATTAAATTCAAGGTCTTTCCTCCTTACATCTACGTATGATTTTTGACAACTTTGGGTGGTTTTTAACCTTTCCCAAATTAACTTAACCTTCTCCATGGCCTCAAACACCGTATCTGGTCCAATCGCGGCAGCCTCACCAACTTCAAACCAACCAATGGGTGATCTACACTTTCTATCATACAAAGCTTCAATTGGGGCCATTCCAATAGTAGCATGAAAACTGTTATTGTAAGAAAACTCGATTAATGCTAAGTGCTCATCCCAACTACCTTTAAAATCAAGCACACAAGCCCTCAACATATCTTCTAAAGTCTGAATGGTCCGCTCGGCCTGACCATCTATTTGTGGATGGAAAGCAGAACTTAAACGAATTTGGGTACCGAGACCCTTCTGGAAAGATATCCAAAACTGGGAGGTAAACTGAGTACCTCTGTCAGAAATAATAGCCAAAGGGATTCCATGAAGTCTGACGAGTTCCCGAATATATATTCTAGCATAATCTTCAGTTGTATACGATGAATGCACAGGCAAGAAATGTGCTAATTTCGTCAGCCGATCTATGACAACCCAAATCGAATCATGATGGTGACGAGAAGGAGGCAAACCAACTATGAAGTCCATATTCACTTCTTCCCACTTCAAAGTAGGAATGATAAACTCTTGTATCACGCCATTGGGCCTTTGATGCTCTATTTTAACCTGTTTACAAGTGGAATACTTCGCCACTAATTCTGCTATGTTCCTCTTCATACCGTTCCACCAATAGATTTCCCGCAAATCATGGTACATTTTGGTAGCACCAGGATGGGTGGAGTATCGTGTACCATGTGCTTCCGCCATAATCCTCTGCTTCAAGTTATCAACATCAGGAACACATAATCTTTCTCGGAGTCTCAAAATGCCATCTCCCCCTTGGGAGAAAACCTCCACCTTTTGGTCTTTAACTAACTCTTTTAACCTGACCAAGGTAGGATCCCTGTCTTGATTCTCCTTCACTTCCGAAACTAAAGAGGATTCGGAACCGCTTTGCACTCCTATACTACCCTCAGCATCACCAAACAACCTAACCCCTAATCTAGCCAAACGACGTACCCCATGAGCCAACTCCTTCTTACCAATCTCCACATGTGCTACGCTACCCATGGACTTCTGACTAAGGGCATCTACTACTATATTGGCCTTGCTCGGATGATATAGAACACTCATATCATAATCTTTCAATAGTTCTAACCATCGTCTCTACCTAAGATTCAACTCCTTTTGGGTGAATACATACTGCAAGCTCTTATGGTTCGTGAAGACGTCGACGTGGACACTATACAAATAATGTCTCAAGATTTTCAAAGCAAAAACCACGGCAGCTGATTCAAGGTCATGGGTAGGATAATTCTTCTCGTGAGGCTTTAGCTGCCTGGAAGCATAAGCTATAACCTTGACCGTTTGCATTAATACACAACCCAAACTGACTCTAGAAGCATCGCAATACACCACAAAACCATCAACACCGTCAGGCAAAGTCAACACAGGGGCTGAAGTGAGTCGAGTCTTCAACTCCTGAAAACTCTTCTCGCAAGATTCGGACCACAGGAACTTCATTTTCTTTTGGGTCAAACGGGTCATAGGAGACGCAATAGATGAAAACCCTTCAACAAAACGATGATAATAACTAGCTAGACCCAAGAAACTTCAGATATCAGAAGGAGAAATAGGTCTAGGCCAACACTTTATAGCCTCTATCTTTTGAGGATCAACTCTGATACCTTTGGAAGAAACAACATGACCCAAGAAGGCTACAGAGTTCAGCCAAAACTCAGACTTACTGAACTTAGCATACAACCGATGAGTTCAAAGAGTTTCCAACACTATTCGGAGATGATCCGCATGATCACCCTCACTTTGGGAGTAAATAAGAATATCATCAAGGAACACAATTACAAATAAATCCAGATATGGCCGGAATACACGGTTCATAAGATCCATGAAAGCTGCTGGAGCATTAGTTAACCCAAAAACATCACTAGAAATTCAAAATGACTGTAACGGGTTCGGAAGGCTGTTTTGGGGATATCACATTCCCTAACCTTAAGTTGGTGATAACTGGATCTGAGGTCTATCTTCGAAAAGTAGCTCGCACCTTGCAATTGATCAAATAAATCATCAATTCGAGGAAGATGATATTTATTCTTGATAGTAACCCTACTAAGCTGCCGGTAATCAATACACATCCACAAAGAACCATCTTTCTTATGCACAAACAGGACAAGTACACCCCACGGGGACACACTAGGTCTGATAAAGCTTTTGTCTAAAAGATCTTTCAATTGATCCTTCAACTCTTTAAGTTTCACGGGAGCCATGCGATACGGAGGAATGGAAATAGGCTGAGTATCGGGAAGAAGGTCAATCTCGAACTCTATCTCTTTATCAAGAGGTATTCCAGGGAGATCTTTCATAAAGATATCAAGAAACTCATTAACAACATTAATTGACTGAATGGTTGGGGTTTAGACTTAGTGTCTTTAACCCAAACCAAATGGTGGATGCAACCCTTGGAAATCAACTTCCTAGCTTTGAGATAAGATATGAAACTACCCTTAGGAATCACAGAACTCCCGGACCATTCGAGGATAGGTTCATCAGGAAACTGAAACTTGACCACTCGGGCACGACAATCAATAGATGCATAGCATAAGTGAAGCCAATCCATACCCAGAATGATATCAAAGTCAACCATATCTAGCTTAATCAAATCAGCATACATAACCCAATGAATGACAGTAATGGGACATTTCTTATACACCCGCTTAGCAATGACAGACTCTCCTATCGGAGTAGAAACCAAAATAGGCTAAAAAATTAATTCAGGGTCCGTTTCAAAATTTACAGCAACTAGAGGTGTCACATAAGAAAAACTCGAATCGGGGTCCATCAATACATAAACATCAAAATAGAAAACACGGAGCACACTAGTGACAACATCGGGAGAGTCCTCCTACTCCTGACGAGGTGGTATAGCATAGAAAAAATTCTGGCATTGACCGCCAACAGTATTAGATGAAGCACCCTGAGGAGGAACTGGATGGGCTACGGGAGGCGGGGCACTGGTAGCCTGACTCTGGGTACGAGCATCACGACTCCGCTGTCTGGCATACGGGCAGTATCTAAGTATGTGTCCCAATTTGCCACAACCAAAACAACCCCGCTACCCCATATAACACTCCCAAAATGGTTTTTACCACACTTAGCACACGAAGGGGGATGAGGCTAGTTGCTTACATTGTCCTGAGACCTGGAAGGTGACGACCTATTCCCGAGCTCCTGCCTGCCCCGATATACGGGAGAACTAGCTGAGGAAGGCACAGGTATAAATGGACGTCTCTGAAACTGAGGGTGACTCCCTCCAGAGAATCTAGTCTGACCAGACCCCTGTTGCTCCGATCTGACTCTCTTAATCCCTCTTAATCTTTCTCTTTCCTTTATCTTGTCTGACTCAATCTGTTGGGCGTGAATCATTAACCTAGAAAGATCAATCTCCCTGTTGATCATAGCAGATCTTCATTCTTTCATCACATAACTCGATACCCCAGTTAGAAACTTGCTCATACTAGTCCTCGAGTCAGCTATCATATTGGGAGCGTACTTTGATAGCTGATTAAACTTAAGACAATACTTCTTAACCGACATGGAGCCTTATCTCAAATTCATAAACTCCTCTATCTTAGCTTCCCGTAATTCAAGAGGGAAGAATCTATCCAAGAAAGCATCTTGGAATAATTACCGAGTCACCAGAGCGGTATCTTCCTTTCTACCCTTATTCCATATCTGCACCCAGTCATAGGCAACATCCTTCAACCGATAAGAAGCCAACTCCACACTTTCTTCCTCAGTCACGTGCATAATCTGTGTAATTTTCTTTATTTCATCAACATACATCTGTGGGTCCTCACCTGCTCTCGACCCATGAAACTCTGGCGGATTCATCCGCATAAAATCATGAATTCGTGTTGCTGCCAAATTATTTTCCTGCGGAGATGGAGCGTTGGCCTGAGTATTGGCAGTAACTGCCTGGGCTAGAATCTGAAAAGCTGCTCGAAATTCGGCATGGGATACCGTCTCATGTAATGGATCAACGGGTTGAGGTTGGTTGTTGTTTCCGTGAGCTCGACGTGGAGGCATTTTCTATCGTAAGAACGCACGAATTAACAACATAAGGAAATAGTTGTAAGCATGATAGACTCTTGTAGAAAGAAAGAAATAACTTTTCCCAGAACTCTTCGCAGCCTCTTGATCATAGGTGTGGCGCACTACACACCGTTGCTCAAGACTCTACGTAACGCGGCTTGTCAGACTCTCTAGGACTCTTCACAACCTTAGGCTCTGATACCAAGTTTGTAATGCCCCAAAATATCATCCTGAGATGCCACACGGTGCCTAAGGCTACCCGTAGCCTCAAGCTAACCCTTTAAGACAAAACACTACCCTTGCGTTCCAACACAACAACATACACGCTACGCTAAGGACATATATATAAGTACATATCATATCACATCGCACACGACATGGAATATCGTTAGACTATACATATATGGAATGTCTATACATAAACCAACCCAACAATACACTAGTCTGACATAGCCTCTATATAGAAAAATCAACGAGCCATTGGGACAAACCCCCAACTGACTCAACAGACCAAAGGGATCATAAAACAACAGCACTAAAACTAGCAACTTGGTCCTCGAACCATGAGGACTCACCACTGAAGGAACGTAGATGCGATACTCGGATATCACTGTCGCGGCTGCGGCTGAGTACCTGAACCTACATCATGGTAAGAATGTAGCCCACAGAGAAATATATGGCTCAACACAAGATACGTACTGAGTATGTGGGGCGCATACAAAATATAAATAATATCATAAATTTCGTAAAAACGTACATACGGACCATAATGACACACCTGGCTTGAGTGACATTGAATCATGCAACTCATAACATCTTAGATAGGAAATGTAGAAGAAAAACCTCATAAATCATTATAGATCATCATAGGCAACTTGACTTACCATATCAAAACTCGGAGTGACTCGGTATTTCAATAAACATAACTCTTATGGACAGGAGAGTTTCCTATAACCGGCAACCCCACGTGAGCTATGTGAAATACCAACGTTTGAAACCCCCATTGGCGGAAGCGTCATACTCTTTGCCAGGGAGTACAACCTTAAAACTGTAATAATCAAAATCGGGCTCTCTGGCCAATAATATCATCATCAAACAACCCTACGGTGGCACATAGGTTTGGGGAAATACCAAATATCCCTCTCGGTGCTAAGTACTACTCCCCGACAAGCTCAGAACGTATTAGGAAATCCACCACAACATCACAAGGGTCTATCATAAAGACAAAATCAAATCTCTTTCTCATTTATCAAATCATATCAATTTATGGATTCCTAACTCAACACATTTTAGCTCAAAACATTTTAATCTTCCTCAACATCAACAATGTATCAATGCATTGAACCATAACCGACTCGACATTTGGACAAGGATATGAAGACTCAATACATAATATTTTTAATAATTTAACTCATCCAAACCATCCGGAAAATACCAAGACTCATTGCAACTTCAATATCAACATTTCTAATTTGCCATCCAACTCTCATTTAAAGGTACTTGAGACATCAACCCATAGTATGGATATAGAATTTCCAATATCAATTATAAATTCATAATAAGGAAATAGTGGAATGATAGTATAAATCAAGGCTTAACAAATTAAATCATCATACTCTCATAATCAAATACTTTTTGGACATAATTCCATCTTAACATCATACACATATCGGATGACATAATCCCATAGCTCATGGACTATAATATAAGATATAAAACCATATTTCTAATTCATGGTAAAACATGTAAAATCTCATGTCAATGTAATTCAACAAAAATACCGGGCACAAGATCGAAATGATAATCTTGTTCAAAGCCCCACATACCTAAAAATGGAAGATAAATATGAACTTTCGACTCTGGAACTTTATTCACAAAAATAAAGGGTGCTTCTCGAAGACCTTAACATGATCAACTCGAATCCCAAATCAATTTGAAATTTCTACGGTTCAATCAAGAAGACATAGAAGGATGAAATTTGGAGTAGTAGGGTTGGGGTTTGAGCCTTAGGAAATTTTGAAGAAAAATGAGCTATTGAATGCTCTTAATGGACTTAAATCCATGGTTTATCCAGATGGATTGGAGTAGGAATGACCAAAATACCCTTATAAATCCAATAATGTCAGATCTGTCCTTTGGTGGACTGATTTGATAGGCTGAAGTAGATCGACCATAACTTTTTGCTCCGATGGAAAAATTGGATGAAACCAATTTCATTGGAAAGAGGAATTCTAGATATTTCTGTTGATATATAGTAGCTCACCCAGATCATTATGTACAAGGAGTTATGATCGTTTGAAGTTGATCCTAAAATTCGCCTGGCCTCAGTATTTTTTTCCTGCATATTTACTGTTCACCACTATTCACTGTTAGATCGAAATGATCATAACTCATCGCTCGAGTGTTCGTTTTGGATGATCCATATATCATTGGAAAAATTATTCGATGCTCTACGCGATGACAGGTTGCATATCCAGAAATTCCACACAGAAAAATTATTAATCACCATAAAAAACAGAATTCAACACATTTTTGTTTGAGATCTTAACATAATTTTTTTTTCAGGGCATCACAGAGGAACACAATACCATCTCATCATGCAATTTTTAAAAGACTCAATTGAAGTTGTAGTTGACCCTATGAGAACTCATCCTTTCTCCTAGATTAATCAATTAAGGTATTAGTTAAACACATGAGGTAATAAGAATCGGTTTAGCTCAGAGTGATCGATTGATGAATCTGGTCATGAGTAACGCAATACCGTCTCATTATGCAATTGCTAAAAGAGTCAATTAAAGTTGTAGTTAACCCTATGAGAACTCGTCCCTGGTCCTAGATTTATCAATTAAGGTATTGGTTGAACACATAAGGTAATAAGAATCGGTTCATCTCAGAGTGATCTATCGACGACTCTGGTCGGGAGAAATGCAATACCGTCTCATCATGCAATTACAAAAAAACTTAATTAAAGTTGTAGTTGACCATATAAGAACTCTCCCCTAGTCCTAGATTAATCAATTAAGGTATTAGTCTAACATATGAACTCAATTAAAATTGTATAAAAACAAATGTTCAATCTGTTACAACAAATATCTTTTCTATTGGATATAATCAAATATATTAAGTCATTTGTTGCAATATATTACTCATTTGTTGTAAATTATCAAACAATTTAAGTCATTTATTGCAACAGATTACCAATCTGTTATAAATTATCAAATCGATTAAGTCATCCGTTGTAATAGATTTCCCATCTGTTGAAAATTATAAAATAGGCGCTGCCATCTATTGTAGTTGACCCTATGAGAACTCACCCCTAGTCCTAGATTAATCAATTAAGGCATTAGTTGAACATATGAGGTAATAAGAATCAGTTCAACTCAGAGTGATCGATCAACGACTTTGGTCGGGATAAACGCAATACCGTCTTATCATGCAATTACCAAAAGAATCAATTAAAGTTGTAGTTGACCCTATGAGAACTCGTCCTGAGTCTTAGATTAATCAATTAAGGTATTAGTTGAACACATGAGGTAATAAAAATCAGTTCAGCTTAGAGTGATCGATTGATGACTCTGGTCGGGAGGAACGCAATATCGTCTCATTATGCAATTGCCAAAAGACTCAATTGATGTTGTAGTTGACCCTATGAGAACTCGTACTTGGTCCTAGATTAATCAATTAAGGTATTAGTCTAACATATGAACTCAATTTAAATTGTATAAAACAAATGTTCAATCTGTTGCAATAGATGTTTTTCTGTTGGATATAATCAAATAGATTAAGTCATCTGTTGCAACATATTACTCATCTGTTGTAAATTATCAAATAGGCACTGCCATCTTTTGCGACAGATGATCGAGCTTTGGAAATATTAAAAAAAAATTGTCATCTGTTGTAAAGTATGACTTTAATGTTTTAAGATCCTTTTCTTAAAGCAATTTAGGTATTTTCTGTCTGAGATAAAAAAGATAAAATGGTAAGGCGGTAAAAAATAATACTTGGATAACTCAAAAATCTCCTCAGTGAGTAGCCTTATATGGTCTTTTCAATGTCACCGTCTTCTCATGCCCCTCAAATATTATTAATGAATATTTAAAACTCATATCTACTCCCTCCATTTCATTTTAGTTGACCCTATTTCTAAAAATATTTGTTCAATTTAGTTGTCCCAATGAAGAAATCAAGAGGATTTTAATATGTTCTTCCAATAATACCCTTATCATTAAATGACTAAACAAGTTGTATATATTCAAGTTTATATTTTCAAAGCATAATTAATAAGGCTAAATTGGTAAATTATACCCCTAATAAATATTATTCTTAATGGATGTGCCAAGTCTATAGAGGCCAACTCAACTAATATGAAATGGAGGGAGTAGAATACTCTCTCCTTCAGCCATAAACTCAAGAAGAGAAACTCAACTCATCTTTTTTTTTTATTCTTAATTCTCTTTCTTTTTTTGCTCTCTTTTCTCTCTTTTTTCGGATGAGAATCCTTTTGGATCTCAATCGATCAATATCTTTTCTCGACTGAACTGGATGTTCTGATCCCTTTGCTTTTTTGACATTGCAGGTATGGTTCACTATTGCTCTTTCCATCTCATCTTCTTCTTTGTATGTCATTTAAATTAGATATTTACATCTGTTGCTATTAATGATTTACCCATTACTAGTTTCCTATTTATTGAGAAAATTGAAAGAAAGGTGACTTTTAAGTCTTGAATGAACGAACCGTTGTTTTTATTAAAATATGCAAAAAAAATCATTTGTTGGAAGAACTTAAAAAGCCTTGTTGTCAGTATAGTTTTTTTATATCTTTTGTTTTTTACTTTGGTGGTGCTGTTGTTGGGGGTGGGGTCGTGTTGGAACATATGGTGTTTGTGTTGTTGATAGTGTTGGAACATATGGTGTTTTTTTTTTGTTGTTGATGCTATTGTTGGTGGTATTGCAATAGTTTTCTCAATTTTTGCAATTGATGAATTAGTTGTTGGAATAAATAGAGCAACTGTTTGAAGAAAATCAAACCAGTAACAAGACTGGTTTGATTTATTCCAATAGATGACCCATCTGTTGCAATATTTCATCCATTTATTGCAACAGATGACTCATCAGTTGAACAGATGGGTAATCTGTTGTATCATATTGGTCATCTGTTGATTCACTTAATTTTGTGTTACCCTTTTGTACAGACGGAGCAACTGTTTGAAGAAATCAAACCAGTAGCAAGGCTGGTTTGATTTATTCCAACAGATGTACCATCTTTTATAACATGTCATCCATCTGTTGCAACAGGTGCCTCATCGATTGAACAACTGGGTAATCTGTTGCATCAGATTAGTCATCTGTTGATTCACTCAATTTCTTATTACCCTTTTGTAATGTTCTTTTTGTTCTTCTCTTTTTTGAAATCAAATATATTTCTTTTGTTTACAGATAAAAGAAAGTGAAACTGGATCCACTTTTGCCCGACCAACATTAAAGGCTAGAGTAAAGATGGGTTCGGAGGAATAAGCTATTTGCAGATGGAACCACTTCATATGTGAAAGGTATGTATTACTGATCAACCTATCATGAAAACATACATCCAGTATAATAATTTTGTGAATGTTTGTTGTTTACCTTTTAGGCATTAATCCTTCAAACAAGATATGGCATTTTACAGTTAAGATTGTTAGGTTCAAACTGGTAAGGCTGAGGGACCAAGTAGGTGGTGACGATACCCTGTTATAATTTAATCACAGCTTATGCTCATGTTTTTGTGTCAAGTTTGGTGAAGGGTTTAAGTTTTTGGCGGCAGTGTAAATATCCAATAGTGATTGGATTGATTTTAATGGCGCAATGGACTTCTTGAAAGGGCTCCGAAGCCTCGCACTGCAGAAAATAAAGATGGAACCAATAGAAATTCCCCTTGTCCAAATTTATATGGATGGGTTGCTGGATGAGACTATTATACATCAGAAGGTGCTTGAAACAATACTTGTGCGGGAAGAGGGAGGTTGAGAAAGCCATATATCATCTCAGACCTTGTTTAAGAGGAAACACAGGGTATGAAGGAAAGTATAGCAACATTAGCAAATGAAATTGACATGAAAAATGAAAAAATTGGATGAGCTGCGAATGTAAAAGTGTATCCAAAAATGAATATCCATCAGTAGTTGAAGAAAAAGAAGAATGATCAAGAGGACTGGAGCTGGTCACTTTGGTAGAGACTACAATTAGCGAGCATGGACTCAATAAAGACCCACAAAATATAGGACCAGAACTCTAAGGAAGCAGCTTTGTGAGCACAGAAGGTGGTAAGATTATCGGTTAGAATTAAAACCTGAACCAACTACTCCCAAATTAAAAATACGGGACTAAGCCAAGGTGGCAATTTCTCAAGTTAAACTTACATCCCATGCCTCCTGTTTATGCTCTCGTCAGGTCAAAGGCAGTGGAAAAAATAAGGCATGGTATTTCTTCCCAACTTCAGACCTTTTATTTGTATTGCCATTGACCCGATCATAGCCACAAACAGAAGGCATGACATGTAAGTTAGACTTCAAAAATTGACGCCTTGGCTTTCCTTATTTTTAATTCAGGAGTTGTTGGTTCAGGTTTCAATTCTGTCCGATAATCTTACCAATTTTCTATGCTCGGGAAGATTTTTCCTTAGAGTTCTGGTCCTGCACTTTGTGTGAGTCTTCATTGAGTCCACTCTCACTAGTTGTATTCCCTAGTAAAGTGTCTAGCTCCAGTCCTGTTGACCATTTTTTTCTTCAATGACTGATGGATTTTTATATTTGAATACACTTCCACATTTGAAGCTTATCCAGTTTTTTTGTTTCTCATATCAATTTCATTGGCCAGATTTGCTAGAAGTTCCTTACTTGCTTCCCTATGTTTTCTCTTAAACAAGGTATGAGATGATATATGGCCATCTCCACCTCCCCCTTCCCGCACAGATATTCTCCCAAGTACCTTCTGTTGAATAAAAGTCTCCTCCAGCAATCCATTCATATAAATTTGGACCAGGGGAATTTTTGTTGGTTCCATTGTTGTTTGCTGCAGTGCGAGGCTTTGGAGGCCTTTTAAGAAGTCCATTGCGCCGTTAAAATTGGTCCAATCACTATTGGATATTTACACTGCCGCTAAAAACTTGAACCCTTCCCCAAACTTGACACAAAAACATGAGCATAAACCGTCATTAAATTGTAATGGGGTATCGACACCACCGTCGTGGAACCCTTTGTCCTTATCAGTTCGCACCTATTAAACTAAACTGTACAATGCAGGATCTTGTTTGAAGAATCAGTGTCTAATCGGTAAAAATTGCATTCACAAAATTATTGCACTTTATGTGAGTATGTCATGGTAGCCTTATCAATAATAGACATAACTCCCATGCATGAAAGTGGATCCATTTCATTCACCTTATTCTTCCTACCCCATCAGGACATGTCAGATAGTGTTGTTTATTTATCTGCATGCATGTGATGACTATTAAAAAAGAGATGTGAAGAGTCATTACTTTTTATCTTAACACATTCAAAACAGCTGATGAATCAAAATCTCTATCAGTTGTAACTGATGAATCAGCTATGGGAAGAAATCAAAACATCTCCTCCAATATATGGTCCATCTTTCACAATAAATAATCTATATGTTGCAACAGATGGTAAATCTGTTGTGATGACCAAACAGTGTTTATTCATCTGAACACATGTGATGACTATTAAAAAAGAGGTGAAGATTCGTGACTTTTTATCTAACTCATTTAAAATAGCTGATGAATTGAATTCTCCATCTGTTGCAACTGATGAATCAGTTGTTAGAAAAAATTAGAACATCTCCTCCAATAGATGGTCCATCTGTCGCAACAGATAATACATATGTTGTAATAGATGTCTCATCTGTTGAACATACAAACCATCTGTTGCAACAGATGGCAAATTTGTTTTGACAGACCATCTTTTGCATATTCAGACCATCTGTTGCAACAGATGCTAAATCTGTTGTGACAAATGGACGATCTATTGCAACAACTCAATAATACCATCTGTTATCAAGTCTCAAACCATTTTAAAAAGGTGAGAAGTATTAATGTAAAATAAAAATTTGCAACTTTTTATAGAAAATAAAATGCCACCATTTTGAATGTATTTAATACAATGGAGCTGAACAAACATTCCTTTTGTGCTGAACAGACATGCCTTTTGTCCTTACACATCCAAATTCAATCCTTTATAAATAGGACCATCCTTAATCTTAATTCTGTTAAACTTTATTTATTTCTTGCATTTTATCTTTTTGTGTGACATCTTCAAACATTTCTCTTCAAAGATCATATTCCTTTCTTGTTGAGGTAAATTTTTTTCCGATGTAAATCTACTAGTTTGTAGTATACGTTGTATTACATTTGAACTCTTTTCTTTACATTTGTCAATTCATGCGTGTTCTAGATATGGAAGATCCTGTTTGAGACATTGCTATTTTATGCGACACAGTGTAGAAACTTCAGAGGCAGGTTAATGACCTGCAGAGGGAGTTGGTCGCCGTGAGAGCGACAATGTTCTGAGAGATGCAGAGGTTGATGAGGGCCCTGCTGCTGTGAGTTAATTGTCCGGATGTCATTAATGATGATGATAATAATAATTAGAATATGTTTTTTGTTTTAGCGTAAGTATTTTAATTTTTCTATATCGGATCTATACCTAATGTATTTTATTTTTCATTTAATGAAAAAATTATTTTTAGTCAACTTTGACTTTTTAATTCTTATTCAATTTTCATTCTGTATATTTCTTCTAAACATACATGTTAACATATCGATGATTGGAGGTAAGAAGCAATTTTAAATCTAGTAGCAATAGCAATTTTGGCTTTTGAGTTCTTTTAACAGATGGACCATGTGTTGGAACAGATTGGTCATCGGTTGGGTTTCTATCAATAGATTATCTATCTGTTGCGATAGATTTGTCATCTATTGGAGGAAAATATTTCAGTTTGATGGAACTGTGTTATGTTCTTCCAGCTAATGTCCATCTGTTGCCACAGATGGTTAATCTGTTGAGAATAATTGTGGTCTGCTGTATTATTTAGTTCATGTTTTACCTCTTTTTATTGATGCACAAGTTATTAAAAAAAATATTTTATATATAATAAATGATAACATTACGTTCACAACAATGAGTTAAATATATAAAAGTCCACAACAAACAACAACACAAGTTTCTGAAATTACAACGATAATGGTGGATTACGATCCAGGCATGTAGTTCTTTTGTGTCCAGCGCGCTTACATACAGAGCACTTGTTTCTTCTTGATGAAAATAATTCTCCGACTCCACGCCTCCTCTTATATGGATTTCTTCCCGATTTGATAGTGCTTGAGTCAATATATGGAGGAGGTATTAATCTCCCTAAAAGCTCTGCAGGAACAACCCAATATTCTTCGGGAGGCACCGAAGTAATATGCCCACTATATGCCATTTCATAATTTTCTACCAAATAATATTGAGAGGAGTGCTTGTAAACTTTAGGTGCATATTTTAGACCGTACTGAGCTCAAAGCGCTGCCATGGCATGTGGACAGGGTATTTTGTCCAAGTCAAAAACTCTGCACGTACAAGATCTGGTTTGAAGATCGATCGTGGCAACATCACCATGACCGGTGATACTGAATTTATAATCTAATATTTTATGAGATAATAACCTATTCCCCAAAATGATGTTCGTTGATATTATTTTTTCAATTTTGAGAACAAATCGAGTTCTTTTTGGTCCCTTGAACTGCACACGCCATTCGTTAAAAAATCGGCCATACTTCTTGTTTATTACTTCAAACTTCAAACATAGCCTTGATGAAAAATTCTCTTTCATTGCCAAACAATAAATTCACCGATTCATCTATGTTTGATATCATAATATTGTACCTATATAAAAGAATCACTTAGTACGACATCATACTAACTTGTAACTCAAATAAGACATTGAATTGATAAGAATGTACCTATCTATCAGACAGAATGCCCAGCTTCATCTCTTAAAATCAACACATACGAGAAGTTCTGCTACCTTGGGATTCACATCCGTTATTTGATTGAAATGGTCTAAAAACTCCACTCTACTATATGCTTTAGCTGCTCTATAAAAAAAGGTCACGACCCTTTTATTGTGACAGATGATCCGAATGTTCTCTCCAAGATGCCTGATGCAACAACCAAAGTAAGATAAAGTAAAGAAAATTGAACCCATCTTTGGAATACTTGGATGCCTATCCTAAACAAAAACAACTCTTTGGTATCTTCAACGGATCTTCGCAGTTGTTAAAAAAAATCCATAACAGACATCACATTCCTTGTTCGCTGCACAAAAAGTGACAAAAGATATGATTCTCTGCATCCTGTGCCACCGCCGCTAGCAGAACTCCATTATACCTGCTCCTCAAGAAGGTACCTTCGATGGCTATGCCTTTTCTCAAATGTCGAAAACCTTGAATTCAAGCACCATAGGATACAAAAAAGTACTTAAACCTTCCATTTTTATCAACATGCAACGTCGTCTTACTTTCGGGATTTGTGGACTCAATCATGTAATGGTAGGTATCCAGGACTGCATACCCGTGCTTGTGTTTCCCCTAACCAAGTCCTTGGAAACCCCCATAGCCTTATATATCTTCCAATAACTGACTAGTATACCCAATTCCGTAAGGACTTAATTAGCCATAACCCTTGTAGAAGGGCCTTTACCATCGGGGAAACAACTCTTAAAAGATTCACCGAGGACCTTTGCCGTGGCGTGAGGATTTTGGCCCGAGATGTGCTCCGAACCACATGTGTGATCCTTTGCATATTTATGAATAACGAATCTGTCAGAACTTACGTACTTTAGCGCTCTCAACCACCACTTGCAGTTCAGATTAGCACATTTGTAGCTAAGGACACTGCTCAAATTCATCACCTTCTTTGTTCTGAAATCTTTTTTCAAGGAAGAAATAAACAAAGTGGTAGATAGTTCATTCTTGTCGTTGAATGACATTCCTTTAAAAAAGCCGATCTCATCTTCTTGAAAATTGCCAGGCTGTGTCGATCGAAAAGAACTGCACATCGTATCGGTCGCATCAACAGGCATATATGTTTGATCATCATCTGGAATATTCATGTCTAGATCATCCAACTTATCATCAAAGATGTCATGTTGCTGTTCTTCTTCTATGTTCTGGTTCTCATTTTCTCTCGTCTTTTCAACCACATACACCCTTAACACTGGCTTGGATGAATCACTAAGATAAGCACGCAACCAAACCTGATGGTTATCTTGAAAAGTAGTACCCTCTGATTTTTAAAGGAACTGTGCATATAGCTGATACCGAGTTTTTCAAGTTGACAATTCAGTCCACAATAGCTGATGATTAAGTTCACAAAATCATCATATGAAACATTACTTTGGACTGTCATAACTATCGTCTCTAGCATTTCACCCTCCTTTTAATGCCATACATATCGATTGCTCTTCTCGATCCATTGACCATGACAATCTACCCCTATTGTTATTGATCCCTCCATTAGTGGTACCTAAATAAATTCATTTGTTATAAAAAGTTAATAGTGATTTCATAGTGCCGTAAATGAATCCCAACAGATGAGTAATCAGTTGCAACAGATTACTTACCTATTGGGATTCATGTTACGCTCCTGAAGTTGGTTTCAACAGATGAATCATCTGCTATAACAGGTGAATCATATGTTACAACAGACTATATATCTGTTGCAATAGATAAAACGCCTGTTAGAATTGATGTTACAGTACTGAGGCACCTTTGAAGCTGATTCCAACAGATGAGAGACATGTTGTAATAGATAATTAACCTGTTGCGACAGATGACTTACCTGTTGCAACAGACGATGATCTGTTGGAATCAAGGACAGGTTCTATCGCAATAGGTTACTAATATATTGCCACAGGTATTTACCGTCTGTTGGAATCGAGTTTAGGTTCTATTGTAACAGGGTAAATATCTGTTGCAACAGATTATTAAACTGTTTCAATAGATAACACGTCTGTTGGAATCGAGTTCAGGTTCTCTTGCAACAGGTTACTAATTTGTTGCAACAGATTTTTACCATGTTGCACCAGATAACTAATCTGTTGCAACAGATGGGTCATATGTTGCAATAGATGACCCAGCCGCCGTCGCTGTTCCCACTAACAATCATCTTCTCTCACGCCACCAGTAAGTTCCACCGCCAACCCCTAAAAGTCCCTCTAGTGATGCTAGCTGCAATTCCGATCGATGAAAACTGCCCAGCTGCCTTCTCCGTTCACCACTGCTCTAGTGAGCCGTTGCTCCTCCCACGCTAGAAATTCAAGAACTCCACAAAACTCTCTTCTGCCATAAATACTCTTTCTCCGATAAAATTTGATAGTTTCCGGTGAGGTAAATTTTAGACAAAGCATCAAGACCCCTTAATCAATATTTTTGTCTTTATTTTAGGACTAATTGTTATGAAGATGTTCCTTGTATGATTTCTGTTCATATTCATTTATTGTCCTGATTAATGTGCCATTTATTCATAGTACTCATGATTTTGATAAATTGGGTTAGAGACTAAATTGGTTGATTTTATTAACTGGACTGATTTGATCGTCACTGACCTCGTATGTTTTCAATATCTATGATGATATTTTGGTGTTAATTTGTGTGTTTGATTATTTATTTCTCTTTTGGAGACCGAGTTCGGTGCAAATCTAGTGTTAAGTTTCAATCGGTGCTTTTCTCTTTATATTCTTATGTGTTTTTTATGGTGCTCTTGTTTGATACGTGTGTTGACTGAAGCCTTGATTTGTATTGTTTCAACATTGATTCTGAGTGTGGTGACTATATTTTTCCCAAAATCAAGTTGCAGCTTTGGTAATTTTGATTTGTTTATTCTCCGCTTCATTGAATTTAAAATTTTACTATGGTCTCGCACTATTTTTCTCGACCAGCTTACTTAATAATTAGTTATGGTATATTTTAAATAGACATTGAAGATTATGGTAATTAATAGAATATTTATTTTTGATTTGAAATTATGTGGTATCTTTATGTTTTTAGTATTTCATGATCTCCTTATTTATTTCATGATCTCCTTATTTTACTCTCTTACCCTTTTTTGATTTGGAAAGATTTTTTGTACTTGTCTATTTATGGTAAATATTGATCCATCTGCAATTTGACTGGTTTAATTTTCCATATCTGAGGATAAAAAATTGTGTGATTGATAATTTCTTTTCTTTCTTTAATTCCATAACTGACCTCGTGATAATGGATATTTTTTTTACCTTAGTTGTCATAGTATGATTGATTTTGTGATGGAAGATATAATTCTTTGCCTTGTTTATCATTGCCATTTTCTACTATATAAGCAACACCCTTTCTTATTATTTGGAGACAACTTCTAATGCTCTCTACTCTCTCGTCTACAAAAGACAAACATTGATATTCTCTCTCCTCTTAAGAACATAGAACTTACAATATACACTCCCTTTCCTCTTTTGAATTTATATTCTTGATACTCTTGACACACTATATTTTTCATACGGAACAAAGTTACTTAATTATATTATTCTGAGTTGCATTTCTACCTTCAAAGTTTTGGTCTCAATATATCCGTGGCAATTCGTGTCTGACATTCGGTATTATTTGATTTTTCTATTATTGTTTGCTATCTTCAACCAGTAAGTTTTCTGACGATGTAATTTTAATACCTTATATGATGATGTTAGAAAACATGTCTATAGAAATTACTTGGTGTTTTGTGTGTTGTATAGTTGTTGTTCATTTTGTGTTTGTAACCATATCATGATATTTTCGTTAGTCTCTTTGTGCTTGCCATGCTATGCCACTGTGTTTAACAGGTTTGGGAAAATTGAATAGTTTCTCGAGGATTTGAGAGGGATTATGTTTTTTCCTTTTAGTTTAGTCGATTCTTCTTTTTATTGGTATGTAATATTGTATAAATGCCATCGATGTAATGATAATCATATGGGACTGCATGAGGGGCGGGGACGTATGTATTTTTATGTGCTCTATGGATCGTGGGTAAACATCGCTTAGGACTATGTGATTTTGCTCTCACTTAGACAAATTGTTAATTTAGAATTAATAAAAAATTGGTTTTATCACCTAGAAATAACATTCCAGATGCTTTAATTGACCTTCGGCCTAGTAAATTAATGTCGAACTTTTTATTTTATTCATGGTATGTATTATAACTTTTAACATGTTTTCAAACCTTAAACTATTTCTTTACAACATGCTTCTATATTTTTTTCCACATGTTTTATTAACTTTTTGTCCTTAAATTAATTTTTTAGCACCATTTATTAATTTTCAGCAATTAACTTCCACTTTGAGCAGATTTTATAATATTTTCAACAATTAAATATTTTTTAAATCTGTTTAAATAATATTTAGTAATTAAGCATGTTCAAATGTATTTTAGCAGTTAAATTCTGATTTTAGCCTATTTAAATAACGTCCTGCAACTACACATTTTTTATGTCTTTAAAACATTTTCATCAATCAAGTTTTGCTTGTCATGTCTTTAAAATAATGTAAAACTGAATTTTTCCATTAATAATAATTTCCAAACACCTTTTACTAATTTTAAAACATGTTTCTTTTATAATAAAGCCGGGGGTTTATCGGAAACAACCTCTCTACTTCTTCGGAGGTAGTGGTATGGACTGCATACATTCAACCCTTCCCAGACCCCACTATGTGGGAATATACTGGGTTTGTTGTTGTTGTTGTTGTTGGAATTTTGGATATGACGGTTTTCTCAATGTTATTCGATTCATGATTATTCCAATATTTTTCGACTCATCACAATGCTTCGATCTCACCTTCTATGCCAAACTTCTCTGTTCAACTGAATAGGAGTCGAAATCAACTTAACACAAAACCCCACAAACTTTAAACAAATAAAAATCACAAAAGCCTTTCAAATAACGTAGGAAAAATTACAGCAGACCTCTATCAAATAACGTATCACTCCATTATAGCAGACCTCCACAATCTTTCAACAAAAAAAATACCCCCCCAAAAAAATGAAGAAGAATGATGAAGAAAAAAATACGAAAAAATAAAAATCAATGCGTTCGTCGGAGCATTTCACAAAATCTACGCTGCCGCACTCCGCCACAACAAGCCTCTCTTCATCGGCAAAACCACCACCAACCGGAGACCCAGATTCTTCCTCTTTCATTTTTTCTGATAAAACATTATTAACATTATTAAACCCAATATTAAAGTCAATAGCAGTAAATCCGTTACATCCATCTTTGTAACAACAATTATTGTGTGGTGGGACAGTGAAGATAATTTTGAGAATCTTAAACAGACAATTTTGTGCTTTTGAACAACCATATTGAGTTGTTTCGCTACATAAAGATGAAGAAGAAAAAGAGCAATTTTGTACCTGCTGCTGATGATGATCGGAATGAGTATTCAACAATTACAGTATTTAACAAATACTGTAAATATCAACTTACCTTATTTGATGGATCACAATTTAAAAATAAGAAAAAATAATTAAAAAAAGTGGAGTGAAATATGAGGGGGAATTGAAAAAAGTGGAGTGACATATGGGAGGGAATTGAAAAAAGTTGAGTGAAAATAGGAAAAGGTAAAAAAGTGGGTGAAATTCATGTGCTTTTTAATATAATGGTTAAACTATTGCTACTTTTGCTATAACTTGTAATTTTAAAAAAGTGTTGTTATTTATTGTAATTAAGGTATTAAGTATGTTAGTTTCTCTAATTTTTCCAAAATTAAAGCATTACTAGTATCCTCAGTATACTAGTATATTAATTGTCTGAAAGTGTATTCAATTAGGATCCGCCGCCTTGAGAGATACTGCTGCCTTTGCTATTTTTGAGTAGTATCAACTGACTGTTCACTTGGTGTATGATTTAATGTTGATATGTTTAAGTGACAAAGTGCATCTTTTTGCATTTACATCATCTTTATTAGAATAGTTTGATAGCTTCAAATCTAAAAAGGGAGTAGTAAATCACTTTTGTAAGTCACGGTGTACTTTTTTGTGAAGATGAACAAAATGCAGAGCTATTTTGTTTAAAAGGAAGGTGTTTTCAATCAAATGAGGAGAAGCTTTTCTGAAACAAGAAGTTCTTTTCTTACATATGCAATATCTTTTAATGTTATAGAAGTAAAAAGCTACATATTGTTTCAAGTTGATGTCAAAAGAAGATGAAGAAATTCACTTATCTATAATAAGAAAAGTAAAATGTTAGAAAAAAGTTTGATTACTCAAGAGATACATGAACTTAAAAATGTTGATGCAACTATAGTTGAAGAGGAAGGAGAATTAACAATGTACAAATGAAGAGGACTAAATGAAATAATGAAAATTAATGTCTAATAAGTAATAAAAATTTACAGTCTGAAAAGATTAGTACCCTTCTTTGTATAGCGAAACAAACTATAGACCAATTTAATTTCTGTACTGGTATCAGTAAAAATAAGACAAAATCGTCAAATACCCCTCTAACCTATAGATTAAACCTCAACTACACACTTATACTTCACGGGGTCCTATGACCCCCCCAAACTTTCTAGTTTCTTTATTATTTGGCCCTTAAATGATGATATGTCTACCTAAATTAGATATATGCACTTGTTTGACTACACACGTTTGGCCCACTTTTTTTCTCTTTTATTTTTCCTTCTTAATTCTAACCAAGTGGACCCCACTTCTCCACCTTTATTCTTCACCTTTCCTTTTGGGAAGAACAACTTTTTCTTCAACTCACTTTTAGATGCATAAAAACTTTCAAGATTATTGTTGATTTATTTTTTTGTATATATTTTCACATGATATTATCCAAATATTAGAGGCATTTGGGCGAGCCTCTAATGTATATTTTCTCTATTTTTTTTAGCTTCTTGAAAAAATTTGTTACAAAGCTTAATCCCCATATACAGAGAATAAATCCTTAGATATGAAATGTTTGATTGTGAGAATAGGTGTCAATTTCAATATACATTCAAATTTATACAAACAAAGAACATTATTTGAGGCCAAAGATTCGACCTAGAAGACCTAATTTCATCTTATCAAATTGGCAAAAATGAAAATCATTGGTACCATTCATTGAGGTAAAAAATAAAGTTGGGAAAATTGGACATAAATGGTGGTGTTAACACTGCTGCAAGTGTCAAGCTTGGATATTGTTGCATAGACCCATATGGACTCCACTTTGAGTCCTAAATTTGAAATTGAAGAAGATTACAGATTTAAAATCTCTAAGTTTTAGAATGGAAATTATAGTTAAAAGCTTTGACAACTAAATCCAATCTTCAATCTTTAAAAAAATGAAGGAAAAGACAAGAAGAAGAAAGATTATTTTAGGAGAAAATGGTTGAGAAATTAGAGATATTTAATTGAAAAATAAAAAATACATAGAATCCTTAATATGGGTTGATTTGGACTGCCACGTGTACATTTTTACAAAAATGAGGTGTTGGATATTAGATTTTACGCGCATAGAGGAGGTGTTTTCACCTTCTATGACAGTCAATATTTAAGGGTCAAATAATAAAGAAAATAAAAAGTTTGAGGGGGTCATGGGACCCCCGTAAAGTATAAGTGTGTAGTTAAAACTTGACCTATAGGTTAGAGGGGTATTTGACCATTTTCTCATAAAAATAATATAATTATTATTGGTATGTTAATTGAAATATCAATTATGTATTATTTTAAAATAAAAGGAACTTTTGTTGACATAGCATTGAAAAATAGTGTTCTTAATTCCATCATTTTTCTTCATAATTCTTCAAAATCTTTTTATTCTTAGTAGTTTTTGGAGATTATCTATCTATATTTACATTAAAGTTAACTACTGAATCAAAAAATTGACTAAGTTACAGTTTAATATTCTACTTATTAAAAAAATATTACATGATTCGACATAAACGTGCACGTGTCGAGATACTAGTCACTTCGATAAATCCAGGCTCTTACTTTGCTACTCCCTCTATGAGATCGTCAGCGACCTCTTCCTTACTTGGATAACAAGGTTTAGTAGTGTAGCACCCCACATCTTTGGGATAGAATTAGAACCGTTGTTCCTACGTGTATAAACTCAAAACCAATAATTTTCATGTAAATATAAGTGTCATGATCATTTTTCTAGTGTGAAAAATACTTTCGAGGTAAAAAATATTCATAGAAAATACTTATAGCAAAGTTGAGTTAAGAACATTTGTTATCGATCAAATTTTAGTATTCAATCCTACAAGAGTCAATTTTGAACGTGTATAACTTATGAAATATATGTAATTTTGGAGATCAAGATCCACCAAATTAAAGATAATTGAGTCCTCTTTCCAACTCCATCGATTTCTCCTTAATTCGATATCCGAGCGAAAAGTAATGAGCATTTTCGTGAGAAATTAGTGAAGGTGCGCGATAAGGGCGTGGCATGCCCCTATTTCCAGAGAAGCTAAAACCTGCTTTTCTCTTCAGTTTTTCAAGGAAAAACTAGTCATTTACGTTCTAAATCAACCTATATCTAATACTAACGTGATTTCATCATCCCATAACCCCAAATATAAAATCTATCTCATCCCAAATTCTCAAGAATACCAAATAAGGATTCTCCAAAAATTCAACTTCTAAGGCTTCAAATTCAAGTTTCTTCTCAATGTTTTCTCCCCAATTTCATCATCAAAGACATGGAAACTAAATGCAAGTATTCATATCAATTTCAAGCTAGGATTCAAGCTTCAAAGTTAAGGATTCAAGCTTTTATTCAAATTTCTTTCGTAAAAAAGGAATGTATCTCTTCCCTATAACTTATTTTGTTAAAAGCTTGTGTTTAATTGTTACCCATATGAATTTAATTGTTGGCTTTGAAATTGGGATGAGGGCTTTTGGATATTATTTGGTTGAATTGCTTTTTCCATGATTTTGTGAATTATTCATGCTTTGAATTGATGGTTTTGAACTAATTGAGTGCATGGGCATGGTGGATTGGAATGGGGGTCATGAAATTCCCCCAAATTGATGACTTTGGTTTGGAATTGGTATTAACTTCAATCCCTTTTTATAAATTGATTTTGAAATATGGATATATGTATATTAAAACCACTTTTAAAACTATTACATTGCATTAATGACTAAATGGAATACAAATTATTTTGGAAAGGTCTTGGTGGCCATATTTTGATTTAAAATTGAAACTACGGGGGTCATAGCATCCCCTTAAATTGATTTGATAAATTACGAGGGTCGTAGCATTCCCCAGGTTGATGGATAACAGGAATGACATAATGATATTATCTTACAAGTGTAATTGGTATGACAATACCAACGATATGTGCCTTAATGGATAATTCTTGGTTTAATAAATGAGAATGTGTAAATATTTTAATTGGGCTTAAAGAAAAATGTGTAGCTCGCCGTTAAGGTGGATGTCCTTAGAGATCGATACTAGAAACCCACATTTACTAGCGTGGGGGTTGGTTTTAATGACCGTATGCATGTGTCACAATTTATATACATTTGTATCCTGGATTGACGTGGGGTCGAGGGTATTCCATGGTCTTTCTTGATACCACCGATTCATGTGGCTAACTATATTGGGGCCCTTTCAGTGGGGAAAGCCGGACCCATATAGCCCATGGGGTGCCTCTTATGGCGGTTAAAGTTACACAATCCAGGTTAATAATTTTAACTTTCATACAAAACCTTGTTCCCTATCCCGACATCTTATATATATCTGTATATGAATGTGTGCATATGGTTTTGAATGATTTTGGACTGATTTGATCATGACATTATTTTATCCCTTATTCCTGCGTTACATGCCAGTGCTCACCCTGCTAACCGTCCTAGGATGATATATTATTTCATAATATAGGGTTCGGAGATACTTCTTTTACCCATGTGCAACGTTAGGTAGATTAGCACGCCTATCGAGTTGTATTGAAGTAATGAGCTTCCATTCTCTGGAAATACAGTCATTTCATAGTTTATTTTCTATGCTGTAGACTATATCTTTGGGTTTCTTTTTGGCTACAATCGGGGACATGTCCCGACTTAGGTTGATATTCAGTTGTTAGAGGCTTTTGTGGAAAGATGTGGGTTGGGTGAATATTGATTTACTCTTAGCTTTCATAGAGTATCTATTCATCTCTTTATTCTATTTTGAGTTGACTTTTGCATTGTCATTATTATCATTGTGCACATGAGGTTAGGCGATAGGGGTGGTCTCTGATAAATGGTGGGCTTGAGATACTCTTCATGGCTAGGCCCTGGTTCGAATCGTGATAAGTATGCTATAACACTAATTAGTTCACCTAGTTTTTCTGTGGGCACCAATCACCAGTGGTAACTAAAGGTGAAGGCTAGAAGAACAATTCACAATGGGACGCCGACCGTGATTTTGAGGCAAAAGATTACTATGGTATAATGACAAATCAATGTAGAAAGACAACAAGGGGGAGATTTTAGAAAATTAGACCCCAAATTGACATAGTTAGGTCTAAATTTTTTAGAGAAATTCCATCTCAAGGGTTCTGTCAAGAGCGGCGTATACAATAATTTTAACGTTTCTATGAGTTTCACAAATAATGAAGATTTCAATTTCTTTCTCTATAAGTGAGTAATTGAGGTGGAGGTAACATTAAATTTGGCTTAAAAATGGATGTCATACTTTAAGCCAGAATGATTTACCCATCGTTCCAGTATGAATTCTAATGTCAGATTTTTTATTTCATATGCAAAATCGGCATATTATATTCGTCAAATTGTAGAAGAGGCAAGCACTCCATTCAAACTTGATAGTTTCTACTAAAACTATGCATAGACTGATCATGCCTAAACTAAGGGTTGAGACTGATTTACTCAAACCTTTTATTCACAAAGCGTGGGTAGGAACTGAGGATGATAAAAGTCATCTAGAAAGCTATAAGCAGAAACTAGAGTATGAAAACATTTCTAAATTCTGCAGTCCTTGCAGAAAATTGGGCCATAATACGACTAATGGTAGAGCCCTAGAAAAGAAATGTTTGGAGGAAAAAAATAGAAGCTGATAAAATGAATATTGAGGTTTTAAGAGGTGTGAATGGAAAATGAATAGGTATTTTCAGAAAGACACCAAGAGAAATAATGCAATTTGAATAGGTACCTTTTCGGATTGGACGGTTATGACCTTTCCAAAGGGCTGTGACTTTTTTGAAGAGTTGCACCTTTTTCGAAGAATTACACCTTCATGAAAGGGTGTACCTTTTTTAACCATTGTTTCTCTTCATGAAGCAACACCTTGATGGCTATAAATTCCTAAATTTTTCCTCAGGTATAGACATGAAACTTTGAAGAAAAACACTCTTTTTTCTTGAAAAAAAAATCTAATATAATTTGTTGCCATTGAGTGTGTTCGTAGTTCGACAGAACTTGAAGTACTATTATTCTGTCGAAGTGATTCATTTTTTCCTAAGAGGATATATTCCATAACCTTGGGTACTAGAGGGAAATAATTTTCTTAAGGACACACCGTGAATTCAGTGGACTTGAATCTTTCTGTTTCATCTCTTTTTCTTAAAATTGCTTTTACCATTTTCTAGAAAATAGTTTGAACTTCATGTTGATAGTTGTTCAACTTCTTGAACTTGTGTTTGAAGGTCTTGAAACTTCATTTTGATAGTTCATAAGATGGTTTTGATAGTTCATAAGATGGTTGAACTTTTGTTGAAGTTCTTAACATTTGGTTTTGCTATTTTCAGAAAATAGTTTGAACTTCATTTTGTTAATGTTAATAAGTTGGGTTGAACTTATTGTTAAAAGTTCAAAGTTGTAAATACAAAGTTTAAACTTCATTTGATTGTTCATATGATTATTTGAACATGTGTTTGAATTTTTTATTGAAAAATACAGATTTTACTAAACCTGAGAAAAAATAACAATCTTAAGAAAATTAAAAAGAAAAAAAATTGTGCTTGTTTGGTGAAAGAGAAATTTTTTTATCACCATTTATAAATCAAGTACTTGATTAATCTGTATTGGTTCTGATTTTGTGGAGACTAAAATCTTTTGATTTCTACTCCTCGGTTAGAAGAATATAAGAACTTCACCGAGAAATCAGTATGAAAATTTGGTTCGAAGAATATAAAAACTTCACTAATTTGGTAAACTCTCTCTATTGATTTATGAAGTTTAAAATCTATGGGTTTTCACTCTGTTTGAATTTGATTCTGATTTGATGTCATAAAAACTTTGTCAGGTTTCAAAGTTCATTCGGTTGATGATTTGAAGATATAAGGACTTCACCATCGACTAGAAATTAGTTGGTTAAAGATTAAAGCTTTTGTTGTTAGTATTCTTAAATACTAAGGTATATGTCAAAGATTGACAGAAAAATGATGAATGAAACTGATCAAAAAATTAATTCAGTTGTAAATGGTGCTTTCCCAATGACAATCAATGTTGCGTCATTAAGTCGTTAAGATATTGCTCTAGAAATGAAAATGACAGAGAATCAAAAAAATATTGTAGTGTAAACTTTAAAGAATGGTAGCAAATGATATCATGTAAATGTTCACAGGTATAGATCCTCATATTTAAAAAAAGAAAGAAAATAATGATTGAAAATTAATTGTCTGATTTGAAAGATCTTGTTACCGTCCCAAGATAGAAGATGATAATGAGTTGAATGAGAAATCATCAATGATGGTTGTAAATCCTATTAGGGATGATGTTCCGAATAATAAGAAGATAAAGAAGTCTTCTGGACAAGAGATAGAGCAGAACAAGAAAATGTTCAAAGGTAAGTGCTACAATAATAGTGATGTTGGCCACAAAACTCTAAGTAGTCAAGTTATAAATAAGAACAAGAAAACAGATCAAATAAGCATGTTGGAAACAATGAAAAAGATTGAAAAACTGTATGCTATGATCACTGAAAGCAATCTAGTTGGATATCCAAATGAATGGTGGTTTGATTCATGATTCACTAGACATGTTTGTGTGAACAAATTTTTTTTTGCTACTTATGATACTGCTGGTCCCAAAGAAGTAATCTTCATGGAAAATAATGCAACAGCCAAGGTTGAAGAAAGTGGGAAGATATTCCTAAAAATGACTTCCGACAAGATGTTGACTCTCAACAATGTTCTCTATGTTTTTACTATTAGAAAGAACTTAGTGTCGACAATACTTATTGTTAAAATCAAGTTTAAATGTGTGCTTGTTTTGGAGATAATTATAATAAGCAAAAATAAAATATATGTAGGAAAGGGCTACCTTAATGAGGGCCTTTTCAAACTTGATGTAATGGATGGTGAAATAAAGAAAGTTGATTCTTTTTCATACTTGCTTGAGTCAAATGAATTATGGCATGATCGTTTAGGACATGTCAATTATAAAACTTTGAGAAAACTGATTAACTTAGAAGTTTTTCCTAACTTTGAGTGATTAGAACTAACTTCCTATATTTAAGGAAATAAATGAGGTCTAATAATCATACAAGATTGCACCTCATTAATGTGTGATTAACGAATCCCTTAAAATCAGTAACAACTTTAAATTTTAAATTTTGAAACACTAAATCAATGTAGTCGATCAAACAACATCTGATTTTGTACTTTTGATCAAAATTTTATTATTTTTTCAAGCTCTGTTTCTTTTAAAAAATTTCTCAAGAAGATGAACATTCCATTGTTATGTATATGAATACTCATATATATATAACATAATTCTATATCAGAAGTGAAAAAATATCATGACAACAAGGAATCTCCGGTCAATATACATAACTATGAAATGTATCAGATTAGAAGTAAACCATTCATATACATCACATTGTTATGTATAAGGAGTGAAATAACAACAGATCTTAAACGGCTTTGGCAACCCTATACATAACTAATCTATGTATCAACGTTGAAATGAAAACAAGTGATACTTTATAGCTATGTATAAGAATGTGAAAATTGACAAAAATATATAGATTCAGCAACAAAGCCCTTTACCTTATAAATATACATATCTGTGTTATGTATCATATTATAAATAGTTGAGCAATTTGAGATCTGATTCAAGATATGAAAATGAATTCAAGACTTATCTATCACGTGATGACTATGGTGGTTGCTCAAAGCTGAACTAGACCGGTCCGGCACAAGTTTCCATGAAACAAACCGATTCGGATCCAACCCGACGAACTAGATTGGAATTTGAACAACCTTCGCTGCCAATTTTTGGTGGACCGATTGAACTGGTGTTCCTCAAATGTTCGTGGAATAGTGAAGGCGAGCTGATTGGGACCAATAGTTTCTGTAGAATGATCCATTAGTTAAACTTTGATTGCTTTATTGAGATCTTTGATATTGATAGCTGATGAATTTTGAAGTTTTTGTTGTGTATAGAATGGAAAAAATTTGGAAACATTGAAGTTCCTTGATTTTAGGCACTCTTTGAGGAGCATTAAGCATAAGAAAAAAGAGAGTATTTGAGATATATGAAGTTTGAAGAGAGAAAGTGTCAAAAAAGGATTTTTGTAATTACTTTTGGTAGTTTGGATTTTATGTAATAATAGAAACTTAAGTTGTAGGTTTAAGTAATTTTTTCAATATTTTATTGGTTTCAACTTAGATGCATCACTGCATTCTAAGTCCTTGACATATAACCTTCTTAACTCAAGTGCACCGTCGATACTAATCTCTGTATACATGTCTCAATTTGAATTAATTTCTAAAGACAATTTTTGTCAAGGTGCATAACTACATCCTTAAATTTTTTTTATTTTGTTATTAAGCGTATCGCAAGAGATGCATAACTGCATTCTTAATTGAAATCAAATTTATTGGGCCTAAAGTTTATCTAGCGTTAAAGACATTTGTTCATCTCTTGTAAACTCGAGACTATTTTCTTATTCATTTCTCTCTTTTCACTTTTTTCTCTTAAATTTACAATGAGTTTTAGACTAGTCCGCAACTTGCCTTGCTCCCATACAGATGGGGTTTCCCTCTATTTTCTTTCAATTTCACAACGTATTATAAATTAATCCGTAACTCGATCGTTCCCTAGCATTTTTTGTGATGGGGTGTATAATAAATCCGCACCACATCTGTAATTGACGTTAGGCCTTAAACATAGTATAGACCCAAAACCGTTTTCTGAAAGAGTCTAATTAAAAACTCACGCATTACAACTAATTACTTAAAACTGCAATGATTAAAATAAATACATAAAGAATTTGACACTAGTAAATAACCCAAACAAGTAACTAAAGAATGAAAACGAATCCTTCTGAAAATTAACTTTTGGCTAATTTCCATTATTTCTTATGTTAAACATCCACAAAAACATTTAGTATCTTAACTAAAAGACACATACTAGCAGTATTTAATAATAAACTGACTCCATCCCAACAACTAATCTTTGAAACATGTTAAAGTAAACTGAAATCATTAAATCAATTAGTTACAATTTTAACTGCTAATCACGAATAAGAAGATAGTAAAAGTTAAATTGAATAACCTCTATTTCCTATCCTTTTTCATTTTTTTTTTGTCTTGTGTGTGTCCTCTTTCTTAAATTTCAAAAAGAATCCTAGTAAAGTAAACTCAATCAAACATCACGTAGAATCTAAATTTTCTTCTCTAACATATTTTAAATCATTTATCTCTTTAAATTTGATATATTAGCCAATATTTATCTATTATGTCACTGCACGAATGTAAATATCTTCAACCCCGTAAGAGCAATAATATAAATTAAGCATAAGTAATGACCCTCAAATGAAGTTTAGAATTTTTTGTGTTTTGACCATTCTATCCTTCCTTGTAATTACTACATGTTGATTTTAGTGTGTGTGGATGGTTAACACAGTTCCCAAGGCCTTCAGGAAGGTTTTGGGTGAATTTAAGGTTATTTTGAGGATTTAAGAGTCAATAGTTGATATTGGTTAACATCTCGTGATCCTAGTGCCGGATGATAATTTGGACTATGCCAATTGATTTGGAATGTCGAATCTGGATTAGTAGTGGAGTTGGTTTGATTTCGGAACCTTGAATATCTCATTTTGATCCTTTGTTTGAAAAATAGCAAAAAGGGGTTTCGAAAGTTAATTGTCACGACCTGAGTCGAGGGTCTGGCCGCGATGGGTATCCCGAACCACAAGGGCCCGATAGACCCTTTAGCATACTATCACAAGCATAATTGACATGAAATAAAATTGCAGAGGATAACTGAAACATGAAAATTTCATAGTCAAACTTAATAATTCATGACAACAATCCATAAGAAAACCTAAATCCAATCTAAACCAACTTACGAAGCCTCTACTGAGTTGAACATACTAGTCTATCTAAGCCGGGACAAGGCCCCCAACTGGACCATAAAATAGCTGAAACTAACATATGGATAGAATGCCTTCCGGAGTAAGAGAGGCTCACCAACTCTTCCTATCTGAGGTAAATCTACTGCCGAGCAGGACCACTGGATTGTACCTCAGAACCTGTATTGTAAGGATCAATACTTGGAGTGTATTGGTATGCAATACTAATCCAAAATAACCTATAATCCATGTAAAATAATTGAGAGCATTGCGGAATCAATTTAGCATTATATATATATATGTATGTATGTATGTATGTATGCATGTATATGTATATATATATATATATATATATATATACATATAGCGCGTTGGCATAATTTAAGAGTTTCTAAACGTTCTTGTAATTCCTGACTCAACTCTTTGCTTTAATTCTGAGCTTGATGGTACACCCTACAATTCTGTTATCCCATGGGCTATATGGGATCCACATTAACTCGCCGGCCAAGCCCCCCATCTGAGTTTGCTGCAAGGATACGAGTGTCTGGTCTGAGTATACAATTATGAGAAACAAGTATACAGTGATAATCTATATTTCAGGAAAAAAAACACTTCCCGCATCGATAAAACATGGTGTCGAGCAATGCGTTATCTGAACTCGTGCCTTCTACGAGTAACCACCTAATTCTCTTTAAGCCCATTTTTAGTCGTTTAAAACTATGCTCTTTGCTTAGTCATTCTCTGTTTTCATGTTAAGGGCATTTTTTAATAAGTATCATCATACCTAGACTTGCAAGCCATATTATATCATGTCCATAGCCCTTCTAATTCAAGAAACATGTATTTGAAACTTAAGCAAAACACTCTCTTTTCAAGACTCTAACACATGGTGGTCAATTCTTTCATTTATCACTTAAAATTCTTTCATTTAACACAATAATCATTTATAATCAAGGAACACACTCTCATTTGGATCATAGAGCAATGTAAACCCATAAATGATAGTAAAACATTTAACTCAATTTTTGCTCACGCATTTGAATAGTCCACATATCATGTTAAGACCATAAATTCTATCATGGAAGAGGGAATTTAATAAATTACTCATAATTTAGTTTTTGAATCTCATATCATATATGCACATGATTATAACTCAAGTTTATGAAAAAACCTCATGATAAATACATACTTGCATCAAAACGAGTTCATGATGCATGCTTCAGATGATTTCCAAAACCCATCACATATACATAAATTTCATATCTTTAAATCTTGTTAAAACAATAAATTTATACCCATGAGAATTTAGGATAGTCCCACATACCTTGAAATTGAAGAGAACCTTGGAAAAATTGATCCTTGAAGCTTAAAATCCTCAAACCCTAGGGAGTTTCTCCCTTTTTGTTATGGAATAATGTTTTGGGGATTTACAAAGGTGATATAACGTTTAAGGAATGATTTAAGTCATGGAAAAGGAGTTGTAAAGGAGAAAGAGCAAAAATTTCTTCCTTAATCTTAAGTGTCTGCTTGAAAATTATAAGGTAGCGTGGCACGGAGCTTATCATAGAGGCTAGCCTCTGTACCACGAACCTTAATATGGAGGCTATCCTCCGTGTCATGGACCCTATCGCAAATATTATCCTCCGTGTCACGGGGATATCGCAGAGGCTTACTACCTTTGGGGTCTGAAATCACCCCGAACCCTGCCCGAAAATTCCAAAACTCTTTCGAGACACCCCTTTAAAATACGAAGGTATAATTTAAGTAAAAGATCGATGTTTCAAGTGCGGTGAAGCCAAAAATAAAATGTTTGAAATTTTAAGGGTGTTACATTATCCCCCCTTGGGATCATTCATCCCCGAATGAAGGTTCGAACCACGTTAAGCACGATATAAAGCCTTACAAGAACCAAAATAAGTAAGATAAGATCAATACCTTCCATATCATCATTCATTGATTCAAAGAGTGATGAGTATCTCACACGTATATCATTCTCTACTTCCCAAGTCGCTTCTTCAACTTTCTGATTCCTTCACAACACTTAAACCAAAGCTATCTCTTTACTTCTCAACTTCTAAACTTGTCGATATAGTATAGCTATGGGTTCTTCCGCATACAAAAAAGAATCTTTCACACTAATCTCCTCAATAGGCAATACAAGTGAATGATATCCAACACATTTCTTAAGCATTGACACATGAAATATGGGATGAACTGAAGTTAAACTTGCAGGTAAATCTTGCTTATACACCACTCTACCAATTCTCCTTGTAATCTGGTAAGGACCTATGCAACGAGGTATGAGTTTTTCTTTCATTCCCAATCTCATGACTCCCTTTATAGGGGAGACCTTTAGAGACACCTAATAACTAACCTCAAATTCTAACTCCCTTCTTCTAACATCGGCATAAGACTTTTAGCGACTTTGGGTGGTCTTAAGTCTCTCTCTAATGACTTTCACTTTCTCCATTGCCTGATGAACAAGGTCAGGTCTAAATAAACAGGTTTTACCCACCTCATACCAACCAATTGGTGACCTACACCTTCTTCCATAAACAACCTTAAAAGGAGCCATTTGGATGCTAGAGTGATAGCTATTATCATAGTCAAATTCTATTAGAGATAAATGATCCACCCAACTATCCTTAAAGTCAATCACATAAGCCCTCAGCATATCTTCTATAGTCTGAATGGTATGTTTCGCTTGCCATCCATTTGAGGGTGGAAGCCAGTGCTAAGGTTCACTTGGGTACCTAAACCTTTCTGAAAAGACCGCCAAAATTGAGAAGTAAATTGAGTACCTCTATCAGATATAATGGATTCTAGAGTGCATGCAGTCAAATTATTTCTTGAATGTAAAACTTTGCATAGTCATCTTCCAAATAATTTGTCCACAATGGTAAAAAGTGAGCATACTTGGTCATTCTGTCCACAATCACCCAAATAGAGTGGTATTGATTTTGAGATCTTGGGAGTCCTGTGATAAAGTCTATGGTGATCATCGCCCATTTCAATAGTGGCAAAGCTATATCTTGGGAAGTTCCACACGACCTTAAATGCTCCACCTTAACTTGTTGATAGTTCAAAAACTTAGCCATAAAGTTACAAACATCTCTTTTCATGTTGTTCCACCAGTAAATCTCCTACAGGTCATGATACATTTTTATGGAGCCGGGGTGGACAACGTACCTGGAAGTATGAACTTCATCAAGAATCCTTTCTCGCAACCCATCCATATCCGGCACACATAACCTACCTTGGTATCTCAATATTTCATTACCTCCAATCTCAAATGCCATAACTTTTTGCTGACCAACATCCCCCTTGATCTGCATCAACATAGAATCTCTGGCCTGCTTTTTCTTAACTTCTGCACATAGGTATGACTTAGCTATCTCATGGATGAGCCAACCTCCCTCATCGGAGTCTAAGATTTAGACTCCCAGATTAGTAAGACGATGAATATCCTAGACCAAATTCCTCTTTCCTTCCTCAATATGTGAAAAACTGCCCATAGACATCCTGTTAAGAGCATCAGCAAATACCTTAGACTTACTTAGGTGATAGTGCAAGATCATATCAAAATCCTTCAACAACTCCAACCACATCTTCTTCCTGAGATTCAACTCCATCTGGGTGAAAGCATACTGCACACTCTTATGATCACCAAAGATGTCAACATGCACGGCAAATTTTAAGCGTAAACACCACAACTGCCAACTCTAAATCATGGGTGGGATAGTTTTTCTTATGTACCTTCAACTGTCTAGATGTATAAGACACTAACTTACCATGCTACATGAGTACACATCTGAGTCCCACTCAGGATGCATCATAGTATACCACTAAACCCTCTATACCCTCAAGAATGGTCAAAACCGGCATAGTAGTCAACTTATCTTTCAACCTCTCAAAACTATTTTTACAAGAGTCAGACCACACAAACTTTACCTTCTTTTGAGAAAATCTAGTAAGTGTAGTAGCTATGGATGAAAATATCTCTACAAATCTTCTGTAATACCATGCCAAACCCAAGAAGCTTCGGATGCTGGTTGGAGTCGTGGGTCTGGGCCATTTCTTTACAGCCTCAACCTTTTGGGATCCACTTTAATTCCTTCACTAGAAACAGTATGCCCCACAAAAGCTATTGCACTGAGCCAGAACTCACACTTAGAAAATTTGGCATGCAACTCATGGTCCTTAAGAGTCTGAAGGATGATTTGGAGGTGATTAATATAATCCTCCTCACTATTAGGTAAACCAAAATGTCATCAATAAAGACATTAAAAAAGGTCCAAGAACTGACAAAATACTCTATTCATGAGGTCCATAAATGTTTTCAGGGAATTAGTTAGCCTGTAAGACATGACCAGGAATTCATAGTGATGGTATCGGGTTTGGAAAACTGTCTTGGGAAGTCGCCTCTCTAACCTTCAACTGGTGGTATCCAGAATGAAGGTCTATCTTAGAGAAACATTTAGCCCCCTAAAGTTGGTATAAAAGATCATCAATTTTGGGCAGAGGGCACTTATTTTTAACTGTGACTCTTTTTAGCTAACGGTAATCTATACACATACGGAGGGAGCCATCTTTCTTACACATAAAGAGTACCGGAGCACCCTAGGGGGAGATACTAGGATAAATAAAGACTTTTCCAAGAAAGTTTTTTAACTGTTTTTTTAACTCTTTTAATTCTACAAGAGCCATACTATTTGGCGAAATAAAAATAGGTCGGGTGTTTGGCAACAGGTCAATTCCAAAATCTATCTCCTAATCTGGGGGTATCTCATGGAGATCATCTGGAAAGACTTCTAGAAATTCATTAACTACTAGAGCCAACTAGAGGGAAGGACTCTCAATAATGGAATCTTTGACCCAAACAAAATGGTACAAACAACCTTTGGATATGAGCTTACGAGCTCTAAGATAAGATATAAACTTCCCTCTAGGCGCAAGAGAATTACCTTCACATTTAATAACTAGTTCATTAGGGAAACAAAAGGTAACCTTTCTGGTTCTACAATCTAATATGGCATAATATAAATGGAGCCAATCCATTCCCAGAATAGTGTTGAAATCAATCATATTAATTCTACAAGATCAACTACAATATCTTGATGGAACACATACACCACATGATTTCTATAGACTCGTCTAGAAATGATAGAGTCACCTACAAGAGTAGAGACAGAGAAAGGTTCAAAAATATTCTCGGGCTTAAAACTAAAACTTATGCTACATAAAGAGTCACATAAGACAAAGTAGACCCGGGATCAAGGAACACAAACATCACGAGAAAAAAATTTGTAACATACCAGTAACCATATCTGGTGAAGCCTCTGAGTCCTGATGAGTAGATAAAGCATATAAATGGTTACGACCACCACCTGTACCAGAAGTAGCGCCCTTGGATGGAGGGGCTGAGGAATTTCCTTGAGTCTTTGCACCCTTAAAAGTTCCCTTTGCATAGGGGCATTCCCTGAGGAAGTGACTAACCTAGCCATTTCCATAACATACCAAGGTCCCAAACTAATACTTTCTTGGGTGAATCTTCCCATAATAGTTGTAGTGCAGATGAAATCTAGAGGACTGGGTTATGCTTCCCTGAGTCTGATTATCTTGATTCCATGGTCCGCTACTAGGATGAAACCTCTGCTCACCTGATAGTCTGGGTGCAGGCGCACTAGCTAAAGACTGTACATTACCCAAAACCTTTTTCTAGGACCATTGCCTTCCCCATTTGCCACTCTGCTACTGACTGGCACTGTGATCCACTGACTTAGCTCTCTCAGTCTGCCTCTCCTCGTCCCCCACTTGCTTTTTCTTCTCCCCCTCCACCTGTTACATATACACTACTAACATGGAGATATCCATATCCTTGTTCAGCATTGCCCCCTTAATTCCAACACCAAATCAGCCGCGAGATTGGATGTAAACCTTTTCGTGTGGGGTGTTGATGATAGGCGTATTAACACGCCTAAAGTACTATAATTTACCCATATTTTAGCTAAGTTTTGAGGACAAAATATATAATTCATGCACTTTTAGTCCTTTTTCCTGTAAGTGAGCTAATAAATGTGATTAGCAAGTTTTCAGGTATAAATGATGAAGATTTCAGCATTTTATGGATAACTTGACGCCCAAGGAAGCTTCACGAAAGAAGGAAAGGAGAGCTTGGACGCCTAGGGACTAAAAGTGACGCATGGAAAACCTGTCCCGGGCAAAAACAACATTTCTAAAGACTTTGGGGATCAACAGTAACTTAGTAGGATTAGGATAATGATGCAGTAACCTAGTAGGACTAGGATAAGTAATGCAGTAGCTTAGTAGGAATAGGATATGGGTGTTATAAATACCCTATTTTGCTGGAGATTTTTATAATTCCCATCCATTCACCATCCATCCATCCATCAAAACAATTCTCCACCACCCTCATCCCTATTCTATCCTTCTCCTTTTTCTTCATTAATTCATTGTTGACATTATTTTTCATATATTCGACTTTTAATTTTTACAACAAGAGAAAAGCTATTTGCAAGGAATTCACGTGAGATTTTTATGATGATAATGTCTATTGTGTTTTCCGTTGCACTCATGCGTAGCTAAACTTCTCTGTCGGGGTTATGGAAGCCTTATGAGATACTATCTATTGCTATGAGTTTGTGAATTCGTGACACGTATGCTGCTTATATCATTATTCTCTTCATCTTAATGCAAATTCTTGTGGTTGTAAACGCATAGAATACGCCAGTATAGCATTAACTTGTTCGAAAGAAAAGTTATATGTCTGGAAAAGAGATAATGTCAAGGTAATAGGGCAACAACCCCTGTTAAAAAGTTAGTGCCATAACTGGATTAACCTCTTGGAGAATTTGTACCGTTAGACACGCTTTAAGCTCGAAAGAGTTAAAGTGAAATAATCCTTGATGGTCGAAAGACGCCTGGATTTACCATAGAATACAATTCTCTATAGGCACATGCATGTCTGAATTCCGCACAACTCATACCCAATAGAGACGTATAACTCATAAGGTGGACATAACCCCAACTCTCAATTCTCATTGGTTAAACATCTTACTGAACATTCTTTCCTTTTTACTTTGCTATTTTCCGTTTTTACTCTACTATTTTGTTACATTATTGCACGCTACAAAATCCCCCCTTTTACGAGACTTGCACCAAAAGTCTAATAATCTTTGCTTACTTAGTGACCGGCAATTCTCTGTGGGATCGATACCCAACCCAGTTGGGTTATATATTTGACAACGACCGCTTACACTCTTACGAGAGCTGTAGTTTGAGCGTTATCAGCCTTCATGTTACTAACTAAATTCAGAGTATAACAAGACAACTGGGCGATGATCCGAATATGCATCTGATCAACTTTATCTCAACATGCAAGTCATTCGACAATCCAGGCGTTGGACAGAATGCAATTCGGCTGCGCTTATTTCCATTGTCTCTGTCTGGGGAGGCAACTCTATGGTTGAATGGGATGACTCCTGATTCTATTACTAATTGGAGGCAATTGAAAGACGCTTTCTTAGAAAGATTCTTTCCGCCATCCAAGAGAGCGCAGTTAAGAGATGAGATCAACAATTTTTGACAGCTTCCAACTGAAGCTCTCCACGAAACATGGGAGAGATTCAAGAAGAGGCTTATGAGATGCCCAAACCATCATATGACCAATGTACACTTGATGGAGATATTATACAGATCTTTCAACTCGGTGACTAAGCCAGTGGTTGATAACGCAGTAGGTGGATCATTCATGGACCTCACTTTTATTCAGGCAAGTGATATGCTAGATTGTATGACAAAGCAGAGCAGAGCTTGGCATACCAGGGATTCTGAGGTAGCAAGCTCTACTATATCTATTGGCTTGACTGCAGAGCAGAGGCGTAGATAAGAGGAACATGACCAAGATATGGCTCACATAAAAACGCAGATGGATCTTCTTACCAAGCATTTATTATCAGGGAAGACCGAAAAAGATAAGGCCATTGTATCACAGGGAAAAGATGAATTCGACTATGAGGAAGAAGCGAACTACTTGAATAATCAGGGGGGTTTCTGAGGCAATGCCCAAGGAAACCAAGGTTGGATCTATTATGATAAATTTGGATACAAGGACCGCGATCAAGGTAGTTGGAAAAACAATACCGACAGGAGTGGTTTGTATGTTCCTCCTGGAAGACGTGACGCCGCTGCATCTGGTTCTGGAAATATAACCATGGAAGATATGATGGCTAAGCTGCTGAAAGGAGTAAAGGCAACCAGCACAGGAGTAACTGAGGTAATAAATGATCTGTCCTCAATGAAGCAATTGGTTGACTCGCATTCCACTTCAATAAAACAGCTGGAGCAATAATTGAGTCAATTATCTACCGCATTCAACCAAAGAAAGGCTGGAACACTACCCAGCGATACGGTGCAAAACCCAAGGAACGACGGATCATGCATGGCTATTACTACCCAGGGTGGTAAAGTGTTGGAAAATCCATCCAAGGACAAGCAGGTGGTTGATGATATAACGGATAATGTTATTGATGCAGAATGTGAAGAGGCCGAAGAAGCTGAAGAGTGTGTTCATGACGTCACCCCTAGACGTTTGCAACCTGAAAAGATTGATAGTTGGAAGCAAGGTAAAAAGAAAGTGGTGGAGAAAACTATTCCCCTTCCACTACCACCTTTTCCTCAGAGACTGAAGAAGAAGGCTGATGACACCAGGTTCAACAAATTTATGACCATGTTGAAGCAGCTGACTATTAATGTTCCTTTGGTGGAATCGTTAGAATAAATGCCTGGGTACGCAAAATTTATGAAGGATCTTTTAACAAAGAAGCGGGCAGTAAGCTATGAGCCGGCAGATAATATTCATCATTGCAGTACAATTGCCACAAGGTCCTTAGTACAGAAGAAGGCAGACCCTGGTGCTTTCACTATTCCTTGCATGGTTGGATCTATGAATTTTTCTAAAGCATTGAGCGATTTAGGAGCTAGCATCAATTTGATGCCACTATCCGTCTACAGAAAGTTGGGGTTTGGCGACCCTACTCCAACCAATATGCGGATTGTGATGGCAGATAGGTCGGTAAAACGACCTGTGGGTATCTTGAATGATGTGTTGGTGAAGGTGTCTACCTTCATTCTTCCTGCAGACTTTGTGATTTTAGATTGCGAGGTGGATTCTGAAGTTCCCATAATCTTGGGACATCCTTTCCTTGCAATAGGAAGTGTGCTTATTGACATGAGAGCTAATGATCTTTTATTTCGGTTGAATGACGAAGTGGTCCGCTTTGATATATGCAAAGCAATGAAGTAGCCCAACGATATGAATGTGTTCTCCGTAGCTGATGTTCATTATGAAGATAAGAAAGCATTATCTGTAGAGAAACAGCTTACTGTTGAGCCATTGTCTGCTGCGCTGCTGAATGTTGAGCATGAGGATGATGAAGATTATGAAGAAACTATGTGTGCTCTAATAGAAATAGGGTCCTATTCTCATACTCCTAAACAACCGGACCTTGATCTTAAGAATCAACCGTCACCAACAACGAAGACTTCCATTGAAGAGCCCCCAGTGCTAGAATCGAAAGAGCTCCCCAATTATCTAAGGTATGCATGCTTGGGAAGTATAAATACACTTCCGGTAAGTGTGACGGATGATTTAAGTGAACAACACGTAGAGGCTCTCATCTCTGCTCTGAAGAGATACAAGAGAGCTATGGGTTGGACTATTGATGATATAATTGGTATCCCTCCTGGGATATGTATGCACAAGAGTCACATCGAAGAAGATTGCGTGCCTACAAGTAAGCATCAGCGTCGTCTGAATCCATTCAGAAAACAATGCCCCATCTATCTCGATGAAGTCTAAGTAATCGAGATAGCTATGTCGTGCCGCGATAATAAATTAAGCGCTTGGTGGGAGGCAACCCATCGTTTTTAATTGTTTTGTTTTCTTAAGATTTTGTCGAGCCACGACCAAAACTAAGGCGCTTGGTGGGAGGCAACCCATCGTTCTAATCATTTTTGTTGTTTTTGAGTAAGTGTAGGTGCAAGTGGTATAAATGAGGAGATTGGTTTCAAATTTTGATTTGGAAGTATTGCATGTTAAAGGTGGTAAGTTAGGAATGAAGAAGCAAAAGGCTATGGGTTAGGCATTGCCTATGAAAATATAGGCAAAGAACAAGGCAAGGCCTATGTAAATCTAGGCCACGAACAAGGCATGGCCTATTCTATGGCCTAAGATCTCGGATTCTAGAGTGCCATAGCATAGGCGCCGCCTATGCTCAACAATGCCATAGCATAGGTGCCGCCTATTCTCAACAATGCCATATCATAGGCGCCGCCTATTCTCAACAATGCCATAGCATAGGCGCCGCCTATGCAAAAGCCTTCTGCTCAACTAGGCAAAGCATTAGGCATGGCCTATGCTATGGCCTTCTGCTCAACTAGGCAAAGCTAAAGGCGCCGCCTTTGCCTCCCAAAACTCTCAAAACTTTTATTTTTGCTCTTTTAACTTTGCAAGAACATATTCCGAGGCCATCAACCAAGTAAGTACTTCTTTGCTCTTCTTTTATATTACGTAAGTATTACAATACTACACCTATAATAAGTTGTTAAATCGAGAAGTAGTGTTGGTGATTTGAATGTGGTTGATACAACTAAGTGAGTGAAAGAATATGTATGGATGCTCTTGACTTGTTTCCAACTTGTATTTGATTTTGATACACTGTCATACTTTTGCGAAATCAACATGGTCAAGATAATTGCATAATCTTGTAACTTGAAAGCTTACATGTTGAAATGACTTGTTCATTGAGATGAAAATCATGGATGACTACAAACATGCGATGTTGTGATTATTTCTATGCCATAAATTGATACGATATCTATGTAGTAGTTTTGTTCAAAAGATGCATTAGTCCAAACACGAAAGCATTGTCAAGATTGCATAACGTTAAGAGGACATAAAAGTATGACTGTGCTGAACATATTGTTGGAACATATCACCTAAATGTATGTCGATGAAGTCTGAGTAATCGACATCATTCACTTAATTAGTTTGTGTCAACAAATTAAGTGTGGGGTGGTGCCACTATTGTCTGTTTGTCGATTGAATCTTCCGAGATAAAGCTAACATGACTTTATTGAGATCTCAGGTAGAATGGCACAAAAAGGACGACAAGGAAAAGAAAAAGCAACCACTTCACAAAAAGGCCAGAAAAGGGGATGAAAAGAGCAAGGTGAATCCTCCGTGCTGCAAATACCTCGACGCACTCTTGGAATCAAGTGGGTTACTTATGAGGAACTTCTGAGGATGACGACTCTGATGATTATTCCGATGCAGGGGGTATGACCCCAGACATAGAGGAGGAGTCCGACTAACCAGGTTCTTCTTATTTATTTTCCACTGAGGGCAGTGTGTCCCGTCTAAGTATGGGTTGCTGGTATTTGTATGCTTTACTTCTTTATCTGCATTTGCATCTATCTATGTTTGTTTGTTTTGTTTGTTAGTAGTTAAATTTTTTTAAAATTT